>OY288259.1:39345574-39967658 GCA_958450325.1 Agrostemma githago | reverse complement strand
ACTACAAGCACGCTTGGTTAATAACCAACATTCTAAGCTATTATCCAATGGACCAAAGTAAACATCTTAGTCTACATTTCACTCTTCTACATACTCTATTTAACTAAACTAAGCATTAGTCTGTATCACTGAGTTCTTTTCTTCTTTTCCTTCGATAAGAGTGCACCCTTCTTAATTGTGCTTGTGCATTGAGGTGTTGTTCTTTTGTAGTAATAGACTTGGACTTGGACTCTTCTTTACACTCCCCCTCAAGATGTAAGTGACGTATACCCGTAACTCCCATCTTGGACAATAGATATTTATGTTGATTGATCAGACAAGATTTGGTGAACACATCAACCACTTGATCCTTGGTGTTCACATAAGAAGTTGTTAACAACCCTTGTTGTATTTTTTCCGCGAATGAAATGATAGTCGACTTCAATATGTTTAGTATGCTCATGATATACGGGATTTGCGGCGATGGCCAGGACAGCTTGGCTTTCACACTTGAGGTAAGAAGGGCCTAAGTGTTTAACTCCTAGGTCCTGCAAGAGCTGAAACAACCAGATGACTTCACACGTTGTTATTGCCATCGCTCTATATTCTGCCTCCGCTAAGGAGCGCGACACCACAGTTTGTTTCTTGGACTTCCATGATATGGGTGAATTACCAAGTAGAATGCAATAACCATTAGTAGAACGTGTACTGAACGAACAGGAGGCCCAGTCAGAATCACAGTAAGCTGTGAGCTGAAGGGCAGAGTTGCTGGCAAACAAGATACCATGTTCCGGTGCTACTTTAAGATACCTAAGGACTCTTCTGACTGCTTGCATATGATCAGATGTTGTAGAAACTGGCTTAGTAGTTGGACTGAGAAGGCAATATCAGGTCTCGAGATGGTAAGGTAGATTAGTTTGCCCACTAATTTCCTGTAGAGATCTGGTTGAGGGAGTGGGGTTCTCTTCCCTGGTTTGAGTTTGATTATAGGATTTACAAGTAGTTGAATGGTTCTAAATTTGGTGACTCCAAATGTTTCCAAGAGATCTATGGTACATTTGTGGTGAGATATGAAAATACCAGCTTCACTTCTGGTTACTTCCAATCCTAGAAAATAGTGGAGTTCACCAAGATCCTTCATGTGAAAAGAAGTGTTGAGATGATCTTTGAGGGTCTGAATTTCTTGAGAGTTGTCTCCTGCAATGTCCATATCATCCACGTATATGAGAACTACAGTGGTGTGACCATTGTGTTGTTTCACAAAGAGAGAGCGGTCAACATGGGATTGTCGGAAACCACATGTAAAGAGTGTTTGAGAAAGCTTGGAAAACCATTGTCTGGAGGCTTGTTTGAGCCCATACAAGGACTTGGTAAGCTTGCAAACCTTCCCTTCAGGATTAACTTGCTCCCCCTGTGTAGGAACCCGTAGAACTCCATCACAATACCCTTGAGGCCAGGTAGTTTCATGTACACCTCCTCCATAAGATCCCCATGTAAGAAAGCATTGGCCACATCCATCTGGCAAGTCTCCCAGTGGTTGATGGAAATAACTGCGAGAAGAGCTCTTACTGTGGACATTGTTGCCACTGGAGCAAATGTCTCATCATAATCCACCCCATACATTTGTCTAAATCCTTGCACAACAAGTCTTGCCTTGTGTCTTTCAATGGAACCATCTGGATTGAACTTTGTTTTGTAGATCCATTTGCACCCAATAGCTTTTCTACCTTTATATAATGATGTAAGGAACCATATATTGTTGTCACGGAGAGCCTGAAGCTCCAACTGCATTGCTTGAACCCACTTAGGGTCTTTACATGCTTCCTGATAAGATGAAGGATCAGTACTAGTTAATGTTAAACTTTTGTGACCAGCAAAGGTTTATCCAAATGTAGTTGAACCACATTTGCAATTCTCACTGAGGGTGTCATGGCAGGATTGTCAACCACATAGTCTTTTGCTCATTATGGAGCCCTTCTTTCCCTCCTAGATTTCTTTAATGTCTCATCACTCGCAGGTTGTTCAATTTCAGGAGGGTTGGTATTGTCTTCATCGTTGATATTGCCTTCATCTCCTTCTTTGATTGTGTTGTTCTCAACACTCGTGAGATCTGCAAGTTCATTTGAGTGAACTTCAAGCTCAATAAAG
Organism: Agrostemma githago; assembly: GCA_958450325.1. Taxonomy (NCBI): domain Eukaryota; kingdom Viridiplantae; phylum Streptophyta; class Magnoliopsida; order Caryophyllales; family Caryophyllaceae; genus Agrostemma; species Agrostemma githago. The sequence goes on along the minus strand of OY288259.1, from coordinate 39,965,531 downwards.
TCTGTGGAATGAACATATTAGGAATGGAACAATTTTGAAACTTGCCTGAGTGTAGACAAGGAATGTGTTGTGCAAAATTTTCAATTTTGCAAGGGAACACTCCTTCAAAGAATTTGACATGTCTTGAGACAAGTACCGTCTTCTTCACCATGTCGTAAACCTTGTAGCCTTTCTGAGATAAAGGATATCCTATGAAAAGGCATGGGATACCTCTAGGTTGAAATTTATCCTTTTCCCTGCTTGGATTGTATGCCATAGTGAGACACCCAAACACTTTCATTGTTTCATAATTTGGTGCTTCGTTGAATAGAATTTCATATGGTGTCTGTTATTCAGTTGTGGAGTAGGCAGCCTATTGATGATGTAAGCCTCTGCTAATACACAGTCACCCCAGAATGACAGTGGTAGTCCCGAGCTAAACATGATAGCCCTACTAATTTCAAGGAGATGCCTGTATTTTCGCTCCACTACCATGTTTTGTTGTGGCCTGTCATCACATCTTGTTTGTTGTAATATCCCTTTGGATTGTAGGTATGCCTTGCTATCTTCTTTTGTTATTTCCAAAGCATTATCAGACCTGAGTATTTTGATGGTTGTTTTAAACTGATTTTTGACAAATTTGTAGAAATTAACTAGCAATTGTGCCATTTCTGACTTGTGTACTAGGAGATACACCCAGGTTGCTCTACTGTGGTCGTCCACCAAGGTAAGGAAGTATCTTTGTTTATTTTTGGTCTCTTTTCTGTATGGTCCCCATACATCGACATGAACCAAGTCAAACACTTTTGTAGTTGTTTGCGTTCTAAGGGGATAAGGTGACTTTGTCTGTTTTGCCATTGAACAGACCATGCATATTCTTGTTGTACCTTGCTACAATTTTTCGGCAATATGAGGTATATGTTTCAGTTTACTGCTTGAAGCATGTCCTAACCTTAAATGCCAAATAAGGGAGTTCTTTTCATTGAAAATTGGTACTTGACTTAGATATAGTGTCACTCTCTTGACAATACACACTACTACATACCGCTTTATTACATATTGCAAAGCTGTTGATTACATTCAAATCAAGAGTTACATTAGAACTAGACTTATCATTATCTAATAAGTAGTACACTCCCTTGATTTCTCTTCCAATACCCTTAGTAATCTTCTTGTGAGAGTCCTATATAACACACATATTTGCATAGAAAATTAAATGACAGTTCTCATCCCTTGTTAATTTTTCGACTGACAGCAAATTGTGTCTAAAGGCAGAAACAAATAAAATATTGTTCAGGGTGAGACCATTTGTGAAAGTGTACGAGCCTACATGTGAGACAGCTACAGTTTCTTCATTTGGTAGGTTTATCCTTGGTTTGTTTTTCAATTCCCTTGTATTAGTCATAATGGTCTTGTCGTAAACCATGTGATTAGAGGCTCCTGAGTCTATTATCCATTCATGAGGGGTTTTAGAGGCATAGTTACAGTTTAGGTAGGCCATACCTGCAAAGTTTGCCTCCATTTCATCTTCAGTTTCAGGATAGCTTGTCTCCTTTCCTTTCTGGTTGCTCATAAGTTGAGCAAAGTGTTGGGTGGTCAGGGTTATAGCACCTTCACTGTCACTGTGGCTTCCTTCTGCCACCACATTTGCAGCCATTCTCCTCTGCTTGTTGTATCCTTGACTCCCTCTACCTCTACTCATTCCAGATATGTATCCTCCCTTGAACCCTGAGGTCTGATATCCTCCTTTGGCCTTATTCTCCTGAGAGTTCTCTGGGAACTTCTTAGACACAGGATGGTCAGCAGGGTATCCTACTACCCTCCAACACTTGTCCTTGGTGTGTCTCTTCTTGTTGCACACATGGCAGGTAGGTGCACTTTCACCTTCTTTCTGACCAGCAAAGAATGTTGCATTATCATTTTCCATCTTAATTATGCTCATGTACTTCCTCCTTTGAGCTTCCTCATGTTGGAACAAAGCAACAGCTTCTTCCACAGTGCGTAAGGGAGTCATCATAAGAATGTTTGATCTCATTGTAGTGTAGGATGAATTTAGACCATTTAGAAATTGGAAAAGTTTCCTCTCTTCTTGCTCTCTGTGTTGAGCTGCTAGCCAAGCATTTGTCTCGGCTATAACTTAGGTTACAGGTGCAATCTGTCATTATCTCAAGGTTTTCCCACAAGGCTCTAAGTTCTGTGAAATACTCACAAATAGCCCTGTCTCCTTGTTCCAGTTCATCTAATTCCCTATTCAGCCTGAACTTCCTCGCCCCATTGCTGACAGTGAACTGTTTCTAGAAGTAATCCCATATTTCCTTTGTTGTTTTGGTATTTCTTGATGGGTTTCTCTATATTGTATAGAATCCATGAAATAAATAGGCTATTGCAGGTATCCCAGGCGTCTTGCCTCATGGGATCATCAGTTGACCTCTTGGTCACCGCAGTGAGCATTCCCAGCTTTCTCTTTGAACAAATTGCTATTTCCATTTGTCTTTTCCACTCCAAGTAATTCTCAATACCAGACAGTTTTGTGTCAACCTCTAAAGGATGAGCACGCTCTGCAAGGTGAAGGTAGAGATGATCGGTTGGTTCCATAGAGGTGGTTGAGTTGGAATCCCCTGCTCCAGCTTTGATTTTGCATGAGAAGGGATTTTCTAGTAAATCAAACATATTTCGGATGAGAAGAAGTTTTGTGAGTTAGTTTGGACTTAGCAGGATGCAAGTGTTCTTTAAATAGGCAAAGTACTGCTCATGTGCCAGTAAGATATCATTTAATCCTCATCAAGAGTTGGATATTCGTCTCCTTCTTCCTTTAGCTCTGATACCATGTGGAGTTTTAATGCATCTCAGAAATTAGAAGACGAGATTGGAGCTGCAAGTGCAGAGTTTGTAGTTGTTCTGTATTAATTGTGATATGCAGTACAATGAAGTTACATAAGTATATACTACAAGCGCGCTTGGTTAATAACCAACATTCTAAGCTATTATTCAATGGACCAATGTAAACATCTTAGTCTACATTTGACTCTACATACTCTATTTAACTAAATAAAGCATTAGTCTGTATCACTGAGTTCTTTTCTTCTTTTCCTTCGATAAGAGTGCACCCTTCTTAATTGTGCTTGTGCATTGAGGTGTTGTTGCTTTGTAGTAATAGACTTGGACTTGGAATCTTCTTTACAAGAACAAAATTGGGAGTCAGATAACATAAACATAAAGCAATCGTTTAATCTATTGCCAGTGGCATGTGAATCCACCATTCATATAAAAAAACAACTAACAACATTAGAAAAAAAATATAAACAAGATAATGGAACAAGAAAAAGAGCACTATGCGAAAATTGAGTAGAAAATAAAACATTATAACGAAAAAGCGAAGGAAAAGCGAGTTAGAAGAAGAATAAGATCTAGAGAGGCAAATTTGAGAATATGGGAAGTCGCTACTAAGTTGAGTCGCCTTGACATTACGTCGTCTAAATGCGTCTTGGCCATCATAGTCTAATGGGAACTATGTTTGAAGACTCGAGATTGGTTTTTGTGTTTTTATAGTAACTTTTAGTTATGGCAATCTTGTATTTATGTTTTGATGATTACAAGTAGCATATAACGGGTAGTGTATAGTCGTATATGCTATGTTTTACAGGACCGTACCGGATAGAGAAAAGGAGTCAAGTATCAAGGATGGATAGAAGACTCACTTGTGATGAAGCACGCACATGAAGAAACAAAGTTAAAGTCAAACATTAAGGACTCGCTTGGGATAGGGGTAATTATTCCGGGGTAATAGAACTAAAATTAACTAGAATTGGAGAAGAATAGTGCTTGGTTGTGGCATTTTATGGTGTAAAAGAGATAGGAGAGAGGAACATATACCCCCGTTGGGGAATAATGATTTCTCTTCCATCAGCTTACGATCCTAAGAGCATTTTTAAGACTCAAATTTTTAGTTGATATCCAAGGACAAATGATTATTATTTATAATATAGAATTTCATCACCTCATCATATTTTTTTGATGTGAGACAACGTTAGGATAATTATTTTAATAAAATGGTTTGTTTTTATATTTAACTTAAGAATGAGCGATTACTCTTATTTATATAATAAAATTCGATCACTTTATTATAATTTTTCGATGTGGGATAATTTTATCTAAGTTTATATTCTCATGTACTTTTGTAAGACTAAAAAAACATTTTTTGGATATCTAAGAACGAATGATTAATCATATTTATATTACGAAGTATCAAATTCCATCACCTCATAATTTTACTTTAGTTTAGATATAGTCTTAAGAACTCTTGTGTTCCGGTACGGAAACAATTAACCCGACTTCGGATTCGGGTCGTATGTTTTATATGTTGCTTGATGATTGTTCGTTTAATTTTCTTTAGCCTCTCCTTTCCCCCGCTCCTATGATCAGACCTTCCCGGCGAAGCGAGCCTGCTCCCTGCACAGTGAACGCACAGGGCCTCGGAGGTTGTCCGAGGGAACCCTCTCCGATGCCTAAGTCAGTCTGTGAAATGCCTTGATGAACCTAGTTCGTGAGGAGCTAGGTGGCGTTTTTAGGAGTGAGAGTCTAGAGAGAAAAAATCCAACCCCCTTTAAGTGGGAAATGGGTGAGTATTTATACCTTCCCACAAGAGAGAGAAAGAGGGGTGGAGAGAGGAAGAATGGGTGGATGCGAGGATGACACGTGGCCTCGCCTCGTCCACCCATTTTTCCTTACCTGAGGCGGAATGACGGATGGGCCCTCGGCTTCCCCTGCTCATACTGGGGGGGTCGGGACACCCTGAGAACCGGCAAGCAGGGGGGCTGGATTGCCCTGCTCGGCTGACAGCAAGGCCCTGCCGAGCAGGCTCAAGCCTTGGGGTATTTTCAGCGATCTTTTTCAGGGTGGGCCTGCTGGGCAACCCCTCTCTCGCCCTGGGGGCGAATTATTCCAGGGTGACATGGGTAGGCGACCCGTGGCACTTTGTCAACTCCCATCAATTGGCCCACGTCGGCCAGGGGGAAGCAGGGTTTCCCTCTTGGCAGGCATCTTACAGAATGGGATGCAGTTGACCTTTGAACTCCCTTGCATTTAATGCGTTGCTTGTTCCCGAGGTAGGAGGTCCAAGCACATTGGTCATGACAAGGAAGGTTAGAATGTTCCTCTGGTAATGATTGTTTCCTCTTACAAAGTGGATTCTTGGGCAATGTGTGGATTTTATGGTTGGCTACCCCTCTTACAAGGGTGGTTGGAGCGCCATTAATGGCGAGTTTCCTGCTTTTATATAAGCTCCGGTTTTCCTCACCAGTCTCGCACCTTCACTTCCACAATCCTCTTGTGACCTTCTTCCAAAATATTTGAGAACCGATGTCTTGGATTAGGAAAAGAGTTTTCCGATGCGGAATTTAAGTAGAAATCCGCTGCTTCAGAGGACGTCGTCACTTGAGATACGCTAAGAGGGCTCACCAGGTCCTTCGCAAGAGTGAAAGGAGGCGTTCCCGCTCCCAACGGGTGGCTAAGAGGGAAACCCTTTCCAGGCCTGGCAGGCATCCTGGGTCTTCTTCTGCTGGCCCACGCCTTGGGCGATGCACCCGAACTGGAGGGTGCTATGACAGGGGCTGCCATGATTGCTTCCCATGGCTACACCCAGAGCAGTTCGTCCCAAACTGCCCTGAGCTTACCTCTTCCCCAGAGTCAGGTCCTTCCTCTCCAAACAAGAGGGGTCGTGACCTTTCTGATGATGCTAGAACCGTCCCTTTGGTCATGACTGGGACTCAAGTAGTCGAGACTCCGAGGACAGCGAGGGTCAGGGCTATTCTTCAGGCGGTGTTGAGGACGACCTCCCTACTGATCCTTTCAAGAGCTCTGATGACTGGGATTGGGGGTCTCCTCTGGATAACTACAGCCCCGGGAATTACTCCCCAAACCCTGATGATGATTAAGCATGCTCTGGATTGGCAGGCTAGTATTTTTATTTGCATGCCTTAGAATGTAACTTGCCCATTTTTGGGCTCCTTCTTTATTAATGAAAAGTCATGCGGTTTATTATTATTATCGTTGTGTGTGTGTATTTTTTTTTTTTTGAAAGGGGATGACATCACTAGTGGAGTTAATCCTTTGACGCCTTTTGTCTTCTCGAGGCTTTTCTTGGGAAGAGGGGGTCAGTTGGTTGTTAAAAGTGTGACACGTGGAGGCAATTTACGGGGAGGGCTTTGCAAGAGGGGCGACCCTTCAGCTGCCTAGGCCTATATAAGCCTTTTCTCCTCCCCCCATTTCCCTCTTTCACATTTTTGAAACTTAAACCCTTCATATTTCTTCACTCTCTTTGCTGCTGAGAATTCTTTCAAGACTTGGGGAGCGCTTACTTTCGGATTTTTTCAGCGACGATCACTGTTTTAGGTTAGAATCTTGCTTCCAACTCTTCGTTTTTCTTTCTTTTCCTCATACTTCTTCTTCACAAAATAGTATGTCTCGTGCTCGCGCTCTTTCATTCAGTCCGTCGTCTGGGAGGACGGAGGGTAGGGAAGGGGGTAGATCTGACCTAGCCTCTTCTTCCGGGGTTAGGCCCGGTGGGGGGGGACCGCCTTGAGGGAGATGGGGGTGCCAACTCTCCCGAACCTGCTCCCTTCGACATCGTCGATTCTGACGATGATGCACTGGAGATAGACCTCTTTACAATTGCTGGTCCCCTTATTCCCATGGAGAAAGGGAAAACATATTTCTTGGACAAAAACAAATACTTGATCCCTTTGAAAACCTACCACGAAATCAAGAACCGAGACCTAATTTTGGAGAGCAATGCTGCTGAGGAAATTGAGAAGTTTTATCACTTCGGGGAGGGATACACAGTTATAGTTCCCGGGGAGAAAGACACAGTGTGCTGCCCTCCTGACGGCCGCGTGGCCGTTTATCATAAAAGCCTGGAATTCGGCCTGCGATTCCCTCTACACCCCTTCTTGGAGGAGGCCTTTAAGAGGATGAATGTGGCCATAGCTCAGTTGACTGCCTCGGCGATTAGGTCGCTGGTGGCCTACACCTGGACTTGCATTTTTCATGGGGAAGGGCCTTCTATTGACGCCTTGCGCGCCATGGCCTGGCTGCAAATGGTGTCTTCATCAGGGGGAGATGGCTCCCCTGGGTATTGGTCTCTTCAAAGGCTGAAGAAGTACGCTTTAGTTTCGCCGGCTTTAAGCAGCCTGAAAGACTGTAAGAACAATTTTTTGTATGTACATAGTGCTTCAGGATGGTGGATCCCTAGGCACTTTAGGAACCATGTGCATACCCGTATGGAAACTCGTGAGGAATACCACCCGGGTGTCGGGGGGAAAGATCTGAAGGTAAATTTGAGCAAGGCGGACGAAAGTTTAGTCCAGAAGTTCGAGGTTGTTGTCGACGGGTCCGGCGTTTGTGGCTCTGCCTTCTGGCTCCCTCATGCAGAGCTTATTGCCACAGATGAATATCTGCTCCCATTGGGCCTGATTCCTGGCCTTGAAGGTAGTTTAGGGGCTTTAACCGGCCTGATTTTCTTCGAGGTTTCTGTCCCTCTATGTTTTCTTAACTGGCTGTTTACTCGCCCTGCAGGTTCTGTTTCTCGCCTTTGGACAAGAAAGCAGGTAAAGAGGCTTGGTCTATCCGAGGAGTTCGTCATTATTTCAAAGCGCCCCTCTCTTCCTCCCAATTTCAAGAAAGAGGAGAAGAACATGATGAGGTTTGTGAAGGATCTCTCTTCTGGTCGGCGACTCCCTCTTCCTCCACGGCTAAAGCCGGCGATTCCTCCTTCCAGTACCCAGGGTGGGGAGGCCGAGGTTACCTCAGAGGCCACCCCTTCTGCTTGCAGGCAGGGCGATTCTCCTGCCGGGACTCATATTTCCCAGGGGTCACGCCCTGCGGACTCAGAAGGGACTGGAGAGAGTGTTCCCTTGGTGCGCAGGAGGAAAAGGAATAGGGAACCTTCCGAGGCTGTGCCTATGGTTGACTTGGAGGCTGATGTAGAGACCCCTGAGGCCAAGCGCCCTGCTCGCGACGTTCCCGGCACTCTTTTCTCGGAGGAGAATACTGAGTTTGACTATACTGCAGGTGATAGTGTTGATGTGTCGGGCCTGCTCTCAGACTCCGGCGCCGTTCTGGCAGATCGTCTCACTAAGTCTATAACCTCTACCTCCAGTCAGGTGATCCAATATATCCAACGCACCTCCAGGGTTTTGCAGGCCTCTGCCGAGCTGGCGGCTCTCAGCCGCCTAAGTGACGAGGAGTTGGCTGCCGCCCCTGGGGCCCCCCCTCCGGACCATCTGGCTATGGTCGAAAGGGACGTCGTCCTGATCAACAACTTGAGGGATAAGCTGGCGAAGCAGGAGAATGAACTGGAGGAGGTGAAGGGCCAGGCCAACAAGTGGAAACTCCAAGGGGAGAAGGCTGTAAGGGAGGCATCCAAATTTGAGGCGGAGCTGAAGAAGATCCGCCTGGCGATGGAACGTGCTACAATATCCCAGGCCGAGATGGAGCATTTCAAGAAGAAGGCAGCTGATTTGAAGGAGAGTTTGTCCAAAGCCAACTCAGATTTCAAGCAGGCCCAAAGTGAATGGCAAAATGAGAAAGATGCCATTCTGAAGGAGACTGAAGCTGCAGTGGACATGAGCTTTGAGAATGGAGCTAATTCCTCCCTGGAGCTTGTTATGGAGGTAATCAAGGAAATGTTCCCTATCTTTGACGAGGATGCTTTTCGGAACCTCTATTCTGCCAAGAATGAAGCTCGGGCAGCTAGACCCCCTGAGGAGACTGCTGGTCCCAGCCAGGATGCTCCTAATGCTTAGGTTTTTCTGATGATAATTCTAACTTTTGTGCTGAGTCTTGATATGGCCAGCTTGCCTGTAATATTTTGGCTTCTTCGGATTTTCGTTCTGGTGCTGTTAAACAATGTTACTTTTTCGTGAATCTGTTTATGAATATTCTCTTTATTTCTGCTTGCTTTTGCTTCCTTAGGGTATGGCCTGCCTCCTGTCTGCCCAGAGGTAGGCAGGGAGGCTTTTGCGTTTTTTATACGAGGTTAGGGACCCTGCCCCCAGTCCTTGTTCATTTGGCACGTGGGGCCTGGCCTGATCCTGGCTTTTGATCAAAGTCCAGGGGGCCTGCCTCCTGCCTGCCCAGAGGTAGGCAGGGAGGCTTTTGCGTTTTTTATACAAGGTTGGGGACCCTGCCCCCATTCCTTGTTCATTCGGCACGTGGAGCCTGGCCTGACCCTGGCTTTTGATCAAAGTCCAGGGGGCCTGCCCCCTGCCTGCGCAGAGGTAGGCAGGGAGGCTTTTGCGTTTTTTATACAAGGTTGGGGACCCTGCCCCCAGTCCTTGTTCATTCGGCACGTGGGGCCTGGCCTGACCCTGGCTTTTGATCAAAGTCCAGGGGGCCTGCCCCCTGCCTGCCCAGAGGTAGGCAGGGAGGCTTTTGCGTTTTTTATACAAGGTTGGGGACCCTGCCCCCAGTCCTTGTTCATTCGGCACGTGGGGCCTGGCCTGGGCCTGGCTTTTGATCAAAGTCCAGGGGGTCTGCCCCCTGCCTGCCTAGAGGCAAGCAGGGGGACTTAGATTTTTGTTGAGGGGTCTATTTTCCTTAGTTCTGGCAACAGGGGGGCCTCCCCCTATTGCCCCCTACTCGTTTGTGTGTGAAAGTGCGAATTTGAACAGACAACGAGTATGAATTCGAAGTTCTTTTCATTCCTTTGTAAAAAAGCTTAACATAAGTGTGGTCGGAGCCGTCGACATTCTTGACCGTTCTCCGCCAGTCCTTCTGAAAATGAAATTTACTTAAAAATTTGCTAGACATAGTACTTTTTCAAGGTGTCGGCATTCCAGTGCGTACTCAACTCTTGGCCCTCAAGATTGGGGATTATGTATGTGCCTGGCCCTAAAATTCGAGTTACTTGGTATGGACCTTCCCAGTTGGCACTTAGTTTGCCGTGCTCTTTTGATTTTCCCACAGCCTGCGTTTTTCTGAGAACCAGGTCGCCTAACTGAAAACTTCTCACATGTACTTTCTTGTTGTACGCCTTCTTCATCCGTTGCTGGTAGGCGGCAATGTTGGCACTGGCCTCCTCCCTTACTTCACTGACCAGGTCTAGGGCCTCAGTCATTGCCACTTCATTTTCTGCTTGGTCATATTGCAGGGATCGCAGAGTGGGAATTCTGGCTTCGATGGGCAGCAGGGCCTCTGCTCCGTATACCAGGCCGAATGGGGTCTGATAAGTGTAGTTTGTAGTGCCATTTTGTTGTGTTTTGGTCTCTTTTTCCTTGTGGAATAGCTCCTTGGGAGCGGTTTAGGGGCTTCTTATGCTTCCTTTAGTTTGTTTCAGGTTCCCGAGGCCGAATTGGAAGAGTTGGAGCGATTCCGACTCAATACACACACATTTTGGAGCCAACGAGATAAAGGAAGGATGACTCGAGACCTTGGGATCCAATCCCGAGCCTCCGAGACCCGATCCCGAGTCCCGAGAATCGACGAGAAGCCCATGAGGGGCAAGGAGGGACCAAAGAGCTCTTAAGGGAGGCCTACAAAGACCCAACCCGTTCGGGATGGCCTCATCCCGTTCGGGATGAAGGGGTCATGAAGCACGGCTACTGTGAGCCCATCCCGATCGGGAAGGTCCTTCCCGGCCGGGAAGGATGGCCCATCCCGATCGGGACCAAGCCTTCCCGACCGGGAAGGGTCAGCTGCAGCTCCGCTTCTTTCTTTTCTTCTCCCTTCCACTTGTAACCCTATATATACCCTTCCTCTTGTAATCTTATCTTATACACTTCATTAGACCTATCCTTAAACCCTAGACTACTTTAGGTTAGATTAGATTAGATTAGTGTAGATTAGTCGATAATTAGTAGTTAATCGTAGATTAGCTCTTGTATTAAGGAATTCTTGAAGATCTTCACCAAGCTTGACAACCTTGGATGATTATTTTGGGGTTTTCTCTTTTATACAAGTTCTTATTCTTCCTTCCATCCTCTAGTTTGGTATTATCTCTTCTCCTTTCTCTTGTTTCTTATTTTATCATTCAAGTTTGTATCTTTGTTGATGTTATTGATTGTAGTTCATAGTTCTTGTTAGTTTCTTCATGTTTGTTTTGATTGCTTTGTTGATTCCTCTTCTTAGTGTTAGTTTTAGTATAGATATGTTAGAGTAGTATCTTGCTAGGGTTAGTAAGGTGATTAAGGTATTAATTGGATGATTAAGGGATGGTTGGAGATGTTGGTGGAAGATTTGGGTTTCCTCTTATATGATGCACATCACATGTTTGTTGAAATGCTTGATTGACTAAGTATGTACGAATGCTTGTTTTTCTTGCTTTTCTTTTGTGGGTGATAGTTGTTTGTGGGTTCGGTCCCCTCATTAAGTTGCGAGAGCCCGGTGAGGACGACCCCTAGGTCGGTCTAAGTTGCGAGAGCCCGGATTCGACCTAGGCCTATAGCGTGCTAGTAACCCCGATTGTGTTGTGTATCGCCGAGTTAGGTTTTAGGTGGAACCTCTAGGTGAGTATAAGTTGCGAGAGCCCGGGCATCACCTAGATTACCCTACTCCCTCCTTCACCTCTAGTTCTCCCTAGACCATTCCGTTACCCCTTTGACCCCGACCTAATCCTAGCCCGTTCTCCTTTGTTTAGACCTTAGCTTAGTCCATAGTCATCCCCCTTAGACTAGCTTGTCTCGAACCTAGTCCTTGACCGTAGCATACCTTAGTTCGACCTCCCGTCCCTGTGGATTCGATCCGACTTACCCTAGCTACCCACTAGGTATAGCCGGTTTTGTTTGACGGTTGGGATTCACGACAAATCCCTCCCATCAAATTGGCGTCGTTGCCGGGGACGGCGTAGTTTAGACTCTTGTTTGCTTAGTTTTGGACTTAGTTCTTGACTTTTGTGTTCTCTTCTCCTTGTGTATCTCCGTTTTCTCTCTTGTGTGCTATCCTCTCTTCCTAGTGCCTCAAAAGCACTAGGATACTAACGTTTGCTCAAGTGCTTCTAGCTCATCCTAGGTACCAAAGCAACGTTTTGGACATGGCGCGTCCAAGCTACCATCAATCATCACGGGACAACTTTGGGGCGAATTACCAAAACCCACAACTTTACCAACCATATAAACCTCATCAACAATCTTATGAACCCTCTTCTTATGGTTATCAAGAAAGTTGTCAAGGATCGTTCCAACATCCTAACAACTACCAAACACCCTCACATAACCCACAACCAAATATCCTTGAGACTTGTCAAATGTTGGCCCAAACACAAGGGAGCCAACATGAGATGATGATGTTATTGCAAAAGGGTCCACAATTGTTGTTGACTCAAATACAAGGGGTTAGGGAGGAGTTCAAGGCCCAAATAGACGTGCAAGATGCTTGCATCAATGCACTCATGGCTCATATCACGATGTCGGCCGCTCGAACTCCACTACATGTTGAGGAAGGTTCATTTGGGCAAGAAGGTCGGGTGCTTCCACAAGAAAGTCAACCCGATTGTGAAGCTACAAATGAAGAAGAGGGGGTCGATCAAGTGACCATTGTTGAGTGTTGCTTGGGCGGTGAAGATAGGGGAAGAATAGAGGAAGTTGAGGCTTCAAGGGCCCACAATGAGGAGGGAGTTGAGCATGATTATCAAGATAGCTCTTGGGAAGCCAATGTATTGGCTATAAAGTTGGGTTTGTTTGATTTTCTTCGTGATGAACCGGGTGTTGACAATCCAAACCCAAGTGAAGAGATGACCCCTCATGACCATTTTGACAAGGTGAGTGAAAAAGAGCGCAATACTTGGGAAAAAGAAGTAGATGCCTTGGAACTTGCTTTGTATGGGAATTTGGAGGATCCTAAAGCCTCCAATGAAGAAAACTTGATGCTTTCTCCTCCTCTACCGCACTCGATGTCTAGCCCTTTGTCTTGTGAGACGGTTGGTGAAGAGGATCCTTGTCGGGCGGTGGAAAAGAGTTCCATTCTCGACCCCGTAGAAGAAGCGACACCTCTAGGGTGTGATCTCCCACATCATGACACCGAGCACGACTCTAGACCACTATACCTACCGGATGGTCATAAGAGTCGTAGCTATGTTGGTTTGGAAGACCCGGAAGATCACGAGAACCCCGAGCATATTGAAGACGATCGCTTCTTCCCTCCGACTTGGAAACTTTTGGGAGTGGCTAGGCTCGGCCATGTGAGCTTAATTGAAGATGTTGCTAGAGCATTTGACTTACTCCTTCGAGCTCTTGATGGCTATCGAGGCGTTGTTGGTGAGAGTATTTAGTGTAAATATCTCTTTTTCTTTTCTTTTGTGCTTGTATTTGTGTTTATGTTTGTATAGTTTGGTTTCTAGGATTTGTTAGCCTTTGTGGAACTCTTGTTCATTTGGATTTTTGATGAGCGATGCGAGGGAGGGAATTTGATGTTGTATTTGAGTTCATTGTGATAGGTGTGAAGGAAAGGTGATACCTAGAGGAGAGTAGATAATGATAGAGCATGGATCGTGAGTTTGGAAGTCGGTTTTTGAAGCTTCGGTGAAGTTTTTTGGGGTTTTGGAGGTCAAGAAGACCCATCCCGGGCGGGAAGGGAGCTTCCCGACCGGGAAGGGTATGCCATCCCGACCGAGAAGGAGCCGTCCCGATCGGGATGGAGGTGCAAAAATTGGAGCTTGCTGGAGTGCCGGCCCGACCGGGAAGGTGGCTTCCCGACCGGGACGAGTGTGTCATCCCGATCGGGACCATCCATCCCGACCGGGATGGTCTCTTTTCTCCTCTTATGGCCTCTTCTTTGACATTTGGGCCCACCCAACCATTGTATACCCCCACCCAACCTCCCTACCCATCCTTGCTCATGTCATATAACCCTTACACTTCATTTACATACCCTCACCTCGTTTCTCTTCCCTTTACACCGAGTTTCACATCGAATCCTACCCCCCTCACACCTTACTACCCCTACCATGCGTTTTATCGAGAATGAAGCGGAAAAGCAATGATGAAGACAAGCAAGCGCCTTTCGTGATCTATGAGACGATGGAGAGAGTGAGTTGCTAACCTATGGTACGGCAACTATCCTTTCTTTTCCGTTTTTATTGTTGCTTGTTTTCCTTTGCTTATCCCCTTCCCTTATCTTTTGTGTCATGGTGGCCTTCAAGGCCTTGGTATATGTCGCTCCCGGCTCTCGATGACGTGACTAGGGATGTTCACCGGTCCAAACCCGGACCGGTTTGACCCGCGGACCGGAAACCCCAAAAACTCAAACCCGCGGACCGGACCGGTTACAAAGAAACCCGGACCGGACCGGACCGAACTCTCTTAAGACCGGACCGGACCGGACCGTAAAAATACACTAAATTTGATATTTTTTTAAAGTGTGGACCGGACCGGACCGGACCGGAGACCGGTCACCAACTTTTTTGCGACCCGGAGACCGGACCGGTACGTGCCCCGGTCTGGACCGACTCGGACCTTACGGTCCGGTCCGGTCCGGTTTGCCGGTCCGGGTTAATTTTTGAACACCCCTAGACGTGACTACATCGAGAGTCACTTCAAAATCCAAAATTTTTACAAGTTTTTCACTTTCTTTTTGAGGATTTAGTCGGATTTAGGCGGAATCCGGGCTAGGTGACTTGATTACACCTAGCCCTCCCCTCCCATTTCCTTTTATTTCCTTCGTTTTATTTTTCTTCCCCCATCCATATCTTTTTCTTGTCTCGGCCCATGGTGACTTGACTACACCCCGGCCAGACACCTTCTACCCTTTTCTTCACTTTATTTTTGATTTTTAGCTTTATTTTCGTAGTTTCTTTTCTTTTTCTTTTGTCTCTCCGCACCCTACGATCGAGCATGAGGACATGGCTCGATTTAAGTGTGGGGGAGCGATATTCTAGTATAGTTAGTTTTATTTTCTTAGTTTTTCGAAAAAAAAAACTTAAAAAACCCTAAAAATTTGAAAATCTTTCACAAAAATCAAAAAGATTTTTCTTTTGTGTGTTTTCCCTTTGTGTCTTTGTGTCGTGTATTTTTGTTTTGTTGTGTGTGTTTTCCCCCTTTTCCTTATAGGTTGCTTAAACCACCGATGGCTTTGGAAAGCTTTCAAGATGTCCGGTAACATCTTCTATCCCTTTTTCCTTCTTTGTCTCTTGCGGAATTGGAGGAGATTGTGATGTGGTGTGCTCGGGAGGAGCTTTGTAAAGTTTGATGTTGGTTGGTTGCTCATTTGGAAGCTAGGGGTGGTATTTATGTTGTGTATGTATTCATTTTGTGTTGTTTTTTGTTTCGTTGCTTTTGCTTCTTTATCTTTCGTTCGTTTTCGTCATGTCTTTGTTTTGTGTTGTGTTGTGTGTTTTGTGCGTAAACCGTTTTCGAAAACCCGGTTTAGAGGCTAGTGTGTGAGTGCTTACTTTCCTTTCCTAGTAGTGTAAATCGAGTCTTGGACTTTAATCTAGTAGAATGACCCTAAATCAATGAGTTCGTTGGTCCTTTACCTTGAGTCCACCTAGCTTACTAGGAATTTACTACGGGATTTGCAGTTTTGACCATTATGACCACCCACGGTGTGAAAAGGCCTTGGTTACCGAGTCTCGTCCCTTAGGTGACCGTGTTTGTGATTGTTTGATTAGTCCAAGTTCTCCACTTTTTGTGGGTTTGAAGGGTCTTGGCCCGTCCCGACTTACCCATTTCCCTACCTTCCTCGCATACACGCACAATAAAATGCAAATTGTTGATTCTCTCTTTCTTGTTACACAATGAAATGCCAAAAATGCCAAATCTTGCCAAAAAGGGCAAAGAAAAAGAAAAAAAAGGGGAAAGAAAAAAATGAAAGAAAGAAAAGAATGAAGAAAAAGAAAAGGCACAAAAGCCAAAAAGAAAATAGAAAAGAAGAAAAAGAATGGCATGGCAAAACAGAGAGAAAAATGCAAAAGAAGAAAGAAAATGCCAAAAGAAAACCCGTCTCACAAAAAGAAATCCTCACGAAAATAAGCCTTTTTCCGACTTTTGCCGTGAAGAGCCTACCAAAGGACCGAGTCCCGAGGAAGGATGATAGCGGCATTAGTCGGTCCTCCCTCATTTTGCATGTTTTCCACCTTTTTACTTGGACTAGTTAGGCGGTTTTGGACACGAGACGACCCTCTTGGCTCACGCTAAAGGGAGCGGGGTCTCACTTACCTACAGTGTCGACTAACACCGTGGTTCTTCACTTTTCCACTCCGCCGATCGTCCCGTAGTACGTTTTTAGAAAGTTAGGAGGACCTAGGTAAGTTACCAACGTTTTTATTGCTTGATCGTCATACTATTAGGATTTAGTTCACCTTGGTTTGTACTGCTAGCTTGGGAACGTTGTCACTTACCTCGAGTCCTAAACCGGTGTTTCTTTCACCGCTTTTAGAGGGAAGCGGTATTTCTTTTGTTTTGGGTGCAACCGATTATGTGTTTGTTTGTATGTTTGTTTCTTTGTGTGTTTTGTGTCCGGTTGCATCCACAGTTTTGTCGCAAGACCCAACTTGCCTTGCGGAGTGCATTTGTCCTCTAAGTGCACTCGCGTGAGTTGAAGGGGCTTAGGGTGCGCTAATACCCACTCGGTTAGTTTAGTAGTAGTATGTGCTTACTCGAGGGCGAGTAAGGGTTAAGTGTGGGGGGGTTGATAAGTGTAGATTGTAGTGCCATTTTGTTGTGTTTTGGTCTCTTTTTCCTTGTGGAATCGCTCCTTGGGAGCGGTTTAGGGGCTTCTTATGCTTCCTTTAGTTCGTTTCAGGTTCCCGAGGCCGAATTGGAAGAGTTGGAGCGATTCCGACTCAATACATACACATTTTGGAGCCAACGAGATAAAGGAAGGATGACTCGAGACCTTGGGACCCAATCCCGAGCTTCCGAGACCCGATCCCGAGTCCCGAGAATCGACGAGAAGCCCATGAGGGGCAATGAGGGACCAAAGAGCTCTTAAGGGAGGCCTACAAAGACCCATCCCGTTCGGGATGGCCTCATCCCGTTCGGGATGAAGGGGTCATGAAGCACGGCTACTGTGAGCCCATCCCGATCGGGAAGGTCCTTCCCGACCGGGAAGGATGGCCCATCCCGATCGGGACCAAGCCTTCCCGACTGGGAAGGGTCAGCTGCAGCTCCGCTTCTTTCTTTTCTTCTCCCTTCCACTTGTAACTCTATATATACCCTTCCTCTTGTAATCTTATCTTATACACTTCATTAGAGCTATCCTTAAACCCTAGACTACTTTAGGTTAGATTAGATTAGTGTAGATTAGTCGATAATTAGTAGTTAATCGTAGATTAGCTCTTGTATTAAGGAATTCTTGAAGATCTTCACCAAGCTTGACAACCTTGGATGATTATTTTGGGGTTTTCTCTTTTATATAAGTTCTTATTCTTCCTTCCATCCTCTAGTTTGTTATTATCTCTTCTCCTTTCTCTTGTTTCTTATTTTATCATTCAAGTTTGTATCTTTGTTGATGTTATTGATTGTAGTTCATAGTTCTTGTTAGTTTCTTCATGTTTGTTTTGATTGCTTTGTTGATTCCTCTTCTTAGTGTTAGTTTTAGTATAGATATGTTAGAGTAGTATCTTGCTAGGGTTAGTAAGGTGATTAGGGTGTTAATTGGATGATTAAGGGATGGTTGGAGATGTTGGTGGAAGATTTGGGTTTCCTCTTATATGATGCACATCACATGTTTGTTGAAATGCTTGATTGACTAAGTATGTACGAATGCTTGTTTTTCTTGCTTTTCTTTTGTGGGTGATAGTTGTTTGTGGGTTCGGTCCCCTCATTAAGTTGCGAGAGCCCGGTGAGGACGACCCCTAGGTCGGTCTAAGTTGCGAGAGCCCGGATTCGACCTAGGCCTATAGCGTGCTAGTAACCCCGATTGTGTTGTGTATCGCCGAGTTGGGTTTTAGGTGGAACCTCTAGGTGAGTATAAGTTGCGAGAGCCCGGGCATCACCTAGATTACCCTACTCCCTCCTTCACCTCTAGTTCTCCCTCGACCATTCCGTTACCCCTTTGACCCCGACCTAATCCTAGCCCGTTCTCCTTTGTTTAGACCTTAGCTTAGTCCATAGCCATCCCCCTTAGACTAGCTTGTCTCGAACCTAGTCCTTGACCGTAGCATACCTTAGTCCGACCTCCCGTCCCTGTGGATTCGACCCGACTTACCCTAGCTGCCCACTAGGTATAGCCGGTTTTGTTTGACGGTTGGGATTCACGACAAATCCCTCCCATCAGGGTCTGACCTGTGGACTCTTTTCGGGTGGTCCTGACTGACCAGAGTATGCTGGGTAGCTCATCGGCCCATCTGCCTTTGAGGTCGTCTACCATCTTCTTGAGACCGTTCAGGATCTGTTTGTTGGCTGCCTCTGCCTGTCCGTTGGTTTGAGGGTGGCAGACGGCAGAGTAGGCAACTGCAACGCCATGGCCCTCCAACCAGATTCTCAGAGGGTCGTTATCAAATTGCCTTCCGTGATCAAATACTAACATCTTCGGTAGGCCGAATCTGGTGATGATATTCCTCCATATCACTTTCCTGACTGCATGCTCAGTGATATTAGGCACTGCCTCAACCTCTACCCATTTGGTGAAGTAGTCTATTGCCACAATCAAGAATTTTCTGCCCCCGGTCGCCACTGCAAAAGGACCTAGTATGTCCATCCCCCACTGAGCGAAGGGGATGGGGGATAGGATTGGTCTGAGTTCCTGGGCCGGGGTGTGGATAGATGGGGCAAAGAGTTGACATTTCCTGCATTTCTGAGTCAAATCTTTTGCGTCGGCCAGTAGGGTCGACCAGTAGTATCCCGCCCTTAAGGCCTTGTGCGCCAACGACTTTCCTCCTATGTGATGACCACATATTCCAGAGTGGATGTCATCTAATACCTCCGCCGCCTGCTCTGCCCCCAGACATTTGAGCAGGGGGGACGAGAAAGATTTTTTGTACAAATCTTTTCCGATTAAAATAAACCATGCAGCTCTTGCCGGCATCTTTCTCTTTTGGATAGGGTCAGGTGGTAAAGCTCCGTATTTTTTGAATCGGATGATGGGGGTCATCCAATCCTCAGGCCCTGTTTCTTCTACAGCACCAACTGTTTGGCAGGGGGTGGTGGATTTTTCTTGGATGATGTCTACCCAAACTGACCTCCGTATATCATGCAGGCTGGAACTAGCCAGCTTTGACAGGGCATCTGCCCGGTTGTTCTGGGACCGGGGGATCTGCCTGACTTCGTACGACTTGAGGCCTGACAACTCTCTCTTCACCTTTTCCAGGTAGACGGCCATCGTTTGATCCCTGGCCTCATATTCTCCATTAATTTGATTGACGATGAGTTGGGAGTTTGTCGCCAGGACAATCCTTTCTGCGCCTGCAGCTTTGGCTAGATTAACGTCTGCAAGTACTGCCTCATACTCGGCCTCGTTGTTTGATGCTGGGAAAACAAATCTGAGTGCGTGCTCGAAGTCGACCCCCTCTGGGCTGGTTAGCACGACTCCGGCCCCTGCACCATTAGCTGTGGAAGACCCATCGGTGTACACCACCCACTCGCCGGCAGGCGGGCTATCCTCCTCAGAGTGGGAGCATTCTGCTAAGAAGTCAGCCAGAGCCTGCGCTTTGATAGCTGTTCTAGACTGGTATGTTATCTCTAGCCCACTCAGCTCGATGGCCCATTTTAGCAGCCTGCCTGATTTCTCGAACTTTTCCAGTACTTTTTCTAAGGGTTGATCTGTCAA
The DNA here is from genome assembly GCA_958450325.1 of Agrostemma githago. NCBI lineage: Eukaryota > Viridiplantae > Streptophyta > Magnoliopsida > Caryophyllales > Caryophyllaceae > Agrostemma > Agrostemma githago. Next base: position 39,945,854 of record OY288259.1, on the reverse strand, counting down.
TACCACGACAGGGTGTGCATCGAAGTATGGCCTTAACTTCCTGGCTGCTATGACAACTGCGTAGGCTGCTTTTTCGACCATAGGATAGTTCTTTTCTGCTGCCCCCAGGGCGTGACTTATAAAGTATATAGGCTGTTGTGCGCCTGCCTCCTCTCTTAGGATGACTGCACTTACTGTTACATTGGTTACAACAATGTAGAGGAAGAGCTTTTTTCCCTGCTATTGGTCTCGCCAGGGTGGGGAGCTTTCTCAGGTGTTCCTTCAGCTGCTCAAAGGCTTCTCTTTGCTCATCCTCCCACTTAAACTGCTTGTTGCCCTTTAACACTTTGAAGAACGGAGTCGACTTGTCTGCTGACCTGGCAATGAAGCGTGCCAGGGCGGCCATGCGGCCTGTCAGACGTTGAATGTCCCTAATGGTTTTGGGCTCAGGAAGGTCCAGAATAGCCTTAACATTCTCGGGGTTAGCATCTATCCCTCGAGAGCTGACCAGAAAACCCAAGAACTTGCCAGAGCGAACCCCGAACGTACATTTCTTTGGATTGAGTTTCATCTTGTAGGCGCGCAGGGAGGAGAAGGTCTCCTGCAGGTCTGCCAAGTGTTCGTTATTTCCTTTGCTTTTCACAATAGCGTCGTCGACATAAGCTTCTATGTTTCTGCCTTTTTGACTCTCGAAAACCTTATCGACCAGGCGCTGGTATGTGGCCCATGCGTTTTTAAGCCCAAATGGCATCATTTTGTACATGTAGGTGCCCGAGCTGGTGATGAAGGCACATTTCACCCTGTGCGGCTGCCATAAGTACACTTGATGATATCCTGAGAAGGCGTCCAGGAAGCTCAGCATAGAATATCCACTGGTAGCGTCTACCAGTTGGTCAATCCTGGGGAGTGGGTAGCAGTCTTTTGGGCAGGCCTTGTTAAGGTTTGTAAAGTCTACGCACATTCTCCATGCGCCCGACGATTTCTTAACCATAACCACATTTGCTAACCATTCCGGGTAGTCGCAAACCTCAATAAAGTCTCCCTTCAGGAGTTTTTCAATTTCCTCTTTAATCGCCACGTCCTTCTCTGCGGACATATTTCGCTTTTTCTGCTTTACAGGGCGGGCATCCGTGTTTACGTTCAGCCTGTGAACGATACATGCTGGATCAACCCCTGGTATCTCGTCTGCCGAGTAAGCGAATACATCCTTGTTATCCTTTAGTAGCTTGATCAGTTCAGCCTGGTAGGGCTCTTCCAGGTCAGTCCCTATGAGGACCTGTCTCCCTGGTTCTAGGTCCACCAGCATGCTCTCTCCCCCGGGTTCCAGGTGGTTGGATGTCTGATCACCGACTGGGATCTCGCCTTCCCTGCTGGGGAAACTGTCAGCTTTTCTCTTTCCTTTTCTTTCACTTTCGTGGGTTTGCAGGGCCACGGAGTAGCACTGCCTAGCCGACTCATGGTCCCCATGCACTTTACCTTCAAGGCCAAAATCTGTAACATAGGCTATGGTGAGAGCCCTGATGGATATGGCTGCTTCAATCTCATCCAAGGTGGCCCTTCCAATCAGGGCGTTGTAGGCAGACCTTGCATCTACTACAACGAACGACGCCCTGATATTTCTGGCAGTGGTCCCCTCCCCGAACGTCACAGGCAGGTCTATAATTCCCATGGGCAGTATGCCTGCCCCGCTGAACCCGTACAACGATCCAGGGGCAGGTCGCAGGTGCCTTTTTTCCAGGCCCGTTTTATCGAAGGCATCTTTGTATAGCTGGTTCGTGTATGCGCAAGTATCCACCATGCATCTCTGCACAATGTGGTTGCTGATTTCCAGGGATAGCACCAAGTGGTCGCTATGGGGATACACCACCTGCCCTGCATCCTCAGGGGTGATGCTCAGCGTCATTCCTTTCGGGCTTCCTGCCCTTTCAGCATAACAGATTTGGTTCCTCAGCTCACGAATCTGCCTCTTCTGACTTCTTCTGCTGGTTTGGCCCTCTGCCTCTCCTGACACCACATGGATTATCAGGCGGTTTTGCGCTGAGCCTTCAGCCTTTTCAGGCGTTTCTTTCTGAGATTTATTCCTTGCTGCGTAGTTGGCCAGCCAGCCATTCCTGATTAATTTCTCGATCTCGTCTTTCAGGTGGCGGCACTCCTCGGTGGTATGACCTACGCAATCATGGAAGGTACAGAACTTCTTGGGGTCCCCCTTTGGGCTGCGTGGTTTACTCGGACAGTTCCACTTGGCAGTCTCCTTTTCTAGTTCGAAGATCTCTGCCCTGGACTTGTTGAGGGCGGTATAGCTGTCGAATCTAGGTTGGTAGACCGTGCGCTCCTTTTTAGGGGTATCCCCTTCTTCGGCTCTCTGCTTTCCGGATTCATTTCTGCCGCGTCCACCCTGCGGTCCCCCCTGCTGTCTGGTGGGGCCTGTGGGGGTATCCGGCAGGCTGTGGAACTCCTCTTGCAGCATAAACCCCTCTGCGATTTTCTTAGCCTTGGCCAGAGTCTCTGGCTGGGCCCTGATCAACTGATTTTTCATCTCCCCGGGGAGCAGGGAGTTAGTCAGTGCGTACGTCCCCGTCGCATCGTCTATCTCTTTGACCTGTTGGAAGGACAAGTCAAACCTCTTCAGGTACTCCCTGACAAACTCACCCTTCCTCTGCCTGAGGGTCATCAGATCGAACCGAGTAAGACGTCGCCTCTTGTTTCCCGCATACTGGTCAAGGAAGGCCTCAGCCAATTCGATGAAGAAACAGATTGATTCCTGAGGCAAATCTCTAAACCAACCCTGGGCTAGACCTACCAGGGTGGTTGGAAAAATTTTGCACCAAACCGCGTCGTCGGCATCATACATGCCCATATGACTCTCGTACGCCGCCAAGTGATCTTCTGGGTCAGTCGTGCCGTCAAACTTAACAGAGGGCATCTTAATTTTTGGGATAGGATATGCCTGTACCTCAGGGTGAAGCGGGGTCTTGGTTGGCCTGCCCACCATTCTCGACCTGCTCACGCTAGAGTAGCGACCGTGGTCGTCTCTTCTGTCAGGGGTCGGTCTCCTACTTTCAGGGGAGCGGTACCTAGGTGGGCGCCTGCTTATCGCTTCGTCGTCCCTGGGAGGGGAATGATACCGTGAGCTCTTCTTCTGAGCAGGCTCGATGTTATCATCCTGGCGGTGCCTTGACTTTAGAGGCTGGTCATTGTTAAGTCTGGACTGCAGGCTCTGGGACAGTCCTGGTGCAGGCTGTAATTCTTCAACTGGTGTCAACCTGGAGAACACATCTCCCTGTTTCTCCCCCAGGCGTTTGGACACTGGCTCCTTGTGCCTCATGCGATTTCTCAGGTCTTGGGATAAGCCCCTTCTTTCGCGAGCAGCCGTGGACTCTGTAGTGTGAATGGAGAATGCCTCTTCAGGACCAGCAGCCTCTTGCTTTGCAGCCGGCTCTTGACGGACCCCCGTGACCCGCCTTTGCACCTGCGCATACGCCTGAGCTGTCTTCATGGCCTTTCTCTGAATGTTTCTGGCGGCGGTCCGCTTTGAGCCCCCGGTACCCTCTCCACTTTCAAAGTGGAGCAACCTGGGGGTCGTGGCGACCCTGCCTACCAGATCATCCGGAGTAAACTCCTGATTCAAAATTGCTGAGAAAAATGCTGCAGTCTGCATCATCTGGGCAGGGGTGAGATTTAGAGTTTGCCTCGGATGTGCCCCCTGCCCTGCTATGGCGACTACCCCTTGACCCGGTGCTCCCTGGAAGCTGGCCCGCCCCACGCCTGGAATCGTGGCGGCGGGTGTTACCTCTGGCGGCATGCCATATAGGGGAGCATTGGGCGGATTTGCCGCAGAGCTGGCATCGAAAATTTCAGGCATGTTTGATTGTAATTTTTTAATTTTGTATTTGAGAATGGTTGATTTTGTGGGTAATTTCGTGGGTACAACCGTATTCCTCCCCACAGACGGCGCCAAATTGTTCCGGTACGGAAACAATTAACCCGACTTCGGATTCGGGTCGTATGTTTTATATGTTGCTTGATGATTGTTCGTTTAATTTTCTTTAGCCTCTCCTTTCCCCCGCTCCTATGATCAGACCTTCCCGGCGAAGCGAGCCTGCTCCCTGCACAGTGAACGCACAGGGCCTCGGAGGTTGTCCGAGGGAACCCTCTCTGATGCCTAAGTCAGTCTGTGAAATGCCTTGATGAACCTAGTTCGTGAGGAGCTAGGTGGCGTTTTTAGGAGTGAGAGTCTAGAGAGAGAAAATCCAACCCCCATTAAGTGGGAAATGGGTGAGTATTTATACCTTCCCACAAGAGAGAGAAAGAGGGGTGGAGAGAGGAAGAATGGGTGGATGCGAGGATGACACGTGGCCTCGCCTCATCCACCCATTTTCCCTTACCTGAGGCGGAATGACGGATGGGCCCTCGTCTTCCCCTGCTCATACTGGGGGGTCGGGACACCCTGGGAACCGGCAAGCAGGGGGGCTGGATTGCCCTGCTCGGCTGACAGCAAGGCCCTGCCGAGCAGGCTCAAGCCTTGGGGTATTTTCAGCGATCTTTTTCAGGGTGGGCCTGCTGGGCAACCCCTCTCTCGCCCTGGGGGCGAATTATTCCAGGGTGACATGGGCAGGCGACCCGTGGCACTTTGTCAACTCCCATCAATATATATATATATATATATATATATAGAGGTGGGATTTGGTGTAAACATCAAATTTGGTGTAAATACGCTAACAATCAGGTCCATTAGATCTTACAAGATCGACGGTCAAGATTAATCCTCAAAAGATAACAAAACCCTCCCAAAAATCCTTCCATCCCTCCTCTCTTTCTCTCTCCTTTTTTCTCTCTCCTCTCTTTGTCTTTAGGGTTACGTAAAACCCCCAATTTTTTTCCTCAAAGTTCTTCCTCTCAAAAATTGATCTTATCTTTCAAATTGAAACGTCTAATTAATCATAAAATTGCTCAATCATATGTTCATATTGCTCAATCGTAAGATTTGATTGAAAATTACTTCATTCAATTCGTTCAATTTTTCAAAAATCCGTTTAATTCATTCGATTTTCCAGAAATTTCGTACGAAATTCATTTTTATGAGAACGAATTCCACCGAGCATGAACCTATTGTTGATGAACATGAAGGTAATATCGTTATGCTTCAATACCTATTTGTTTTTGAATACTTATTCGTTTTTTAAGGTAATTTGTCATGACATATATTCATTTTTGAATAACTATTCGTTGTTGATGAACATATATTCGTTTTTCCGGAATTCTTTATGATGAATTTCTATTTCAACATAGAAGACATGAATTAACTTGAAGGTAATCTCAGAATTTATAGAGTACTTGAATATATATATGTTGGAATAGTTGAATATATATGTTGGAGTAACTGAGTATATATGTTGGAGTAATTAGAGTACTTGAGTATACGTATCTCAGAATTTCATTGAGTACTTGAATGTAAGTGTTGGAATACTTGAATATATGTGTTGGAGTATCTAAGTATATATGTTGGATTATTTAGAGTACTTGAGTATACGTATCTCAGAATGTTATAGAGTAATTGAATATATGTGTTGGAATACTTGAATATATGTGTTGGAATAGCTGAATATATGTGTTGGAATAGTTGAATATATGTGTTGGAGTAACTGAGTATATATGTTGGAGTACTTAGTATGTTGGAATATATATGTGCTGGAATACTTGAATACGTATGTTGGAATACTTGAATATGTATGTTGAAATATTTGAATATATGTGTTGGAGTACTAGAATGTATATATTGGAATACTTGATTATATGCGTTGGAGTAATTGAATATATGTGTTGGAGTAACTGAGTATATATGTTGGAGTAATTGGAAAACTTGAGTATATGTGGAATAACTGAACATAGAGTAACTGATGTCTAATATTGGAATAGCTGAACATGAGCATTAGAATAACTGTGATTCTGGAATAGAATAGCTGAACATGTATAACTCATAATTGAATATATGTGTTGGAGTAATTGAATATATGTGTTGGAGTAACTGAGTATATATGTTGGAGCGCTTGAATATATGTGTTGGAGTAACTGAATATTAGAGTAGTTGCTTAATAAATATGATATATATGCAGGAGTCACTCGGAAATCTTTATAACTCAATCAAAAGGATGGGACAATATGACGTTGAAGACATTCATACAAGTATACAACTCAGACGATGAAAGCATACGATGTTTATAATACGATAGTTATAATAGTTGGAGTACTTGGTGTTATATCTTGGAATATTTGGTGTTATATCTTGGAATTCTTGATATTATAGCTTGGAATACTTATATAATTGAAATATTGTAATTATCATGGAAATACTGATCTTATACATACACAATTATCATCCAAAATTAAAAACCCTAACAACTCAAAAATAATTGTTGAAACAAAACAATGAAGCTATATTAGAGGAAATCGGAAGAATAAACAAAAATTATGATCATAATGAACATAATCGAAATCAAAATCGAATTGAAGAAATTAAATTTTATACTAACATATATTGAGCAAAATATCAAATTGAATTGAAGAAATTGAAGTAATAGATAAACGAAAATATCGATATTGAGGAAAATAGGGGAAATTTATGACGATGAAAAACGCAGTAGAAGATTAGAGGAAATCGAAGTGAAGGAACTGAAGCAAATTGAAAAATGGTGTTGAAGAGGTTGAAGATGTAGATGCAGCAAAGAGAGTAGCAAAAACAAAATGAGGAGAGAGAAAGAAAAATTAGAATGACCCATGTGGAAACAAGTTTTGTGTATTTCTTAGATCTAATCTCCACCGTTGATCAAATATTAGATCAATGGTCTAGATTGTTAGGGTATTTACACCAAATTGGTGTGTTTACACCAGATCCTATATATATATATATATATATATATATATATATATATATATATATATATTGATTCTCTAGAAAGACGTATATGCTAATATAGGGTTTTGCGAATTCTCTCTCCAAGAATACATGAGTCAATACTCAGAATTGTATTTAGTTCATCAATTGATCAACCTCTGTATATAGAAGAGATAAACTACCTATGCTACCTATGCTCAGAATTTAACTTTTTTTTTCTAAATAATTAATTTAATTAACCTATGCTACTATTATTAAATTAGCACGGAGTATAAGAATCATGAACAAATCACCCGAAAAAAAAAAACTGATAAAATATTTATATCTTAATAAATGATTTACCAAACTCTAAGCAAGAAATTCCTAAATATCGATGGCTAAGCTACGCAAGAGTTTTGCAATTTTGTATAAAATGGTTGGAGGTAGAAGAAGTAAAAATTGAGGAGGAGAAAGTAAAAGTGTTTGTTTGTTAAGGAGACTTACGATGCGCAGGAAGAAGGCATAAGAAGGGATGATTATTAGCAAGATCAGGTTTGGGGAATCTATACTCGTTTATGTTAAGCCTCCAGGATGGCAATACTACATCATCACCGGATATCACCACGGACTCGTCGCCGTTAGTGCCCGGCAAAGGCGACAGAAGTTCTCTTCTCGAGTCTATCCTAACTTCGTTCTCCATATATATGCCTCCGACTGTTGCTTCTATTTCTTTCAGTTGTTGATGTGGTCTTCAAATCTTCACTGTTCCGTAATATTGCTTACAATTGGGTGTTGCTCTTCTTCTTTTTCTTTCCTTCCTTTATAAAGAGAGCATTAATGTTTTCTTGCGTGAGTGATCGATTAGTGCTATACGCTTGTCTTTTTTACAGGTCTGTACAAAACTTACCTACTTTAGCATCACTAAACCTACTCCACTATCATTGTGCATGGCTTATACACGCTTTATTTTTCACTTGAAATAGGTTCCGGAGTGCTCCCGGGCGTGGGCATGAACGATTGAACAGAGTAAAAAATCGATAGGAAATTGAATAACCTGAAAGCCACCCAACCTGATAGAGATATGGTATATATCGGATCTCATATACCATACACTGATACACTATTAAATATTAATGTTATAATAATAACACTATATTAAGATAATTATTACGGAGTACTAGTTTTATCGCTCGTAAAATTCACGGGTCAGTTTAAGATTTGAAATTCGAAAGAAATAAAGTGTCATTATTAGAGTTACCATAAAAAATCTATTTACGGAGTACTATTAAACTCTAACAAAATTATGACATTTCCATTTCATTTCGAGAGTATTTGAGGAAGACATGTCACTCTCTTCTCATTGATTAATTTTTTTTTTCAAAAAACATAAAATAATTAATTTGTACATGTGTAGTATTAAATGCAAATAGGTATATTAAAAATTAGAATTATATACTACTCCCTCTGTTCCATTTGGTTGTTTGCGTTTACTTTTTCACACTTGTCAATGCACGTTTTCTTTTGTCTATATTTTTAGTTACGTATTTCAAAAAATTATAAAAATTGATATTTATAACGTACTTGATTAGACAATTTAAACAAGATCCTACGTGACTATATTTTATCTTATATATTACAGGTTACATTGACTATTTCAATCACCTATGAATAGTGCCCAAAAAGCAAACGCAAACAACCAAATGGAACGGAGGGAGTAGTATGTATGTATCGAGTGCTGTTTTTGGTCGTCGGCATTTCAGCCAGGTCGTCGGCGCTTTTTAATGTAAAAGACGATTTTGCCCTTGCCTTAATTAGATTAGTTAACTAATGTAATGTAATTTTAGAAGTTAGATTAGTTAATGAAACCCGTTAATGAAGCGGTTTTTAATTTTTCAAACCGTTCCGTTATTATGTTATTATTTTGTGTGGTTATTATATATCCACTTGCACCCCACTCACCACATTTAATATTATTTTCTCTCATTAAAAAAAACCGTCTTTTTTTTAGAGAAATCCAATTTTTCTAGAGACCCGACTTCGCCCGAAATGGATCGACCTGCGGTTAGTACATTTTTGTTTATATTATCTCTCCTTGTTTTTCTCTCTTTTGATTAAAATTTGTGAGGAATGTGTGTTAGTTTAGCGTAAGAAATCGCATTTTGTTGTGTAACATGTCGTTTGCGTGCTCGATTTCTTGTGCAAATTGATGTTGAAATCGAAATCGAGGTTGAAATAGAGCTGGAGCGGAGGAAAATGGTCGTGGGCGCCAGAAACTAGCGCCTGGGTGGTCTCTTGGGCGCCAGTTTTGGGCGCCAGGGGGTCACTTTTGCGCCAGTTTTGGGCGCCTGGGGGATCTCCTGGGCGCCCAAAAATGGCGTCTGGGGGGTCTCCTGGGCGCCCAAAAATGGCGTCTGGGAGGTCTCTTAGGCGCCCAAAACTGGCGCCTGGGGGGGTCTCTTGGGCGCCAGTTTTTGGCGCCTGGGCCTGTTTTCGAGTTTTTTTTTTGTTTTTCGATAAATGTTTATATCGTGACTCAGGTGTCGTTATTTATAATTATTATTATGAAATTATACGAATTTATGAAATTAAACAAAATTTTAATTTCATAAATGCGTTACGATATGCGTATCAATTTATTTCATGACTAGGGTGTTCAGATGTTTTGAATTATTATTATACGAAATGTTAATGAAATTTTAGATTTTGTGTCACTGGCGCCCGAAATGTTAATGAAATTAGATTTTAGGGTGTTAGTGGAGTATTCTTATGTACGAAAGTCTGGTTTCTTATTTTGAATGTTTGATATTATTATGAGTATAAAAATTTGAGTTATATTTATTTTCATTGTTCGTTAGTGTAGTTATATTCGTTTCCATCGTTCGTTAGTTTAGTTATATTCGTTTTCATCGTTTGTTTTTGCGGAAAATACTAAATAAAATCATACTCATTGGCCGCCAAACTATGTTTAGTTTCTACGTTAGTACGTAACATTTTGTTGACGCACTTCAGTTTGTAAATTAAAATAGGGAAATTTGTTGATCGTCTGTTCTGTAACTAACCTGTAATATTTTGATTGTGTATCAGGAGGACTTTGGTGGCGACGGTATTGACTATCGCGTTTGTTTTATTTTTGTGCCAGCGTTCGGTAGTTCGAATCTGGCATTCAACTACGCTAACGAGATAGCTTTGGCGCTTGGGTTCACCTTGGTGAAAGCGAGCAACAAAACGCAGAGTAATGTGAACCCGAACCGTCTTGGTCAGAATTACTTCAAATGCAATCGTAACGGAAACCCGGGAAGCTCCAAGAATTCTCAGAAGATCGGTTTTAAGTTTTGGGTGAAGGCGTGCGAGAGCTTAGACAAGGAACGATGGATTTTAGCCATCGGTCCATGTGACACGCACAACTACCCGTTACGGGTTCACGCTGACGGGCACAGACGTCTAGCCGCCCTTGATGAGGCCGAGAAAGAGTTCGTCCTGAACGGTCTTCGGGACCATTTGACACCAGCCCAAATACACGAGGGCCTTCATCAGAGAAATCCGGAGAAATCACGCTCCTCGATCGAGACGATATATAATATGGGGGCGAAGTTGAGGGCGGAGGCAAGGGAAGGTCTTAATGTCATCAAGCAGATGATGGTACTAGCGCGCCGGGCTCTCTACGTCCACTTCTTCTTTGAGCACGAGATTACGAGTGTCGTGGAACGTATATTCATGGCTCACCCTGAGTCCGTGAAACTGTTTCGGACGTGGTCTTGCGTAGTTACTATCGATGCGACCTACAAGACGAACACGTACAATATGAAGTTAATGGAGATGGTTGGGGTGACATCCGTTGGGAAACCTTTTCTGATAGCCTACGCCCTACTTCGACACGAGGACACGTTGTCCTATACTTCGGTGCTTGATAAGTTGAAGCTGCTCATTGGGGACCGGACACCGAACGTGATTGTGACGGATAAGGCTCAGGCGTTGATGGCGGCAGTATCGAAAGTCTTTCCGGCTCCGCAGACCCAGAATCTGCTCTGCATGTGGCATATATCTAACTGTGTGGAAAAATGTGCCTTGGAGTACTTTCAGGGTCAGAAAGACCGAGTAGCGACCTTCATGCATGCAGTGTGGTACCCTTTCCTGTATTCTACAAGTCTCGCGGACCTCCAAAGAAAATGGAACGGCATGAAGTTGAAGTGGAGGCTGTCGGGAATTCCTCATTTCATTGGTAACGTTTGGCGTAATTACAACCAATGGAATCACGCGTACACTGATCGATACCTCCACTTCGGCAACATCACCACATCCATCGTCGAATCTGCACATGCGGCTTTGAAGAAGGCTCTTGGCACGTCGACAGCTTCCTTAGATCGGTTGTTCGATAGGATTGACAGGCTAATTGGTCGTCAGCAGTCGAAACTGCGGAAGAAGTTAGAGACCTCCCGCAGGAAGCGATCAACTACTCTACCCCCGATTTTCATGAACTTGAGACTCTGGGTAAGTCGTAAGGCGTTGAACTTGCTGACTGAGGAACTGACTAGGATGCACGAGTTGGGAGATCGGGTTTTTGATGACTGTCGGTGTGTATTGAGGACGTCCAAGGGTTTGCCTTGCACATGTGAACTTGCCGGGTTGATGGCGCGGAATTCCGTAGTGTAGTTGACCGATGTGCATGTGTTTTGGAGGACGCTTGACTTCGCCGGGGAGGAAGCTATGCCCGTCAGCGACAGATTTCAGCTTGACGAGTTGATTGAGGAAATACGTCAGAGTGATCCAAGTATGTGGCGACATTACATTGATGTGCTGAATTTAGCATTACGTCTCGAGGAATCAGGTCTACTTGATCCTTCTCCGAATCCAAACCCCAGAAAATCATCGGGGACTGGGAGGATGCTTATCGAAGTCGAACATGCGAGGAGGAGGTACGGCACCACCGACACGGGAGCCACCCCGAGTAAGTCGGCCAGGACTACGCGGGTGTCAACGCCAGGGAGCAGTCAGTCGACCCGGAGCACCGAACCACCTGCACCGACCGCCAGCCAGTCCACTACGGGCACATGGCAAGGGCTACCGAACGCACCCCTGGAGCTTAACTACATGGGGGGGCCCTTCCCGTACATTCGCGAACTTGTCGGTTTCATGTGTCCGTACCTCGTCAACTGGATAGATGTTATTGGGGACGGTCACTGCGGTTTCCGTGTCATGGCTCATGCAGTATGTGGTGACCAGTCTAGTTTTACTCGTTAGAGAAGAGCTTCGTGGGAGCACATCCAGTCCCCCATGTACGACAGCATGTACGTCTTCGATGAGGATGGTCGAGAAGGCGCCATAATTCGTGTAGGTACGACGACCCCCCACTCGGTAAGCAGGGAACTTTATCTCCAGAACTGTGATTTATACCGTTTTGCCACAATAAACAACTGGGTTATATGTCGAGTATCCCAAGCCCTCGAATGCAGTACCTACTACCCATTGCCGGGCATGCCAGGTAATCATGTCCCGTTCGGCGTAATGTGGATAATGCACGTTAAACACAGGGGAGGTCACTGGCTTAGGTTGAGAATGTCAGACGATTGCCTGATGCCTCCTACACATGTCCTTTGGGAACGCGCTCAGGACGGTACTACAGTACATTATCCTTCCATTTTCCAAGAACGTCGCGACAGGTTGGTTACGAAGTGGAATGAGTACTTCCCGAGTGCTCAGATTGATTCCAATGCGCCAGGTGGTATGAACAACCCTTTTACCTTCTAGAGTAGTAGAATTTATTTGTGTCGTGTGTTTATTTTTAAATTGTAGAGTAGTATAAATATTAGAAGAGTCTTGTCGTGTATTATGTTCAAATTTTAGACCAGTATTGTATTCAATTGTAAATTTTAGTAAGCATGCGCGTTGCTGCTGTTGTTGGGGCGACTGCAAATCTCGTAACGAAAGTCCAATCTCACTAATAAGAAACAAACAAACGTCCAAATCATCCGAAACGTAAAAAGAAACGAGTAGTCAATAAAACATGAAATCCACAACATTCCAAACATAAACAAATTACACATAAAAACGAAAAAAAGTCAACGGCGACCTCGTTTCCCCTGGGATCGGGGTGGGCGGTCACCCGGGTGGGGGAGAACGGGATGGAACGACATCAACAGCTGGTCAAGGTACGCATACCGGGCTTCCGGGTCGTCCAGAAAGTGCTGAGCTGCAGAAAAGCGCTCCATCAACGAAACTGCGACCTGAAACAAAGTGGCAGAAGTTAATATAAATAAACCCGCAATTAAATATTGTTACACACCCAAATACAAACGTAATACCTACTGTGATCCCCTAGCGAGTCTCGCCTGCTCCTGCACCTCTGCGGCGGATGGTGGTATGATCCTCGGATGAGAGACTCTCGTGTACCAAGTGTGGTAATCCTGAGCCACTTCCCCCGGGTAGTCCACGGGCTGCGAGAGCCTCCTCGGGTCAACGCGACTAACCTCGCAAATCCTCCAAGGGTGGTCCTCGTACCCCGCACCGAACTCAACAAGGTACACCCCACCCCTGTGCCTTGGTCGATGCACCCTAACCGGCATAGGCATCAACTCGGGTACTGTTTGGACGTAGCCTAACTGTCTGATGACCCGGTCTCCCTTGTAAGGCTCAACAATGTCCATAAAGCGCAGTGTCCCGTAGAAGGAAGTAGTACGGTGCAACGTGTGAGCGTTCTTCACGAAAGGCTCCCAAGTGACCTGATCTGCTGTCAGTCCATCAAGTGAACGTCGGTACACCAACAGCTTGCTCTCATGCGCCGCCGGTTTCCCGACGCCTACCCATGCAGTCGCACGTGAAGAAGTCGACATAATCGGGATTGGTGCCCCCGGCCTAAAGTCGGGGAGGTACTCATAGATCCAGACCTGTAGTAAAGTCAAACACCCGGCCAAAGTGGAGGACCCCTCCCTCGAAGCCATCCCTAAACTCCTGCACAGGTACGCCAACGTACCAGCACCCCACGCAAAACGATCGACCGAGTCCAAGCTATTCGTAAGTGGGAAGACTGACGGATGAATACGATCACTCGACCTATCCACGAAGAGAAACTCCCCCAGCAACGTGATCAAGTAACACTGCACAGTCTACTCCCGGGTCCCAGCGCGCATCTTCTCATACATGGCCCTTGCTAGTACCCCCCCCCCTGCTCCTGTAAATGGGAGGGGCCCCTCCGTCCGCGGGTGCCTTCACCTGCGCATCACAAAGAAGTTCCCTACAGCGGTCATCCTATCAGCTAGACCCCTAGTGTCGTTACGAACCACGCATGGCTCACCGTCGATAGCGAGCCATAAGATCCTAGCGACATCGTGCAGCATAATAGTCATCTCCCCGAACTGCATGTGAAATGTGTTCGTATCCGGCTGTCACCTCTCGACGAATGTTGTGATGAGCGGTATGTCCAAATGGCGTAGAATGCACGCCCGTAGGTGCATTAGGCCAGACTGTCGGACAACATTCACTACCTCCGAAAATACGTCGAACGATTCCAACTCCCTCACAATCCTAGGACGGTTGCAGGTCTTCAACAGAGTCAGCTCGTGCTCTGGCTCTGACCAAAGCAAACGCACAACATGACCCCCGAAGCTCGGGATCACCGATGGATTGATGGGACCTCCGGGACTAGGTCCCTGCATACGCCACGTAGTGTCGCTCTGTGGACGCCGGGGGGCGCTCGAGCCCGAAATACCTACAGTCCCTCGGAACGTATCTCCAGGCCCCTTCCTATAGACAACAGCCTTACCCTTCCGCGATGTCTCGGTGTCAGTCTCCTGCTCCCTCTCCTCGGCGTGCTGCTCTGAGAAATCGTCCGCAAAAGCGTGCTGCCTCTCCGTCTCATCGAACTTCATGTCCAGGTCGGCAGACTGCAACGACCTGGATGGCTCTGGGACACCGCCGCTCACGGTTCCCTCCGAAGAACCATCACGTGTACCGCTCGTGATACGGAAACGTGGAACAGAAATTTCATGTGTCCCCCCATGAGACGAAGACCCACCCTCCCCATACGCAGCAGTCATTTGCAGCGGCTCTGTGGTCAACGATGGCTCTAGTGGGCCGGTAGGTGGCGGCCGCACCCAACCCTTAGCGCGAGTGGACGCAGTGACAATCCTACCGTCGACCCGGCTATTCTTCCCCTTATCAGCCATCTAATTTTATAAATTCGACACGGTGATAAAATGAAACTATGTCACTTGTTAATAATAATAAGAAATTAATTTAACGTTCTCGTACTATTTTGTAAATGAAACAGTGATCGAACAACCGATATTGGGAGTTGAAATTTATATATAAAATTTATTTGAAAATTCAAATTCATGATAACGTATATTCTTCTGAACTAAATTATTTTCAAATAATTTTGTTACCTATTTTCAATCTCGGCTAAATTGATATTAATTTCAGCTCATGATAACATTTACTAATTTCAAAAAAATTTGGAATTTCACACGATGATAAAAGGAAAATATATCAATTTAGTTCAGAAAATATAACATTTACTTCTTTTGAAGGCTAATTTTTTTAGTAAACACTAGTAACCTTAAAATTAGTACTCATCGTTATCTCAATTGGGTGGTCGATTTTAGCAAAAGATAACGATTACAAGTTTTTCACCTAAATTGAACTTTTTTAGCTATTTTTTAAGCTAAATTGATATTTTTTAGCTAAAGATCCAATATTTTTTTGATTAAAAAATTTGTCAAATATTTCAAAACATAATTTTTTGGAAACAACAAACATTAAAGACAAAACCCACCTGGCAAAAATACAAACGAACGAGTCACATATTGATATGTTGTCCGACGGTGAATTAATTGCTCATGTCTATAGATCACGCAATGCGATTTGGGGATTGGATATTTGACATTTGGTTGATTGCACGCTGCCTCCTTACACTCCGTATAATGGAAGTAGTAGGCTCTTATGACAGTGGATGAGGTTAAATTTGTCCAGTACGTTTTAATTTTGAATGTCAGAAAGATGGCAAAAAAAAGAAGAAAAATATAGACTGATGTGCCTATTCTTTGTATAAAAGTCTTGAAGAAGCAAGACAAGCAATGTTATCGAAGTAGTGATACCCTGTCGTGGGCGTGATTAAAAGAGGGAGAATGATGCACCTTCAAACAGAACGAATAAAGGTTTAAGGTTAGATTAGACGTCACCTTAAAACGGGGTGGGTGATACTCTGTTGTGGGCATGGTGGGGAATGACACTCTCTGTTATGGGCGTGGTGTGATACTACCTAAAATTTCATAGTAACGGTGTTTGTTTTCTTTAACCTTGTTATTTATTGTTACAATGTTATTGTTCTGTTTTTACCGTAACAGTGTTGCAGTGATGTTATTGTTATTCTATCACAAATGTAGTAATCAATGCTTTAATATTTCAGCCAATAATATTATTGTAATTGAATATTACTCTGTATTATTGTAATTGAATATTACTTCATATTAAGTTAATTGCTCATCACTTGCTATCACTGTAATGTTATTATAGAAATAGTGTCAAAGTAATATTGTTACTGTAATGCCTTCTTATGCACCATTACCTTAATGTAACATTGTCAATGTGACAATGTGCAAAAAAATGACAAACAATAGTATAAAAAAACGATGCAATGGAAGATTGTATTATTTAGTCAGTAACTTAAACAAATGGTACCGTGACAATGTTAATGTAACAAATGTTATAGTAATAGTGACATAGTTAAACTTTGCCGTGACAATGTTACTGTACGTTTGTTACGGTAACAGTGGAACAATTGAATTGTAACACTGTTAATGACTTGTGGATGTTTTGCTAACGTGACGAGACGAAAAAAAAAGGTTTTTGATTGGATTAGACGTCACTGCTCCATCTAAACTGTATGTTTAATTAGGTCTTGACATGATGCATGGACTCATTTAAGATGTATGGACTACACTAAAGATTGTCATCTTAATCTTTTTTACAGTAACAGTGTCATATTTACAGTAATAGTGTCATAGTAATGTTAAAAAGAATTGTACAACATTAACATTGTTACTTTATCGTAGATGGTTGAAATGGTTTAATATTACAGTGATAATGTTAGTATGTTCTAAACATTCACGGTACATGTGCTTCTGTAACCTAGTTAATTAATCTCTGTCACAATGTTACTGTAATGTTGTTATCGTAACATTGGTAAAAGTCACTCATTTATCTTAGTCTAGCATAGCTAACTATTATTGTATAACCTTTGTGATTGCAGCACACATATGTTATTTTATTCCATTATTTTGTCTATGGGACACGAACCCAGATATTCTACATTAGTACAATGCTCTATGTGCTGCAAATGACTACTGTAATGTTGTCTATGTGTTGCAAATGGCTAAAGTCTTGAGGATGAGGGCAAACAACCTTCCATTCTTTCAAAAATCAACCACTGGTGACACAGACGAAGAGAAGGGAGGAGATGAGATAAAGGAGGATGGTGAAGAAGAGGCTGATGAAGAAGAAGAAGAATCAAGTGCCCAAGGTAATAGAGTAGCATATCACAGTGATACTGTTACTGTGTTTGTGTTACAGTAACTGTATCACATTTGTAACTGTGGTACCGTTTTTGTAACAGTTAACCACACAAACTTTGATCGCTCAACTTCTGACGACACGGACGAAGAGAAGGGTGGAGATGAGATAGAGGAGTCTGGTGAAGAAGAAGAGGTTGATGATGAAGGAGAAGAGGGTGGTGATGAAGAAGAAGAATCAACTGGCCAAGGTAATACAGTGATACTATTACTGTCTTCGTGTTACAGTAACTATATCACATTTTGTAACTATGGTACAGTTACTGTAATAGTTAATCACACAAACTTTGATCATTCAACCACTGGTGACACAGACGAAGAGGAGGCTGGTGATGAAGAGGTGGATGATGATGATGAGGGAGAAGAGGGTAGTGATGAAGAAGAATCAACTGTTACTGTGTTACTGTTATAGCAATTGTATCACCGTTTGTAACTGTGGTACAGTTACTGTAACATTTAATCACACAAACTTAGATCATTCAACAACTCCATAAATTTAATATTAGTCACTTAAATGTTCATTTTCTCTGTTATATTGTTACTGCAACAGTTTAGATTAAACGAGGGGGACTTAGATGGGACGGAAACGGGTTTAAATTAAACTTGGGGGACTAGCACAGTTTATAACGTTACAGTATATTTTTATCGTAACATAGTTAGACCATTTACACCTTAGCGAGTAATGACATTACCTGTAACACATTTATATTACAGAGTATTATCGTCACAATGTTACACTATATAGAGTAAATAATTTTGTTATGTAGGATTCGAACCTACGCCTATGTGAATAATTTCACATCGCTCTACCATTGAGCTAATAACATTATACAGTAATTGTTTCAACTTAAGCAAATAAAATTAAATAATATGACAATCTAAAAACTCGTAAGATGTACATTAATTAAGATTAATGGATTTTAAATCAAATTCATAAGGAGTACATATAAAACGTTTTTACCACTACTACTAGAATACCATGAGAACACCATATTCATACACTTCTTGGACTTTTGATGATTATCCTTTTCCAGCTTAGTGAGCTTACTTCATGAAGTATCATCTAGACATGTTTGAGTAAATAGCTCCAATACTCTTCTACGTTAGTTACAACTAATCAAAATCAACCGGGCACTTCAATGTGAGACTACCCATCTTTGACTCTTTGTATTTTGTAACTTCACAAGAACATGTCATATCATTTGAACAAGACTATGGCTTAACAAATCAAATGATTCCTATAGTAAGTATCGTCAAATGCAATGAAATTAGGCGTTTAACTATTGTTTATAAACAACAGAACTAATTCATCCAATTACCAATTGCTCGTAAGAGAGATCACTAGTGTAAGTACTTAAAAATAACTAAATTCGTAATGATTTAATCGCAACTTCTTGGTAATCAATTTAATGTTACTAATTTCATTACCAACAAATAATTCCATCATTTACTTTTTGTCGTCCATAAATTTACTTAGCGTCGTCCGTATTTTGACCGTATTACCATTTTTACCCCTCACTTTACTAACTCTTTCGCCTTCCTCTTTGCTCACCTTCTTCCTTATCCCATCCACCTTCTTCATTTCACCTTCCTCCTCTACTTCAGTAAAAAAAATTAAAATTTGAAAAATGGTTTCAAGCAATCTCACTCTAATTAATTATGTCGTGTCATCTCAATTCCGAATCCAAGGTAAATAATTTCTTAATTTCTGTACTTTAGGGCAAATCGATTTCTATTTGTGGTCTTGCTTGACCTAAAATTTATGAGTTTCATGCCCATCTCCACACTAATCACTTTGATAAATTGGGGAAAATATGAGTTACAACTCACGACGGAGAATTTTTAGTTCTTTTTCTGGGCAGAGGCGTGGAAAATCTACACCTCTACCTAGGAAGAGATATAGAACTCTCACTTCTCTTCCTAGGTAGAGGCGTGGGAGATATACACCTCTACCCAGGAAGGGGCATAGAACTCCCACTTCGGTAGAGACGTGGGAGATCTACATCTCTCCCCAGGGAGGGGCATAACTCCCACTCCTCTTCCTGGGCAGAGGCGTGGGAGATCTATGCCTCCATCAAGGAAGGAGTGTGATTCTCCCACGCATGTTCTTGGGGAGAGGCGTGGATAGTTATCAGCGTAGTTGAGTTAACGTAATTTTTTCGCATATCCAATAAAACAAGTCGAATAATAACTGCATTGACAACAACGAAAACTAACCTCGACAATGTCGTCATCGTCCAAATTGTTCTCGGTGTAGGGCAAACTCAAATCAAAAGAAATATTATTTTCCGCGTCCGACATGTTCCGAACAATTGTAGATCAATTAAATTTTAAAAAATAACCATTTTGTTAATTCGAGAATTAATATTTTTGTAGTCCGAGTTTTAATTTCAAATAGCTTAATAATTAAATTTGGTTACTAAATTTGAAAGGGGCAAATCAGTAATTTACTCATAAATTATGGACGATGCTAAGTAAATTTATGGACGACAAGAAGTAGTCCCCCATTATCAATCACAAATCAATGTTACTAATTTCATTACAATTAAAAAATTTCATCGCATTTAATGTGACTAACTTCTTGGTAATCAATTTTAGAAAGCACAATTAAAAAAACGTAATCACAAAATAGGTAAAATAATACTTCCTCCGTATCTATATGTTCGTCCACTTTGTTTAATATATGGGTGAAGTATTATATTGAAAGTGGACAAACATATAGATACGGAGGTAGTATCACGACTAAAATCTCATTCGATCGATCATACCGTTGCAAATGTCACGTAAGCACCAGTGACGAAGAACTTGAAAGACGAACAAATATACTCAAATAGTTTGTTTGTTGAATTGGTTAACATACAAAACAATGGAGATTGTGGATTTTTTTTCCTAAAAGGAAGGATGGAGGATATGTAAAGTAGACGGGGAATGATTTGGGGATAATGACAGTAGGGTCTCGTTAACCCTTATTAACATGGAGTATCTCGTGACCGTAGGATCTGATTAATCTACGGTCTATATTTTCGGGACCGACTCATTCAAGACATGTAGACTCACCCGATGCAATCTCTCTTAGGAGTTCAAATAAGTTCCATCTATCTTAATAAGTTCATAAGTCTTATTGTATGTCTTTGGATGAAATGTAAATGGATGGCTGAGATGTGATGATGTTTATCTAATTTTTTAAAAAAATTAATACTCAAAACTGATTTCACGTATACCCAAAATTCCTCATTTTTCACACCCTCATATTTTTTCACCATAATCAATATCACTCTATCATCCCAACAACACCTCCACACTTCACTCCCTCCTTCATGACTTCATTCGTTTCACATCTCTTCTTTTTCCTCTCTTTTGCTATTTCATTTTTCACCTTTTTCAATTAACATTCATCTTCTCCCTCTTTTCTCGTCAATTTCTTCATCGTCGTCAATCAAGCAATTTTCCCGTCATTTCTGCACATCAGCTTGATTGTTTTCGAGGTATGTTTACTTTTTGTTCTACTTTAATTTTTTTTTATTGTTAATTCATTTATTTACAAAATCTTAATGGATTGTTCTATGCTTAACTTTTTTTTATCGTTTTTTATCCTTATATTGGGTTTTTTTTGCCTTTGACATTGCTTTTTTGTTTTTTCTGATTTGCCCCTTTTTCATTAATTGAAGTTTGAAATATAGTGGTATTTATGATTGTTTTTTATTGAATCATATACTCTGTATATATTTTCAAATTAATAATTGCAGATTTTTTAATGAAGATAAAGAATTAAAGATGAAGACGAAGACGAAGACATGATATAATTACAAGTAGACATGAAGTAACTTCAACCAAAAATAATGTAATTTTAGTCGGATATGATGTAACTTCAAGTAAGCAAAGTGTAACTTCAGATAAATATGATGTATCTTTATTCAAATATGCTGTAACTTTAAGTAGATTTAGTGTAACTTTAATCAGATATGATGTAACTTTAAGCAGATTTAGTGTAACTTTAATCAAATATGGATATATGGTGTAACTTCAGTTAAATATAAAGTAATTTTAATATAACAGGACATATACTTGTGTCACTTTAATGTTTGGGTGACGTAACTTCAACGCAATACTGCTGTAACTTTAGTTCACGAATTGTGTAACTTTATAACGTTCAATCATAATTAAGTTCAAACTCCGTGAACATACAATCTGCATATCCACCCATTGTAGAGGATAACTTCAAATATAACATTAAATAATAAGATCAAATAATTTAATGAAAAATGTTGAAAGTTGGGAAGAGACATAATAGTTATTGGTAGCATTGGAATCTCAACAATATGTTTAATACTACATTTAATATGATGTTTTGTTAATCTAATCTTAACCCTTAATCTTAATTAATCTAGTGGTTAATAATAGACCTTATGGACTTATACTATATCATGACCTTATGAGAACTCCACTCTATATAGAGTAAAGATCAAGTGAGTCCCCCTTTTTTTTTGAGTTCATAAGTCCTATTTAGAGCCATTGATTTAGATGAGATGAATGGTTGTGATTGAGTCTAGTAATTAAGGTAATAACTACCATATTTTGGAAAAAATATAAAAAAATCATCTCTCCTCCCTTAATTACCTCCAACCACCTAAAATCCTCTCTCCTCACTTGATCACGTTTTCTCACACTCAATATTCTCATTCAAACTCACCCGCCTAACTAAAACCCTTCACCTTCATCATCCCAAACTCAATCTCTCGACTTCTGTTTTTTTTTCAAAACACACCCGCTCATTCTCTCGTCTTCAGCTCTCTAACTTCGGCTCTCACAAAAGATCATCGACGGTCTTAAGAGCAAGCCAACAAAGGGCCGGAAAAATAATGTGTTTAATGATTCATGTCATATTATTTTTAGCTACGAATTAATGGTTTATATTCTTTAGATACTTGTTATGTAAATTGGTATTTTTATTATCACCAATGTAACAGAGCTTCTAAATTCTGTGTTACAGTGACTAACTGTACCTGTTACTCTAAGTAACGAATGGTGTTACTATGGCAATGAATGAAGTTTACCCAAAATACATGTGGTCTCATAATCAGGTGTTACATTGAGTTATTATAAGTGTTACTTTAATGAACAAATGATGTTACTCTAAGAAATTAATGGTGTTATTCTTTGTCTCATGGTTAAACAATGTTATTATCATCAATTACTCTGACGCATTATATATCGTTCTTTAAAGAACAACAATCGTTAATTTGGTAATGCATGATTCCAATCCAAGCTATCCTCACTTACTTTGGTAATCATTTGTTTAAACAACGCTGCGCTGCTGCCCTCAGTTACTTTAATGCATTATGTCTGTTACTCCAACTAACGAAAGGTGTTACTCCAATAGAACTGAGATGTTACTCTAACCAAATGCACATGTATTAAATAAAATATATAGTTAATTGCTACGTATCACAGCGCTATTTGTAAAAAAAATGTGTACAAAATCAGTTATTCTTGTAAACAAAAAAAAAAGAAAAATATTTTTATCAAGACCAAAGACACAAGTACTCTCAAAACACATGTTCCTCCTCCTCATCTTCCTCAGTATCTTCCTCAGTTTCTTCATCTTCGTCGTCGTCATCCACTTCATCCTCCTCATCCTCACCAATGGGTGGTTTAGTAGACTATTTAGAGGGTCGTAAGCCTCACCCACATCTCTGCACCATTCCTGTGCATTCGGTTCTTGGCAAATGCTACCTGTAAAAAATTAAAACTCGTTATCCCCTGCAACCAATGTGTTACTTCAATTTATATGTTGAGTTACTGTAACTAGTACAGTACGTTACTTTAACATCATCATCAAAACCCTTTTTCTAAACGTTCAGTGTGTTACTGTAATTGCCATTAAGTGTTACTGTAACTCAGAAGGTATGTTACTTCAACGACGTTTCTGCGTTAATAGAAATCAAAACAGTAGTATCAGTGGATATCATGGAAAATCTAAAAAAACATAAAACCCTAGAATCTATAAAGATGGAGAGAACAATTAACCATTGATACGAAACTATGGAATGAAATGACAATGAAAGCAATATCAACATGAAAATTGACGTAAAAAAAGAACGCAAATTGACGCACAATGTGTTACTTCAATTCAACGTTACACCCATGCAACCAATGTATTACTTCAATTCATAAGTTGTGTTACTCTAACTAGTACAGTACGTTACTTTAACATCATCATCAAAACCCTTTTTCTAAACGTTCAGTGTGTTACTGTAATTACAATTAAGTGTTACTGTAACTCAGAAGGTATGTTACTTCAATGACGTTTCTGCGTTAATACAAAACAAAACGGTAGTATCAGTGTATATCATGCAAAACCTAATTAAGAAACATAAAACCCTAGAATTTATAAAGATCGAGAGAGCAACTAACCATTGACAGGAAACTATGATGAATGAAATAACAATGATAGCAATATCAACATTAAAATTGGCGTTAAAAAATAACCATTGATAGGAAACTATGGTGAAAGAAATAACAATGAAAACAATATCAACATTAAAATTGACGTTAAAAAATAACGCAACAATGAAAGCAATAGCAACAATGAAAATTGACGTGAAAGAAATATTGAAACTCACCATTGTTATACTCGATCAATTGCTTATCAACGGTTGAAGAAGATGACGCGGTCATTGAATTCATTGTAACGGGATTTCGAACACAGAATTGATTGATTGAATGAATAAACGTGATGAAGAAAAGGTTTGTTTTTTTCACGTTTGAATGAATGAATGAACGTGATAAATGATGAATGAACGTGATCAAGGGAATTATTGTTTCCTAAATTCTTGGGAGCTATTTTAGGAACGTAAATCTTCATCTTTTTTTTTTTAATGCAATGCATCATGTCCATCCATTCTCATCTCATCCAATGGATGGGATGAGGACTTATGGACTCATATAGAGTAAAGGACTCATAAGAGCCTTACTCTATATATATATATATATATATATATATATATATGTAAAATATTTTTTTAGGAATTATATTAAATAGGACGGTTCAATATAATACATTAATTGTTCTATTTTTAATTCAATTAAACAACACACCTCCTACAATGCACAATTTAACTTTCTTTGAACCGCGCTATTTGATTTAATATGACGTTGACCTAGAGGATGGTTCCTTATCTAATATAGCATGGTTAAGAACCATCCTATTTAATATTATTTGTAGTAGTGGTAGAAACCGATTTCATGTAGGATAAAGAGAGAAAAAGAGGGGACCACAAAGAAAATAAAGAACTTTTACCTATTGAGAAGAATTAAAAAGTTTCATAATTAATAATTTGGGTTGATGGTGAAAAAGTTTAGTACGAAACTTTAACCATTGCTATTGCCCCTAATACTTTCGCGTCGATTTTTATTATTAGTCACAATCCCCCCAAAGTGGTTACTTTGATATTTGATTCATCAAAGATCATTTCTTTCTACACTAATTTATCGATTATGATTAATTGATTCCTTGTGGGTTCGACCCTAGTGATTATAAATTGTTATTTGACGTATACAACTTTTAACCCGTCCTTGTCTTTGATACTGTATATAGAGTTTGGAAGAATGAGTACCATATGATAAGAGAGGCCTTCCTAGACTACTATAAAAGACTTTAGAGTGGGACTGGACACGGCAGGTTTCGATGATTTCTACTCGGAAAATTCGGATTTTCTGGAGACAAATCTGGTTAGGATCACGGAGGAGGATCATACCATTCTTTCAAAATCTTATACAAAAAAGGAGGTGAGAAAAGCGGTGTTTCAATTAGGATCCTTTAAATCACCCGGACCTGATGGGATCCCTGTTGAGTTCTTTAAGAACAACTGGAAGATCACGAAGAATAAAGTGTGTGAGGCGGTGTGTGCTACGTTACACTCTGGTTTTGTTCTTAAGGAAATGAACAAAACCTTCATCACCCTTATTCCAAAGACGAGCTGTCCGGAAAAGGTGGAACACTACCGTCCCATTAGTTTATGTAACATGATTATGAAAGTTATAACGAAGTGCATTGTGAATCGATTAAAGGATACTTTGATGCGAATTGTGGGAGAATTCCAGAATGCCTTTGTTCCAGGAAGATCAATCAACGATAATATTTTGATAGCGGAAGAGTGTATCTCTACAATTCGGAAAGAGAAGCATGGGAAAAAGGGTTTGATCGCCTTTAAGGCTGATATGAGTAAAGCATATGACAGGGTGGATTGGAATTTTCTAAAGGGAGTTATTGTCAGTATTGGGTTTCCTGATGGTTTAATTCGGATCATCATGAGTTGTGTTACTACGGTTTCATATGCTATTCTACTAAATGGAGAACCACTTCGTTTCTTCAAGTCTTAATGTGGGTTAAGACAGGGTGACCCCCTTTCACCCTATCTTTTTGTTTTATGCTCTGAAGTTCTCTCTAGAAATCTGAGATTCTCCGCGGGTAGTGAGAGTGTCAGAGGTATATGTGTTGCAAGAAATGCTCCTGAGATTAATCATCTTCTGTTCGCGGATGATTCTTTATTTTTTATCAAAGGAGATTGGGAGAATATTATCAGATTTTATAAACTCCTTCAGAAATTTTGCAGATTATCTGGACAGTTGATAAATCACGGAAAATCCTCAATGATCTTTAGTCGTAATTCCACTTTGCAAATTATTCAAAGGACTTTACTGCTGTTCGATGTTAAACCATGTGATGATTTGGGGACTTATCTTGGTATTCCTTCTATTGGCTCGGGGTCTGGTAAAAATATTAACGAGCTAATTGTGGAGAAGGTTCGTTGCAGAATCGGTTCCTGGAATGGTACCTTTCTGTCAACCGCTGGCAGGATGACTTTAATACAATCGGTTCTTGCCAACCTTTCGAGTTTCTTTCTATCGGTTTTCAAAATTCTGATAAGTGTGGCCAATAAAGTGAACTCTTTGCTGGCACATTTCTGGTGGGCAGGCAATAAAACAGGTCGTACTATTCATTGGCGAGCGAACAAGTTTTTGTCCCTAAGGAAGACAGAGGGAGGATTGGGTTTTCGGAATACTGTTCATATCAATCAGTCTCTTCTGGCAAAAAATGCTTGGAAAATACTGCACGAAGAGAATAGCTTATTTGGTAGATTCTTCAACAGCATCTATGGCAATTTGAAGGACTAGATGTTGCATGGAGATACTTTTAAAAGGAAAATTAAATCCAACAGTTGGAAAGGAATTCTGTGGGGCAGTAAGATTATAGTCAATGGAGCTTCTTGGAGATTAGGTAGTTCTTGTGCCATCAATTCTGCTAATATTAAAATTTTCCAAAACAGATGGGTTGATGGTGGAATTCCTATGATGAAAATTGGGGTGGATATGATAGCTTCACAAGCTGATGGGTCAGAGCTAATATTGGAAAAGGTCTTCACGGATGATGGATATTGGGATTATTCCAAACTCAATAAGGTTTTTGATGACTCTTGGTGTAACAGAATCATGGCAATCCCTATTCCGCGTGCTCCTTTCCCTTGCTTCCTTATTTGGAATAAAACTCCAAATGGTATTTATAGTGCTAAAAGCGGGTATAGAGAAGCTTGCAAAGACGATGTAGGACTACACAAGAATCTTTCCAGAAACAAGGAAATTTTGAATAGATTTCCTAATTTTTTTGGTAAAGTATTATGGAATATTCCGGGACCTCAAAAATGGAAGATTTTCATTTGGAAGTTGCTGACAGATGCCCTCCCTACTTCTGCTGAAAGGACTAAAAGAGGGTTAGAAGGACTTAATGGATGCGTGCTTTGCTCTTTTGAAGATTTTGCTTGTGACGGTGCAGAGACTGAAACTACCACACATCTTTTCAGAGATTGTCATCAATTGGCCCGCAGAATTTGGGCAACTTGCCCTCTGGGAATCAGAGTTGAGTCGTCGGCCTTTGGAGTTGGGTTTAAGGAATGGACTATCGGCTGGATTCAATATCTTTTAAAACAAGATGATGAATACAAGGGGTTTTTCAATTTTATAACCACTTTATACTCAATTTGGCTATTCAGAAATGGAATCATTTTCAAGGATTGGAATAATTCTTGGATGAGTTTTTGGAAAAGATTTGAAGGACTCCTCACTAATATGGAGTTGTTGAGAAAGGAATTTGTGGAAGCTCAGGAATGGAAGGGAAAAAAGGGAAAAGGGAGTGGGTCAGAAGTGGACAAGAATGAACTAGATTGGGAAGATCACAGAAGGGTTGAACTTAAAAACTCCAAAGACTGTTGGGTCATCCGTGGACATAGTACCTGTAAGATGATGAGATTGTTTCCTTTGAAGTGGACGCAAGCTGAAAATCCATTGACAATGCAGCCATGGGATGGATATGTTTTAATGGGAATAATTCTCTATTGGGTAAGTCTCACTCTAGATTTCTG
Organism: Agrostemma githago; assembly: GCA_958450325.1. Classification (NCBI taxonomy): domain Eukaryota; kingdom Viridiplantae; phylum Streptophyta; class Magnoliopsida; order Caryophyllales; family Caryophyllaceae; genus Agrostemma; species Agrostemma githago. The sequence goes on along the minus strand of OY288259.1, from coordinate 39,918,024 downwards.
GCTGAATCCCCCCTGCAAGCTGAGGCTCGAGCAATCTTGGGGACGATCAGGGATGCAAGGTCTAAGGGTCTTCTCCATATAAGAATAAAAACAGAATGTCTGAACCTGGTCTGGCAGCTGACAGGAGCAGCGAAGATCCACTATGAAATAGGTGCTATTATTTAGGATATCTATTATGAGGCTATTGCTTTTCATTGTTTAGCTTTTAGGTTTATTCCTAGGTCACTAAATACCTTTGCACATGAACTAGCGTCATGTGCACTTAAAGGAAGGTGATCAGGAGACAGTTGTATTTCTTTGGCAAAAAAAAAAAAAAAAAAAAAAAAAAAAAACTTTTAACCCGTCATCGGTGATATTTGTTAGGCTTGGAAAATGAGCTAAAATAATCATCTCAAAATAAAATTAGCGTTGGAATATTATTTAGCACAAAAAAAAAATGGAATAATTTATAAATTACTCACCAGCCTAGATTATCTCCCCCATAATGTTTATTTGACACATCTTTGAACAATCCGACAGATAAGTCTAGTGTTATCTTATTTTATTAGTGGTTATTATTATCATAAACTTAGATTAGATAGGTAATAAGTAGCTAAAAATGGCGAGTAGCAACCTATTTTTAGAAGTGAATAGTGACCGAAGAAAACAAATGGGATACCTTGTTTCCCTCCAACGCACTACTTATTACCTGAGATCATCTCTGAAAACTCATCATTTCCATAATAACTCTTTAGCGAGCATTATAGGAAGAAATAAAACAATAAAATAGAAAATAAATGCATAGGCCGGGCAAGACCATGCAAATAAAATAAGTGGTTAGCCAACATCCTCCCCTTTGGTCTCTAGTCTGCCCTGAGCCCTGTGCCGTAAAAACAAAGCAGAAATAAAATAAAATAATAAAATAAATAAATAAGGATGATGGCGTCAGGGAAACCTAAAATACATATTATTACCGTGTTCATTTTTGCAGTGGCTGCAGCGTTGATTCCAACTTCTACTGCTATTACTCCTCAACAAGATGAGTGGTTTGAGAGAAAACTTGCTGAAGCTTACAATGTCTCACGGCTCGCCTATCACACTGACCCTATTGAAGTTGTTAACCACTTTAATTACCATGTACACAGGTAATTTAATTTGTATTCCATATCCCACTTTTGTTAATTAAACCCTTTTCTTTCTTTTTGTCTTTTCTTGTACAAAATTATTCTCTCATCCAAACAAGAGGAACATGAGCCCACTTCTTGTGTGGAGAAAAGTGGCTTTGCGTTACCATGTGGATGGAAGGGAGTATAAATCAAAAGATTCTTTCAGGTGATAAAATTGTGTAAAATGTATTTCATTTGCTGGGATAAAGAAAAAATCCACTGGATTTGTAGCATTTTTTAAGTAGACAATCTATTACTCCCTTCTTTTTACTATGATCTTATGATTTTGGCCACAATTTTAGGGAAGGGAAATATGTGACTGTGGTTGTGGTTGAATGACCAAAAAATTAAGTTTTTGGCCACAATTTTAGGGAAGGAGAATATGTGGGTATGGTTGAGTGGTGTAAAAACAGTTGGTCTTTCTTGCGACAGATATATGCGATATATTCATCGCAAGCTTAAGACGGGTCAAATAGATATCATTTGAGGGGGAAAGGACAAAGGCCCTACCAACTTCACTTTTGTCTTTTCTCCTCAAATGATATCTACTTGACCCGTCACTTGTTTGTGACGGATATTTCCATCACAAACAAGAATTTGTGGTGTAAAAATTTAGTTAATATTAACCATGTGTTTTGTATAAAAAAAAAAAAAAAAAAAAAAGAGGAAGATCTTGGAAAACATGTCCAAAAAAGAAAGGAAAAATATGTTAGTAGGAGGGAGCATGACATAATGTGGCTGTGCCTAAAAGCAGTGCAAAAATGGGTACAAACTATATTTTGCATAATATGATGCAATAAAACAAAATAATGTAGGGCTCTAGAAGGAACCAACAGTTCAAGACGGAACCTAGGAAGGTACAAGGGTGAATGTAAAGCTCAAAATCCAATTGACCGCTGCTGGAGGTGCAAGGACAATTGGGCCAATGACCGGAAAAGGTTGGTTGCTTGTGTCAAGGGTTTTGGTCGCCGTACCACCGGAGGAAAGGCGGGTCCATGTTATGTCGTCACCGACAATTCTGACAATAACTTCGTGAACCCTAAGCCAGGAACCCTTCGCCATGCAGTGCTCCAGCGTGGGCCTGTATGGATCACTTTTGCTTCTGACATGAAGATTAAACTAAATGCGGAGCTTCTCGTGACCAGTGACAAGACGATTGACGGTCGTGGCAGGCAAGTGCACATTGCTGACGGTGCAGGAATCACTATTCAGTTCGCTAAAAATGTCATCATTCACAACATTAAGATTCACGATATTAAACCTGCCAATGGTGGGATGATCAAGGACACATTTGACCATATCGGAATGAGGGCTGCTGATGACGGAGACGGTATCACAGTTTTCGCATCCTCCAACATCTGGCTTGATCATCTTTCTATGTGGAACTGTCATGATGGCTTGATTGATATTGTCAAGGCATCCACTGCCGTCACAATCTCTAATTGTCATTTCACACAGCACGATCATGTAAGACACCCCCTGCTCAAATGCTTATATCATTCATCCTAGTACCTTGCAAATTTCGCTAGCTAGATTACAACATGGTAAAATGTCTTTCTTAGTTTTTGCAAAGTTGATTTACAGAAACATCTCTAACACAGCTGAGCTACAGGTACTATTGTTTGGCGCAAGTGATACCGACCCTGCAGACGAGGTTATTCAGGTATCACTAGCCTTCAACCACTTTGGAAAGGGGCTCGTCCAGAGAATGCCAAGGTGTAGGTATGGTTTCTTCCATGTGGTGAACAACGATTATACCCACTGGTTGATGTATGCAATCGGTGGTACCTCTCACCCTACTATCATCAGCCAAGGCAATCGATTTATCGCTCCTCCGGATCCTAAGGCAAAGATGGTAAATAGAATTCTCCAGTACACGCTATGTTAGTTATACCCCGACACACTCACATGAAAAAGACTCCTACACTTAATTTACTCTAAAAATCAAAGCGAGCCAAAAAAAGATAAAACTACCATTTTACGAATTATTTTGATACTTCCTCAACTCTTTTTTATCTTCCCACTTCATTATTCTATTCTCACCTAAATGAATATAGAGTGGGAAGATAAAAAAGAGTTAGAGGAAGTAAATAATGCAAAAAAAAAAAAACAAAATTAACATCAGTGCCTTCCAAAGATATTAGCCGAAATGGGTCCACGTCAACTAAGAAATTAGGGTCGAAAGAGCGACTACCTACTCTTCAAAAGCTATAAATTAGAGATCATGGCAAGTGGCTCAATAAATATAAAAAATCTTATAATTCAGAACCTATGCTGTCGAGGGTAGATTAATAACCAAGATGTAGACTTTTTTCACGAAAGAAATTCTAATCATGGAAACCCACCCATGTTAAATAAACTCAACTTATTATAAGTATCGTAGATACACAAGCCTTCAACACCACCAGAACTAACGTATGCATCTTGATCTGGTGGCACTGCAGGTGACTAACAGGAACAATGTAGTCGGAGACGACTGGAAATCATGGATATGGAGATCTGAGAACGATGTGTTCTTGAATGGAGCATACTTTGTGGAATCAGGGCAACCATTGAAAAATAATCCTTACAAAAAAGAGTTCATCAAGCCCAAACCCGGAACATACGTCAGAAGGCTTACCCGCTTTGCTGGTCAGCTCAAATGTAAAGTAGGCAAAAGGTGCTAATTCAAATATATTCACGTTATTTTCATGTACAAAAAGACGGTGTTTTATTCCATTTATTAAACAAAATAAATAAGGAAAAAAGGAAATGCCTTCGTAGTTCTTACTCAGCCAGATACCATAACATAAAGCAGATAGCCAACACCTTTCTTCTTGTCTAAACAATTTATTAAGGAGTATATCGTTCTTGAAGGACATTATGTATGGTGAGAATGAACTACAGATTTGCAGTCAGTAGGTCTTTGAAGAGAGATATACATCTCAAAGATAATGGTCCACAAAAAAATCTCAGAGATATATTTTAGCAGGCAATAGACTGTGTTGTACTGGATGTCGTCCATGTTTTAAACATTCATTTAATCCGGAGTGAGTGACCCCATCCCCATCTCTAATAAAATCCATTAGGAAAGGAACTTGAGATCAGTGGTGTTCAGTCGGAAGAGGGGATAAGATCGACTTTCAGCGCAAGAAAGTTATTCCCCATTTCCAAAGGGTAATTCTCCTTTAACTAAATGGTCAAACTCATTCTTCACTGGACTTAAATCAACGATCTAACAAGACACTTGACAGATCCCTCCATAATTTGCATTAACATGAAATAGAAATAAATGAGGGACCAGGATATTAGGTGTCATGCTTGCAGAGTTTAAAAAAGCCAAAACGATCCCTCCATAATTTGCATTAACATGAAATAGAAATAAATGAGGCACCAGGAATTCAGGTGTCATGCTTACAAAGTTTAAAAAGCCAAAACTAGGTCTAAAAGGAAGACCATCAAGCAATTCTACCTATAACATTCAGGTGTCCAGTCCGTTACAGAAATACAACACTACGGGGCAAAAGGGAGACCTGCTTTCAGTCATAACATACTTTTAAGTATATATAGTAATACACCATTGAAAACACATATATTGATTAATACGGATTCATGTAAACACGCACGTAATAAGTACCTATATTAACCAACACTGCCAGCAATCTAGATATTGTTCAGAAACACTGAAGAAAAAAATCTTGCACCGGTACTCATTGCACCATTACTACTGGGGCAGATACCATCTCAAAAACGGATCATGGTAACCTTTCAAATTCTTGGAAGATTTGGTGAATCGGTTCTTTAATAATACCATGCTTACAACTAACAAGGGTAGAAGAGATAACTGAACAAGATTCTCCATACCCACTTGCAAAACCTAAATGAGTTTAACAGTTCTTCAGCACATTGATGACTTGATTTTACTAATTTGACAAAACATATCAATAACTGATTCAGAACTTCTACCACAAATAACTCAATCTTACCTTAAAATAAAAATAAAGAAAAAAGATCCTAAAGAAAACTGTTTACTTCACGTCAAGTACTCAGCCAGCATCACTATACAATATCTTGCATTTTTGAAGCAGACAAACAAAATAATACATTCGCCTGACAGGTGCGTAAAAACTAAACACACTGCACAAAATTTATATGAAGCCAAGCTCATGTAGGACTAGCACCTCAGCTGGTGTCTGGTTTAGTCGTTTCACATAAGGCTATCCATACTACCAAGAGATCAACAGCGATAGATCAATTATATTGAGGGTTCTTTGTGTTTTTAGTGTCAGTGGAAGCACAAGGCTACTAGTATAGTTCAAGAGGAGAGAATCTGAATCTTCAACAATTCATACACACCACTTTAGTCTCCACTCTATCACAAGACCTCATTAAGTCATTAGTAAAGCTATTGAAATTACGACTGATAAAAATGTGTTAAGTAATACTCCCTCCGTCCCTAAAAGATTGTCCCTTTTCTACATTACATGTGATGTGAGGAGTATTTTAATGAAATGTGACAGTCTTACCGGGATGGAGGGAGTATGATTATTTAACAATGGGAGGCCAGCATAGGCAGGCTTGATCATTTAGCTAATCATGTTTCAAGATCGTATTTAAGTCACATTCTTATAAGTAAAATCAGAGAGATGTGATAATCGGATATCAGAAGTGAAACAAATATTTGAACTTGCGACTTAGCTACTCCCAGACAAGAAAAATGTTTGGAAGAAGATCAGAAATACAACTCTGGTTGAAACTCGAAACTAAGTGATGATTTCTAACCTGGTGAGATACAAGTGTGCGTCATATCAGCCATGTTACTGATTTGGTCCTTTAAAACTGCTTCCTCTTGTTCATGAAGAACTTATCCCTTTTCACATAAACATAACAGAGAAGAAGGAAGATGGTAGCTGTCATAGAGACGGAAGCCCATGGGACTGGTGGATCCTGGAAGCAAGTGAGCGTTGCGTCAACCTCCTGTGATGCATGATAGACGATCGAGTGCATGCCATACAAGTCATGATCAGATGATCTCAAATAATACGATGCCAACTCGAAATCCAAATGAGACAAAGCAGAAATCATCTTGTCAATTTTATACTTGAACAGAAACCATCTCTGCGAGAACTCTGTATGTTGGTGACCCTTAAAGAGCTTCTGATACCCACCATGACCCTTGACCGATTCCAATACCTCAATGGCACTGCTTACACTGTAATTCAAGGAGGTCAATAAAACATTCCTGCGGGCAGCATCCTTCTGAACAAAGGACAACGAAGACATTTCTGAGAAGGGCCCGAAAGGAGTCTGCCCCACACTCCAAGTATAATCAACCAGAGTACTATTATGGGGTGGGCTCCACATAAGATGAGTGGGCGAAACTCCCCACATGCTCTGCAAAATTGAGCCAATAAGTGGTCTCCCAAGTTCTCGGGTCTGAGTAAAAACATGCCTCCCGTTACAACTGTAATCACTCACAGTCTGAGTATTTTTTGTCCTAATAGCAATCACCATATCCTTAAACGCGACAGACTGATGAAACCGATCAAGCATCAATAACATATTATAATCCAAATCAAACACATAGACGGGCAAAACCCTCCCAAAATCATCCTCGTCATCAATACCACCAAGCCTCTTAAACTCGTCAGCCGAATCCAACAAAATCTGATGCAACTTTTTAGAGTCAACGTACTCACTCACTATCAAAGTATAGTTATCAAACAAGAATCTAGAGGTGTAGGAGCTAATAGACTTGGAAACAGCAAAGGCACATAATGCACACTCCTTGTACTTAATCTCGTACTTTTTAAAAATCAGACTCTGATCCTTAAACAACACCCCATTATCCTTGGCATCGTCGATGAAACTCTTCTCTATGACACCCCAATCCAATCCAGAAGCAGCAGCATGATCACCCCCGTTAATATGAATAAATTGAATAACAAGACTAGTCTCATAAGTCACGGGAATTCTCAAAGAAGGCACAATCAAAACCTGATAAGCACTGTAAACCAAAGAAGCAAGGTCAGCCATGAGGGCCTTCTCGGATTTGGGCTTGCCGTGAAGGACAGCCAGCGGGTGGAATTCGCCCCGAGGAAGAAGGCCATCGCCTGACAAAGCGGGACCGTAGTCGACGGGTCCAGCTGACAAATCTATCCAGAGGTATCTCCCGGATCCGGTCCAGAGCGTGCCGAGGCAGTTGGTGAAGGCAGGAGAAGAGGTGTCAAGGGAAGAGGAGGCGTAGGAGTAGGCATAGGGCTTGGAGAGTGGGCCCAGGTTGAGGATGTAGACGGTGACGGCGTCGTGGTGGGAGTTGTGAGAGTGGTAGGAGGAGACGAGGTCGTCGACGAGGGAGAAGTGGAGGGCGGAGAGGGGGGAGCGGAGGGAGGAGACGGAGGAGTTGAGGGCGGAGGAGAGGGCGGAGGAGATGGAGGAGGAGAGGGAGGCGGGGGCGAGGGAGGCGGTGGGGTGGAGGGAGTGGGAGAGCGTGAGGTGGTGGTGGTGGTGGTCGAAGGGGGTGATGACGTGGAAGGGGGAGGAGGAGAGGGAGGAGGAGAGGAAGGAGGAGATGAAAGAAGGGGAGGACGAGGAGAAGGTGGGGCCCACCAGGGTGACGTGGAGGGGGAAGTGGAGGGAGAGGGAGAGGAGGGAGGAGAGGAGGGAGGAGGGGGAGGTGGAGGTGGTGGTGGTGGTGGTGGTGGAGAGGGTGGATTTCAGGCGGGTGGAGAGGAGGGGAAGGGAGTCGTTGGAGGCGTGGGGGTCTACTTGGTATTGCTGGCTTAGAAATGAGTCTAGGCCGGGGATCGGGGTGGATCCGCCGGAGTTGAGTAGGAGGAGTAGCAGGGAGAGAGACAGACAAAGAGACGATGATGCGGTGATCCTCATTTTGGCTGCTGGTATGAGGATTTGGTCCCGGAGGGAAGGGGGGTTTTTCGTCGAATCGTGCGAGCCTGTGAGAAGTATTACTTGCTAAAATGCTATCTCGCTAATTCTTCGTACTTGTTAGTGCTACTAGCCTACTAATCCGTACTAAGGTACTCCCTCAGTTGTAAGCTCCAATCGAACTTTTTTTTTTTTTTTTATTATTATTATTAAAGGTATAAATAAGTAAAAGTTAAATATTTATTTAATATTAAATGTATGGTAGATGGGGATATTTATGTAAATAGGTAAGTTTTAAAGTATTTGTTTAATATTAAAACAATGACTAAAGTGGAAATGAGTAGGTTGGACTTGAACGTACCAATAATAAACAAGAGAATGTTCGACTTGAACGGAGGGAGTACTCAACACATAGTAAGGAGTACTCTTTCCATCTCCGATCATTTGTTATCATTTTATATTAACAAATGACCAAGTCAGAGGACGTAGTAAATATGGAGCATGTGTGGACATGGCAAAGTCCACCTCGACGCAGCCACGCGCGAGTTTGGGTAGGCGAATGAATCTCGTGGTGAGATTGTTCTCGGATTGAAATTTAAATTAAAGTTGGAGTCGCCACCAAACTTTATGGGAGTTCGGACCCATTCGAACCCACTCTATACTTAGGCGTATCGTGCACAAAGCACCGCTTTAGTACTAGAGCTTGTGGGGTTCGTCCCTTTGCATAACAATTACCGATGTCGAGTTATCGAGTATCTTATATCGAATGACTCTCGTTCGCCAACGGTTTCGGGCATCTGGAAACCAAAGGTTCTGAGTAAGGAGTGAGGGTACGTGTTGGAACGCCCACGAAGGACACCCAACCCCACCCGCACATAGCGGCCTCTACTAAGATATCGATTGGTTTTTTAATTCGCGCGTTAGTAATACGATGAAATGTTATGCAAACATTATTTTGAGCTACGCATGTGAAATACGTCTTTGCTACGTCGTTTAATGCATCTTAAAATGTCGAAGTTGTTTTAGGATGCGATGTTCATTTAGAAAGCGGTAAATGGCAAACATCGAAAATAGATAACTTGAAAGTGAATTACAAATTACACGGGCGGAAATACAACCCGGAATTCACAATACAACAAGCGATAATAATAGCAACCGGATTAGCAACGGTAAATGTAAACTATAAACAGACTCGTAAATAGAAAACATAAATCGAAACCATAAATCGAACAATTGGACAAACTTCAATCACCTACACTTTATGTTGTGTATTGATCGGAGGACGGATGCTTAGATACGCGTGGACGTATGAGACCGAAGCGTGATGCTTGCTTGATCCCGAGGCCTCGAGGTCTCTGTAATACCCGTACCTTTTAGTAAGTTCAACCGTAAGTCAAATTGAGGTCCCGTTCTATGTAATTGTCAAACCAAACCCATTCGCGAGGATCAGACCCAATTTATACAATAATAATAATAATATTATAATAACAATAATAATTAGTCATACCAATATAATAATGTAGCAATATATATTAACATTAATAATATACTAATAGTAATAATTTAATGCAAGTGGAGTTATAACCTACCGTTCTTTGTTTTTCTCGTCCTATAGCACAGCCATCTCCTTCCCATTCACGTTGTTTTTATCTTCGGCAACCGTTATGCCTTATCAAACCCAAATCCCATCTTCTAAACCTCCATCATTTCATCTACCCCTTCTTTTCGTGCAATCACACTTACCCTTTTATGATGACAAACAATTTGCATCCTCCGTCATTATTTTTTTTTGTGCTAGAACCAACGTTTACGCAATCAATAGTGACCCTCGACAACCAAGTTCTCTGTGGTTTCATCTTCCTTGTTCCTTCTTTCCGATCGTGCTTCGGTGTACCCCTAGATGGAGTCGTTGGTTGTTATTGTCACCTTGGAGGTTATCAATGTCATAGTGATTGTCGTGAGGTATGTGGCCGTGTTCATTGTTGTTGTGGTTATTGTTCGATCTTGTAGTCGACGTAGAGTTTTAGTCGTAATGTTTGTCGCTAGTTCCTTACTCGTGATACATGATCTAGGATTACTTGACGTTGTTCGCATGGTCCATTTTCATGGACTATGGCGGGTGCTGGTTGTTCTTGCTGCTCGTTATTCGTTATCATGGAGAGTTCGTCGTTTCTCATTGTTACCACCCACGTGTGGTTATGGTATTAGAAGCAAATTGGCCGTTGTGTGTTCTATTTCTGTGGGTCGTGTATTGCTCGTCAATGTGTTGTCAGGTAAGGTTATCCTTACTCAGTTTACGTTGTATGTATGCATGTTCTATGATATATAATGGTATAATGATGATATTGAGATTGAGGTTGTGTGCCTATTGGAATTTTGGCTGTGTGCCTATTGAGATTGAGGCTGTGTGCCTATTGGAATTTTGGCTGTGTGCCTATTGAGATTGAGGCTGTGTGCCTATTGGAATTTTGGCTGTGTGCCTATTGAGAGAAGCTAGCTAGGACTAGCTAGGCCCGGTTGATCTCGAGACCTTCCCTGATGTTTCCTCTTAGGAGAGCCTAGGAGGGGTGTGCACACTAGGACTGACGGGGCGTGACTGCGGTCGCGATAGTGATAATAGGGATGATGATGATTATGATACTGATATTGATATTTGTGATATTTGTTTTACTTACGTTATTTATTGTATGATATCGTAAACTGATATGGTGTGTATGTCTGACGTGTCTGTGATGATCCAATTAATATTTCCGATCATTTGGGGAGCAGTCTATAATGCAGGTTGTGTATGTTATGATGTGTTTGGATGCTGGGATACATGTACGGGATTGGGGTGAGCACGACTTATGAGTCCAGACGTAGTACGGGTGAATGCATAGGCATTCCCGTTTTTATAGAATATGTAGCTGCCACTGTATAATCAGAATTGTAATAGTTAATGAGTTGTATTGTTTAAATCATGCGGTCGATTTGGCATTCCATATTGTATTGTAATGAGCTACTACCTCGGGGAACCGAGATGGTAACGTCTTTATTTACTTGGGAATGTCTGGTAAGGCTCCTACGTAAATGAGGGTGTTACAAAGTGGTATCAGAGCGATCGATCCTGGAGCCTGAATAAATGAACCTAGGAAAATAAAATGAACCCCGGTGATGGACCATCAGGAGCCCCTCTAAAACTCGGTTAAGGAGACGTCCTTATACCACCTCTGGCCCTCCTGGTCTTGACCCGGTAACCGCGTGTGAGAAATGAGATGGGTATATATTAGGAAGGGATACGTTGTGATGCTATGAATGTGGTGATGACTTCTTGTGATAATTAGCTACGCTATTTGACGCATATGATGTAGTGGATTGCATGAGATGATGTGTGATAATACATTGTTGCAGTATTATCATGGTATAGTATTTAGTATATGATATCATATGAGTAATAGGTTAAAGTACGTAAGGTCGTAGTAGGAGTGGATCATCCTTGGGTGGGAGACAAGTCACACCCAGGGTTAGTAGTAAAGTTAGATACAATGTCAAGTTGTTTGTACGTGGTAGTTTCGTACGCGATAGACGGGTTTTTATTAGTTGATTTTATGATACCCGGTGTTGGTCTTGACGATGAAGTAAGGTAGTACAACCTTTGTGTTAGGTGAACGAGATGTCGATACGGGTACTCTAGGTACTGTCTCGTCTATGCAGTATACTAGTGCGGTTTTCATGTTACTTGGATGAGGTTGACAACTGGTGATGGTTTGGATAGCGTAGTATCTTATTGGTTAATAACTTACGTGGTTTAAGTGTGAGTTAATATGAATGTTTGTTTAAAGTACAGAGATAATTGTGCTCCGTTTCGTGTATTATATGCTTTCTTAGCGATATAACGTACTAGCTCCTTTCACTTTACCTAATGAGGATTCATAATTGAAGTGTAATGGGTCGTAATGTGTTCATCAGGTTTGTCATATGCAATAAAGTACGAGTAATGAAAATGATAGTCAGACAATACGTAAATTTTTGGAATTTTCTTTGAGCTAATGTGTCCTTGTTTCATGCCTTTACTTCATTTTTGAGTTTCATTTCGAGTTTATATATGTACTCTCTTGTCAATATGATATATTGAGTCGTTATCGTCTTCTGGAGTCCTGTTTTGATGGCCTAAACAAACAGTCAGGTTAAACATGTCGAGATAATGTCAAAACAATGTACCGCAGCTTCGTTAACATGAACTATGTGTTACTGAATTGTGTCCACCTGTTTATGTTGCCTATTTCACAAAAGTTTGAAAAGAGACTCACATTTATTTTAAGTCTAGTTCTTTACTGTAAAATTTTGGGATTAAATCCAAGTACTTAGGATCTATTTGTTGGCGGTCAAGTTTTCTATTATACACCTCACTTGGAGATTAAATTATCATTGAGAATTTTACCAAGATCATTTTGAAGGGTTTGGGTAATGTTGGAACTAGAGTTTTCTCGAAAATGTGATTTGAAACTCGTTTTACCAAAAAAAAAAAAAAAAAAATATTCGAGGTCGAAATCTGCCGGTTCATGAGCATGACTTTGCAAATCACCGTTACATTAGGAATTTGAAAATAGTTTAATTAGAATGTTGTACACGTCCGTCTTCCAAAATCTAACTCTACCTTTTATACACTGTTTTAAGTACGATAATTTAATTATGATTTTTTCTATCATGACTGCAATGTTCTGAGAACGTGTCAAAATTCACTTAATGATCATTTTGCCTTGTTCAAGTGAAAGTTCAAACGTGACGGTGTCTACCTTATTGTATCACATAACGGAGTCATACTTATATGTTCATGGTGAGTTAAGGGTGAATTCGGGTTATAAAAATGTTGTGTTTATTCAGGTTGCATAATAATCTTAATGTGGACCTTTCGGATTAGCCATGTTAACAAATAAATTTGTGATGATGGTCACAATTCATGGTTTATATGATAAAGAACATCGGTAGACATATCTAATAAGTGGGGGTCGTTCCAATAGGAATTCAAGGAAAGTTGAGCCAGCAAACTACGAACTTAGTACACTGTTTGCATCCAAGTAAACAAGATGTATGTTTCCAGATTTGGTCATAATAAATGTAAATATTTGGAAATGTTTGATGGGCAAGTCCAATGTTGGTTTTAACTAATCCTGTGTATCCCGGGATGAGTTTCCCGTCCTTACTTATTGGTCGATGAGTAACGTATGTTTAGAGGAATTAATGTTTATAATGTTTATGGGTTGACTGTTGATCTTAAGTCGTATGTTAGTGTCTAAGTTTAAAAGTTATGCAAACATAAAAACATGAACTATCGGGTCGGTTGTTGCAATTACAAGGATTAAATGTCATTCGCTAATCGTATGAAGGTATGAATTTGTTACAGTGGTCACCTAAGGTTGTTCAGTTGTGTTGTTGCTTGCCTTGTCGTGATGATTATATTTCCTGCTATGCATTCTCTCGATATATGTGCATGCATGTGAGTCCGAACTTGTTAAACATACGACTATGTCACCAAGTTATCATAATTTAGATTGGGAGTACATGTCTTAAGGATAAACCGAGTCATGAGACACAAAGACGAGATCGGATGTCATGAGAATGTGGTGTCGTTTAAATTACTTGTAAGAATGTCGCGATTATAGTGGTTAACGAGTCTAACGATATAAACAGGAGTAATAATGTAAACACGGTGGAAAGAGGGTCATGATATTAACTAGTAAGATCCATTACAGAAGGATAATAGGTATAGTGATGATACGGGGGTCTGGAATAATGATTATTTTGGGGTCCAATGTATATTTGTATTCGTTGTGTCATCACTTATATTTCGATGTCACCAGGTCGGGTCGTAATACAGGGTCGTAACTTCACGATCTCAAGTCCATATAGTAAAGTAGAATGTCACAGGGTATCAAGCCCTAAGTAGGGGCGAATTGTCTTCATGTGAACTAATTGATTTACTTGTGTGATATTGTAGCGTCTATATATGTAATAGTGTCTTAGAGTGAGGGTTCACGCAATTATATACAGTTATAAATGTTAGATATGACTTGCCAACATGTGAATTGGGTCATGACAAGTATACTAAGTGTAAACACAGTTGTACTAATAAGTAGTCCGTTTAGCTTAAATTAGGTGAAATATGACATATGAGGATGAGTATGCAAATTCTCCGTCGGTACTTATGTTGAACCATGAGAATAATCTAAGTGATGATGTCTGCAATTGTTAGTAAAAAAAAAAAAGAATTAATATTGTAAAATGTGGAAATGTTGGGGGTAGAGCCTCTCTTGACCAGGTATGGGTGAGTAAGTTGGGAATCTAGACGAGCATGACGGAACCGTGCTAGGCATGATGTCAGAAGTGTTGGAGGTTGTGAAATGACCAAATGATGTTATGTATATGAGAAATATGATGAAAATCGATTTGATGGATCATATGAGTTGATTGTGGATGTTACCGACTTACTCACCTCGTGTTGGGGATTAAGAATATTTTTATTGTGATGTCCTTTGATAATTGAATAGGTTATATAAGAGCTTCGAGAAAACAGTGATCTCATTAGTGTCAAGATAATGTCGTCTTATATAAGATATGTGGGTACCGTGAGTATCAGATCAGTGAATTTCGGGGCGAAATTCCTTATAAGGAGGGTATGATGTAATATTGTTACCCTGAACGATTGTCAAATATCAATGTTGTCGTTGTTGTCATTGTTGTCGTCATCGTCATTGTCTTATTGTAGTCATGATGGTGTTGTTGTATTGTTGGGGTTGTGTGTTGGGAAACGCTTTCGTGAACCGTGAGATTTATTACCATAGTATTCGAAGTGTTGGAAGAACGGGAGAGGGGAGTAAACTTCGAGACGAAGTTCCTTGTAAGGTGAGTAGACTGTAATACCACGTCTTATTTATTAATATTACGTTACTTACGTTAGTTTGGAGGTGGGTTGGTTGGTCAGTTGGTGGTTAGTTGGTCGGTCAGATTAGTGTAGTTAGTCATAATGTAGATAGAGGCGAACTTCGGGACGAAGTTCCTTATAAGGAGGGTAGATTGTAATACCCGTACCTTTTAGTAAGTTCAACCGTAAGTCAAACTGAGGTCCCGTTCTATGTAATTGTCAAACCAAACCCATTCGCGAGGATCAGACCCAATTTATACAATAATAATAATATTATAATAACAATAATAATTAGTCATACCAATATAATAATGTAGCAATATATATTAACATTAATAATATACTAATAGTAATAAACTAATGCAAGTGGAGTTATAACCTACCGTTCTTTGTTTTTCTCGTCCTATAGCACAGCCATCTCCTTCCCATTCACGTTGTTTTTATCTTCGGCAACCGTTATGCCTTATCAAACCCAAATCCCATCTTCTAAACCTCCATCATTTCATCTACCCCTTCTTTTCGTGCAATCACACTTACCCTTTTATGATGACAAACAATTTGCATCCTCCGTCATTGTTTTTTTTTGTGCTAGAACCAACGTTTACGCAATCAATAGTGACCCTCGACAACCAAGTTCTCTGTGGTTTCATCTTCCTTGTTCCTTCTTTCCGATCGTGCTTCGGTGTACCCCTAGATGGAGTCGTTGGTTGTTATTGTCACCTTGGAGGTTATCAATGTCATAGTGATTGTCGTGAGGTATGTGGCCGTGTTCATTGTTGTTGTGGTTATTGTACGATCTTGTAGTCGACGTAGAGTTTTAGTCGTAATGTTTGTCGCTAGTTCCTTACTCGTGATACATGATCTAGGATTACTTGACGTTGTTCGCATGGTCCATTTTCATGGACTATAGCGGGTGCTGGTTGTTCTTGCTGCTCGTTATTCGTTATCATGGAGAGTTCGTCGTTTCTCATTGTTACCACCCACGTGTGGTTATGGTATTAGAAGCAAATTGGCCGTTGTGTGTTCTATTTCTGTGGGTCGTGTATTGCTCGTCAATGTGTTGCCAGGTAAGGTTATCCTTACTCAGTTTACGTTGTATGTATGCATGTTCTATGATATATAATGGTATAATGATGATATTGAGATTGAGGCTGTGTGCCTATTGGAATTTTGGCTGTGTGCCTATTGAGATTGAGGCTGTGTGCCTATTGGAATTTTGGCTGTGTGCCTATTGAGATTGAGGCTGTGTGCCTATTGGAATTTTGGCTGTGTGCCTATTGAGAGAAGCTAGCTAGGACTAGCTAGGCCCGGTTGATCTCGGGACCTTCCCTGATGTTTCCTCTTAGGAGAGCCTAGGAGGGGTGTGCACACTAGGACTGACGGGGCGTGACTGCGGTCGCGATAGTGATAATAGGGATGATGATGATTATGATATTGATATTGATATTTGTGATATTTGTTTTACTTACGTTATTTATTGTATGATATCGTAAACTGATATGGTGTGTATGTCTGACGTGTCTGTGATGATCCAATTAATATTTCCGATCAATTGGGGAGCAGTCTATAATGCAGGTTGGGTATGTTATGATGTGTTTGGATGCTGGGATACATGTACGGGATTGGGGTGAGCGCGACTTATGAGTCCAGACGTAGTACGGGTGAATGCATAGGCATTCCCGTTTTTATAGAATATGTAGCTGCCACTGTATAATCAGAATTGTAATAGTTAATGAGTTGTATTGTTTAAATCATGCGGCCGATTTGGCATTCCATATTGTATTGTAATGAGCTACTACCTCGGGGAACCGAGATGGTATCGTCTTTATTTACTTGGGAATGTCTGGTAAGGCTCCTACGTAAATGAGGGTGTTACAGTCTCATCCCGACTTATCCTAGTGAAATAGGATTACCTCGACTTATCATATATCGAGCTAGACTAAAAAGTCGTCGACATAGGATTAGTCACCGACTCAGTGTCGTGAATATAACTCGACGAAACCTTATATCGTCTAAGGGGTCACTCGACCGAGTCATTAGCCGGGCTCGATCGAGTGCCCTTGACGAAAACCTCCTGCCACTTTTTAGGGGGGTCACTTGATCGAGTGCTCTCTGTAACGAGTGACATGTGCTCTAAAAATGACCCAAATCATGAATTTACAATTTGAATCGAGAGATGTTCGAGCTAAATACAAATACCAAACAATTTATACTAGTTTGATTCTCGATAACTCTTTGTGCACGACACTCGATTATGGGACCGGTATCGAACATTTCGGAGCGACGTTGATAGAGTAAAAAATGATCGAACTAACATGAATATCGGACCCCTCCGCGTCACGATGTCGTTGTCGGGTCTTGTGGACCATACGACGATCGATTCGACGTCATCGAGTTTCATGCTAATTGGACCCTCGATAGCTCTTCATGCCCAACACTCGATTATGGAATCGATGTCAAACATTTTAAAGCAATATTTATGATATTACAAATAAATATGCGAAGGAATATTCCTTGATCTCGTCATACCAATACGAATATCGATCCTTTCGTTTTGCGATGTCACTTATCGAGTCTCGAGGATCGTATGATGATCGGATTGACGTCATTTGGTTTCGTATTGGTTTTGATTTTGATGACTCATAATGAACGATAATCGTCTATAGAGTCGACATCAAACATTTAGAATGATATTTTGAAAATGGCAGCGAATACGCTCGATAATGAATTACCGCGATCGCGATATAATCCAATCGGTTATTGTAGACACCCGCATTTTGCCTGCTAGTAGTGTCTATAGCAGTTTCCAACAAAACACCCGATGATGATCGGACGTAAACATGACCTAGTACGACAATTTTAGACTCGGAATCAATAGTATTTGGCGCGAGCTTTTAGCGGAGTAAAGATCTCACCAAATTGACCTCAAATTCAGGCCTAGTGGGTCGTTTCCAATAAAATAAAACTAATTTGGGTCAAAACCGACACCGGAAATAAACCCGTCTTTTAGCGACCGGGTCAAACCCCGATCAAAGCTGTTTCCGAGACGCAAATCAGCCACACAAAACCTCAAGAGTCCGACTCAAAGTCAAAAACTCAAAATATCTCGTTCCAGCTGACCCACTCGATCGAGTGTCAGCCTACTCGGTCGAGTGGGCCTCCAAAAGGCCCGTTTTCTCCTTTTAGCTGGGCCACTCGATCGAGTCCATCAGGGCACTTGATCGAGTAACCCTAGGTCGGGGGGGCTGATTTTTCCTATAAATACAGTTAATACACCCCCTTTGCAACACAAATTTGACACGATTCACAACCTAAAATTTCAGCAATCTTAGGCAAACTATACACACATACCATCCCGATCTTTCCTTTAGAAATCCCGAGACAACCGATCCAAAAATACAAACACCTTAACTCTTCCTATATACTCGTTACTCCCGCGCAAACGCCGTTACTACGAATCCCTAATCGAGGCCGAAATTAGCATGTAGGTTGAAGGTGTTACAAAATCCCGCTTTCTCTCTTTCTCTTCTTCTCCTTCTCGTTTCCCCCCCCCCCTTTTTCTCGTTTTTTTCATTTTTTTTCGTTATCATCATAATTAGATAATAAACGTCGCATACAATTATATAAAATTTAAAGCAATTTCATATCGAGTATATCTAAAGATAAATCCAGTTCTAAGATCCTCCTAATCCCTTTACGAGTCGTAACAGAGGTGACACCCTTTCGAGGAGTGCCGCCCTAAACACTCAAGGGCCCAGTGCGATCGCGGATATTTATCGTTAGGTGTACTAGATCTCGTTTTTAAGGTTAGAACGAAACCTGTTGATGCAAATCGAACATCACATAATCCGCGAGGATTATTAACGATGTCGTGACGTGGAGGGAATCGAATTTCGATCTAATCAAGTAAATAAAAAACGTTATTCAAAAGATGCAATACCGACTCCATAGTCGAATATCATGTCTAACGGAATAAGCAGTCACAGCTCTCCAGGCGAGTCGCACGAGGAGTGCGCGAGTCGCGCGAGAGACACGCGGGTCGCCCGGTTGCCTGAAAGTTACCACGCGTTCCATCTAAAAGAATTTATCGATAAACCATATTAGTACGAACCCGTTGATGCCGAAATAATTGTCATATGGTCCGAAAGGACTAATTATGACATTACAAAGCGGAGGAAATTGTTTCGTCATAATTCAATTAAAAACAATTTACAATGTCTTTTCAAAAATCCCCGATAATCGATCTCGTAATATTAAAAATACATAGTACGAACATCAAAAATCAAGTCGAGTATAAATTCTACCATATTTTTACGCGGCTTGGTCAATTATCGATTTAAAATTAAAGCAAATTCGAGACTAACGTTTCCCGAAACGAACTGTTGTTCGTACAGGGGGCACTCGATCGAGTGGCACCTCAGATCACGAGGCAGGAGGTTTTTCGAGGACCACTCGATCGAGTCCCTCCCATGACTCGATCGAGTGGCCTCCGTTACGTCAAAACCGTGAGCTTCGTACATATTTCGAGCCTCCATAAATAAATTTTTACGACTTCGGTCATCACGTGTGATAAATGTAGTTTGTAGTGCCTAATTTGTTGTGTTTTGGTCCCGTTTTCCTTGTGGAATCGCTCCTTGGGAGCGGTTTATGGGTTACTTATGCTTCCTTTAGTTCATTTTAGGTTCCCGAGACCATTCATGAAGAAATGGAACGATTCCGACTTGTTTCATACACTTTTGGAGCCAACGAAGAGAAGGAACGATCACTCGATGCCTTGGATTCGATCCCGAGACCTTGGGACCCATTCCCGAGCCCCTTAGGCTCGATCCCGAGTCCCGAGAATCGATGAGAAACCCATGAGAGGCAAGGAGGGACCTTAAAGATCATATTGGAGGCCTACAAGACTCATCCCCGACGGGAAGGACCTCATCCCGTCCGGGATGAGGTGCACAAATGCGATAGCTTCTGTCCTGGGTCCATCCCGACCGGGATGAGTTCATCCCGACCGGGACCACCTCATCCCGACCGGGATGAGCCCAGTTCAGACCCGCGCTTCATCTTTTCTTCTCCTTACTCATTGTAACCCTATATATACCCTTCCTTTTGTAATCTTAGGATGTTCTTCATCTTAGACATGACCCATGAAATCCTAGCATAGTTTAGCATAGATTAGCATGGATTAGGGTAGATTAGTCGGTAATTAGTCCTTAATCCTAGTTTAACTCTTGTATTTTGGGAATTCTTGAAGAATCCAACCAAGATTGACAACCTTGGTTGATGTATTTGGATTTTCTTCCATTTATGCAAGATTTCTTCTTTTCATCTTCTCTAGTATGGTATAATCTCTTTTTCCTTCTCTTTATCTTTGTTTTATCATTCAAGTTTCAATCTTTAGATCTTGTTTATTGTTTTGTTCATCATCCTTGTTAGTTTTACATATGTATGCTCTAGTTCTTGAGTTAGTTTATCTTGTTAATGTTAGTTTTAGCTTAATTATGTTTGAGTAGACTCTTGCTAGGGTTATTAGGGTGATTGGTTGTGATAGTGGATGATTAGGGTGAGATGGGTGGTACTAGATGTTGTTTTTGTTGTTTCCCATTTACCTTGCACTCCACATGTTTGATGAAATGCTTGTGAGACTAGAGACGATCAATCCTTGTTTTTCTTGCATCTTCTCTTGTATGTATGTGTTTGGTTGGTTGGTTTGGTCGCTTCATTACGTAGCGAGAGCCCGGTGAGGACGACCCCTAGGCCGATTACGTAGCGAGAGGCCGATCGGCGTTACCTAGGCTACGAAAGCATGCTAGTAACCCCATTTTTCCCCTTTTTGCCTCCTTTGCATCCATGAACCCGACCTAACCCTAGTTTTCCTTCTTATTGTTATCTTAGCTTCCATTAGTCACTAGTTACTTGTTTTGTCTTCCTTTTCCTCGTTTTAGACCTTAGCTTAGTCCTTAGCCATCACCCTAGAATAGCTTGTCTCGAACATAGTCCTAGACCGTAGCACCCATTAGTCCGAACTCATTTTCCGTCCCTGTGGATTCGACCCGACTTGCCCTAGCTACCTGATAAGTGTAGTTTATAGTGCCTATTTGTTGTGTTTTGGTCCCTTTTTCCTTGTGGAATCGCTCCTTTGGAGCGATTCATGGGCTTCTTATGCTTCCTTTAGTTCGTTTCAGGTTCCCGAGACCAATTTGGAAGAATTGGAGCGATTCCGACTCAATACATACACATTTTGGAGCCAACGAGATAAAGGAACGATGACTCGAGGCCTTGGAATCGACCCCGAGACCTTGGGACCCAATCCCGAGCCTCCGAGACCCGATCCCAAGTCCCGAGAATCGGTGGGAAGCCCATGAGAGGCAAGGAAGGACCAAAGAGCGTTTAAGGAAGGCATACAAGCCTCATCCCGTTCGGGATGGGGTGCTACATTAAGAGGGCTACTGTGAGCCAATCCCGGTCGGGACCATCCCGTCCCGGTCGGGATGACTGGGCCGTCCCGATCGGGATGATCCGTCCCGGTCGGGAAGCTACAGAGGCAGCACGGGCTTCTTCTTCTCTTCTCCTTCATTCTTGTACCCATATATATACTCCCTTCTTGTAATTTTAAGACATCTTATCTTACCCTAGACTAGTTTAAGTCTCCAAAACCCTAGATTAGTGTTCTCACATTAGTTTTAATCTCTCCCTAATTATTAGTTAATCATTGTAATTAGTTCTTGTATTAAGAGGATACTTGAAGAATTCTCCAAGCTTGACAACCTTGGGTTTTATTTGGGTTCTTATTTATACAAGATTTCATCTTTTCATCTTCATAGTTTTGGTATAATCATCTCTACTCTTAATCTTTGTCTATTCAATCTTGTTTCATCTTTTTATATTGTTATTGTCGTTAGTTGTTCATAATGAATGCTTGGATGTTTAGTTTGTTTTCTCTTGTTGATGTTATGAGTAATTTGATAATGAGTGAGTAGTCTTCTTGTGGGGTTAGTAGGGGGATTAGGGGTAGATTATGGATGATTAGGGTTGATTAAGGGGAAAAGGTTATATCTTTGTTGTTAGTCACATTGTAGGCACTCTATGTGTTTGTTGATATGCTTGTGTGAGTTGTAGTGACCATGCTTCCCATACTTGTGTTCATCTTCTCATTGTTTGTCTATGAAGCGGAAATGTCGAGAATAGTTTAGTCGCGAGAGCGCGGACTAGGGTCTAAGTTGCGAGAGCCCGGACCCATCTTGGCATCGGTCTAAGTTGCGAGAGCCCGGACCGACTCTAGTAACTAAGAGACACCTATACCCTTGATCACCCCAATTATCCTTCTACTCCTATGAACCCGACCTACCCCACTCCTTTCCATATTTGATCCATCGTCTTAGTTAGTCATAGTTCTTCTAGTTTATTTATTAGTTCGATCATTAGTCTAGTTCTTACTCCTCCTCCCTCATAGTTTTCCATTCTTCGCTTCTTTGTGTTTGTTTGGTAATCTAGTCTCGTTGTAGGCCGACCTAGTCTAAGCTTTGATATACCGTCCTCGTGGATACGATCCCGACTTACCCTAGCTACTCATTAGGTTAGTCGGTGTTATATTGATCGGCTAGGGACGTGACAAATCCCTGCCATCACTACCCTAGTTAGGTTAGTTGGTTATTATTTGACGGCGGGATCCGCGGCAAATCCCTCCCATCAACGTGTCAAGTCCATCACGTGATTCACTCCTTTTCAAAACCATACACCGTACAATTTGCTAATCATATAGTTTACTTATAGTTATTTTTTCGTTTATTATATTTTTTCGTTTTGTTTGTCGTATTGTATTTTTCAGGTTGTATTCCGCCCCCGCATTTGTAATCTTTTGTTTTAAGTTTTATTTCTGTTGCTTGTATTTATCGCTTTCATAAATGAACCTCGCATGCTAAATAACTTTGACGTTAGTTTAGATGCATTAAACGACATAGTTAAACATAATTCACATGTTTAGTTAAAAAGCATTGTTTGCATAACATTCAATCGTCAAACTAACGCGCGTACACGAAAAACGAACGATATCTAAGTAGAGGCCGTTACGTGCGAGCGGGGTTGGGTGTCCTTTGTGGGCTTCCCAACACGTACCCTCACCCCTTACTCAGAACCATGGTTTCCGGATGTCCGAAACCGTTGGCATACGAGAGTCATTCAATACATGATTCCCGATAACTCGGCATCAGTATCGTAATGCAAAGAGACGAACCCCTAAACTCTAGCATTGAAAGCGAGCCGTGCTTTATGCACGATCCGCCTAAATGTAGAGTGGGTTCGAACGGGTCCGAATTCCCACAAAATTCGGTGGCGACTCCTAATTAGATTTAAATTTCAACCCGAGATCCATCTCACATGAGATTCATTCGCCTCCCCAAGCCCGTGCTTGGCCGCGTCGGGGTGGACCTATGTCATGTCCACAATTTGGCGACTCCACTGGGGATACCTGATGTACCACTTGTCATCGGGGTTCAGAGGTATAGACACCCAGATTTGGCTGCTAGGTGTCTATAGCAGTCTCCAAAAAACACCCGATGATGATCGGACGCAAACATGCTTCTACGCGCTCGGATATGGGCTCGAAACCGTTAGTTTCTGGCTTGGGCTTTTTTACAGAGTACAAATCTCACAAAACCGACCTCAAATTCAGGCCCAGCAGGTCGTTTCCAATCAAATAAGACTAACTTGGGTGAAAACCGACACCGAAAATAAAACCGACTTTTAGCGACTGGGCCAAACCCCGTCAAAGCCGTTTCCGAGACACAAAAATAACCATGAAAATATTAAAAGTCCAACCCAAATAAGAGGCCTACAAAAATACCCAAACCAAGGTAAAAAACCGGATCAATTCGCTCCAGCTAACCCACTCGATCGAGTGTCAGCCCACTCGATCGAGTGGGCCCTCAAATAGGCCCGTCTGCGGCAGTTTGGGCCACTCGACCGAGTCAGCAGGGTACTCGGTCGAGTAAGGCCCTGTTCTTTTCGGCTTAATTTCAGCCCGTTTCAGACCAGCTCAGCTTTTATCAGCTCAGCCCAGCTCTTATCAGCTCAGCTCAGCTCAGCTTCAATATTTTTCTTAAAATTATTAGATAATTTATATAAGAAATTATTAGTTTCAGCTTCTATAAATTCAGCTCAGCTCAGCTCAGCTCTTATCAGTCCAGCTCAGCTCCTATCAGACCAGCTCAGCTCAGCTCAGCCTTGTTTCAGCCGAAAAGAACAGGGCCTAACCCTAGACGGGGAGGTGAGCCATTGCCTATATATACTCCCCTTTGCATGCACAAACTACAACTTTTTTCAACCCTACTACTTACATACAATTTATAGTCTTACAACCCTAATTACTCATCTTCAACCTTGAACCCTAGCAACCTCAAACCCTAAACCACCATAACTCCATCTACATAGATCTCGAACTCCCGTGCCTAGGCCACAACTAGACGAGTCATATCCGAGAATACGAAACATGTAGGTTGAGGATGCAGCAATCCCGATTTCTCCTTTCTCCTCCTCTTCTCTTCTCGTGTCGTCCGTTGTTGTCGTTGTTGTCTTTTTTATTTTATTTTATTGTCGCGTTCTAATATCGGTAATATCACTAATATTAAGACATTAAATTGCTCGCTAATTCGTGTCGAGCGCAAAGGATGACGGGATAAGGAAATCCGAATATACAAGGGTGTTTCACCCGACGTTGCCGGTCGCTTATCCCGACACCCCGAACGCTTGATTGTTGAAACGAGTCAAACGTCAACAATAACATTTTATTTTATTTTGTCGCATTGTTAGTCACTTTTTTTCGCAACATCGTCATCATTAATATCGCATTCGTCAATTTTCAAACTATTTTCGAATCAAGCACCTTTTTTTAGTTGAGTCGAAACCCGTTGACGCGGATCCGACATCACACAATCCGCAAGGATTTATTACGATGTCGGGATGCCGAGGGAATCAAGTCAAGTCCTTTTAAATCTATTAGATTCGATACCAACTCAATAGTTGGATGTCGTCGTCTTTAAACGATTTAGTCAATAAATCTAACTAATACGAATTCGTTGAAACTAAAATAGATGTCACATAATTCGAAAGAATTGAGGCGCAGAGATAATCTATTTCGTGTTAGTTGATTTAAAACGACTTACAAACGTATTTTCTAAAATTCGCTCTAAATATTCGATATCGATTCAATAATCGCATATCGGATACGATGAGTATCAAAGGTCGGATCGAGCATAGATTATACAATATTTCTGTCCGATCTAACAAAATCAACGATTTATCAAAATCAAAAAAGCAATTTCGAAATCGATAATAAATTGCGAAGCGAACCCTAGTTCGTACAGGGGGCACTCGATCGAGTGCCTAGCCCACTCGGTCGAGAGGCATCCCAAAAACCGAGGCAGAAGGTTTTTTTACCACCACTCGGTCGAGTCTCGCAATGACTCGATCGAGTGGCAGCTCACTCGGTCGAGTTCTTCAATAACTCGATCGAGTGACATCTAAAAAACGGGACAGAAACTTTTTCCGAGGACCACTCGGTCGAGTCTTTCAATGACTCGATCGAGTGGCCGTATCACGTCAAAACCGTGAGTCCCACAACGCTTTCTAGTTTCGATAATACCTTTTTTTTATGACTTAGGTCAACGCGTGTCAAATCAATCACGTGTCGTACTACCTTTTCAAACCATGCATCATGTCATTTACATTATTCTACATCATTCTATATTAGTTGCAAACCGTTATTATCGTTATCATCGTTACTAACACGTTTGTTTCTATTTTTGTCGATTTATTTTCGTTGTTTATTTTATTGTAGTAAAATGAACCTCGCATGCAAAATACAACTTTGACGTTAATTTTAGATGCATTAAATCGACGTAGCAACTTATTCTAATATTCACATGTTTAGTTAAAACGTTGTTTGCATATCATTCTCATCGTATTACTAACGCGCGTATTCGAGAGTCAAACGATATCGTAGTAAAGGTCGCTAATGTGCGGGCGGGGTTGGGTGTTCTTTGTGAACTTCCCAACACGTACCCTCACCCCTTACTCAGAACCATGGTTTCCGGATATCCGAATCCATTGGCACATGAGAGTCATTCAATACACGGTATCCGATAATGTCGGTATCGGTATC
Source organism: Agrostemma githago (assembly GCA_958450325.1). Classification (NCBI taxonomy): domain Eukaryota; kingdom Viridiplantae; phylum Streptophyta; class Magnoliopsida; order Caryophyllales; family Caryophyllaceae; genus Agrostemma; species Agrostemma githago. The sequence goes on along the minus strand of OY288259.1, from coordinate 39,891,962 downwards.
AAATGCAAAGGGACGAGCCCGATAAACTCTGACATCTGAATGGGCCATACTTTGTGCATGGCCCACTAAGATATAGAGTGGGTTCGAATGGGCCCGAACTCCCACAAAGTTTGGTGGCGACTCCACTTCGATTTAAATTTCAATTCGACCCATCTCATATGGAGATTCATTCGCCTCCCCAAACCCGCGCGTGGCCGCCTCGGGGTGGACCTATGTCATGTCCACACTAGGGTGAGACTCGAAAAGAAATCGTTCGAATATTAATGTACACGTTTTAGTTCGATGGTTCATGCATAACCCAATTTTTTTCCCGGGCTGGTTACTTGGGACCGACGTCCCACTATACCGCGGTGCATTCCTAAATGAGTGCACTAAAAACTTCTATGGCCGAACTCGTATGGGTTTCGCGGCATGTTCTAAGACCAATTCTGCTTAGGAAGTCCGTCCGAATTTACGAGAAAGCCGTTGTTGTTGGTATAGACCCGATTTTGACCGACCGAGACTTAGTTTAAAGCATACATGCGGTCGTCATATTGCTTATTTGACTACGTGCTACTTGGTTTCCGTGTCATTTTTCAAAAACCGTCATTTCAAAAATGCATCTTTCAAAAATATCCAATTTTAAAAAAATCGGAACGCTGCCGAAATTTTTAGACTTAATATTTGACTCAAAACAAGCCTATTTTCTAGCCGGCATGCTGTCCATTTCCATATTCAAATTTCCGATCCCTATTCAAGTTTTCCAAATACAATTTCGATTTCCAAATCTTCGAGATGCCATTTTCGATCTTCAAAATTTCCGAGATGCCGTTTTCGATTTTCAAATCTCCGAGATGCCGTTTTCGGTTTTCAATTTTCGAGATGCCGTATTCGATTTTCAATTTTTTTTTTCGGAAATTCATTTTTCGCTATTCAATTTCAAACTTTCAAATATTCCACTTTCCAAAAACCCGAGATGCTACCGAAATTAGGACTTACGATTTGACTCAAAACAGCCTATTTTTAGCCGGTATGTTGCCATTTCAAAATTCAAAAAAATCTTTTGAACCTTTAAAATCTCGGCCCGAGGTCACTTTTCCGATTTTCGAAAAGTCGGGCCATCCACCGAGTTTTTTTTCGGATTTTCTTAAAAATCTTATTTTAAAACTTTCCTCTTCTTAGGACTTCCTGTATTTAGCAGTGTCGGGTCTTGTCATAAGTCGTCGAAGGTCTTTAGCGTCGAAACTCCGTCGATCTTACATCACGGATTTCCTCCTTATCCCAGTCCGCCTATTTGACTAAGGCAAGGCTAACCAACGTAGGGCATACCCCTACTAAGGAAAGCCCGCTTACACACTCGAGTCCAAACTAGAAAGTCTCACGCGACCTTTCCCTCTAACAGGCCAGTCCCCACGACCTTTCCTAAGGGAATTTCGCCCGTCTTTCAATCCGTTAGTCGAGTCATCCTAATTCAAGAATCCTTTAACTTAAAGGTCTACCCTAATCACAGTGTCCATCCTTATTCGAGTCAAGTCGAGGGTCTCTAACGTCGAAACTCTGCCGATTTTACATCGCAAGTTTCCTCCCTTACCCCGTCTGCCTTTCCTCGAGGCCGAGTCAACCTTTTACAAGGCATAGCCCTACAACAAAAGGTTCGCGATCCTTACGTCTAAGGGTCACTCGTCCAACACTTGAGTCTTAACAAAATTTTCGATCCCGCTTGGGGGCTACCCTTCAGCAGGGCGACCAATCACGGTTGCTCCAAGGGTCATGTCTTACACGTGTCTCACGTACCCGACTTTTGAGTCACTTAGATGTCACACCATCCGAGTCCTATCTGAGTCCTTAGTCTCACTTGGGGGCTATTCTCCGACGGAGCAATTAATCACAGTCACTCCGAGAACCGTACCCTACACATTTGTCTTAGGAGAGTCTAACCCGAGTCAAACTGGAGTCGTCTCTCCTCCCGCGCTATTTCCTATGCCTTGGTGTATTTGAGTTCCGAAGCAACTTTCCTGATTACGCGGTATTCTTACAGACAGGCCACCGGTAACCAGACATAGGCAAGATGCAAGAAGCTTTGGACAGTTTGACCGCCTCATTGGCTAAGATGAAGGCCCAACTGACAGCCATCAGGACCGACCAAACCGCCATTGCCACCCGTTTGAGTGCCGTGGAGCAGAGGACTCCTAAGGTCGGGGATGAAACCACTAGGCCCATAGCTGAACTGGTCAGCGCCGTTCGCAAACTTGAAGAACGGGTCCATTTGTCAATGAATAACTCGATCCATACAGAAAATGCTTGTTCCTATTCGCCTCTGAATGACAAGCTACCCGCCAACCTCAACCTTACGGGCATACCGATGTTTGAGGGTACTGAAGACCCGGTTCTTCACATTTGGGCTTTCAAGGAGTTCATGGCTGTCAAGGGGGTGAAATCCACCATGTTCAAGCACTTGTTTGCTTCTTCCCTCGAGAAGCACCCGAAAGCCTGGTACTACCGGCTCGATTCCAAGAAGTACAAGACTTGGGATGATGTAGCAACAGAGTTCGCTCGGAATTACGCTGATAATACCGAGATACAGACTACGATGCGTACTCTGGAGGTTATGGCCCAAGAGCCCAAAGAAGGTTTCACCAAATACCTTCAAAGGTGGAGGGCCGAAAGTGTGAAGTTGGTAGACAAGCCCAACGAGAAAACCCTAGTGGAGGCGTTCATCAACAACCTCCTACCTTCCTACCGCGTCCATCTTAGGTATGCCGGCATTTCAAACTTTGCGGTGCTTACCGAAATGGGCATTAGGATTGAAGACGATCTTCGACATAATGAAGATCTGGGTGAAGCTTCTACAGAAGGCTATATTGGACATCAACTCGAGTCCTTAGAAGCCGACGACTAATGACAACATCATCCAAGAGTCCAGATTTGATTTAAGTCCGAGTCTGAGTCCGAGTCTAGGATGTGCTATTTCTTCCAAAGTTAGAGTCGGAGTCAGAGTCAGTTGTATTCTGTCCTCTTTTTCAAAATTCAATAAAATCAGCTTTTCTATTTCTCATATATACTTTCCTTGTGTGTTTCCGAGAACATGATAGACATCATCATACACTGTGAGCACATGCACGTGACTATTATAGGCACATCTATAATGACTGCAGGATATTGAGACCCGTGATTTCCTTTACCTGTTCCATGTCTGACATAGAAAGCCACATAACTACCCTTGGGAAGCGGTACCAAATCCTATGACAAATCTAGGTAGTCTCCTAGTTTGGGTTCAAGACGGGAGGCAAGCCCATTTCCCAAAATAAACACCCTTCCAATAAGATCAACCAATCCCTACTTTAGGTGTTAGTCTGACCGACAGAAAAAAAAACTGGACAAAAAAATCAAAGGTCCAAAGTCCAAGAAAAAAAAGCAAAATGCCAAAACAAAAAAGCAGGCGATCATAAAAAAAAGGGCATCCACGACCAAAACGGTCAACTAGACCAGGGCTGAGAGGCCAACCAAAAGAATTCAAAAACCCGTGACTGTGGTCAACGGTCAACTCAAATGAAAGTCCTTTGACCGGGGTACGGTCAATTCAAAAATTATCAAAACCCATACCATCCAATAGGGAAGAAACAATCAAGTTGGTCAGCTAACACCACATCTAGTCTTCCCACATTATAACCCTCAAAGACTTTCTCGAGACCTAGGCTAAGAGACAGCTCGAAATTTTGAGGATTCAGGCTCCATAGGATACCCCTAACCATTAGGGCCAGACATGGAAATCAGATCCCGTATTATCAACCTACCCTGATCGAAGTTCGAGTCATTATTACTCAACTTCCCCCTTCCTACCACATTACAATAGCTTACCCTCGAAGCCTTAGCTCCACAAAGTTGAGCCTCAGATTTCGAATCATCAAACCCACTTACAACCTAGCACCACATTTCCAAAATTATCCAAACCAGTTACCAACCCCAAACACGGGAACTCAACTTACGGTCGGCATAGAACATGCCCAAATAGTTCAAACCACCTCTGAGGGCTACCCCGAAGAATGCTCACAGTCACTGGATCAATATCCTAACTATTCTAGCCCTTTGATCAATACATCATTGGGAATGCACCTAGCCTACACCATCGTTATGGCTAGTTACACACAAAGTCCTATTAGACTAGGCACCATAACATATCTTCCATTCCACTGAACTACGGCATGGTTTGATTTCACTACACGTGAATATGTAGGCAGACTTTCAACAGAGGCACAACCACCCACATTGACACACATTCAAAAAGCACCATCATTCCGGACACGACACTGTCATGTTCTCAACAACTAGCTTTGTCATCCTGGGGGCTTTTCCTAGGCAGAAGTTCTCCATCCACTCACATAATCCAAATACTTTCAAAATCTAGCCTCCTTTCTATAGTGTGTCCTAGTACTCGGCTCAGTCGAAGACGAGAATCTGTCAGGACTCGAAGCAATACCCACTTTGGGAATGTACCCTAAAATCAAAAATCCAGAAGAGCACCAGACTACAACAGTCTCATTACAGACTACTACAAGTCCCCTATAGCATATCTATCCCATTTCGATGTTCGACCGTGTTGCCACTCGCCTAGGCTACGGAATAACGTAACTTAAGAGTCTTGTTAGGTGGCCCACCCCCTACCGAGTCACGGTCCAACCTCTCGAGAGTCCAGTCGTGTCTGTCAACTCGTCCGGTCACGTCCAGAATCGAGTCTATCGATAGGTCTCTCTCTTCAAATTCTCATTTTAAAATTTGCAAAACTTAGCCGTTTGAGAAAATCCTTTTCGACAAGGTCAATTTTCGGTCTATTTAAACTGCAAATTTCTTTTCTACTCCTTTCAATTTTGAAAACCTATCTCCTAGCACGTGAGTTGCTTTTAGGACTTCGATTTCAAAATGAAGCAAAAATCATTTTCCCTAGCGCAAGTCAGTCTATAGATGCTAATAGCATTTCCTGTATGTTATCTTGCTGTCTGCTATATTTGCTATTTCTGCTTGTACATCTAACATTCCAGGTACCAGCTTGGCTTCCCAAAGGAACATCAAGTTTTTTTTATTCCCCAGCGCCTGCGCAACTCACATATCTCCCCATCGGAAAGTCCAGGGCGGCATTTTCCCGAAATAGCACGGGATGGGCCCATATATAGGCGCACCCAGGACTTATACAACAAGTCTGATCGATTTCCCGCATAGTTCTGAGATGGGATGTGTCTGCAAACGGACACACCCAAGGCTTTTTAGGCAAGCTCCCGCCTAGTTCTGAGATGGGATGTGTCCGCAAACGGACACACCCAGGGCTTTTTAGGCAAGCTCCCGCATAGTTCTGAGATGGGATGTGTCCGTAAACGGACACACCCAGGGCTTTTTAGGCAAGCTCCCGCATAATTCTGAGATGGGATGTGTCTGCAAATGGACACACCCAGGGCTTCTTAGGCAAGCTCCCACGCAACTCCAAGACGGGATGTATCCGTATACAGATACACCCAGGGCTTAAAGAAACAAGTCCCACGGAGCTACTCCTGACAACACAACTCAGGTATGATTTCTATCTTATGGCTGGCGAGCCCTTTCACGCAAGTCTAATGGACTATAAACGACCCGACCGGAAGTCTGCCAGGTCTTAATCCTCGATTGGCCTGGTAGCTACTCTGACTTTCGCCTTGTCCAAGCCTCAGTCAGAGTGGGGGCTCTGTAGACACCTACATTTGGCTGCTAGGTGTCTATAACAGTCTCCAAAAAACACCCGATGATGATCGGACGCAAACATGCTTCTACACGCTCGGATATGGGCTCGAAACCGTTAGTTTTTGGCTTGGGGTTTTTTACGGAGTACAAATCTCACAAAACCGACCTCAAATTGAGGCCCAGCGGGTCGTTTCCAATCAAATAAGACTAATTTGAGTCAAAACCGACACCGAAAATAAAACCAACTTTTAACGACTGGGCCAAACCCCGGTCAAAGCCGTTTCCGAGACACAAAAATAACCATGAAAATATCAAAAGTCCAACCCAAATACAAGGCCTACAAAAATACCCAAACCAAGGTCAAAAACCGGATCAATTCGCTCCAGCTGACCCACTCGATCGAGTGGGCCCTCAAACAGTCCCGTCTGCGGCAGCTTGGGCCACTCAATCGAGTCAACAGGGTACTCGGTCGAGTAACCCTAGACGGGGAGGTGAGCCATTGCCTATATATACTCCCCTTTGCATGCACAAAATACAACTTTTTCAACCCTACTACTTACATACAATTTCTAGTCTTATAACCCTAATTACTCATCTTCAACCTTGAACCCTAGCAACCTCAAACCCTAAACCACTATAACTCCATCTACATAGATCTCGAACTCTCGTGCCTAGGCCACAACTAGACGAGTCATATCCGAGTATACGAAACATGTAGGTTGAGGGTGCAGCAATCCCGATTTCTCCTTTCTCCTCCTCTTCTCTTCTCATGTCGTCCGTCGTTGTCGTTGTTGTCTTTTTTCTTTATTTTATTATCGCGTTCTAATATCGGTAATATCACTAATATGAAGACATTAAATTGCTCGCTAATTCATGTCGAGCGCAATGGATGACGGGATAAGGAAATCCGAATATACAAGGGTGTTTCACCCGACGTTGCCCGTCGCTTATCCCGACACTCCGAACGCTTGATTGTTGAAACGAGTCAAACGTCAACAATAACATTTTATTTTATTTTGTTGCATTGTTAGTCACTTTTTTCGCAACATCGTCATCATTAATATCGCATTCGTCAATTTTCAAACTATTTTCGAATCAAGCACCTTTTTTTAGTTGAGTCGAAACCCGTTGACGCGGATCCGACATCACACAATCCGCAAGGATTTATTACGATGTCGGGATGCCGAGGGAAACAAGTCAAGTCCTTTTATTTCAAGCAAATATAAAGTGTCAATCTATTAGATTCGATACCAACTCAATAGTTGGATGTCGTCTCTAAACGATTTAGTCAATAAATCTAACTAATACGAATTCGTTGAAGCTAAAATAGATGTCACATAATTCGAAAGAATTGATTACGACACTATAAGCGCGAAGATAATCTATTTCGTGTTAGTTGATTTAAAACGACTTACAAACGTATTTTCTAAAATTCGCTCTAAATATTCGATATCGATTCAATAATCGCATATCGGATACGACGAGTATCAAAGGTCGGATCGAGCATAAATTAAACAATATTTCTGTCCGATCTAACAAAATCAACGATTTATCAAAATCAAAAAAGCAATTTCGAAATCGATAATAAATTGCGAAGCGAACCCTAGTTCGTATAGGGGGCACTCGATCGAGTGCCTAGCCCACTCGGTCGAGTGGCACCCCAAAAACCGAGGCAGAAGGTTTTTTTACCACCACTTGGTCGAGTCTCGCAATGACTCGATCGAGTGACAGCTCACTTGGTCGAGTTCTTCAATAACTCGATCGAGTGACATCTAAAAAATGGGACAAAAACTTTTTCCGAGGACCACTCGGTCGAGTCTTTCAATGACTCGATCGAGTGGCCGTATCACGTCAAAACCGTGAGTCCCACAACGCGTGTCAAATCAATCACGTGTCGTACTACCTTTTCAAACAATGCATCATGTCATTTACATTATTCTACATCATTCTATATTAGTTGCAAACCGTTATTATCGTTATCATCGTTACTAACACGTTTGTTTCTATTTTTGTCGATTTATTTTTGTTGTTTATTTTATTGTAGTAAAATGAACCTCGCATGCTAAATACAACTTTGACGTTAATTTTAGATGCATTAAATCGACGTAGCAACTTATTCTAATATTCGCATGTTTAGTTAAAACGTTGTTTGCATATCATTCTCATCGTATTACTAACGCGCGTATTCGAGAGTCAAACGATATCTTAGTAGAGGCCGCTAATGTGCGGGCGGGGTTGGGTGTTCTTTGTGAACTTCCCAACACGTACCCTCACCCCTTACTCAGAACCATGGTTTCCGGATATCCGAATCCATTGGCACACGAGAGTCATTCAATACACGGTATCCGATAATGTCGATATCGGTATCAAATGCAAAGGGACGAGCCCAATAAACTCCGACATCCGAATGGGCCATACTTTGTGCATGGCCCACTAAGATATAGAGTGGGTTCGAATGGGCCCGAACTCCCACAAAGTTCGGTGGCGACTCCACTTCGATTTAAATTTCAATTCGACCCATCTCATATGAAGATTCATTCGCCTCCCCAAACCCGCGCGTGGCCGCAACGGGGTGGACCTATGTCATGTCCACACTAGGGTGAGACTCGAAAAGAAATCGTTCGAATATTAATGTACGCGTTTTAGTTCGATGGTTCATGCATACCCCAATTTTTTTCCCGGGCTAGTTACTTGTGACCGACGTCCCACTATACCGCGGTGCATTCCTAAATGGGTGCACTAAAAACTTCTATGGCCGAACTCGTATGGGTTTCACGGCATGTTCTAAGACCAATTCGGCTTAGGAAGTCCGTCCTGATTTACGAGAAAGCCGTCGTTCTTGGTATAGACCCGATTTTGACCGACCGAGGCTTAGTTTAAAGCATACATGCGGTCGTCATATTGCTTATTTGACTACGTGCTACTTGGTTTACGTGTCATTTTTCAAAAACCATTATTTCAAAAATGCATCTTTCAAAAATATCCAATTTTTAAAAAATCGGAACGCTGCCAAAATTTTTAGACTTAAGATTTGACTCAAAACAAGCCTATTTTCTAGCCGGCATGCTGTCCATTTCAATATTCAATTTTCCGATCCCTATTCAAGTTTTCCAAATTCAATTTCGATTTCAAAATCTTCGAGATGCCATTCTCGATTTTCAAATCTCCGAGATACCGTTTTCGATTTTCAAATCTTTGGGATCTTCTTTTCGATTTTCAAATTTTCGGAAGTTTATTTTCGATATTCAAGTTTTTAAAATTCCAAATATTCAACTTTTCAAAAAAACTCGGTCCTGTCGGCATGCTGCCAACTTCAAAAAGACGGGATCACCTCCTAAATTTTCAAAGCGCGAAATTACTAGTAACCATTCTAACTTTTCAAAATGCCCGATCCTATTGGCCCACTACCAATTTCAGGACCGTCCTCTCAATTTTTTAAAATTCAATCATTTCTTCAAAACCCTCCTTGTCCTAGGACCTACCGTAATCCGTGTGTCGGGTCTTTTCATAATTTTGTCGAAGGTCTGTAGCGTCGAAACTCCGTCGATCCTACATCACGGGATTCACGGGTTTCTTCCCCATCCTAGTCCGCCTTATCCTAAAGGCATAACCAACCAATGTAATCCCTATAAATTCTAATGCGAAACAGTGGCGGAATCACTGTTGAGTTGGGATTAACACACTGATAACTAAATTTTAATAATGAAAAGGTAAGTCAGTACAACTGCCACTTTTTATAAAAAGGGCAAAAATTAAAATCCTCAAAAATGTTTAACATACAAACCATAATATGAAAATAAATTCAACGGCGCAAGACTAAATGCCGCTCGCTAGCTCACACAACCAAAACAGATAATACCTGCCATGTTATAAACATAACAGCCACAATTCAGTGGGGAGTAACGACGACGTTCTCCCAGCCATATTACATGATATTAATGCACAATTACTACTATATCAAAATAGTTGAAAAATGGAAAACATTTAAAATGATACGGTAAAATAATTCGAAATGATTGTCAACCTGCAAATCCATGTCAATCAATAAAAATAACGGCGCTATGGAAGTCAATCAGTGTAACGGAATAGACTTTCACTAGGATCATACTAAACTAGGTTCGAGAATTTAGTCAAAACAAATTAGACTTCAGTCTCTAACTAGGCAACTCAACTATAACAGGACTGCGTGCAGCGAGGTCCTGGCTTAAGTAATGTACACCCCTCCTGGACACCAACCGTAATCCAGTTCAACTCGACGACGACTTACACGATGCGATATCTAAGTTTAAGGTTAAAATATACACACTCCTGAACACAAACCATGCTCAGTCCAACGACCAATGTGTCTCTAACTAGACACACCAGCTTTATAGTTGATGGCAAAACGTATACCCTAGACTTTATTACTCTACCCGTACACTTGTCCTTATTCCATAATTCCAAAACAAAGTCGTTGACGAAATGTTCTTAAAAGGAAACTTTCTAATTTGGGAAACATTCTAATATAGGAAACTTTCTGATTTAGGAAACTTTCTATTTTAGGAAATTTTCTCGGAATAACAATACGATGAAGATAGCGTTATAGAAAAATATCGAGAATAGTAATTTACTCTAACTATAAAGTAAATATTATTAATTTCGCAAACTACTACTTTCGGCCTTAACAATTTTTAAGTTCTAAATCGAGTATAAATTGTTTACAAGAATTATCGAAATACTTCACAAACGTATTATTATTATTATTATGAATTAGGGTGTTTCGAAAATATATAAAACTAAAATTCCCTAATTATTATTAGTTTCGACGGAACGAGTATAAAATAATGTTTTACGACAATCATCCTAATAAAAGTAATTTATTTAACTTTCTTTATTTTATTAAACATTCAAATTATTTTTGAATAACATAAAGGGTGACTTAAGATGAAACGGTTAAATTTTAAGAAGGTTCGAAATTGCTGGAAAATTAAATAAGTTGCTGTAAAATCATGTTTTAACGATTATTCCCGATTTCGCTTAAAAATTGATTTTATCATTTAAAAGCTTCGAAAAATAGTGTAAACATTACGATAAATAATTAAAACTAATATTTAGACAATCTGTCCAGAAAATAATTTTTTTCAAAATTTGGAAACTCGGTTTTAAAGGCTTTTACGGAAAACGCGTTAATTAAACGTTAACGATTAAAAATAAAAGCTAAATTCAAAACAATTTGTGCACGGTTGTTAAAAATCATAACTTATCAAGGAAATAAAATTTTTCCAGAAACTTTTCAATTTAAAAAAAAATGAAAATTCCAGAATTAAAAAAAATAGGAAAAACCGTCTTTTAATCATCGGTTTCGTTTTAAAAGGTTAAATAACGATTTATCGCTCTTTTTATTTTATTAAATCTCGATTGTCACTAAAATATTATTTTTTTAGAAAATATCAGAAACTTTATTTTGAATCGAGAATTAAAAATAAAAATCAGAAATTAAAAGGAATATTCGGTTTTAACGATAAACGGTGTTTTAGGACTATTAATTTTTTTTACCCACTTATAAAATTCAAAAAAATACGAAAATTTCCAGAAAATTAATTTTGGTCAGAATGTACATACACAAAATATTTCAGATTTAAATACGTAATTTAGGCATTTGAACATTAAATCGGTTTTAAATCGATTTTGTACGAAATCGGTTAAAAATCCATTAAACGACTCTAAAAATTCGAAATGTGTAAAATTTAGTTTTTGACAGGAACTTTAAGATTATATTAGTGTATCGGCCAAATATTATGATTTAATAAGTATTATAACGATTTATGCACTAATCTCGTAAAAACGAACACAACAACGAAATAATTGAAAATTAACGATTCTAAAACTTTTAAATAAAAATTAATGACATAATATAATAGCCAAACAAAAAACTTAAATTCTATACATGTAACTACGACAAAATATCAAGCAATACCGAGATCGTCGTGTTACCTTAATCGAGATCTGAGTCAATAATGTACTCGTCCTCCTCGGGATTGTCTCGAAAACCTATAAAAAAATATAAAAAGGTACAAGACCCTTATTAGTGTCGTAAATCGAGAAGTAGAAAGGAGGAACAGGGGTTTCGATGATTACCCTTGAATTAAGATGAACACGGAATGAAAAGAATGATCGAAAACGGAAAAAAAAATGAAGAACATTGCACTGTTGTTGTTTACGTTCTTCTTCTTCCTTTTTTTTTTTTGAGTAGAGGAGAGGAGAACGTACATTGGAAAGGGGATATAGTTGGAGTTTAAAGGGAGTTGGGTAACTGCCAAAAGACGGTTAAGAGGAAACTTGTAATAGGATAAAGAAGGAAATAGAGGAGTCGGTTTTGACTTTCTCAACCGACTACGAAAATATCTCAGTCCGCTGAGGGAAATGGTCGGGTCTGCTACAATCTGAGCCCGATTCGCGATTAAAATCGTTAATGGATCACTTTTAAAAAAAATAATAATAAGACGGAAAACATATGAGAACGTGTTTATGAGAAAGAAGTATTAAAATCACGTTTCGAAAATAATTATATACGAAATCGCGTAGAAAAAATATTAAATAGCAATTTATCGAGATTAATTAAAATTCTCGCGAACAAGGAAATTAAAATTGGTTTTGAACGAAAATTTATTAAAGTGTTATACGAACATCGAAATTAAGCTGGATGAAAAATAACGAGACTCGATAAGAGTCGATTTAATCGCAAGGGGAGGGATATCAAAGTTGTAAATTTTACGGGTGTTACAACCCTCCCCACTAAAAAGAAGTTTCGTCCTCGAAACTGGAAAAGACAGAAAGGAAGGAATCGAGATTACCTTACTCGAAGAGATGAGGATGCTTGGCTTGCATCGCCGCTTCGGTTTCCCAAGTTTCTTCTTCGAACTTGTTACAGCGCCATAAAACCTTCACCAAGGGTACAACTTTATTCCTCAAGCGCTTCTCCCGTCGATCAGTAATTTACACAGGTCTCTCCTCGTATGTCAGGTCAGGTTCTACATCAACAATTTCTAGTATACCTCCTCAGCTGAGATACGTGAAAGACGTCATGAACTTTGCCCATCGAAGCAGGCAACTCAAGCTTGTAAGCCACTTCGCCTACCTTTTCGATCACGGGGTACGGTCCAATGAACTTAGGACTGAGCTTGCCTTTGATCCCGAATCGTTTCACCCCTTTCATCGGCGATACCTTAAGAAATATCAGATCACCAACTGTAAACTCCAGAGGTCGGCGGTGGACATCCGCATAGGATTACTGACGATCCTGAGCAGCTTTCATCCTGGAACGAATTAATTCCACTGCGTCAACGGTCTCGGCCAACAGATCAGGACCCAAAGTCTTCACCTCACCAGGTACGTCCCAACACAATGGGCTACGACACTTACGACCATACAGTGCTTCAAACGGGGCCATCTTGATGGAAGCATGATAACTGTTGTTGTAGGAGAATTCCACCAATGGAAGATGTCGGATCCAATTATCCTGAAAATCCAACGCACAAGCCCGTAACATGTCTTCTAAGGTCTGAATTGTCCTCTCGGATTGACCATCGGTAGCGGCGTGAAAAGCGGTACTCATCAATAATTGACTTCCCAAGGCACTTTGTAACGCCTTCCAGAACTTAGAACAGAACCTCGGATCTCGGTCGGATACGATCTCGAGTGCAACACCGGGATGACGGACCACCTCGGCAATATAGACTTCTGCGAGCTTCTCCAGACTCCAAGTGTCACGAATAGGAACAAATCGTGCACACTTGGTCAAATGATCTATTATGACCCAAATACCGTTTCTTCCATTTACGGTTCTTGGTAATGTCATTACAAAATCCATGGCTACACACTGCCACTTCCACTCTGGAACAGGGAGCGGCTATAGCATACCAGCAGGTTTCTTATGTTCAAACTTAACCTGCTGACAAGTCAAACACTTTCTCACAAATTTGGCAATGTCCTCCCTCATGAATGGCCACCAGAAATGAAGCTTCAAATCCTTGTACATTTTACCACCTCCGGGATATACAGAATATCTCGACTTATGAGCTTCGGTCAAAATCTGCTTCCTGACTTCCACCTCATCTGGAACGACCCGACGGTCCCTAAACTTCAGAGCTCCACTAGAATTCACAGAGAAATCGAGAGCTTTACTCTTTTCATCTTCTCACGGATATCGGCAACGAGAGGATCTTCCAACTGTTTATCACGAATCTTCTGAAAAAGAGCTGGTTCAGCAAGTAAGGCATTGATCCGCCCATCAGAACCTTCGATAACCACATCAATTGTCATCTTTGCGAACTCTCGGGACAGATCTTCAGAAATGCCAGGAGTTAAGGAATGTAGGATCTTTCTGCTAAGAGCATCTGCAACCACATTGGCTTTACCCTCGCAGTACACCAATTCAAGATCGTAATCTTTCACCAACTCTACCCACCGTCTCTGTCTCGTATTAAGGTCTTTCTGCGTAAAGAGATATCGTAGGCTTTTGTGGTCAGTGTACACCTTGCACCTTACTCCATAGAGATAATGTCGCCAGACCTTTAGAGCATGAACTACAGCAGCTAACTCAAGATCGTGGGTAGGGTAATTCACCTCATGAACCTTTAACTGTCTAGAGGCATAAGCGACTACCTTACCACCTTGCATGAGAACACAACCTAAATCATGCTTAGAAGCGTCACAATAAACTTCAAAGTTAACGCCTTCCTCGGGTAGGGTCAAAACTGGAGCAGTAGTGATAGTTGTCGTTTGTAGTGCCTATTCTGTAGTGTTTTGGTCCCATTTTCCTTGTGGAACCGCTCCTTCGGAGCGGTCTATGGGCTTCTTATGTTTCTTTTAGCTCGTTTCAGGTTCCCGAGACCGTTCATGAAGAGTTGGAGTGATTCCGACTCAATACATATGCATTTTGGAGCCAACGAAGCTAAGGAACGATGACTCGATGCCTTGGAATCGACCCCGAGACCTTGGGACCCAATCCCGAGCCTCCGAGACCCGATCCCGAGTCCCGAGAATCGATGAGAAGGCCATGAGAACCAAGGGGGGACCGAAAAGTTCATATTGGAGGCCTACAAGACTATTCCCGATCGGGTATGGCCTCATCCCGATCGGGAATAAAGAGGAAAGCAAGGAGCGGCTACTGTGGGGTGTTCCCGATCGGGAGCATAAAATCCCGATCGGGATTCTCCACTTTCCCGATCGGGATTTCCTTTCCCGATCGGGATTGTCCCAGTTCAGCCCGTGTTCATTTCCTTTCAATTCCTTTCATTCTTAAACCCTTTATATACCCTTCTCTTGGGAGAGGACGAGCACTTATCATACCCTAGACTAGTTTAAGCCTCAAAAACCCTAGATTGATTCTCACTCATTAGCTTTAATCTTCTCTTAATTTTAGTTAATCTTTAGTTAATCCTTTGTAATTAGTGCTTGTATTAAGGGATTCTTGGAGATTGTCTCAAGCTTGACAACCTTGGGATTGTATTTGGGTTTCTCATTAATGCAAGATTGTTCCTTTTCTTCATCTAGTGTTGGTATAATCCTTTCTCATCCTTGTTCTTTGTTATTTATACAAGTTTGAATCTTTTCTTAGTGTTATTGTTATTGTTCTTGTTTGGATTTGTCATTATGGATGTTTGGATGTTTGTCTTAGCTTCTCTTTTGATTGTTATTTTTCCTTTCATCATGAGTGAGTAGTCTTCTTGTGGGGTTAGTAGGGGGATTAGGGGTAGATTATGGATAATTAGGGTTGATTAAGGGGAAAGGGTGAATCTTTGTTGCTAGTCACATTGTGAGCACTCTAGGTGTTTGTTGTTATGCTTGTATGAGTAGTAGTGGCCAATGCTCCTTGTGCATGTGTTCATGAATCCATTGTTTGCCTATGATGTGGGAATGTTGAGAATAATCGTAGTTGCGAGAGCACGGATTAGGGTCTAAGTTGCGAGAGCCCGGACCCACCTTGACATCGGTTTAAGTTGCGAAAGCCCGGACCGACTCTAGACACTAGGAGACATCCATACCCTTGATCACCCCAATTACCCTTCTACCTTTATGAACCCGACCTACCCCACTTCTTTCCATAATTGAGTCATTTTCTAGTTAGACCGTTCATTAGCATTGTTTAGCATCATTAGTCTAGTTCTTACTCCTCCTCCTCAATTGTTTCCTTTTATAGCTTTCTTTGTGTTTGTTCGTGTGACTTAGCCTAGTTTTAGTGGACCTAGTCTAGACCTTACTCTACCGTCCCTGTGGATATCGACCCTACTTGCCCTAGCTACCCACTAGGAATAGTCGGTTTATTATTGTTGGCTAGGGACGTGACAAATCCTTACCATCAAGTAGTAAGCCGTCTCTTAAGCTCGGAGAAGGCATCTTCACAGGCCTGGTTCCATAGGAACTTAGACTCTTTCTTAAGCAACTAAGTCATAGGACGGGCCACCCTAGAGAAATATTGAACGAATCTTCGGTAATATCCAGCAAGACCCAAGAAACTTCGAATCTCACCAACATCTTTCGGACTTGTCCAGTTCTCGATAGCGGAAATCTTAGCCGGGTCTACTTTAATATCGTCCTTAGCAATGACATGACCCAGGAAAGCCACTTCAGAGAGCCAGAATTCACACTTAGAGAACTTAGCATACCACTTTTGATCTCGCAGGATGCCAAGAATGATCTTAAGATGCTCGGCATGCTCAGCCTCGGATTTAGAATAGATTAGGATGTCGTCAATAAAGACAACAACACACTGGTCTAGATACTCCCGGAACGTTCGGTTCATCTGATCCATGAATACTGCAGAAGCATTGGTCAGTCCAAAAGGCATAACTTTGAACTCATAATGTCCATACCTCGAACTGAAAGCCGTCTTGGGAATATCTGATTCACGGACAGGGATTTGATGATAACCCGATCGGAGATCGATCTTGGAAAATACAGAAGCGCCCTTAAGTTGATCGAAGAGATCATCGATTCTGGGCAAGGGATATTTGTTCTTGATCGTAACCTTGTTAAGGTCACGATAGTCAATACATAAGCGCATAGTACCGTCTTTCTTCTTTACAAACAGTACAGGAGCACCCCATGGAGATGAACTAGGACGAATGAAGTCCTTCTCAATCATATCATCCAACTGTTTACGCAGTTCTTGCAACTCAGCAGGAGCCATTCTATAAAGAGCCTTGGCAATAGGGCCAGTACCTGGTACGAGCTCGATGGTGAATTCTACATATCGCTCAGGGGGAATACCAGGTAATTACTCGGGAAATACATCTGCATATTCACTGACTATGTGTACTTCCTCAAGTTTGGGTAATTCTGCAGTTACAGTCACCGTACATAAAAATGCTTGGCAACCTTTTCTCTGCAAACGAATAGCTTTCATAGCAGAAATGATTTTGATACCCTTCTGGCGTCGACCACCACGGTAAGTAATACGAGAACCACTAGGAGTCTTCAGAAAAATCTTCTGGTCTCGGCACTGAAATCTTGCATCATAGAAGGATAAAATCCATGCCCAAAATAACATCGAACTCTGCCAGAGGAAACTCGAGAAGAGTTGAAGGAAGGATAATACCGGCAAAAAGAATAGGAACAGCTTGATATGCATTAGAACAAGCAACAATTTCACCAGAAGGAAGAGTGATAGAAATAGGCTCAGCTTGGGAAGGAATAAGAGATAATTTCGAAGCAAAGCTGGAGGCCGGACAAAATGCATGAAACGGAAAAGATCCGAGATAGCGGATATGGAGGCACCAGTATCAAATAATATAAAGGCACTAACACCAGAGATCATAAACATACCCGTAACTACGTCAGGGTTAGCCTCAGCGTCGGCTCGGCTCATCAAGAATATGCGCCCCTTTCGAGCAGGTGTGGTGACAGCATCGCTGGTTGCAGCCTTCTTCGGACATCTAGTCGAAATATGTCACGGTTCTCCGCAGGTGAAACAGACGATGGGAGTTTGAAGCAGGCAGTGCTCTTCTTGTCTTGAAATCGGGAGTTAGAGTTGTTCCTTTTTCCTGTAAAACATATGATGTGATTCTGATATGTAACAAGATAAGAAGAAAGAAAACAAAGGAATATTTCAGACGTCCAGAAGAATGGAATTTCTTCGATGAAGAAGAGGTGTTGCCAGAAGATTGGAATGGTCTCTTCTAGCCAGCAGCAGTGGTCTCCATTTTCTTGACTTCCTTCAGTGAGGACTCGGTAAACAACGCGGCATTGTAGATATCTTGTACAGTCTCCAAATCCCTGGGAATATTGTGTGCAATATCTGCTCTGAACCCCTCTCTGAAATAAAAGGCTCGATTGTCCTCAGTTTGTAGCAGGCCTTCGGCATAATGCGCCAGGAAATGGAATTGTTGCGAGTACTCAGCCACGGTCATGTTGTTTCCTTGGACAAGATTGCTGAACTCTCTCATTCTTTGCTTCTTTAGCTCCTTGGGATAGAACCTACGCTCCAACAGGATCTTGAATTGAGCCCATCCAAAACCCGGAGTCTGCAGGGTAGTTGGGCCAACTAGGGTCCACCATCGATCGGCTTCATCAGACAAGTAAAGAACGGCCAGGCCCACCTTCTGGTCCTCGGGAGCAGAATAAATCCCGAATTGCCTCTCCATCAACCGGAACCAACGATTCATGACTTCAGGATCTACAGAGCCGTCATAAAATTCTAACTTGCCCTTGGCCATTCCTTCAGCTGCGTGCGAGAAGCTAAAGGGTCGTTGGTTGTTTGCGTTCCTGTTGGTCAATTCCTGGAGTGTTTGCACCATCGCATTCATGTTGTTGACAAACGCAACATTGATGTCATTCTGGTTCGTTCGGCCGTTCATCTTCAACCACAAAAGAAACACATAATCAATGCTAATCATTGAGTTCAGGAACATATAAACTAAACAAGTAAGTCCTTATTTTGGTTTCTACCCATCTCTCACTAATATCTTATTTACTGTTTAACCCATTTACTGATATTTTTCCTAAAATCATGTGTGAGCGTCGGGAGCAACGATGCTCTGATACCAACTGTAATCCCTATACATTCTAATGCGAAACAGTGGCGGAATCACTGTTGAGTTGGGATTAACACACTGATAACTAAATTTTAATAATGAAAAGGTAAGTCAGTACAACTGCCACTTTTTATAAAAAGGGCAAAAATTAAAATCCTCAAAAATGTTTAACATACAAACCATAATATGAAAATAAATTCAACGGCGCAAGACTAAATGCCGCTCGCTAGCTCACACAACCAAAACAGATAATACCTGCCATGTTATAAACATAACAGTCACAATTCAGTGGGGAGTAACGACGACGTTCTCCCAGCCATATTACATGATATTAATGCACAATTACTACTATATCAAAATAGTTGAAAAATGGAAAACATTTAAAATGATACGGTAAAATAATTCGAAATGATTGTCAACCTGCAAATCCATGTCAATCAATAAAAATAACGACGCTATGGAAGTCAATCAGTGTAACGAATAGACTTTCACTAGGATCATACTAAACTAGGTTCGAGAATTTAGTCAAAACAAATTAGACTTCAGTCTCTAACTAGGCAACTCAACTATAACAGGACTGCGTGCAGCGAGGTCCTGGCTTAAGTAATGTACACCCCTCTTGGACACCAACCGTAATCCAGTTCAACTCGACGGCGACTTACACGATGCGATATCTAAGTTTAAGGTCAAAATATACACACTCCTGAACACAAACCATGCTCAGTTCAACGACCAATGTGTCTCTAACTAGACACACCAGCTTTATAGTTGATGGCAAAACGTATACCCTAGACTTTATTACTCTACCCGTACACTTATCCTTATTCCATAACTCCAAAACAAAGTCGTTGACGAAACGTTCTTAAAAGGAAACTTTCTAATTTGGGAAACGTTCTAATATAGGAAACTTTCTATTTTAGGAAATTTTCTCGGAATAACAATACGATGAAGATAGCGTTATAGAAAAATATCGAGAATAGTAATTTACTCTAACTATAAAGTAAATATTATTAATTTCGCAAACTACTACTTTCGGCCTTAACAATTTTTAAGTTCTAAATCGAGTATAAATTGTTTATAAGAATTATCGAAATACTTCACAAACGTATTATTATTATTATTATAAATTAGGGTGTTTCGAAAATATATAAAACTAAAATTCCCTAATTATTATTAGTTTCGACGGAACGAGTATAAAATAATGTTTTACGACAATCATCCTTATAAAAGTAATTTATTTAACTTTCTTTATTTTATTAAACATTTCAAATTATTTTTGAATAACATAAAGGGTGACTTAAGATGAAACGGTTAAATTTTTAGAAGGTTCGAAATTGCTAGAAAATTAAATAAGTTGCTGTAAAATCATGTTTTAACGATTATTCCCGATTTCGCTTAAAAATTGATTTTATCATTTAAAAGCTTCGAAAAATAGTATAAAAATTACAATAAATAATTAAAACTAATATTTAGACAATCTGTCCAGAAAATAATTTTTTTCAAAATTTGGAAACTCGGTTTTAAAGGCTTTTATTGAAAACGCGTTAATTAAACGTTAACGATTAAAAATAAAAGCTAAATTCAAAACGATTTGTGCACGGTTGTTAAAAATCATAACTTATCAAGGAAATAAAATTTTTCCAGAAACTTTTCAATTTAAAAAAAAAATGAAAATTCCAGAATTAAAAAAAATAGGAAAAACCGTCTTTTAATCATCGGTTTCGTTTTAAAAGGTTAAATAACGATTTATCGCTCTTTTTATTTTATTAAATCTCGATTGTCACTAAAATATTATTTTGTTAGAAAATATCAGAAACTTTATTTTGAATCGAGAATTAAAAATAAAAATCAGAAATTAAAAGGAATATTCGGTTTTAACGATAAACGGTGTTTTAGGACTATTAATTTTTTTTACCCACTTATAAAATTCAAAAAAATACGAAAATTTCCATAAAATTAATTTTGGTCAGAATGTACGTACACAAAAAATGTCAGATTTAAATACATAATTTAGGCATTTGAACATTAAATCGGTTTTAAATCGATTTTGTACGAAATCGGTTAAAAATCCATTAAACGACTCTAAAAATTCGAAATCTGTAAAATTTATTTTTTGACAGGAACTTTAAGATTATCTTAGTGTATCAGCTAAATATTATGATTTAATAAGTATTATAACGATTTATGCACTAATCTCGTAAAAACGAACACAACAACGAAATAATTGAAAATTAACGATTTTAAAACTTTTAAATAAACATTAATGACATACTATAATAGCCAAACAAAAAACTTAAATTCTATACATGTAACTACGACAAAATATCAAGCAATACCGAGATCGTCATGTTACCTTAATCGAGCTCTGAGTCAATAATGTACTCGTCCTCCTCGGGATTGTCTCGAAAACCTATAAAAAATATATAAAAAGGTACAAGACCCTTATTAGCATCGTAAATCGAGAAGTAGAAAGGAGGAATAGGGGTTTCGATGATTACCCTTGAATTAAGATGAACACGGAATGAAAAGAATGATCGAAAACGGAAAAAAAAATGAAGAACAGTGCACTGTTGTTGTTTACGTTCTTTTTTTTTTTTTTTTGAGTAGAGGAGAGGAGAACGTACATTGGAAAGGGGATATAGTTGGAGTTTAGAGGGAGTTGGGTAACTGCCAAAAGACAGTTAAGGGGAAACTTGTAATAGGATAAAGAAGGAAATAGAGGAGTCGGTTTTGACTTTCTCAACCGACTACAAAAATATCTCAGTCCGCTGAGGGAAACGGTCGGGTCTGCTACAATCTGAGCCCGATTCGCGATTAAAATCGTTAATGGATCACATTTTAAAAAAATAATAATAAGACGGAAAACATATGAGAACGTGTTTATGAGAAAGAAGTATTAAAATCACGTTTCGAAAATAATTATATACGAAATCGCGTAAAAAAAATATTAAATAGCAATTTCTCGAGATTAATTAAAATTCTCGCGAACAAAGAAATTAAAATTGGTTTTGAACGAAAATTTATTAAAGTGTTATACGAAGATCGAAATTAAGCTGGATGAAAAATAACGAGACTCGATAAGAGTCGATTTAATCGCAAGGGGAGGGATATCAAAGTTGTAAATTTTACGGGTGTTACAACCAACACGAGTCATACACTCGTAAATGGAAGGTCCGTCTAAAGCACTCGAGTCCTAACTATAAAGTTCCACACGATTTTTTCCCTCTAGCAGGACGGTCCCCACGACCTTTCCTAAGGGAATTTCGCCCAACTTTCAATCCGTTAGTCGAGTCATCTAACTTAAGGGTCTTCCCTAATCATAAGGTCATTCTTATTCGAGTCAAGTCGATGGTCTCTAGCGTAAAAACTCTGTCGATTTCGACATCGCAAGTTTCTTCCCTTACCCCGTCTGCCTTTCCTCGAGGCCGAGTCTACCTTTTACAAGGCGTAGCCCTATAACAAAAGGTTCGTGACCTGATGCGGGGTTTCGTCGTCGATCCCGACACCAATAAACCAACTTACCTAAACTAAGTAGTATGGGCAAGTCGGGTCGGTCCACAAGAGACGGCAAATGGAGTTTAGACTAAGGTTCACCTAATCACAAGATAAAGGCACAAGAGAACAAGGAGAAGAATTGTTGATAATGGGTAAGGCTAAGACGAATACTAGCTAAACAAGAACAAACTAAAACGATGATGAGAACTAAAGTTATAAAAATGAAGATGGAGAATTCAATAAGGAAAACGGAGTAGGGTTAGGTCGGGTTCATAGACGCAAAAGGTTAATGGAAAAACGAGGATAAAGGTATCATCTAATCACTAAGGCAAGCTTGTGCTCAGCTCGCAACTAAGACAAACCCAACAATTCATGCAATCTAACACCCAAAACATGAAAAGTCCATCACAAGTCAAGCAAACATTAAGGGAGAAGAAACAAGTAAGAGTAGCATGGCCACTACCACCCTAACAAGCAATTCAACAAACACTTAACATGCAAAACAAGTGACAAGCAATAAAGACTCAACCTTTATCCATGCTTAACCCTAATTGATAACATGCAAATTTGGACCGTTTTACCCCCTATTTTCACTCATATTTGACTCGATTTTGTGTGCTTTAACGTCGATATAACTCATTTTTGACTATATTTCGTATTTTCTATTTTGAATTTGGTTTTTTCGTATTTATCGTCTTTTTCGTAGAATTTCGTACTGTTTTTGTGTGTTTTTGTCTTTTAGGTACGTGTTCGTGAATAAAGAGACAAATTGAAGCTAGAGGAGAAAGCAAAGAGATCGAGTCAATCCCCAAGTCAAACCCGATTCACCTAACCCATTCCACCCATTCATCATAACTCACTTAAACCCAAATCACTCCAACTTGGCCCAACTACAACACAAACCCAATCACTAATAACCCAACTCCACAAATCAATCCAACCCTAACCCATTAACCAACTCAAGTCAAGGTCAATTTGACCTTGACCCTTGACCCTCAACCCCCAGCCAACTCTGCTCGGATTCCGGCAACCACTTTGCCGGAGCTCCGACGCAACTCCCTCCATACATCACCTCTAACCACCACCATCATTCACCATCGCCGGCTGTCAACTCCAGCGACCCACAACCACGCCCCACCACGACTCACCATCAAACACCACCATAACCCACCACAAACACCACCACCTTCGACCACCACCATCTTCATCCACCGACAACCGCGCAACACCAACAGCAGCGCCGGCGAACGCAGCCCTCTACCACCAGCAAACACCTCCATCCTCTACCATACTCGTCCGTCATCTCCTTCCCCTGACCTCCACCGGCAACACCAGCAGCTCCGGCGAGAGCAGCAGCCGCCGACCACCCTCACACGCGCCTCCCCTTCGTCCTCCTCCACTGTCGGCGAACAACAACACAACAGCACAACAACGCAGCAACAACACCGGAGCAGTCCGACGCAGCCGTGCAACAACAGCAACAACCCTCATGTCTTCTTCTATTTTTCGGCGAGTATCGCCGGCGTCGACACCAACTCCGGTGTCGACCTGGTTCGACCCGGATCCGGAGTTCGTGAGTTTCGGAGTTCGTGACTTATTGAAGGCTCGAAGATTGAATTGAAATGATGGGCGTAGTGTTGATGTGTGTCGAGTTCGGGGATTAGAAACCGTCAATTGAATGGAGACTCGAGGAGTTTAATTGGTATGAACGGTGAGATCTAATTTGGATCGAGAAGGACGGGTGAAATCTAATTGGATCGAGAATTGATGTGTGGACGGGTGAGATTTAATTGGGTCGAGATACAATTGGATTGGAATGGGTGAAACCGTAAAGAGTGTGGATTACGAAGTGATCGGGCGAAATTAAAATGATCGGGCGAAATTGGGAAAATCGTGGGGCAAAGTTTTGCCCGGTGATTAATTATGCAAAACCGAAGGGTGAAATTTCACCGAATGGGTTTCATAGGGTGAAATGAAGGATATGGGTATTGAAGTATTGGGCTGCCACTATTGGGCTTAAAAGATTAGGGTTTTGATACTCTTTTTTCTCTCCTCTCTATATATATGTAACTCCTCATTCATTTGAGAGAGACAACATTACAACACACCACCACAACACTACCTAAGCTATTAGAAAATTAGTAGTAGAATATTATTAGTTTATTAGTAGATAAATTATTAGGGTGATTTTTGGAAGGTGACAATCCAAAAATCCCCACTTATTCTAGATCTAACTAATTGGTGTAAAGACTCCATCTTTAGTTTTTATTGAAGTTCATTTGGAGATTTTCAAAGGGTTAGTGACAAATCCATTGTCATCTTCATCAAGCTTCTCCTTATTTTATTATTATTATTATCGATTTCCTCCGTAGTCAGTATATTTCTCTTCTTCTCCCTGATCTCTAATTAGATTTAATTTAGTTATTATTGTTTCCATTATGAATAGTGAGTATGTTTCTTGTTAGGGGTTAAGGGAGGAAGATTTTGGGTAATTTGAATTGAGGGATGTTGGTGGGTTGTTTGCATGTTGATTTATCAAGTTTGAGTTTTTGTGTCTCTGTTGACTTAGAGCGTACGGCTAAATCGACCTTGACTCATTTCTACCAATATGGGGAAACTCGGGGTAGAAATTACTTTGACTTGAGACTTACCCTTTCGCCGCGAAAGCGGGTATAGGTGGGTTGGGCGAAGAAACCGAAAGGTGGCATTTTCCCTTATCGACGTTGTGACTAAAACTCGATTCCGAGACTCATAGAACCCAATTTCCGATTCCCGACTTCCCCTAACACCTTTTGCTTATTAGACTAGATTCTCGTAGTCATAGCTTTTTAGTGTAGACTTAACCCGAAAAACCCCAAAAATAGATCCCGAACGTCCAAACGTGCTTAGACTTTGACTCGACCGACTTTACCTAGCCCGTCCCTGAGGATCGATCCCCGACTTGCCGCTACTACGTAGTAGTTAGTTGGATTTTATAAATATTGTTTGATCGTGTTAGATAGGCGACAATCTGACGCGCATCAAAATGGCGCCGTTGCTGGGGACGGCGATTAGTTAGTTGAGTTTTAGTCTTTTCGTGTTTGGTTATTGTTCGCCCTCTACCCTAGTGCCACTTGGTGCTAGGAGACTCACCTTCTATTTGAGTGTGTTTGCCAGGAACAGGTAATTGCCTCTTCGGTTCGATCCCGAGCCAAAGATGGCATCTCAAGCCTTGAGATTCCCGATAAATATCTCAACTAGAGTGATTCCACATCCGTACCTCACACCACCAACCATACATACTAACCTTCCATCCCTTCCAAATCCATCCATATCACCAACATCCACACCACTTACACCTTTCATTCCACAAAATTCACCTTCTACAACTCCTCTCATAACTCCAAATCCACAAGAAACACCATCTCCACAAGAAAATTCTTCAACCCATTCACCTCCCGAATCACCTGCATCACCAAAAAGCCTTCAAAAAGCAAACATGACAACTCTTGATTCACATTCACAACTCACTCACGAGGATTTTTCTTCCCCCGTTTCCTATGAAACCATTCCGAATGAGTTTGAGTTTAAAGATTCCTTGATCAATGAAGTAAAACGAGACACTTTCCATGAGCTTCCTCAAGAAGATGCCTTTGAACATGTATGCTCTTCCAAAGAGAAGTTAGTTGAAGCCGAGCCTATCAAGAAAATGGGAGACGAAAATTCTCCTATGACCAATGAAATGAAACTCCAATTGGAAAAGGAAGAGCTAACCAATGAGGCTATGAATGCAAACCGTACTCCAACGCAAAGACCCTTCAATTCTAATCAACAAACATTTTCAAACCAAGGGTCTGTCAAAGTGCCTCCACATATGTCACCTTACCAAAGGGAAAACTTCAACAACCAAGGTAGAAATTATCATGTTCAAAGGGACTTCCATAATCAAAGTTCAAATCAAGGGAACAACTACCATAATCAAGGAAACAATTATCATAATCAAGGGTTCGATCAAGGCTATCAATGCAATTATCAAGGCAATCGAGGGCCAAATCAAGGGTACCAAGGGTTCAATTTTCAAAGACATAATCAACCCTCTCCTTTTTATGGAAATCAAGGAAATCATCAACATGGTCAAGGTAATGGTCAAGGGTATGGTTCGACCATTGATATGAGAAAGTCTTTAGTCAACGAAGTGTATCAAGGAAACCCGAATTGCCAAGGTAATCAAGGTCATAAAGGATTACACTCTCAAAGCTACAATGATTCTTTGGCAACCAAGGTCATTCTCAACAAAGTTAGGGAAGTGGTCATTGGGACAATTCATTAAATGAATTGCGAAGAACAATAGAGTACTTGATGAATGATATTGCGAAAGACAAGGCAAAGCTCGAAATCTTGATATCTCAACGAGCATCCAAAGCCTTAGCTACCCATGCACCCACCTCATGACTTTCCCGATCAACCTCAACACCCAAGGGATCCACCATGCCAAACCCATGTTATTATCAAAAGAGAAGGAAACGAGTTTGAAAACTCTTATAATCACTTGAGTACCGAGGCAACCCCAAATTTGCAACAACAAAAAGCACTACATGCCACTACTCCCGATTCTCCTAAACAAAACCGGGGAATTCGAGAAGAATTTGAGTTAGTTGCAAAGGCCGAAGAAAAACAACAAAAATTGAAGGAAGTTAGAAGGCAAGAGACGAGCAAGTAATTGAGGAGAAGGAATACAATGTTCCACCTCCATCGATCTATGCACCAACTTTACCATTTCTGCAACAAGCTAAAGTTCACAAAGGTAATATCAATTGTAGCCAATTTGTGGACATGGTCGAAAAGGTGAAAGTCTCCTTGCCCTCCACCAAGGCCATTCAAGAAAAAACAACCATCATTGATGGAATGAAAAACGGTGGAAAGCTTATGGACACCAAGTTTCCTTACCTCACAATGCAATCCAAGAAAGCAACTCAAGGTGAAGTAGTGATCATTGAAGATATCGATGAGAATGACAATATTTTGTCATCAAGGATAGAGATCACCACTTTTACTCCCAACAAGGAACTCGAATCCCAAAACTGCCACATGGAAAATGCAATCGAGAATGTCGAGGATACAAGTCTCTGGGATGAGTTGAATGACGCTATAGGCCTTGTTAAGTCTTGGGATGATGGTGAAATCAAGTTGCCCTTGTGCGAGAATGCAGAAGAACATTACGAGTCCTTTGCTAGCGAGCCAAACTTTGGTTTAGGAGAAATTGAAACCGCCGGTAAAAGTCTCGAATCTCTCCTTCACGATGATATGGGGACAAGTGATGTCTTGAGAATTAGGGATGAGGGCCCGCAACTTGAAGGAGATATGGGGATGTACAATGGGGAAATAGCTCCTAAACCGCCTTTCATGTCGAGTGATGTGATTGTGATGTTTTGGAATGATAGAAGGTATTTTGGAAAGAAATGGTCGCTTGGACTCGTGAAATGGAAAGACCCTGGAGACCACTACAAACCCAGGCTTCGTGGATTTGAAGACTGCTTATCGCTTCCGACTTGAAAGCTTCTCATGATAGCTTGGCTCGGCTACATGAGCCTTTCTGAAGACTCTTCTAGAGCCTTTGACTTACTCCTCCGAGCCCTTGATGGGTATGGTGGAGATTACACTTTGAAGACAAATAAACTCTAAGGTTTGGCGGTCCTAGCCAAAACCGCGCTTCTTGGGAGGCAACCCAAGCTTTTTTGTGCATGTTTACGCTTTTTGTGTTTTGTTTTTGTTTGTAGGAATCTCCAACAAGAAGGCAACATGGAAAGATGATGAAGAATTTGGAAGCGATCAAGTGTGGAAGAGATTCTACTTGATTGATCTATTGAGGATTGTGGATCGTGATGTTTGCTTGTATCTTGTTGGAGGATTGGTGATGTATTCGTAATTGTGGTGTAATTGTGTTGTTTTTAGAAGTTGTTGTGGGATGTAGTTATTGTCTCTCTTGTATTGCCTTGCTTTCTCCTCTCTTATAGGAATACCACCCACTTCATAGCATAAGGACTTGAGGTATTAAACAGTGAAGACCATTTGGTAATCCCTTTTTACCCTTATTCTTCTCCCCTTCCCTATTCACATGGGAGTATGGGCTTGTATGCTTTGGAGGTTCACTTGGTGAACATTTTGGAATTGGTGGTTGTGATTATGTTGACTATTTGAAGAAGATTGGAGTGCTTGGCTTTACTTGTAATTGTTCTTGTTTTTGTTTTTGTTTCTATTTTGTTGTGTTCTTTTGTGTTTTGTTTAGTGTGTTTTAGGTAAATATTTTTGAAAACCCGATTGTGAGACTTGCTTACGAGTGCTCACCTTCCCTTATTAGTGACACATTTTGATTTTGGCCTCTATTCTACTAGAATGGCAATAAACCAAAATTTTCATTGATCTTTTAGCTTGAGTCCACTTTCTCCACTAAGTAGTTTACATAGGGTTTGCATTTGACCACCTTGACCCCCCACGGAGTGATAAGGCCTTGGTTACCGGATCCCGTGCCTATATAGGTGACCTTACTTGAAGTTATCTTTAGGTTTGGGACGATCCTCTTTGCTTTTGCGAAAAGGTCGGGATTACACTTACCTCCAGTGTCGACTAACTCCATGGTTCACTCATTTCCATCCCGTTTAACACCCCGTTGTACGCTTTTTAGTTGACTAAGAGGACCTAGATAAATCATCAATGTTTTTAGTGATTTAATGTCATCCTATTAGACTTTAGTCCACTTCATTTTGAGCAACTAATTTTGGAATGTTTGTACTTGTCTCGAGTAAACGATTGGTGTATTTCCCGCCGTCTCGATGAGGGATTCGGTGTTTTCATGTTTGGATGCAACTATTCTTGGTTGTTTGTTCATTTGTTTGTTTGTTTGTTTGTTTGTTTGTTTGTTCGTTTGTCTGTTTGTGTGTTTGTTCGTTTATGTTTTGTGTGAGTTTAGTTGCGTCCACAATTTTGAGCAAGACCCAACTTGCCTTGCATGGAAGTACCTTACCTCATAGGTATTTCGATGTGAGTTGAAGGGACGGAGCGGGCCCGTTAATTGACCCGTATCGGCTTGGTTTAGCTTAATAGTAGTTTTTATTCTAATAGCTTTTGTAGTGTTCTTTTTGTGTGTGTGTGTATGTGTGTTTGTGTGTTTTTCCTTGTAGGTACCTCCAACAAACAACGACAATGGATGAGAAAAAGATAAGAAGCATGGAATCGTTCAAGTGTGGGGGATAGCTTATGCTTTAAACGGTAATTTCTTACCCACCCTACCTTTCTCTCCCTAGTTTTGAACATTGAGGACAATGTTCGGTTTAACTGTGGGGGGAGTGTGTTTGTATTGACGATTCATCGTTGCTTTAGGATTGTGGTTGATGTTGTTGTTGGAGGATACTTTGGTGGAGTTTATATGTTTATTTGTGATTGTTATGGATCGTAGCCTTGTGTTTTGTTTGTTGTTTTGTGTTTTCTTTTGATAAAACTTGAAAATCCTAAAAATTTAAAATTTCAAAAATTCCAAAAAGATTTTTGTTTTCGTGTTTCACTTGTTTTCCTTGATAAAATCATTTTTCTAACTCTCAACTTCATTAAAGAGCATGGATTTTTCTATTACTTGTTGGTTGATTTTAAATATTATATATTGATTGTCCTCCTATTGTAAGTCGCTCGGGTGTGTACCTCACTTATGTCCACCTTCCACCTCCCGTGTTGTGATTTCGACACGGTATGCTTGTCTAGGTGACTATAACCCAAGTGACTTCTATCCTTTACGATCCATCATTCCACAAAAATACTCCACAAATAAGAGTTTGGTTATGATTGATATTGAGTTTTGCATTCCTTTTCCTATCAAAAAGAACTCAAACATCAAATATGTGCTTACAAAGAAAACAAATTTCAAAAACTCAAAAACAAAAGAATAAGGGGGAGAAGAAAAGAAAAGAAAATAAAATAAAAATGAAAGAAAGAATGAAAAGAAAAAGAAAATGAAAAAGAAGAAAGAAAAAGAAAGACGATTCCTCCCCGAGTATTTTTGCTATTCATATCTTCCATTTGGATCGATTCTTATGTCACTTGGGCCATTAGGACGACCCTAGCCCTTGTTTTTGCAAGTGGCCGAGACTTGTATACTTTCGTCGATAACCTCATGGGAGTACTCCTTCCATCTCCGCCACACATCCCGACATAGCTTGGACCGAGGCCAAGAAATATGTAATAATTATTTTTACAACCGATTTAGTAATTTTAGTATTCATATTCTATATTTTAGTTGGATTTTAGAATCGTGACTTTTGATTTGAAAACTTGTGATTTGTTGTGTTGTTTGTTTTTCGTTCTCGTGTTTTTTTTTTGCGTGTTATTTATTTATGGGTCGTAGATTAGTCTAATGAGTTACTCGAGGACGAGTAAAGTTTAAGTGTGGGGGAATTGATAACACGCAAATTTGGACCGTTTTACCCCCTATTTTCACTCGTATTTGACTCGATTTTGTGTGCTTTAACGTCGATATAACTCATTTTTGACTATATTTCGTATTTTCTATTTTGAATTTGGTTTTTTTCGTATTTATCGTCTTTTTCGTCTTTTTCGTACTGTTTTTGTGTGTTTTTGTGTTTTAGGTACGTGTTCGTGAATAAAGAAACAAATTGAAGCTAGAGAAGCAAGTCAAGAGATCGAGTCAATCCCCAAGTCAAACCCGATTCACCTAACCCATTCCACCCATTCATCATAACTCACCTAAACCCAAATAACTCCAACTTGGCCCAACTACAACACAAACCCAATCACTAATAACCCAACTCCACAAATCAATCCAACCCTAACCCATTAACCAACTCAAGTCAAAGTCAATTTGACCTTGACCCTTGACCCTCAACCCCAAGCCAACTCTGCTCGGATTCCGGCAACCACTTCTCCGGAGCTCCGACGCAACTCCCTCCATACATCACCTCTAACCACCACCATCATTCACCATCGTCGGCTGTCAACTTCGGCAACCCACAACCACGCTCCACCACGACTCACCATCAAACACCACCATAACCCACCACAAACACCACCACCTTCGACCACCACCATCTTCATCCATCGACAACCGCGCAACACCAGCAGCAGCGCCGGCGAACGCAGCCCTCTACCACCAGCAAACACCTCCATCCTTTACCATACTCGTCCGTCATCTCCTTCCCCTGACCTCCACCGGCAACACCAGCAGCTCCGGCGAGAGCAGCAGCCGCCGACCACCCTCACACGCGCTTCCCCTTCGTCCTCCTCCACTGCCGGCGAACAACAACACAACAGCACAACAACGCAGCAACAGCACCGGAGCAGTCCGACGCAGCCGTGCAACAACAGCAACAACCCTCATGTCTTCTTCTGTTTTTCGGCGAGTATCGCCGGCGTCAACACCAACTCCGGTGTCGACCCGGTTCGACCCGGATCCGGAGTTCGTGAGTTTCGGAGTTCGTGACTTATTGAAGGCTCGAAGATTGAATTGAAATGATGGGCGTAGTGTTGATGTGTGTCGAGTTCGGGGTAGAAACCGTCAATTGAATGGAGACTCGAGGAGTTTAATTGGTATGAACGGTGAGATCTAATTTGGATCGAGAAGGACGGGTGAAATCTAATTGGATCCAGAATTGATGTGTGGACGGGTGAGATTTAATAGGGTCGAGATACAATTGGATTGGAATGGGTGAAACCGTAAAGAGCGTGGATTACGAAGTGATCGGGCGAAATTAAAATGATCGGGCGAAATTGGGAAAATCGTGGGGCAATGTTTTGCCCGGTGATTAATTATGCAAAACCGAAGAGTGAAATTTCACCGGATGGGTTTCATAGGGTGAAATGAAGGATATGGGTATTGAAGTATTGGGCTGCCACTATTGGACTTAGAAGATTAGGGTTTTGATAGCCTCTTTTCTCTCCTCTCTCTATATATGTAACTCCTCATTCATTTGAGGTAGGCAACATTACAACACACCACCACAACACTACCTAAGCTATTAGAAAATTAGTAGTAGAATATTATTAGTTTATTAGTAGATAAATTAGTAGGGTGATTTTTGGAAGGTGACAATCCAAAAATCCCCACTTATTCTAGATCTAACTAATTGTTGTAAAGACTCCATCTTTAGTTTTTATTGAAGTTCTTTTGGAGATTTTCAAAGGGTTAGTGACAAATTCATTGTCATCTTCATCAAGCTTCTCCTTATTTTATTATTATTATTATTATCGATTTCCTCCGTAGTCAGTATATTTCTCTTCTTCTCCCTGATCTCTAATTAGATTTAATTTAGTTATTATTGTTTCCATTATGAATAGTGAGTAGGTTTCTTGTTAGGGGTTAAGGGAGGAAGATTTTGGGTAATTTGAATTGAGGGATGTTGGTGGGTTGTTTGCATGTTGATTTATCAAGTTTGAGTTTTTGTGTCTCTGTTGACTTAGAGCGTACGGCTAAATCAACCTTGACTCATTTCTACCAATATGGGGAAACTCGGGGTAGAAATTACTTTGACTTGAGACTTACCCTTTCGCCGCGAAAGCGGGTATAGGTGGGTTGGGCGAAGAAACCGAAAGGTGGCATTTTCCCTTATCGACGTTGTGACTAAAACTCGATTCCGAGACTCATAGAACCCAATTTCCGATTCCCGACTTCCCCTAACACCTTTTGCTTATTAGACTAGATTCTCGTAGTCATAGCTTTTTAGTGTAGACTTAACCCGAAAAACCCCAAAAATAGATCCCGAACGTCCAAACGTGCTTAGACTTTGACTCGACCGACTTTACCTAGCCCGTCCCTGAGGATCGATCCCCGACTTGCCGCTACTACGTAGTAGTTAGTTGGATTTTATAAATATTGTTTGATCGTGTTAGATAGGCGACAATCTGACGCGCATCACTAATCACTCATAATTTACGTCTAATCTTCCTACTAACCCCACAAAAAGTCTACTCACTCATGACTAAATCAAAACTAACATGAACAAGGGAAACTAACATGAAAGCCAACACATTCATAATGCAAGATAAACAAGAGAAAACAATAATCTAAAGGAAAAGATTGAAACTTTAATGCAAAACTAAGATTAAAAGAGAAGGGACAAGAAGAATTTTACCAACTAGATGGAAAAGAAAAGATGGAAACTTGTATATAAAGAATACTCAAAACCTCCACCAATGTTGTCAAGAATGGTGGATCCTTCAAGGAATCTCTTAATACAAGAATAATAACTAAGTTTAAGAAAAGATTAGCAAAAGATTAAAGAAAAATTAAGGAGGCACTAAGCTTAAGCTAGGTATTCTTTCTCTAGGGTTTTGTGCCTTTAAAAGATTACAAGAGGGGTATATATAGTGTTCCACAAGTGAGAGAAGTGAAAGAAATAAGCGGAGTAGGAGCTGGGTCCTTCCCGACCGGGAAGGAATGGTCTCGACCAGGAAGAAATCTCGTCCCGACCGGGAAGAAATCTCGTCTCGACCGGGATGGTGATGCTCCCAGTCGGGATGGCTTCACAGAAGTAAGGACTTTGTTCCATCCGTCCCGCCCGGGAAGCTTCTTCCTTCCCGACCGGGAAGGTTATGATCCCGGTCGGGATGACCTGGTCAGAAGGTCGTCTCTTCTTGCATCTCATCCCGGTCGTGATGGACATGGTCCCGACCGGGATGGGTCTAGTTTTGCTCTTCCTTGGCTCCTTATCGATGCTCGGTGCTCGGGATATCACTAAGTGGGCCCTAGGAGGCTCAGGATCGAGTCTAAGCCACCGAGTCATCGCCGCTTCTCCTCGTTGGCTCCATATGCATCGAAAACAAGTCGGAATCCTTCCGTTTCTCCAAGATAGGTCCTAGGAACCTAAAACAAGCTAGAAGAAGCGTAAATAGCCTCGAAAACCGCTCCAAAGAGCGATTTTATAAGAGAAACCGGGACTAAACACAAGAAATAATCAATACAAAACACACTTATCATGACCCTTACGTATAAAGGTCACTCGTCCAACACTCGAGTCTTAACAAAATTTTCAATCCCACTTGGGGGCTACCCTTCAGCAGAGCGATCAATCACGGTTGCTCTAAGGGTACCATACTTTCGAGCTACACCGACATCCTTATGATGTCTTCTTCAAATCGTACTTATGCTACGAACACTCGAGTCACCTAGGGTTAGGTCACCACGGGTGGTCTGAGCACGTGACGCGGTCAAACACAGTCGCCCCATTTTCGGTCTCACCCTTCTGCAGCTCGAGTCTAATTCGCGGTCGTTACTTTGTCTAGGTCAACGTTCGGGTATCCCGATCCAAGAATTTTAGTCATTCCCGTCACCCCCGGGCCGTGTCTAGTTTGACTCCCTCTCTTACATTTGCGCAAAGCCGAGTTTAGGCGAGTTCTAGCACCTGTCGTTTCTTCCGATTAGGGACCCTATTAACGAGGCATTACCAAACCACAACAAATCCCGCGCCGTCGAGAAAGGAGATATCCAGGGGAGTATGCTTATGCTATCTTGCTCCATTAACAATATTTTCCCAAAAATTTATACCGTCCTAGATAACCTATGTTCTAGGGTAGCCATCATCGAAGAAGATTTTGTAAGAACCCGATCCCGTCTAACACAACTAGAACGGGTAAGGCAGCCAATCACCCAACCGAGCCATTTAAAGGGTAAGGACTCTTATGAAACTGTTCGATACCCCCAAGATGGCAAGACCAAGAGAGGTAATCCTCAAGTCACCTCTCCGAAAATCAAGAACCAGTCAAAAGAAAGGACATTTACCCACTTGGATATGTCCTACACTGTCGCTTTCCAAAGGTTGGTTTCGAAGGGCCTAATACTACCTATAGGTCCGACAGTCGACCCACCTTCAGAAAAACGTTTCAAAGCATGGAACGCTGAACATTACTGCCAATTCCACACGGGGAGGGGGCACGATACAGAAAAGTGCTAGAAACTGAAACACCTCATCCAACATTTCCTCGATGCTGGGATGACACCCGTCATGGAAACATTGTCACTTGCAAAGCTCCTTATGGACTATACAGGGCCCGACAACCAGAGCATCCAATCTACCTCTCATGCATCCAAGAGTCCAGATTTGATTTAAGTCCAAGTCTGAGTTTCAGTCTAGGATTTTTGATTTTCTGATCAGTGTCAGAGTCATTTGTATTCTGTTTTTTTCCTTCAAAAATTCAATAAAATCAGCATTTCCATTTCTCATATATGCTTTCCTTTTGTGTTTCCAAGAAAATGATGAACACCATCATACACTGTGAGCACATGCACGTAACTATTATAGGCACATCTATAATGACTACAGAAAACCGAGACCCGTGTTTTCCTTTACCTGTTCCATGTCTGACATAGAAAGCCACATAACTACCCTTAGCAGGAGCGGTGTCAAATCCTATGACAAATCTAGGTGGTCTCCTAGTTTGGGTTCAAGATGGGAGACAAGCCCATTTCCCGCAATTAACACCCCTCCAATAAGATCGACGTATCCCTACCTTAGGTGTTAGTCTGACCAAAAAAAAAGAGAAAAAAAATTGAAAAAAAAATTCAGAAGTCCAAGGAAAAAGCAAAAGTCCAAAACAAAAGAGTTGGCCATTGTAATCCCCTAGAAATTCTAACGCAATACAGTGGCGGAAACACTGTAGAGTTGGGATTAAAACACACTGACAAACTATATCTTATTAAAAGAAATGGTAAGTCAATACAAAGGCCTCTTTTTACAAAAGGGCTAAAAGTAAAATCTCCAAAAAGGATAATACAAATCCATAAATTACATGAATAAAGAAAGAGTAGGATCCACGCTACTCGCTAGCTCACACCCAAAACCCAGCAACAAATACCTGTCATGTTATAAACATAACAGCCACGTCAGTGGGGAGTAACTCGGACGTTCTCCCAGCCATATTATATCATATGGAAAAAAAAATAGTATTATTATATCAAAATATTTTAAAAAAAGAAAACATTAAAACGATATAATAAAAATAAGTTTTCAACGAAACTTAAAGCACTTGTCAACCTGCAAGTCAAAATCAACCGATAATAATAATATTAAAAAATGGCGTTATGGATAGGATTAATGTAGAATCTAGACTTTCACTAGGACAATACTAAAATCTAGTTTCGAGAACTTAGTCAAAACAAATCAGACTTTGGTCTCTAACTAGGCAACTCAACTATAACCGGACTGCGTGCAGCGAGGTCCTGGCTTAAGTAGTGCACACCCCTCCTGGATACAAACCATATCCAGTTCAACCCGACGCGACTTACACGATGCGATATCTAAGTTTAAGGTAAACATACACCCTCCTGAACACAAACCATGCTCAGTTCAACGACCAAAACGTACATCCCAGACTATATTACTCTAAACCCACACTTTTCCTTATTCCATAACTCCAAAACAAGCCATTATCGATATTGAGAATAAATAATCATTATAAATAATATGAAGATAAAAGGAAATAAACATTTTATATAAAAGGGAAACTTTCTATAAATAGAAACTTACTAATTTTAGAAAGTTACTTAAAATAGAAGGTCTTATAGAAAATATGTGAGTTATTAAAATAAGTGAAATGTATAAAAATAGCATTTCTAACGAAATTAACATTTTATTATTATCGTCGTTATCGTAACTTTATTATATTTCTAAATTCGTTACTCAAAACATAAAGAAAATATAATAAGTCAATATAGAGGATTATAATTCGTTACTCAAAACATAAAGAAAATATAATAAGTCAATATAGAGTATTATATAAATAATTAGGAAATTGAGTTAAAACTATAGATTTTAGAAAAGAGATGTTTTAAGAAAAACGATATCAAAATTAATTGAATCAACGAATTTTATAAATAAAATGAGAGTTACAAAGAATTCAAATTATTTTTAATAAATAGCTTTTATTAATAAATAATACGGATTTTAATAAAAATAGTCAATTGTAAACAAATAAGAAATTATTAGTGAAAATAGTCTCGACTAAAAATATATTTAAAAACGAAATCGACTATTTTCTCATTTATTAGTGTAAATCGTAAAACGGAAATTAATTTATTAAACAAATATACAAATCTCGATTATAATATAAAAATACGATTTTGAGTTAAAATTATAAATTAAAGAAATAAGAGGAAAATATGAAATCAATAATATTTAGTTACTAGTGTCACGATAACCAACAAAATATTATAACGATCATAAATTACTAACGATTTATAAAACGATATCGAAAGTTATAAAAATGTTTATAAGGTACAAAATTTTAAAAAAAAAATATTTTTAGCAATTAATAAATAGCTAAAATTAGAAAATCGAAATTAAAAATATTACTACATACTACTACTCAATCATACGATATAAAATCGAGTAACGTCCTAAAGTTACCTTGCGTCTAATAGTCCAAGCTCCAATCACGACATCAAAACTGGCCTCGAACGCTTGTTCTTCCATAAAACTTCAAGGATCAACGAGAGAACATTTAAGCACCGATGAACAACGAGTACTGATTCATACACAAAACGCACAAATTAGGGGAGGAAGGAATAGAATGAATAGGAGAATACGACGGATGACAATTCCACGAATACAAGAGGACAAGAGCAGCAGCGAGATGTATCTCAGCAGCATCAGGAACAATAACAGCCATACAACAGAAGTAATGCTATAGCTCGAAGCAGATCCGCACAAAAAAACAGCAGCAATGATGAAAAGAACCGGGAACGGGGAAGAAAACGATGAGCAGAACAACAGACGCATAAGGACGAAGGAGAAGAAGAGCAACAGGTAACAAAACCGAAACCGAAAAGCATCAGCGCTGCAACAGCAGCATCACGCAGCAACAAAACAGGCATAGCAGCAGTACGTGACACGCAGCAGCAAACATCGAAACAGAACGAGAAGGACAAGAGAAAAAGATGAAAGAAAAAGGAAGAACAAAAGAAGGAATTCGAAGACCGACCGACACAAAACAAATGGAGACAGAAAGGGAGGACAACCGTAGCGGCCATGACGAGAAGGACAAAGTGACATCGGACAGCAGCATCGATTCGACGAACAAGGAAGACAAATCAACAACAAATCAGCGAGATATCAATAGAGAGGAAGAAGAACGAAGAATAGATTAAACATCAGCAGAAATACGAGGTAGCAGCAGCAATAACAAAGCAAACGTTGAATGACGACAGCAGCAGCGAAAACATCAGCAGCAAGCAACAAAACAAAAGACATCAGCAGCGAAGAGGAAACGGAAGAGCAAAGAACAAATTGCTCACCGAGTTTCGACGATGAAAGGGATGAAGACAGGGATGCTTGGCCGGAGAGACAAACGCATCAGCAGTAGTGACACCTGTGTAGCGGTAACAGTAACAGAACAGCAGCAGAGCAATGGCAGAACTGTAACAGCAGCAGCGAAGTACAGCGGCGTGTACTGGACAGCAGGGGAGATCGAGAAATGGTGAGGAACAGGACAAAGGCAACAACAGAGATGGACGATGAAGATCGAGGAAGCCAGGGGTTAAAGGCCGGGGAGATGCATACAATAAATAATAGTGGGAAAAACTAGGGGGAACGAAGGGGTTTACAAGAAAGAAACAGGAAGAGGAGCGTGAAAGTGGAAGAAAGTCAAGTGGGAAGAATGATGACAAGTAGGAA
Organism: Agrostemma githago; assembly: GCA_958450325.1. NCBI lineage: Eukaryota > Viridiplantae > Streptophyta > Magnoliopsida > Caryophyllales > Caryophyllaceae > Agrostemma > Agrostemma githago. The sequence goes on along the minus strand of OY288259.1, from coordinate 39,853,123 downwards.
CGGTGGGAAGCCAAAAAGACAAAGGGAATGAACGTTAATTAAAGAGGAAGGAGAAATGAATCAACTTAGTTAAATGAATCCGGTAGGAGACAAATTCCGTAACGATAAGTTGATTGACCCACGAATCGAATTAAAATCGAGTCAAAAAGAAGATTAATAAATAGTTGGGTCGACTAATAAAATTAGTAAAGTAAACGTTTCTCGAGATATTAATAATTAATCGAGACGAAAATGAAATTGATAGAAATAAATAATTAGACGATGAAATAGTATTCTCGATAAATAATAAATTTTCGATAAAGTGAATTAAATTGATTTCTCGAGAAAATGAAATAAATGTTTTGACGAAATTTAATATAAATGAATTTCGAGCCAAAAATAGAAATTCGAGCTTAAATATAAATAAATAAAAGAATTTAGAATTTATATTGTCGAAATAGCTTTTCGGTAAGAATTAAATGTAAAAAATGAATCGAAACCAAAATAAAAATACGTTTTAAATATAAGAAGAGTTTCTGAGTCAAATAGAATTTTAGGAGTTTTAAACGATTAAACGATAAATTCGTTTTATAATTATTTTAAGAATTACGAGTTAAATCGAAAACAAAATGAAAATACGAATAAAAATTTAAATTAATTTTATTCATAAAATCAGGGTGTTACAATCTTCCCCACTAAAAAGAAGTTTCGTCCTCGAAACTATCAAAAACATAATAATAGGATGGAAAAAAAGGTTATATCATTTGAACAAATCGAAGAAAAAATTATTTCAAGATAAGTTTGGCTCAGTTACCCGAAGTTTAAAATCATTTAAATTAATAAAATCGTAGGTTAAAAATTATACGATAAAATAATGACAATAAATAATATTTGTAAACGAACTCGGAGGAAGAGTACCCAAATATTTTCAAAGCGACTGTAAAACGTTTTGATTATGGAATTTGACAAGATTTTGTTTTAAGACCAAACAAAAATTTGAGAAATCAAGTTTTGTAGTTAGCAAATAAGAATCGAATCAGTCGACAAATATTTTCAATACAGATTTAGAGTCTAACGACAATAAAACAAAATTTTAGACGTACGAAGTTTTTCAAAAATATTAAATCGTTTTACATAATAATCTTATAAAAATCCAAAATATTTGCAATTATGAAAGTTTTCATAAAATCTCGATCACGAGAAAATCAAAATTAAAATTTTAAATAATTTCAAAATACTTTAAAATAAATTATTAAGACCCTTTTGAAACATGATCAAAATGAAACAAAAACGAAATACAAAGTTTTGAAATTTATAACTCCAAATGTTAAAATTTCATGAAAATCAAGGTTTTTAAATTAGTCAAACTTTTGATAACATAAGTTCGGAAAAATGATAAACGGATAAATAGAGTCGAAGTAAACGACAAATCGAAACAAACGTTTTCAAACCCGATAAAGAAGTCGAAAGGGATTGGTCGAAGAGAAGTAGCAAGATTTAAGAAAAGCTAAGGGAGGAACGAAATTGAGAGTCAAACGGAGCTCTCAAGGAATTACAGAAGAAGTTAACCATCTCGAGATTCCCGGTATGACTCCCACAACACGGGTTCCTAATTTCCATCAAATAACGTTAAGTCCAAAATTAGGCACTAAGTGGTACTACTGGTCGCAATCCCAAAAATGTCTTACGTGACTATCCAATCATTCAAACGACACGATACCAATCCACAATTGTTTTACAATCTAATCTCATCAATTAAAACCTCAACGGCCATCACAACACACCCAAACTCGCAATCGATAAGGCTCCTAAATCCAAAGTTCATAAGGTTTGAACTCGAGGTGTACCCCAAATTTCTCGAGTAAGGAACTCTAAACAAGGTCCACCAATTTAACAATGCTCGGGTACAAAATCCTCAAATAATCACCAACATACTTACACTCAACCACAATATATAATAACAGATACTCACATCTTCAAACACGTTTTTCAACTAAGGTTCCTGAGAAGTCCATCAAATGTCTGATTACAACAAGGTAACCACAAAATGTTCGATAACTCAACGAAGCCACAATATCGTTGGTCGAAGGTTCTAAATTGAAAGTCCCAAAAAGATGATATGTATTATAGTATTCCTCAAAACAACACAATAAACCCAAATCACGGTTGTACAAGATGATTCTCTTCTTCAAGGTTAACAGCAATTTATCCAAGTTAGATCACCCAACTCCAAAGTTCATAGGTTACAACCTTAAACAACGATCAACGATCTAATCCTTAAGAAATATGGGTAATCTATGTCAACCAAAATTTCTAACCACAATAATGAAAACCTTCAATGGCACCACAACACTAAGGTTAACATCTTAAACCATACTCTATGATCCCAAATATTAACGACGCATCCATCAAATAAGCATTAGGTAGGAATCCCAAAGTAATATTATCAGTTACACTTAGTTCGGTTCTAGGTTAGGTACTATATATCCATCAAATATGACATACTCTTAAACTCCAAAATATATTCAACTCTAAGTACTCCAAAATAATCAAGATAACCTATAACCCAAGGTTCAGTGTCTAAGGTATCATCCTAATTCCATCAATCAACAATTTGCCACTCAAACCAATTCTCAATAATTTCTTATCTGCTTAGAAGATAGGGTAAACTCACAATCCTCAAATCAGGTAACAAGGGTTTACTAAACCTAAAACATCTATAACTTTCCACGGGGTTCATTGGGACAGAATCAGGTCTAACCAAAGAATCTCAAGAGGAAAATGGTAGAATTGAAGAATAGAACAAGGGTTCACCAAGCGGACGAAGATGAGAATATAAAGGAGAAGAATTAGAAGAAGTAAGGAAAGAAAGGAAGGAATCGATGATCCTATAATACTAAGTTCTGAATCCAGAAGAGAATCGTCGGGCCTCAAAGTTCACAAGGGAATTCACGGTATCTTCATCTACTCGTAGAGGAACGAGCACGAACTGCAACATCATGGGACAAGAATCTTCTCTTGATCATCCAACCTGTAGCTTGAGCAAACTAAACCTGAGCAGAAAGGTCACCATTGTATCTTCCTTGTAGCACAAAGTTGTTCACTCGAATCAGCAAGCGTTGAGAGTTCTAAGCAGGTCTTGTCCCGATCAGTAGCAGCATCTCGTCAGCATCTTGTTCATTCATCTTCTTCCAGACCAAAGCAACAAATATTCAATGCTAATCATTGAGTTACAAGAACATATAAACCTAAAAGTTAAGTCCTTATTTTGGTTTCTACCCATCCCTCACTAATATTTCTTTAATGTTCAAATCATTTACTGGTATTTTTCCTAGAATCAGGTGTAAGCGTCGGGAGCAGTGATGCTCTGATACCAACTGTAATCCCCTAGAAATTCTAACGCAATACAGTGGCGGAAACACTGTAGAGTTGGAATTAAAACACACTGACAAACTATATCTTATTAAAAGAAATGGTAAGTCAATACAAAGGCCTCTTTTTACAAAAGGGCTAAAAGTAAAATCTCCAAAAAGGATAATACAAATCCATAAATTACATGAATAAAGAAAGAGTAGGATCAACGCTACTCGCTAGCTCACACCCAAAACCCAGCAGAAAATACCTGTCATGTTATAAACATAACAGCCACGTCAGTGGGGAGTAACTCGGACGTTCTCCCAGCCATATTATATCATATGGAAAAAAAATAATAGTATTATTATATCAAAATATTTTTAAAAAAGAAAACATTAAAAAGATATAATAAAAATAAGTTTTCAACGAAACTTAAAGCACTTGTCAACCTGCAAGTCAAAATCAACCGATAATAATAATATTCAAAAAAGGCGTTATGGATAGGATTAATGTAGAATCTAGACTTTCACTAGGACAATACTAAAATCTAGTTTCGAGAACTTAGTCAAAACAAATCAGACTTTGGTCTCTAACTAGGCAACTCAACTATAACAGGACTGCGTGCAGCGAGGTCCTGGCTTAAGTAGTGCACACCCCTCCTGGATACAAACCATATCCAGTTCAACCCGACGCGACTTACACGATGCGATATCTAAGTTTAAGGTAAACATACACCCTCCTGAACACAAACCATGCTCAGTTCAACGACCAATGTGTCTCAACATAGGCACACCAGCTTTATAGTTGATGGCAAAACGTACATCCCAGACTATATTACTCTAAACCCACACTTTTCCTTATTCCATAACTCCAAAACAAGCCATTATCGATATTGAGAATAAATAATCATTTTAAATAATATGAAGATAAAAGGAAATAAACATTTTATATAAAAAGGGAAACTTTCTATAAATAAAAACTTACTAATTTTAGAAACTTACTTAAAATAGAAGGTCTTATAGAAAATATGTGAGTTATTAAAATAAGTGAAATGTATAAAAATAGCATTTCTAACGAAATTAGCATTTTATTATTATCGTCGTTATCGTAACTTTATTATATTTCTAAATTCGTTACTCAAAACATAAAGAAAATATAATAAGTCAATATAGAGGATTATAATTCGTTACTCAAAACATAAAGAAAATATAATAAGTCAATATAGAGTATTATATAAATAATTAAGAAATCGAGTTAAAACTATAGATTTTAGAAAAGAGATGTTTTAAGAAAAACGATATCAAAATTAATTGATTCAACGAATTTTATAAATAAAATGAGAGTTACAAAGAATTCAAATTATTTTTAATAAATAGCTTTTATTAATAAATAATACGGTTTTTAATAAAAATAGTCAATTGTAAACAAATAAGAAATTAAGAGACTTTTTAGATAATTAGTCTTATTTTTTTTAGGGCTGAAAAGTTTTTATACAAATAATTAGTCTTATTTACCGTATAGAAATCCATCACCTTTTTGTAGTCTTATTAAGATCTTTTTTAAACTCAAAAGTTTTTTAAAAACAAATCAAAAAATAAGACTACAAATTAATGACCTCATCATAATTTAAGAAAACAATGATAGAATACCATCATAGTTTTTTTTAAAAAAACAAAAAATTATTGTTGGTTGATATTTAAAAACAATGGTTACTCTTATTTAGTAGAAATTAGCCTCATCATAATTTTCAATGTGGGAGAATTACTTGAGTTGGTTGATGTCTAATTTTTTTTTATTAGTTTTATTTATAATATAGAATTTCATCACCTTATTATAAGTTTTTAAGACTCAAGAGATTTATGTTTGATGACCTTTATAATTTTTCGAATATGAGATAGTTTTACTTAAGTTTATAGTTTTAGTATATTTTAAGACTCAAAACATTTTTGGTTAATATTTAAGAGCACATGATTACTACGGAGTATTATTTATAATATAAAGTTTCATCACCTTATTAATGAGATTATTTTTACTTGATTGATATTTAAGAACGAATGAATAGTCTTATTTATAATATAGAATTTATCAACTTATCATAATTTTTCGATGAGAGATAATTTATTTAAGTTTATAATCTTCCATCAGTTCTTTTTAAGATTAAAAAAATACATCATTACTCTGGTTTATAATATAGAATTTCATCATACACTATAATTTTCAATATGAGATGATTTTAAATTTGTAGTCTTATATATTTAAAGTTTTTTTAAGAAAAAAAAGTTTTTTTGTCGATATTTAAAACGAATGATTACTAATATTTATAATATAGAATTTCATCATCTCATCATAAATTTTCGATGTGGGATATTTTAAAAGTTTTTCTTGGTCGATATTTGAAACCGAATGATTACTCTTATTTATACTAAAAAATTTCACCCCCATCATAATTTTTCGATGTGGGATACATTAAAAGTTTTTCTTGGTCAATATTTGAAACCGAATAATGATTACTCTTATTTATAATATAGAATTTCATCATCATATTATAATTTGTCGATGTGGGATCTTACAACTGTTATATGTAATAAATTCATCACATAATGTGAAACAAATAATATGGAGTTTATACTCTAATGAAATCATTTTTTATCACGAATCTAACTATTTCATTTTTATAATTTATTTTACGATGATATTTTTAAAAAAACGAATTATAAAGGTTTTCACCTCAGAATGGTAAAACATCATATTAATATAATAAATTAAATATATATTATGATAATTAAAAGATTCTCTAATTGATTTTTTTAATTATTTATGATACTTTCCTAATTTGAGGTTTGATGGAACGGACCAATGAGATCGCTCGAAAAAAGCCTACAATATATATATATATATATATATATATAGAGAGAGAGAGAGAGAGAGAGAGAGAGAGAGAGAGAGAGAGAGAGAGAAGGGATCATGTAAGTCTCTTCCCTCCTTATAAGTCCATAAGGCTTAATATCAACCGTTGGATCAAAGTAATATGAATGGCTGAGATGTGATTTATTATTTAATTTGAAAAAAAAAAAAGTTGTACGTATCTCCAACTCCTCTTTTTTCTCACCCTCATTATTCCCAACCTATTCAACCTCTTTTTTCCCACCATCCACCCTCAATATTCTATTCACTTCAATCTATCAATCTTCATTCTTCATATTCATTCCATCCAATTTTATTACTCAATATTCCTAGCCTCACTATTCAGTCATGAGTCTTCATCTTCATTGTTCATCACGCCATTCAGTACTCTATTCCCGACATTCTCTTTCGGTCGATTTTATCTCTTTTTGTAGGTAAATTTTCGTTCTCTAATTAGATTGTGCGTATTTTCTTTTTATATTTAGTAAAATTTGGGGATTTATTGTTTAATTGCACGAATTTGTTTTTTTTTTTTTTTTTTTTTTTTTTTTTTTTTTTTTTGCAAAATTAGGGTTTTTTTTACAAATTGGGGGTTTTGTGTTTAATCGGTTTGTTTTGTTATTTCGAGTTTAGAAAAGCAATGTCGAGTTGTTAAATTGGATTTCGAGCAGATCCAGTGGATTTCGATTTGTTATTTTGTGATTTTCAGGGTTTTCTAGGGTAATTTCTGGGATTTTTGATGTTTACTGTTTCCGGGTTTTATCAATTTGTATGCATGTTTATAATCTGTCTCTCATTAAGACTCGATATCAGTTTGTTCATTAAGACTCAATTTTACTGTTTCTGGGACTCGATATCAGTTTGTTCATTGCATCTTTATTTCCATCTTTTTCATTTGTTTTGACTATTATAAGCTAATTGATATTTTTTTTCATTATGTTTTTGAATATCAATAATATAGTATATGTTTTTCAATTAATAATTGCAGATTTTTGATGAAGATGAAGAATTAAAAATGGAGATGAAGACGAAGAGGAAGAATTAAAAATGGAGATGAAGGTCGGATGATTTTCTTCAGTTCACATATTTTATAACTTCAGTTCGTATATTGTAACTTCAGTTCATTTATTTGTAACTTCAGTTCACATATTTTGTAACTTTAGTTCATATATTTTGTAACTTCAGATCGTATATTGTACTTTCAATTCTAATCAGTTCATATATTTTTGTAATTTTACTTCATATAATTATAACTTCAGTTCACATATTTTGTAACTTTAGTTCACATATTTTGTAACTTCAGTTCACATATTTTGTAACTTCAGATCGTACATTTGTAACTTTAGTTCACATATTTTGTAACTTCAGTTCACATATTTTGTAACTTCAGTTCACATGTAACTTCAGATCGTATATTGTAACTCTAGTCCATATATTTATAACTTCAGTTCACATATTTTGTAATTTCAGTTCACATAATTTGTAACTTTAATTCATCTTAATTTGTATTTAACTGAAAATCGTCAAATATGGTGAATACAAATTCCGGTTCAAACTCCAAACATCAAATACTAAAATTCAAATGAAAACATTCAAATATTCTGATTTATGTTAAATATTTATTGAGTTTGAGAGAGTTATTAAATTGGGTTGGAGAGGGAGTGTATTAAATTTGGTTGGAGAGAGAGAGGGTATTAAATGTTGATTGTATTAATTGCTTTGAAGTGTATTAATGATGATTAAATAAATCTCAGCCCTCCATCCTTACCCCATCCAAAGGCTCAAAAGAGGACTTATGCACTTATAAGGAGAGGTGTTCTTATGTGAACCCCCCCGCTCTCTCTCTCTCTCTCTCTCTCTCTCTCTATATATATATATATATATATATATATATATATATATATATATTTAAAAACTCTATAATATCGGATATTATAATTAATATAAATTAGTTATATTAAAAAGTTATAAATATGGGATATTATATTACTTTAAATAGTTATTTATATATACTATTTGATAAGTTTGATAAGTTTTTTTTAGGCTTTTTTCGAGCGATCTCATTGGTCCGTTCAATCAAACCTCAAATTAGGAAAGTATCATAAATAATAAAAAAAATCAATTAGATAATCTTTTGATTATTACAATATATATTTAATTTATTATATTAATGTGATATTTCACAATTCTGACATGAAAAACCTTTAGAGTTCATTTTTTTAAAACATTATCGTAAAATAAATTATAAAAATGAAATAATTAGATTCGTGATAAAAAATGCTTTCATTAGAGTATAAATTTTCATATCATTTGTTCACATTATGTGATGAATTTATAACATATAACAGTTTTAAAATTATCCCACATCGACAAATTACAATATGATAATGAAATTCTATATTATAAATAAAGAGTAATAATTCGTTCTTCAATATCTACCAAAAGTCTTTTGAATCTCAAAAAGAGTTTCTAAGACTATAAAGTTAAGTAATTATCCTACATCGAGATGATGAAATTTTATATTATAAATTAGAGTAATGATCACTATAGTAATAGTTTATACTTTCTCTGCTATCATTCGATAAATGTTTGCTATATGGATTCGGAGCTCCTCACGGCGAGACTTCTGGCTCTGTGTGGAAATGACAAAATGTTTTTCAAACACAATACCTTCTAAGAAGGTATTGACAATAACTGTGCAGCGGAAAGCGTGCCATTTGACCACCTTTACACTTTCGCCTTTCCTCTCCGTAAGTTATGTGTGGTTATACTGATTTGGTATCCTGATAAATTATAAAAATGAAATAATTAGATTCGTGTTAAAAAATGCTTTCATTAGAGTATAAATTTCATATCATTTGTTTCACATTATGTGATAATTTATAACATATAACAGTTTTAAAATTGTCCCACATCGACAAATTACAATTTGATAATGAAATTCTATATTATAAATAAAGAGTAGTAATTCGTTTTTCGATATCTACCAAAAATCTTTTGAATCTCAAAAAGAGTTTCTAAGACTATAAACTTAAGTAATTATCCTACATCGAAAAATTATGATATGGAATTCTATATTATAAATATTAGTAATCATTCGGTTTTAAATATAGACTAAAAAACTTTTGATATATAAGACTGCAAATTTAAAATCATCCCATATTTACAAAATTACAGTGAGTTGATGAAATTCTATATTGTCAACAAGAGTAATGATGTATTTTTTTAATCTTAAAAAGAGCTGATGAAATACTATAAACTTATATAAATTATTTCGCATCGAAAAATATGATAAGTTGATGAATTCTATATCATAAATAAGACTAATCATTCGTTATTAAATATCAATAAAAAAAACTTTTATGTCTTAAAAAGTCTCTTAATAAGACTACAAACTTATATTATAAATCACTATAATATGATATAGAATTCTAAAGCCTTCAATAATATTATAATATAATAAACCCTTCAATAATATTGAAGGGTTTCCAATATATATATATATTGAAGGGTTTCCAATATATATATATATATATATATATATATATATATATATATATATATATATATATATATATTTTAGGCTTTTTTCGAGCGATCTCATTGGTCCGTTCCATCAAACCTCAAATTAGGAAAGTATCATAAATAATTAAAAAAAATCAATTAGATAATCTTTTGATTATTACAATATATATTTAATCTATTATATCTTAGTTAAAAACCTTTAGAGTTCATTTTTTAAGAACATTATCATAAAATAAATTATAAAAATGAAATAATTAGATTTGTGGTAAAAAATGCTTTCATTAGAGTATAAATATCATATTATTTGTTTTACATTATGTGATGAATTTATTACATATAACAGTTTTAAAACTATACCACATCGACAAATTATAACACTACTAAAAACAGTGGAAATAGCGTCGGATAAGTTGCGTCGGATTGTAAATCCGATGCAACTGGCGTAACTGTGTCGATTTGCGTCGGCTAATCCGATGCAATAACATTGCGTGGGACTAGCCGACGCTATCCGACTCCATGATACAGGCGCCAATAATTTTGGGTTGACGCCACTATGTGAAAGGTTTTGCGTGGGATTAGCCGACGCAACCAGACGCAAAAACAAAACTTGCGTCGGCTAATCCGATGCAGCCTGCGTCAAAATAAAAAAATTTAGTCAACAGAATTAATAGCTTTGCATCGGATTAGCCGACGCAAATTTTAATATTGCGTCTGATTGCGTCGGCTAATCCGATGCAGTGTGCGTCAAAATTAAAAAAATTTAGTCAACAGAATTAATAGCTTTGCATCGGATTAGCCGACGCAAATTTTAATATTGCGTCTGATTGCGTCGGCTAATCCGATGCAGTGTGCGTCAAAATTAAAAAAAATTAGTCAACAGAATTAATAGCTTTGCATCGGATTAGCCGACGCAAATTTTAATATTGCGTCTGATTGCGTCGGCTAATCCGATGCAGGGTGCGTCAAAATTAAAAAAACCTAGTCAACAGAATTAATAGCGTTGCATCGGATTAGCCGACGCAAATTATAATATTGCGTCTGATTGCGTCGGCTACTCCGATGCAGTATGCGTCAAAGTAAAAACAGAATTAATAGCTTTGCATCGGATTAGCCGACGCAATGTTTAATATTGCGTCTGATTGCGTCGGCTAATCCGATGCAGCATGTGTTTAAATAATAAAAAAAAAACAGAATTAAATGTTTTGCATCGGATTAGCCGACGCATACTTGAATATTGCGTTGGTCTGCGTCGGTTAATCCCACGCAATGTTTTTAATATATAAAAAAATATCGAGGTCTGCATCGGAATAGCCGACGCAGACTTGAATATTGCGTTGGTCTGCGTCGGTTAATCCCACGCAACGTTTTTAATTTAAAAAAAAATATCGAGGTCTGCATCGGAATAGCCGACGCAAACTTGAAACCTGCGTCGGTCTGCGTCGGCTATTCCGATGCAGCACCTGTTAATATAAAAAAAAAATAACGCGATTTATGTTCAGAACATAAACCCGCTCCCCCAACTCCCCCAAAAAGACGACGACGAAGAAGACGACGACGGCAAACGACGACCACACCGGCGACGCAGAAATCTCCGGCGACCCCCGTCCTACCCAGATCCGGCACCATCACCCTAGTTCGATCCCAAAACAAAGTCGAAACCCTAAGTCCCATAAACCCAGATCCGGCGAACCCTGCCGGCGGCGACCCATAATCCGGCGAACGAACCCTGAACCCCCGACAGATTTCGCCGGCGCACCCCCACCCGCACGCGCGAAGGCTGCCCCGACCCCCCGGCGTACTCTAACCCGACCCAGCCCCGAAAAACCCTAACCCGACACCCCAAATCTCAGGTATGTTGCTGTTTACTGTTAGTTCAATTAGGTTAATGTTTTTATTAGTTTAATTTTACGTAATTAGTTCAATTAGTTTACGGTTTAATCGTTAGTTTACGGTTTACTGTTTAATTTTTACTCAATTAGTTAAATTAATTAGATTAATTTTTACTTAATTTTAACTCAATTAGTTTACTAAACTGTTTTGATTAAGTTAGATTAATAATTAGTATAATAACTATGGTGATTAGATTATATGATGATTATGTATGGTTAATTAGTTAATTAGATTGTAGGGTGATTATGTTAATTAGGTTAGTTAGTTTAGTGATTAGGTTAATTAGGTTAATCAGTATATTAATTAGGTTAATTAGTATGTGAATTAGGTTAATTAGTATGTGAATTAGGTTAGATTTCGTTTTATTGTTAGACGGTAATTGTAGTATGTTAATTAGGTTAGTTAGTATGTTAATTAGGTATTAGTGATTATTGTATTAGGTTAGAAATTGTGTTATTAGATTAGTAGTAGTAGTATGTACTAGTATAATGAATTAGATTTGTTGAGATAGATGGTTAGTAGTATTAGTAGTAGATTAATTAGTAGTGTTAATTAGGTATTAGTGATTATTGTATTAGGTTAGAAATTGTGTTATTAGATTAGTAGTAGTAGTATGTACTAGTATAATGAATTAGATTTGTTGAGATAGATGGTTAGTAGTATTAGTAGTAGATTAATTAGTAGTGTTAGTAGTACTACATTAGTAGTGCTAGTAGTAGTATTACTAATCTACTACTAATATTACATTAAAATACTTCATTACTACTACTAATGCTACTACTAATATTACTAATACTAATAACCTACTACTAATACTATGTACTACTAATACTACTACTAATCTAGTACAACAAATCTACTAACACTACTACTACTAATCTAGCTAATACTTTACTAATTTACTACTATTCTACTATACTACTACACAACTACCAATCTTCTTCTACTTCACAACTACTAATCTATTACTAATACTAATTTTCTACTACTACTACTACTAATTTCCTACTTCTACTTTTACTACTACCACTACTACTAATTTTCTACCACTACCACTAATACTAATTTTGTACTACTACTACTACTAATTTCCTACTTCTACTTTTACTACTACCACTACTACTAATTTTCTACTACTACCACTACTACTAATTTTCTACTACTACCACTACTACTAATTTTCTAGTACTACTACTACTACTACTACTACTAATTTTCTACTACTACCACTAATACTAATTTTCTACTACTACTACTACTAGTAATTTCCTACTTCTACTTCTACTTCTACTACTACCACAACTACTAATTTTCTACTACTACCACTACTACTAATTTTCTACTTTTACTACTACTACTACTAATTTTCTACTACTACCACTACTACTGATTTTCTACTTTTACTACTACTACTACTACTAATTTTCTACTACTTCTACTACTAATTTTCCACTACTATTACTACTACTACTATACTTCTACTACTAATTTTCCACTACTATTACTACTACTAAACTATTACTACTACTACTACCACTACTACTAATTTTCTACTACTACCACTACTACTAATTTTCTACTACTACTACTACTACTACTACTACTACTACTACTACTACTACTACTACTACTACTACTACTACTACTACTACTACTACTAATTTACTACTACTTTTACTACTATTACTATTACTAGTTAGTGGTTGTAATTATAATAAGTATTAATGTTTTGGATTACTGTGTTGAGATATGATTGCTGTTGTTATTTGTTATCGTTGTGTACTGTGCATGAGCATTGTTTGAAATCTACTCAGACCTACCTAGTGCCCGTTCAAGAGTTACTCATTAGGAGTAATTCTTGGACAGTCCCCGTTTTGGGACTGTTCTTGCGCCTTTCATGTCACTTAGGTGGTAAACATGAAATTGTGTTGTGTTGGTAAGAGCAAAATTTGGTGACAATTCTCTCAATGTTCTTCGATTGCATATGTGGAGTCTTCATATATTCCACATTGTGCTTTTGGAGAATTGAGGCGAATTGCTGCCGAATTTTTCTCTTATCGACATTACACAATTTCGTGTTTATCAGTGACATGAAACGCACAAGAATGGGTTTAGGTTGGAGTGATAAGGTCCCCGGTGATGAATCGTTTTTAAATTGATGGTTGTGAGAGTTCCAACTTATGGTGAAATTCGCGAACTTTTCTTCAAATTCCATGTTGTTGACTTCTTTCCCCACGCCATTTTGTTCATGTGTACATACCCTAATCATTCATAGTTCAATCCATATACAATGAATAGAGTAGAACGGAGTTGGATGTATGAGAGACTGGCCGACAATAAACGACCGAAAATAGAATTTAGAGACGGTGTGGAGGAGTTCATCAAGTTTTTCTTAGATAATAACCCCCACTACACCAGCGAGCAGCTTAGGTGCCCATGTAGAAAATGTCAAAATCGTGCCTTAAAACATGAAGTAGATGTCAAACAGCATCTATACAAGCACGGTTTTGTTGAGAACTACTACGTGTGGACGTATCATGGTGAAAATGAAAGTAGTCGCCTGCAAGAACCTGTTCGCGAAAATCCGTACCGGGACTTCGTAGAGGACGCACTGCGTACGACGGTTGAGGACATCATGGAGGAGGAACGTAACCCAGACAACTTAAGCGACGAAGAAGTACAACATGAACCTAACCCACAAGTCCTTTCCTTTTTCGAAATGCTAAAAAATGCTGAACTCCCAGTTTTCAGCGGGTGCGATATGAGTCTGTTGCAAGTCGCTTCAAGGATGCTGACTTTGAAGTGCGAGAGCAACATGGCCTTAAGACATTTAGACGGTTGGATCCAACTGCTAATTGACCTTCTACGAGGCACTAAGGAGAATGTCATGGCAAATAATTTCTACGAGGTTAAAAATTTGTTGAAGGGCCTCCAACTCCCCCATGAAAAGATAGACTCGTGTCCGAATGGATGCATGCTATTCTGGAAGGGAGATTCGGACCTCGACGCGTGTAGGAAATGTGGATCCGGGAGGTACAAGAGTCGAACAAAAAATACTAGGGGGAAGAGAGTACCAACTAAGGTCTTGACTTACTTCCCAGTTGGTCCGAGGCTGCAAAGACTGTATGCGACAAAGAAAATTGCAGGCGAGATGAGTTGGCACCACAGTAACTCCAAAATCAGAGTTAGTGGTATGATGACACACCCTAGCGATGGTGAAGCTTGGAAGACATTTGATATCAAACATCCCGAGTTCGCGAAAGAGCCGCGCAACGTACGTTTGCGTTTGTGCACAGATGGTTTCTCACCCTACGGGCAGTTCGGCAAGTCGTACTCATGTTGGCCGGTTATTTTGACACCGTACAACCTACCGCCGTGGTTATGCAATAAGAGACAATTTATGCTCCTGTCACTTATTGTTCCTGGCCCTAAGAACCCGAAAGCCAATATGGACGTGTATCTCCAACCACTTGTTGAAGAGTTAAAAAGTTTGTGGGATAATGAGATTTACACGTACGATGTGTCGAGGAAAACTAGTTTCAATTTACGAGCTGCACTAATGTGGACCATCAACGACTTCCCAGCTTACAGGATGTTGTCTGGTTGGAGTACAACGGGTTACCGTGCTTGTCCTTACTGTCAAGCGAAGGATCAAAAATCCTTTTGGCTTAAAATAGCAGAAAGGTATCTTGGTTTGACTGTCACAGACAATTTCTACCTTCCGACCATCCATTTAGGCATAACTGTAAGAGTTTCCTGAAGAAACAACCCGATGAAACTAGGATCGCATGTAAACGGTTAACAAGCGATGAGATATGGACAGATGTGCAGAAGTACCCTACAATAGTACACGCTACCCACCAACAGTTGAAAAAATTGAAGGACAAGAAGGAAGGTTGGTGGAAGCAGAGCATATTCTGGGAACTTCCGTACTGGCACACTCTGCTTATCAGACACAACCTTGATGTTATGCATATCGAGAAGAATTTCTTTGAGCAGATTATCAACACCGTGATGAATGTACCGAACAAGACAGCCTCCGGACCAAAAGGCAAAGCAGATGTCAAGGAACTGTGTCTTGGGCGACCCAAATCGTCGTCCTTTGTTATGGACAAAAATGATAGGAAGGCTTTGTGCGATTGGGTGAGTGGTTTGAAGTTTCCGGATGGTTACGCATCCGACTTATCCCGGTGTGTGGACCAGTCCAAGTTAATTTTGCATGGCATGAAAAGCCACGACTGTCACGTGTTTATGGCGCGCTTGATGCCAGTAGCTTTGAAGCAGCTGCTGCCAATGAACACGTGGAATGCATTGACAGAGATCAGTCAGTTCTTCCGAGATTTGTGTTCCACTATGGTGTCAGTCGAGTCCATGAATCGACTTGAGAACAGTATTTCCGAGATCCTTTGCAAGTTGGAGAAAATATTCCCTCCGTCATTCTTCAACTCGATGGAGCATCTCCCACTTCATTTGCCGTATGAGGCAAGGGTTGGCGGTCCTGTTCAGTACAGGTGGATGTACCCATTCGAAAGGTAACGTCCTCAACTCTCCTTAGTGTGACTTCCCGTGCATTGATTACCAATTAAGTCTTACATGAGAGCTAATATTTTAATTTGCAGGTTCTTAAACCATCTAAAAAAAAAATGATAACAAAGCACGTGTTGAGGGTTCAATATGCAACTCGTATTTGTTAGAGAAGACATCAAACTTCTGCTCCTTCTACTTCGAAGAGCACGTTGACACAAAAGCCAAAGACCTAGACGTGGGTGCGCATCAGACTGAAGACCACCAAATAGAGGTGGAACCCTTTCAGTCTGATGTTGGAAGTACCACTGGAAAATGTAAGGAGAGGTGGTTGACCGATGTTGAGTACAAGCAGGCACACTCCTACGTTCTGAGAAACTGTGGCCCTGTAATCAGACCGTACGAGGAGTAAGTAACTCACGTACAACATACCCTCCTCATAATTGGTAGTATGTGTGATTAAGTACAACTGCTGACCATTTCAGGAAATTCGAGGCTTTCATTATGGCAGAACATGCGGGAGTGACAACATCTGAAGATGTTTGGGTGGCATATGAGTCACTGTTTCCCTCATGGCTACGTACTCAAGTATGTTGAAATGCTATTTGCTTGATCATTATAAATTGTGTATGTGTTTGGTACAAAATTTAATTGCATTGTTTTTCGACGAATTTTATGTTGACAATAGCCTGAAGCGCTGGAGGATCCCATTGTAAGACCTCTAGTCACTGGGCCGTCTTCACGAGTCAGAACTTGGAGGTGATATACAATTAACGGGTACAAGTTCCGTGCGTTTGTCGAGGGTGTTGATGTTCCAAAACTGACCAAAAGTAACGGCGTATGTGTGTTGTCCACCGAAGGGTCAGATTACTATGGAACACTAATCGAGGTGATCGAGCTAGACTACTACGACAGCCACAAAAACTGCAAGGCCATACTGTTCAAATGTGATTGGATCGACAACTCCCCGCACGGAGTCACTGTTCATGAGAACTACAATCTTGTGGATGTCGACCTGACGAGAAAACTGCGAGGGCACAACCCTTTTGTGTTGGCGTATCAAGTCGATCAAGTCTGCTATGCACCTTACCCAAAGGGAAAAAAGAGTACGAATTGGTCTGCGATTTTCAAAATCAAGGCAAGATCACAAGTTGATAATCCTATCATCGACGATGACGTCTACCAAGAGAGTGTGGTTGGCAATAATCAGCCGATGTCATCAACTCTGATCGAAGACACTGACGTCAATGAAGAAGAATATGTAGTTGAAGTTGCTGGTGCTGTAGGGGAGGACGACGAGTTTGCCGACTGGATTGTTTCCTGAGGGAGAGGGTGATGAGGACGACGACTTGGTCATCGACGATGAAGATGACGGTGATGAGGTGAATACTGACTGGGACGATGATGATGAAGACGGGGACGAGGGGTTCATTGAACCGCACACCGACGCGGACAGTGACAGTGACAGTGACGATAATTAGCAATTATGTAGTTGTTTGTATCTTATTCGCATAAGTTGTAATTTATTTATTTGTAATTGAAGACTATTTTGGTACTTAATGAAATTCCTGCTTTACCCTAAACGAACTGACTCTACAGTTTAACTTTGCGCAAACATATTTTGTAGACGTGATTATGGCAGGTAGCAGTGAGATGCTGACGGGGGGCAGCAGCCATGGTGACCATATGGAGGAGGACGTTCCTAGGACTCCTGTCATCCTAGGTGTGGACGCTGTCCAGGCAGTCGGGGCGACGGTCTACGTTGCCACGCCTGGGAAATCGTACCTATCACGGCAGAAAGTGCCTTCCGCTACTTGGTGAGTTTTAGTTGTTGTAACCAGTTCTTTTCTAAATTTTCACTCATTTATTTGCTTCACATTATCATAATTGACTTGTGTAGGTGGGACGACAAGAAGTATTCTGATTATATGCGGGATTCCGTAGTCATGACGTATGCGTCCACCCCTGGCGCCTACCGTAGCTGGACGGAGGCGCCACCGGAAGCTCGGGAAGCGATGTATATGCACTTCGCGCTAATTACCTCGTCTGTGTTTCTAAGGTTTTCGTTGCACGATTTATACATTCAATTGTAGCTAACGAATCTTTTTTTTGACAAACAGAGGAGAGTGCGTATAGACCTGGGGTACGACCTCAGGTCGGATTAAGAAGAAGATAACCGACTTATTCCAGCGAGCTGTCCCGAGGGTCGAGAAGGCGGACTGGATTCCGAAAGAGAAGTGGGAGATATTGAAGAAGAACGTAGCCGACCCAAGCTTCAAGAAGAAATCGGCGATTAAGTCGTCGAACAGGAGAGGTGGGTAGGTGGACGGGGTGGCCAAACCCACTAGCTGCCTTGGAAGTAGGAGTGCAGCAACAGCCTTCGCGCAGTTGGTAAGTGCTTATAACACAAGTAAAAAATTTGAGTATAATTCAATATATACTATTGGTAAATAAATGCTGAAAATTTTAACACCGTTATATGAAGGGCCCATCTGCAACCCCGGTCCAGCTCTTGGAGAAGACGAAGAAGGGGAAAGACGGCAAGTGGATTGACCCTAGAGGACCGGAGATCGTTGTGAGTAGTAGTAATGTTTTTAAAAAATATACTAGGCATGAAAATTACGATGTGATAGTATGTGTTCCTAAAGTTATAACACTGTTTCATGTTGCTGTTTCAGGAGAGCTACGAGAAAGCGGTGGAGGAGGCACGCGCCTCTGATCAAGCACCCAACACCTTGAAGATCTTCCACGATGTGACAGGTGGCTACAACTCGAAGAAAAGGTTTTGGGGGATAGGTAACGTGGCGAAAGAGCTCTTTCGCCCATGCTTGAACCGTGGTAAGGAGGTATCTGCGGACACATACCTCCCCACCGCCACCTCGCAGGAACGCACACTCAACGAGCGTATGGAAGATAAATTCGAAAGACAAGAAGAGCGCCTGAAGACATTGGAGAAGAGGTGCGAAGAGCAGGACCAGTTTATTCAGTTCATGAGGGAACGGTTCGCCATGGGGAACGAGGGATGCGGTGGAGGACCACGCATGACTAGGCGCGACGATGACGACAACAACGATGGTCATCCCTTTGGGTCGGAGCAGATTGAGTCCCTTTCGTAGGTAGTTCCGCTCTCTTATGTTACTTGTTTAGATTCTGGTTGCATTGTGTGTATATATTTTACCAACTCCTAGATAGAATTCTGAACCTAGCGCTGGTTGTCTTTGTAATATTTTCATTTTCTATAACAGTATACTAGTTTATGTTTGTTTCGTTTTGTGGAGTTTTGTGAAGAAGACATGTACGAGAGCTTTGATTGGAGTTATTGATGGACTTTTGTTTGGGATGTGGTGCTGTTGTCGTTTGTTGTAGGAGTGGGTTGGTTAATTGCAGCTTGTTTTATTTCGCGCATACGGGGAGCTAAAAACAGAGAAACGGTTTTTTTGTTAATAGGCTTTGCGTGGGATTAGCCGACGCAAAGTCAAACATTCTGTTGACTTTGCGTCGGCTAATCCCACGCAAACCCATTGACTGGGATTTGACTGAGGGACTTTGCGTGGGATTAGCCGACGCAAAGTCAAACATTCTATTGACTTTGCGTCGGCTAATCCCACGCAAAGCCCATTGACAGGGGTGTTGACCTCCATTTCTTCGTGTCGTAATAGCCGACGCAAATTCCATGCGTCGGATTAGCCGATGCAAAAAAAAATTTGCGTCAAAATATAACGGCGGCCGATTGCGTCGGTTAATCCCACGCAATCTTCAATTTGCGTCGGATTTTGTTCATTTGCGTCGGATTTGTCCGACGCAATTCCGGCTCGTTTTTTGTAGTGTAATATGATGATGAAATTCTATATTATAAATAAAGAGTAATAATAAGTTCTTCGATATTTACCAAAAGTCTTTTGAATCTCAAAAAGAGTTCCTAAGACTATAAACCTTAAGTAATTATTCAACATCGAAAAATTATGATGAGGTGATGAATTTTTATATTATAAAGAAGAGTTATCATTCGGTTTTAAATAAATATCGTCCAAGAAAAACATTTAAATTATCCCACATCGGGTGATGTAATTATAAACTTAAATCAATTATACAAAATCGAAAAATTATGATAAGTCATTCGTTCTTAAAAATCAATCAAAACAACTTTTAAGCTTTTAAAAGTCTCTTAATAAAACTACAAACTTAAGTAAAAATAATCTCACATCGAAAAATTATAATAAAGTGACGAAACTTTATATTATAAATAAGAGTAATCATGTGCTCTTAGATATTAACCAAAAATCTTTTGAGTCTTAAAAATATATAAAGACTATAATATAAAAATTGTTTACGATGTGAAATGACATTAAGGTATCTTTTGAGTCTTATTAATGAAAGCAATAAAATAATATGGATCGTTGATGAATTCTTTATGATATAGATTGATCAAGTTTCTTATTTAACGAATATACATCATCAATGTAATTAAGCCAATTAAAGCCCGTGCGTTGCACGGGTTAGTTGGATTCGGGTTAATTGGCTTAATTACATTGATGATGTATATTCGTTAAATAAGAAACTTGATCAATCTATATAATCATAATAAATAAGATCATCACATGATATTAATAATTAAACTTAATTTAAACTAAGTTTATAGTCTTAAGATCTTATTCTAAAACTCAAAAGAATAAATGCGAATAATTTTTTTGATTGATAATATAAGATTTTATCGCCTCATCATAATTTTTCGATATAGGATAATTTACTCAAGGTTTATAGTTTTAAGATATGCTTTAAAGACCCAGAAAAACGCACGATTACTCTTATTTATAATATAGAATCATCACCTTATTTTAATTTTTTCAATGTGGGATAATTTTAGGTTTCTAGTCCTTTTAAAAGCTTTTTAAGACTCATAATTTGTTGGTTGATATTTTAAACCATAAGATTACTCACTTATGATATAGAATTTCATCACCTCGTCATACTTTTTCGATGTGGTATAATTTAATTACTTAATTAAGTTTATAATTTTAAGAGCTATTTTGAAGACTTAAAAGAGTTTGTTTTTATATCTATGTTAGATGATAGACGATTACTCTTTATTTATATAATCGAATTTGATCGTCTTGTTGGAGTATATACTTTTGATGAATGATTACTCTTATTTACTTAATAAAAAAATTCACCTTGTTATAATTTTTAGATGTGGGATAATTTTAATTAAGTTTATTTAAGTTTAGATATAGTCTAATTAATATTAAAAACTTTTATTTATAGACGGATGCATGATTACTCTTATTTATAATACATAGAATTCCATCACACCATCTTAATTTCGATGCGGGATAATTATACATTAACTATATACTCTAATTATACCTTTTTTTAAGTTCAAAAGATTGTTGGTTAATATCTCGGAACGAAAGATTACGTAGAATTATTTTTCGATATTTGATAATTTTAATTTATCTTTATTTGTAGTCTTATTAATAGCTTTTTTTCAAGACTAAAAGTTTTTTTGTTGACATCTAAGGATGAATGATTAGTCTTGTTTATAATATAGAATTTCATCTACCATAGATTTTCATCGTCTTATTATGGTCTTAAGAGGTTTTTGAAGACTCAAAAGATTTTGATTGATATCATATCTTATTTATAATTATATTATAGAACAAATAATTAGTCTTATTTATAATATAGAACCATAACTATATTATAATTTGTCGATGTGGGATAATTTAAGTAAAATTTGTAGTCTTATTTATAATATAGAATCATCACCATACCTTATTTTAATTTTTTCAATGTGGGATAATTTTAATTTTGTAGTCTTATTAAGACTTTTTTAAACTCAAAATATTGTTGGTTGATGTCTAAGCAAAAAATTATAATTAGCCTTTTGTGTATAGTCTTAAGAACCTTTTTAGGACTCAAAATATTTTTGTTTGATAAAATTTTATAATTTTTCGGATGTGGGATAGTTTTACTTATACTATAAAGTCTCATCATCTTATGTGAGATTAATTTTATTTAACTTTGTAGTCTTATTAAGAGACTTACATGTTTTTTTATTGATATTTAAGAACGAATGATTTGTCTTATTTATAATATAGAATTCATCAACTTATCATAACTTTTCGATGTGGGATGATTTATTTAAGTTTATAGTCTCCATCAGCTCGTCAATTTTTTTCGATGTGAGATAATTTACTTAAGCTTATAGTTTTAAAAGCTCTTTTTAAGCCTTGATTATAACACGAAGTATAGAATTTCATCACAATTTTCAATGTGGGATAATTTTAAGCTTGTAGTCTTGTATATTAAAAGCTTTTTTAAGATTCAAAAGTTTTTTTGTCGGTATTTAACCCATAGGATTGTATTTAAGCATTTAAAATATTCCACTTTTAGTATAAACATATGGATTATCTTATTATATATTTTGGATGAATGATTACTCTTATTTATATAATAATAAAAATTCACCTCATTATAATTTTTCGATGTGGGATAATTTTACTTAAATTTATTTAAGTTTAGATATAGTCTAATTAAGAATTTTTATTCATAGACGAATAATTATACTTATTTACGAAAGATTACATAGAATTCTATCACCCCGTTAAGAACTTTTTTAAGGACGAATGATTAATCTTATTTATAATATAGAATTTAATCACCTCATCATAATTTGGAGAAATGACTACTTTTATTTATATAATAGAATTTCATCGTCTTATTATTTTCTCTTCGTTCACTATTTTTTCTCCATTACCTTAATATTTGTGAGGGGCGGCCTTAATATTTGTGAGGGGTATTTTAACGAAATAATGCAAAAATAGTGATCGAAGGGAGTATAATTTTTTGATGTGGGATATAATTTGCTTTAGTTTATAAGTTAAGAGTGTTTTAAGACTCAAAAGAGAGGGGTATAATTTTTCGATGTTGGATAATTTACTTAAGTTTATAGTCTTAATAGTTTCTTTAAGACTCAAAAGATTTTGATTGATATCTAAGAATCTAAGAACAAATAATTAGTCTTATTTATAATATAAAAATCCATCACCTTATTATAATTTGTCGATGTGGGATAAATTTAACTAAAATTTGTAGTCTTATTTATAATATAGAATCATTACCGTAACTTATTTTAATTGTTTCGATGTGGGATAAGACCCTTTATAAACTCAAGACTACAAATTCATGACTTCATCATAATTTAAAAAACAATGACATAGAATTCCATAATAGTTTTTTAAAAAAAACAAAAGTTTTTTTGTTGGTTGATATTTAAAAACGATGATTACTCTTCTTTAGTACAAATTTATAAGCTCATCATAATTTTTCGATGTGGGAGAATTACTTAACTTCGTTGATGTCTAAAGATTTTCTTTTAGTTTTATTTATAATATAGAATTTCATCACCTTATTATAATTTTTTTTATTTAAGTGTATAGTCTTGACAATTTTTTTAAGACTCAAAAGATTATGTTTGATGAAACTTAATAATTTTTCAAATGTGAGATACTTTTAGTTATGTTTATAGTCTTAATATATATTTTAAGACTCAAAATACATCATTACTCTTGTATATCAAAAGTTTTTTAGTCGATATTTAAAATCGAATGATTACTACTCCCTCCGATTCTTTAGATTCGCAACGTTTACTATTTGCACGAATAATAAGGTTGTGAGTGGAGATGGTGGGTCTCACCAGTAAAGTAAAAAGCTTACCCAAGCAAAAACCTATCTATTATAGAAATGTTGCAAACCTAATGAATTTGCCAAATATGGAATATGTTGCGAATCTAAAGAATCGGAGGGAGTAATATTTATAATATAGAATTCCTGTGGGATAATTTAAAAGTTTTTCTTAGTCGATATTTAAAACAAATGATTACTCTTATTTATAACATAAAATTTCATCATCTCAATGTAGGATAATTACTTAAGTTTATAGTCTTAGAAACTCTTTTTGAGATTCAAAAGACTTTTGGTGGATATCGAAGAACGAATTATTACTCTTTATGTATAATGTAGAATTTCATTATCATATTATAATTTGTCGATGTGGGATAATTTTAAAACTGTTATATGTTATAAATTCATTGCATAATGTGAAACAAATGATATGAAATTTATACTCTAATGAAAACATTTTTTAACACGAATCTAATTATTTCATTTTTATAATTTATTTTACGATAATGTTTTAAAAAAAATGAACTCTAAACGTTTTTACGTCAGAATTGTAAAATAACACATTAATATAATAGATTAAATATATATATTGTAATAATCAAAACATTCTCTAATTGATTTTTTATTATTATTTATGATGCTTTCCTAATTTGAGGTTTGATTGAACGGACCAATAAGATCGCTCGAAAAAAGCCTACTATATATATATATATATATATATATATATATATATATATATTGATTAGTGAAAATAGTCTCGACTAAAAATATATTTAAAAACGAAATCGACTATTTTCTCATTTATTAGTATAAATCGTAAAACGGAAATTAATTTATTAAACAAATATACAAATCTCGATTATAATATAAAAATACGATTTTGAGTTAAAATTATAAAAATTAAAGAAATAAGAGGAAAATATGAAATCAATAATATTTAGTTACTAGTGTCACGATAACCAACAAAATATTATAACGATCATAAATTACTAACGATTTATAAAACGATATCGAAAGTTATAAAAATGTTTATAAGGTACAAAATTTTAAAAAATAATATTTTTAGCAATTAATAAATAGCTAAAATTAGAAAACCGAAATTAAAAATATTTACTACATACTACTACTCAATCATACGATATAAAATCGAGTAACGTCCTAAAGTTACCTTGCGTCTAATAGTCCAAGCTCCAATCACGACATCAAAACTGGCCTCGAACGCTTGTTCTTCCATAAAACTTCAAGGATCAACGAGAGAACATTTAAGCACCGATGAACAACGAGTACTGATTCATACACAAAACGCACAAATTAGGGGAGGAAGGAATAGAATGAATAGGAGAATACGACGGATGACAATTCCACGAATACAAGAGGACAAGAGCAGCAGCGAGATGTATCTCAGCAGCATCAGGAACAATAACAGCCATACAACAGAAGTAATGCTATAGCTCGAAGCAGATCCGCACAAAAAAACAGCAGCAATGATGAAAAGAACCGGGAACGGGGAAGAAAACGATGAGCAGAACAACAGACGCATAAGGACGAAGGAGAAGAAGAGCAACAGGTAACAAAACCGAAACCGAAAAGCATCAGCGCTGCAACAGCAGCATCACGCAGCAACAAAACAGGCATAGCAGCAGTACGTGACACGCAGCAGCAAACATCGAAACAGAACGAGAAGGACAAGAGAAAAAGATGAAAGAAAAAGGAAGAACAAAAGAAGGAATTCGAAGACCGACCGACACAAAACAAATGGAGACAGAAAGGGAGGACAACCGTAGCGGCCATGACGAGAAGGACAAAGTGACATCGGACAGCAGCATCGATTCGACGAACAAGGAAGACAAATCAACAACAAATCAGCGAGATATCAATAGAGAGGAAGAAGAACGAAGAATAGATTAAACATCAGCAGAAATACGAGGTAGCAGCAGCAATAACAAAGCAAACGTTGAATGACGACAGCAGCAGCGAAAACATCAGCAGCAAGCAACAAAACAAAAGACATCAGCAGCGAAGAGGAAACGGAAGAGCAAAGAACAAATTGCTCACCGAGTTTCGACGATGAAAGGGATGAAGACAGGGATGCTTGGCCGGAGAGACAAACGCATCAGTAGTAGTGACACCTGTGTAGCGGTAACAGTAACAGAACAGCAGCAGAGAAATGGCAGAACCGTAACAGCAGCAGCAGCGAAGTACAGCGGCGTGTACTGGACAGCAGGGGAGATCGAGAAATGGTGAGGAACAGGACAAAGGCAACAACAGAGATGGACGATGAAGATCGAGGAAGCCAGGGGTTAAAGGCCGGGGAGATGCATACAATAAATAATAGTGGGAAAAACTAGGGGGAACGAAGGGGTTTACAAGAAAGAAACAGGAAGAGGAGCGTGAAAGTGGAAGAAAGTCAAGTGGGAAGAATGATGACAAGTAGGAACGGTGGGAAGCCAAAAAGACAAAGGGAATGAACGTTAATTAAAGAGGAAGGAGAAATGAATCAACTTAGTTAAATGAATCCGGTAGGAGACAAATTCCGTAACGATAAGTTGATTGACCCACGAATCGAATTAAAATCGAGTCAAAAAGAAGATTAATAAATAGTTGGGTCGACTAATAAAATTAGTAAAGTAAACGTTTCTCGAGATATTAATAATTATTCGAGACGAAAATGAAATAGATAGAAATAAATAATTAGACGATGAAATAGTATTCTCGATAAATAATAAATTTTCGATAAAGTGAATTAAATTGATTTCTCGAGAAAATGAAATAAATGTTTTGACGAAATTTAATATAAATGAATTTCGAGCCAAAAATAGAAATTCGAGCTTAAATATAAATAAATAAAAGAATTTAGAATTTATATTGTCGAAATAGCTTTTCGGTAAGAATTAAATGTATAAAATGAATCGAAACCAAAATAAAAATACGTTTTAAATATAAGAAGAGTTTCTGAGTCAAATAGAATTTTAGGAGTTTTAAACGATTAAACGATAAATTCGTTTTATAATTATTTTAAGAATTACGAGTTAAATCGAAAACAAAATGAAAATACGAATAAAAATTTAAATTAATTTTATTCATAAAATCAGGGTGTTACAGCCATGATCAAAAAGAATTCTTGATGGGAGGGATTTGTCGTGGATCCCCACCAACAAATAAAAACCAACTATTCCTAACACGTAGATAGGGCAAGTCGGGTCGAGTCCACGGGGACGGTTATGAGGTGTCTAGACTAAGCTCGCCCAAAAACAAGACTTGGTCAACTAGGCTAAGCTAGACTAGAACGATAGGAAGGGGATAAACTAAGACTATGACTAAGCTAGGTATAACAACTAAGGCTAAACGATACAATTAATTAAGGGAATAATGACTAAGATAACGAAGAAATCAAACAAGGAAAGAATAGGGTTAGGTCGGGTTCATAAGTGTAGTAGGATAGTGATGGGAGAGGATTTGTCGTGGAATCCCAACCGTCAATAATAAACCGGCTATTCCTACGGTAGATAGGGCAAGTCGGGTCGAATCCACGGGGACGGTAAGAGGCGTCTAGACTAGGTCGGCCTAAATACGAGTCTAAGTCAACGAGCTAAGCTAAACTAGAGAATGATAGAGGGGGAGAAAGCTAGACTAAGACTAAGGTACCGGAGAAACAAACAAAGAAACGGGCTAGGATTAGGTCGGGGTCAAAGGGGTAACGGAATGGTCAAGGGATAACTAGAGCGAAGGAGGTGTAGGGTAATCTAGGTTGGTCCGGGCTCTCGCAACTTAGACCTACCTAGAGGTTCATCCTATAACCCAACTCGGCGACACACATGACAAACGGGGTTCTAGCGCGCTATGGTGGCCTAGGTCGCATCCGGGCTCTCGCTACATAGACCGACCTAGGGGTCGTCCTCACCGGGCTCTCGCAACTTAGTGAGGGAACCGAACCCACAAACAAACTATCACCCACAAGAGAAAGGCAAGAAGAACAAGCATTCGCAACTACTTAGTCATTCAAGCATTTCAACAAACATGTGATGTGCATTAAACCAAGAGGAAACCCAAATCTTCCACCAAAATCTCTAACAATCCCTTAATCATTCAATTAACACCCTAATCACCTTACTAACCCTAGCAAGAACACTACTCTAACATAATCAAACTAATACTAACAAGAACAAGAGAAATCAACACAAACATCAAAACAAACATAAACAAACTAGTGAAAAAGATGAACTATGAACAAAAGATGAGAACTTGATGAATAATAAAGGATTAAGAGTAAAAAGGAAGATAAGATTATACCATACTAGTGAAGAGGAAAGAACAAAACTTGCATTAATGAAGAGAAACCCAAAACAAACACCCAAGGTTGTCAATCTTGAATGGGTCTTGAAGAATTCCCTTAATACAAGACTAAACAAGGATTAACTACTAATTACCGACTAATCTACACTAATCTAATCTAATCTAACCTAAAGTAGTCTAGGGTTTAAGGTCTAATGAAGTGCATAACCTTAACAAAACAAGGGAAGAGTATATATATAGGGTTACAAGTGCAAAGGAGAAGAAAGAAAGGAGTGCGGCCTGAACTGGGCTCATCCCGTTCGGGATGAGTTGGTCCCGTTCGGGATGGACCCTTCACAGAACACCTCTCTTTTGTGCACCTCAACCGGTTCCGGTTGAACCTTGTAGGCCTCCTTTAAGCTTCTTTCGGTCCCTCCTTGCTTCTCATGGGTTTCTCATCGATTCTCGGGATCGGGTCTCGGAGGCTCGGGACTCGGGATCGGGTCTTGGAGGCTCGGGACTCGGGATCGGGTCTCGGAGGCTCGGGATTGGGTCCCAAGGTCTCGGGGTCGATTCCAAGGCATCGGGTCATCGTTCCTTTACTCCGTTGGCTCCAAAATGTGTATGTATCGAGTCGGAATCGCTCCAACTCTTCCAAATCGGTCTCGGGAACCTGAAACGAACTAAAGGAAGCATAAGAAGCCCATAAACCGCTCCCAAGGAGCGATTCCACAAGGAAAATGGGACCAAAACACTACGAAATAGGCACTACAAACCACACTTATCAGATAGTTGGGAGATCGATGGTGTAGGTGTCTCTTAGTTACTAGGGTCGGTTTGCGCTCTCGCGTCAAAGCCTAAGTCAAGGTCGGTTTGCGCTCTCGCGTCAAAACCTAAGTCCGCACTCTCGTGTCTAAGACTAGACCCGAACACAATCACATATTAGTCAAACAATGAGAAGAGGAAGACAAGCAAGAGGAGTATTTGCAACTACTACTCTAACAAGCATTTCAACAAACACATAGTGTGCATAATATGTGACTAGCAACAAAGAATCCACCTTTACCCACAATCAAACCCTAATCATCCATAATCTACACTTAATCACTCTACTAACCCCACAAAAAGTCTACTCACACATAATGAAACAAACATTAACATAAACAAGAGAAATCAACACAAACAACAAAACATCCATAATGAAACTAGTGAAAACTATGAACAATGAACAATACAATGAACAAAGATTAAAAATTGAAACTTGAATGATAAAACAAGATTGAGAAAAGGGAAAAAAAGGAGATTATACCATACTAGAAGATGAATGGAGGAATGAAAACTTGCATAAAAGAGAAAACCCAAATACATCACCCAAGGTTGTCAATCTTAGTTGGATTCTTCAAGAATTCCCTTAATACAAGGATTAATCTAAGATTAACGATTAACTAAAGACTATTCTACACTAATCTATGCTAATCTATGCTAAAGTAGTCTAGGGTTTAGTGGGTAATGAAGAACATAACATAAGATTACAAGAGGGGGGTATATATAGGGTTACAAGAACAAAGGAGAAGAAAAGAAGCAAGTGCGGGCTACAACAGGTCCATCCCATCCGGGATGAAGTGGTCCCGTCTGGGACGAAGTGATCCCATCGGGGACGGCCCCAAAACAGGTGCTGTTCAATTTGTGCACCCCTTCCCAGTCGGGAAGGCCACTATCCCGCCCGGGAAGGGCCTTGTAGGCCTCCAATATGATCTTTTTGGTCCCTCCTTGCTTCTCATGGGCTTCTCATCGATTCTCGGGGCTCAGGATCGAGTCTAAGGGGCTCGGGAATGGGTCCCTAGGTCTCGCGATCGAATCCAAGGCACCGAGTGATCGTTCCTTCTCTTCGTTGGTTCCAAAAGTGTATGAAACGAGTCGGAATCGTTCCAATTCTTCGTGAATGGTCTCGGGAACCTATAACGAGCTAGAAGAAGTATAAGTAGCCCCGAAATCACTCCAAAGAGCGATTTCACAAGGGAAAACAAGACCAAATACGACAAATTAGGCACTACAAACTACACTTATCAACTCCCCCACACTTAACCCTTACTCGCCCTCGAGTAAGCACAAACTAACTACTAAACTAGCCGAGCGGATATTAGGGCACCCTACGCTCTTTCAACTCATGCGAGTACACTTAGAGGAAAAATGCACTCCGCAAGGCAAGTAAGGTCTTGCGACAAAACTGTGGATGCAACCGGACACAAAAACACATAAACAAACAAGCATACAAACAAACAAGCAAAAGGTTGCACCCAAAAAGAAATAAATACCGCTTCTCTCTAAAAAGCGGTGAAAGAAGCACCGGTTTAGGACTCAAGGCAAGTGACAACGTTCCCAAGCTAATAACACAAATCGAAATGAACTAAACCCTAATAGTATGACAACAAAGCAATAAAAACGTTGATAACTTACCTAGGTCCTCCTAACCTTTTAAGAACGTATTACGGGGCGATCGGCGGGATGGAAAAAGGATGAACCACGGTGTTAGTCGACACTGTAGGTAAGTGAAACCCGGCCCCTTTAGCGATGAGCCAAGAGGGTCATCCCATGTTCAAAAATCGCCCAACTAACCCAAGTAAAAAGGTGGATAAGGTTTGCAAAATGAGGGAAGACCGATCATTACCGCTATCATCCTTCCTAGGGACTCGGTCCTTTGGTAGGCTCTTCACGGTAACGATCGGAAAAAGGCTTATTTTTGAGATGTGGGGACTCTTTTTGTGAGACGGTTTTCTTTTGGCATTTTTCTTTCTTTTGCATTTTTGCTTTGTGTGTTACTATGCCATTTCTTTTTTCATCTTTTGTATTTTCTTTTTGGCTTTTTGTGCCTTTTCTTTTTCTTCAATCTTTTCTTTCTTTCATTTTCTTTCTTTTTCTTTGCTTGCCCTTTTGGCTAGATTTGAGTTGTAGGCATTTCTTTTTTGCAACTAAGAAAGAGAGATTTCAACAAATTGCAACTTTAATTTGTGGAAATGTGTAGAGGGTAGGGAAATGGGTGAGTCGGGGAGCGTCCTTCCCTTCAAACCCACAAAAAGGTGGAAAATTTGGACTAATCAAACAATTTCGAACATGGTCACCTAAGGAACGGGACTCGGCAACCAAGGCCTTTTCACACCGTGGGTGGTCATAATGGTCAAAATGCAAATTCAGTAGTAAATCCCTAGTAGACTAGGTGGACTCAAGGTAAAGGACCAACGAAACTATTGATTTAGGGTCATTCTACTAGACTAAAGTCCAAGACTCGATTCATATTACTTGAAAGGGAAAGTAAACACTTGTACTCTAGCCTCAAAACCGGGTTTTCGAAAACCTTTTATTACACAAGACACAAACTACACAACACAAAACAAGACACAACAAAAACGAAAGAAAATGAGACGAAGATGACAAAACAAAACAAAAAAAACACACAAAGAGAACAAACACCACCCCGAACTTCCAAACAAGCCGCCAAATCAACCTCAAACTCTACAAAGCTCCACCCAAGCACACATCATCACAAACTCTCCTCCAAACTCCACAATAGATAAAGAGGAAAAAGGGATAAAAATATGTTACCGGATGTCTTGAAAGCCCTCCAAATTTAACGGTGATTAAGCGACCTACAAGGAAAAAGGGAGGCAAGACACGCCCAAAAAAACAAATATACGACACAACGACACAAAAGGAAAAGACACAAAATAAAATCTTTTTTATTTTTATGAAAATTTTCAAATTTTTAAGGTTTTTAAAGATTTTTCGGAAAAAACTACGAAAATAAAACTAACCTACACTACGATATTGCTCCCCCACACTTAAACCGAGCAATGTCCTCATGCTCGATCGTAGTGTATGGAGACACTAAAAAAGAAGAGAAACTACGAAAATAAAGCTAAAAATAAAAAAGAAAAGCGGAGGAAAGGGTAGAATGTGTCCGGCCAGAGTGTAGTCAAGTCACCATGGGCCGAGACGAGAAAAGATATGGATGGGGGAAGAAATAAAAAGAAGGAAATAAAAGTAAATGGGAGGGGAGGACTAGGTGTAATCAAGTCACCTAGCCCGGATTCCGCCCGAATCCGACTAAATCCTAAAAAGAGAAAAATTAAGAAAAAGTGAAAAGGCTTGTAAATTTGGATTTTTGAAATGACTCTCGATGTAGTCACGTCATCGAGAGTCGGGAGCAAAGACTACCAAGGCCCCGAGGGCCACCATGACACAAAAGAGTGGAAGGGAACATACAAAGGAAGACAAGTAATAAAAGACGGAAAAGAAAGGATAGTTGCCGTACCAATCGGATAGCAACTCACTCGCTCCATCGTCTCAATGATCATTAATGGCACGTAGCTAGTCTTCGTCATTGTTATTCCTCCTCATTCTCGATATGGTTGCATGGTTGAAGTACTAGACTTGCAACGGTATAAGGAGGGTAGGGATTTGATGTGAAACTCGGTGTATAGTGAAGAGAAAATCAGGTGAGGGTATGTAAATGAAGTGTAGGGGTCATATGATATGTGCAAGGATAGGTAGGGAGGTTGGGCGGGGGTCTAAAGTGGTAGGGTGGGCTCACACGACAAAGAAGAGGCTAAAAGAGGAATAGGGTACCATCCCGGTCGGGAAGATTGGTCCCGGTCGGGATGACATATCCTTCCCGGTCGGAAGACACTCCAGAAAACTCGATTTTTGGTACACTCATCCCGATCGGGATGGCTCATCCTTCCCGGTCGGAATGATCTCTTCTCGGCCGGGAAGAGTCCTTTAACTCTTCATAACCCCAAAAGCTTGTCCAAGGCTTCAAAAACCGATTCCCTTGCTCACAATCCAAGCTCTATCAATAACCACTCCTCTCCAAGTTTCATCTTCACTTCACACCTATCAAATAAGCTCAAAACATTCATCAAAATCCCTCCCTCACATCGCTCATCAAAAGTTCTAAAATTACAAGGATCCCACAAAACAAACAAATCCTAGAAACAAAATCATAAAAAAACACAATTACGAACACAAGAACTTTAAAGAAGAGGAAAGAGGAATATACAACATGACGGTTCTTTAGGGGACTCCGTCAAACCGAGGATGGTGGACTCTCATTCTTCAACCATAACCCTCAAGGGCTCGGAGGAGCAAGTCAAACGCACGACCGACATCGTAATGAAGGGCCAAAGAGTGCCCGAGCCAAGCTATCCTCCACGGCCTCCAAGGTGGAGGCAAGAAGTAGTAATCCGAAACCCAACGTCATCTTTCATGTTGTCTCCGGGGTCTATCCATCCTACAAGCCTTACCGACCTCTTCCTCCCTAAGCATCGTCTCCTAGCACAACCAAAGCTTGAATTTCTAACACAACGGTCAAAAGGGAGTTTAACCCTCTTCTTTTCATCAAGCAAACCCAAGTCATCAACAAGTTCCGGCCCAATATCTCCCAATCCTAAAACATCGTTCTTCCCCACATCATCAATAAGAAGAGATTTGAAACTCAAACAAGCGGTTTCAACC
Source organism: Agrostemma githago (assembly GCA_958450325.1). NCBI lineage: Eukaryota > Viridiplantae > Streptophyta > Magnoliopsida > Caryophyllales > Caryophyllaceae > Agrostemma > Agrostemma githago. The sequence continues at coordinate 39,819,481 of OY288259.1, read as the reverse complement.
TCCTCTATACCAAGATCCAAATTACACACAAGGGGTTCACAATATTTCATTGGATTATCACATATGGGCGACTTGATTTCTTCATTCATGTCCCATGACTTCACAACACTTATCACCTCACTCAACTCATCCCAAAGTTCAACATCCTCAACAATAGGCTCACAAGAGGCGACATGAAGCTCAAGAGGAGAGCAAGCGGAGGGGATTGAAGGTTCAACAAGTATAGAGGGGGTAGACTCTTGACTTTCCTTTATTTTATCGGTGTTTTCATCAATGAAACTCTTCAAATTCCCACTATCCTCACCCAATTCTTCACCAAAAACTCCTCCATCAAGGATTATCTCCTCTTTTGCCTCTTCTTGGGTAGACGATTGAGGTTCTTCAAAAGAGATTTCGCTCCCAAAAGGAGCGTCATCGGCGACTTCGTGATTAGGTTTCTCCCCTTGCTCAAGTGAGCACCCTTCATCTAGTTGTGACGTTCGGGATAAAAACATTACGGTTTTAACCGATAACGCATTTAATCGAGCATCCATCGCCTCGGTTTCCCTTTGATATTGGGCCATGAATTCATCTTGGTTCTTTTGCATTTGAATGGCCATTTCTTGTTGGCTCCTTTGCAATTGAAGAATCGATATGACACATCTTCCCTAGTACCCTAATGTCCTCCTTGTGCCACCTCATTTACTCCGCTATGGTTTTTGTGGCGTACAATTTCTGAACCCTAGGTGCAATAGGGAAGTACGTAAGCTGACTTATTGGGATTGGTTTCTTACCCCTGACACCACTTTTCCCTTTTCTACTTCTCAAAACAATATCCCCCTCAACCATCTTATACCTACCCTTACCACATCTCCTACATTCATCAAGCATCGCATCATCCTTCCAAAATAGCATGCATCCATCTGGACAAGCATCAATCTTTTGATGCGGGAGTTGAAGTCCCTTCACAACTTTTTTGGTTGTGTAGAATGATCGGGTCATGATATTGTCTTTTGGAATAACTCTCTCGAGCAAGGCAACAATACCATCGACACAAGCAAAGGGCAGGTTGAACTCACATTTAAGGCTAACTACCATAGACGCGACTTCTAACAAAGTCACATCGCACCCTCCGTATAACGGTTTCTCCTAAGCGTTCAGCATGTCAAAAAACGTCTTTGCTCGTGGGTTAGGCTCTTGTGGGTTAGGTGAGTCTTGTGGGTTGGGTGAGTCTCGTGGGTTAGTTGAGTCGTCATTCGCATATGTGTTCTCGTTATTAAACAAGTTGCACTCCACAACATCAACTATCATACCTCTCAATCCCCCCTCATTTTGATGGTTTTCGGGTCCCTCAGACTGAGATGACTCACCATGACAAATCCAATAATAGTAATCGGGTGAAAAACCACTATAGATGACATGTTCCTTCACTACAAGGACCTCAAGAAATTTTAGGTTCTTGCATTTAGTACACGGACACCTAACCTCCCCCCGCGATGCATAATCTACTGACTTTTTAGCTACCTCGACAAATGATTCAACACCCCTCAAAAATTCGACGGTGGGACATCTCTTCTTATCAAGTCTTCCCTCATACATCCATTTCCGTTCAATTCTCTTCATTTTCTATGTTCAAAAAATATATATAACAAATTAAAGTTTAATTTCCCTAATTTAATTTAGTACTTACTAAACGAAAATTTAATCACCGTTTAACTAAAACTTCATTTCTCTAACTAAGTTTCATCAATTTAATTACTAATACATGAAAGTAAACCCAAATGTCTTATTAATTTAGAATTAACCTTACAAAAAGCAGTCACCGATTTTAATCACAAATGTAATCACAATTTCATCGCAATTTATGAAAACCCTAACTCATTTATCAATTTAATCCCAAATTAACCGAACAAAATACAAAAATTCATGGCCTACGTCCGACAAAAACAGCTAAAATAGGTCAAATAAGGTCAAATTTTCGGATACAGATATCAAAACTCCAAAAGCACCGCTAACACCTAATTACAACCCCGGTCAAGATAGAAGTGGTTTCGGGAAAATCCGGCATTATTACGACATCTTTTGGCCCGTCCTAAGTCACACAAAACCTCACGGAAGGCCCTAGAGGTCATCTAGCACAATTCAACCAAATTGATCAAACCCTAATCAAAATTGTGATGGGCAAAAATAATCAACCAAATCGAATTTGGGATAAACTAATCAACCTAATCGAACTTGACCTAAACTAATCACCCTAATCGAAATTTAGACCTAAACAATATTAACTAACAAACTATCAATAAATAACCTAACAATCAAGAATAAGAACTAATTATAATGAATAGCAACTAAGTAAACTAAGAAAACGTACCACAAATTAGGAATAAAGGATGAAAATTGGAGGAGAGGAAAGGAGATTGGGGTCGGCGAGGGAAGAGGGAGATTGTAGAGAGTGTTTTTTTAGAGAGTGAAGGGGGAGAGGGGGGTGAGCGGGTATTTGACGCCACACTCACCCGGACGGGCGTCCGCTGTCGGACGCCACAGGCGGACGCCAGATGCTGCTAAATGGCGAGCGACAGTGGACGCCATTTGGGGTAAATGGCGTCCGCCTGTGGACGCCCGTCGTCCTTCATTTTGTCCTCCCAAATTTCAGTCAGACGCCAAGTTTGGTGTCCGACTGTGGACGCCCGTGTGAATTTTCGGACGCCATTTAGGCGTCCGTATGCCCAGGACGCCAACCAGGTGGACGCCCGGGACAGTTTTTCTTGTAGTGTTACACACAAAGCCCTAATAAACTAGGCACCATAATATATATCTTTCAATCACTGAACTACGACTTGGTTTGATTTCACTACACGTGAATACGTAGACAGCCTTTCAAATAGGGCACAACCACCCACATTGACACACATCCAAAAAAGCACTGTCATTCCTATCACGACACTGTCATGTTCTCAACAGTTAGCTTTGTCGTCCTGGGAGCTTCTCTTAGACAGAAGATTTCTATCCACTCACATAATCCAAAGACTTTTAAAAATCTAGCCACCTTTCTTTAGTGCGTCCTAGTACTCGGCTTAGACGAAGACAAGAATCTGTCAGGGTTGGCTTACCCCGAAACAAAAAATTCAAAAGAACACTACACTACATCATTCCTACTACTAAGCCTTGTCTTGCAGAAACGGTCTTATTACAGACTACTGCAATTTCCCTATAACAGATCTTTCCCATTCTGAGGATTCGACCGTATTCTCACTCGCCTAGGCTACGGAATAGCGCAACTTAAGAGTCTTGTCATCTTAGGTGGCCCACCCCCCCTACCAAGTCGCGGTCCAACCCCTCGAGAGTCCAGTCGTGTTTGTCAACTCGTTCTGTCACGTCCAGAGTCGTGTCTGTTGGTATGCCTTGTTTTTTAAATTCTTGATTTGAAATCTACAAAACTTAGCCATTTGAGAAAATCCTTTTCGACAAGGTCAAATTTCAGTCTATTTAAACTGCAAGTTTCTTTTCTACCCATTTCAATTTTGAAAACCTATCTCCTAGCACGTGAGCTACTTTTAGAACTTCGATTTCAAAAACTAAGCAAAAGTCATTTTCTCCATCGCAAGCTAATCTATAGATGCTAACTGCATTTCTTATATGCAATCTTGCCATCTGCTATATTTGCTATTTCTGCCTATGTATCTATCATTTAAGATACCAGCTTGTGCTTCCCAAGGGAACATAAAGTTTTTATCTCCCCAGCGTGAGTCGGTGTTTCACCAAAGTGTCGCATGCAAAATGGGATGTATTTGCAACCAAATACACCCAGGGCTTCAGAAGCAAGCTCCCGCGTACTTTCGAGATGGGATGTATTTGCAACCAGATACACCCAGGGCTTCAATAGCAAGCTTCCGCGTAGTTCCGAAATGGGATGTATTTGAAACCAGATACACCCAGGGCTTCAGAAGCAAGTCCCGCGTAATTCCGTGATGGGATGTATTTATAACCAGATACACCCAGGGCTTCAGAGGCGAGTCCCCGCGTAGCTCCAGGATGGGATGTATCTGCATACAGATACACCCAGGACTTCAAAAACAAGTCCCCACGGAGCTATCCCAGATAAAAGAACTCAGGTATGATTTCTATCTTATGGCTAACGAGCCCTTCATGCAAGTCTAACGAACTATAAACGACCCGAACGGAAGACTGCCATGTCATGGACCGCAATTGGCCTGGTAGATACTCTGACTCTCGCCTTGTCCAAGCCTCAGTCAGAGTGGGGCTCTGTAGACACCCGCATTTTGCCTGCTAGTGTCTATAGCAGTTTCCAACAAAACACCCGATGATGATCGGATGTAAACATGACCTAATACGCTCAATTTTGGCCTCGGAATCAATAGTATTTGGCGCGAGCTTTTAGTGGAGTAAAAATCTCACCAAACTGACCTCAAATTCAGGCCCAATGGGTCGTTTCCAATAAAATAAGACTAATTTGGGTCAAAACCTACGTTGGAAATAAAACCGTCTTTTAGCGACCGGGTCAAACCCCGGTCAAAGCTGTTTCCGAGACGCAAATCAGCCACGCAAAACCTCAAGAGTCCGACTCAAAGTCAAAAACTCAAAATACCTCGTTCCAGCTGACCCACTCGATCGAGTGTCAGCCCACTCGGTCGAGTGGGCCTCCAAAAGGCCCATTTTCTTCTTTCAGCTGGGCCACTCTATCGAGTCCATCAAGGCACTCGATCGAGTAACCCTAGGTCGGGGGGGTTGATTTTTCCTATAAATACACCCCATTTGCAACAGAAATTTGACACAGTTCACAACCTAAAGTTTTAACAATCTTAGGCAAACTATACACACATACCTTCCTGATCTTTCCTCTAGAAATCCTCTAGGAATCCCGAGACAACCAATCCAAAAATACAAACACCTTAACTCTTCTTATATCCTCGTTACTCCCGCGCAAACGCCGTTATTACGAGTCCCTAATCAATGCCGAAATTAGCATGTAGGTTGAGGGTGTTACAAAATCATGCTTTCTCTCTTTCTTTTCTTCTCCTTCTCATTTTTTTCGTTTTTTTCCTCTCTTTTTTCGTTTTTTCGTTATCATCATAATTAGATAATAAACGTCGCATACAATTACATAAAATTCAAAGCAATTTCATATCGAGTATATCTAAAGATAAATCATGTTCTAAGATCCTTCTAATCCCTTTACGAGTCGTAACAGAGGTGACACTCTTTCGAGGAGTGCCGCCCTAAACACTCAAGGGCCCAGTGCGATCACGGATATTTATCGTTAGGTGTACTAGATCTCGTTTTTAAGGTTAGAACGAAACCTGTTGATGCAAATCGAACATCACATAATCCGCGAGGATTATTAACGATGTCGTGATGCGGAGGGAATCGACTTTCGATCTAATCAAGTAAATAAAAAATGTTATTCTAAAGATGTGACACCGACTCCATAGTCGAATATCATGTCTAATGGAATTAAGCAGTCACAGCTCTCCAGGCGAGTTGCACGAGGAGTGCGCGAGTCGCGCGCCTAGGCGAGTCGCGCGAGAGACACGCGGGTCGCCTGGTTGCCTAAAAGTTACCACACATTCCGTCTAAAAGAATTTATCGATAAACCATATTAGTACGAACCCGTTGATGCCGAAATAATTGTCATATGGTCCGAAAGGACTAATTACGACATTACCAAGCGGAGGAAATTGTTTCGTCCTAATACAATTAAAAATAATTTACAACGTCTTTTCTAAAAACCCTGATAATCGATCTCGTAATATTAAAAATACATAGTACGACATCAAAAATCAAGTCGAGTATAAATTCTACCATATTTTTACGCGGCTTGGTCAATTATCGATTTAAAATTAAAGCAAATTCAAGACCAACGTTTCCCGAAACGAACTGTTGTTCGTACAGGGGGCACTCGATTGAGTGCCATAGCCCACTCGATTTAGTGGCACCCTGATCGCCTCCCAATCGGATCGGTCGTTTTAGCGAAGGATGGGGGATCAAACAATATTTATAGACTCGGAAATATCACAAAAACAAACAAGTAATTGTGGTAAGTCGAGGTCGGTCCACAGGGAACGGTGTGTGTTTATGAAGCTTAAAGTGTCGTGTTTGATGTCTTAGAGGGGGGGGGGGTTTGTAGAGGTCGAGTCTATATTAGAGGAATAACTACGATGATGGCTTAGAGGTGGTCAATCTAGGGAAAAGGTGTTAGGGAGAAGTCGGGATTCGGTACTTGGAGTCTAAGAAGGTCGGAATCGAGTTTTTGTCGCAATGTCGATAAACCCACCTAAATCCCGCTTTCGCGGTGAATGAGGGTAAGTCCCTAGTCATGGTAATTTCTACCCCGAGTTTCCCCACATTGATAGAAATTAGTCAAGGTCGGTCTAGTTGGCCGGACTAAAACAACAATGACATAACACCATAAATAAGATAAACCAACATGGAAGCAACCCACCAACATCCCTATATTCAAATAATCCAAGCCCTCATCCCTAAACTCCCCAACAAGAAATCTACTCACACATCATTATGGAAATCATCACAACATGCATATTAATTAGATCTAAACAAGATGATGATGAGAAAACAACACAAGAACTAAACTAGAGATTAGAGAGTGGAAGAGAATTATACCAACTATGTAGATCTATAAGAAATAAGAAGATATCATAGATAAAGATTGAATCTTTGATGAATAAAATGGAGAACTTGTCACTAATCCTCCAATAAACCCAACAAATCTTCAAACAAAACTTGAATAATCTTCTTACAACCTTGAAATCTAAATAATTGTTGATGGATACTTGTAGATCTACTATTAATTACTATGTAAACTACTAGAATTTTGAGGATTTTTCTAGATTACTACTACTAATGGATGGTGGAAGGGTGTAATGTCTTCCCTCCTTAGCACAATAGAGAGGTGGTTTAGGCAATGAATTAGGGTAACATATATATAGTAATCTCTTAAAGGGTTTTTAACCTAAAGCCCAAATCCAACTTTATGCTCCATTAGTGAGACAATCTCCCTTTGCATCTCCATGGGGTGAAACTTCGCCCTGCGGACTTGACGTTAATTCCCATCGGGTGAAAATTTCGCCCGGTGAGATTTTCTTCCATTTTTGACGTTTTCGGCACTTCTTCCCATCGGGCGAAATTTCACCCGGTGGGCGAAATTTCGCCCGGTCAGTTTCGCCCGGTGGGAAGTTCTCGGAAAATCTTCGGGAGGCACTTTTACCGTCGGGTGAAATTTCGCCCGGTGGTGTCTCACCGGGTGAAATTTCGCCCGGTCATTTTTCGTGGCCTCGAGTCTTGTCTCATTCTTCGTTGTTCGATCGGATGGCTTTAAACTTTAAGTTGTGTGCTTTGCTCTTTGGACGGTTTTCCCTTCTCTTGTGCTCGTGGAAGCTCAATCGTGATTTTTGTAGCAAAACCTATCAAAATCGATAGAAAAACTACCAAAAACACGTAAAACGCATAAGAGGGAAGCCAATGCGAGAAGTACGCAAAATATGGCGATAATCGCACTCAAGACTCGCAAAACGAGGGAAAAACGGGTCTAAATGGGAGGAAAAACGGTCTAAATTTAGCACACAACAATTCCCCCACACTAAACCGTTGCTCGTCCTCGAGCAAAGACCCAAAAAGAAATTACACTACTACTACTACTACTACTACTAGCTAGACTATGCTAAGCTGATAGAGGGCAATTAACGGGCCCGCTCCGTCCCTTCAACTCACATCGAAATACTTATGAGGTAAATACTTATGAGGTAAAGTACTCCCATGCAAGGCAAGTTGGGGCTTGCTCAAAATGGTGGATGCGACTAAACACACAAAAACACATAGCACAAAAGAATAGACGCATCCAAAGCAAAAATAAAACACCGAATCCCTCATCGAGACGGCGGGGAAAGACACCGATTACTTACCTAAAACAACAATAGACTTCCAAGATAAATCACCCACGTAAACAAGGACCAAAACCTAATACTATGACGATTAAGCAATATAGATGTTGATAACTTAGCTAGGTCTGTCTAATCTTCTAAAGGGGTACTACGGGGCGTATAATGGAGTGGAAAAAGTGAACCATGGATTCGTTCGACACTGTAGGTAGGTGCAGTCCCGCTCTCTTTGGCTAAGTCAAGAGGGTCGTTCCAAAAATCGAATTTCCTAAATTAACCCAAATAAAAAGGTGGAGTGTTTACAATTATTGGGATGGATCGACTCATCACCGCTATCTTCCGACCTCGGGACTCGGTCCTCTAGTTGGCACTTCACGACAATGAATCGATCAAAGGGCTTTTTTTTTTTTTTTCGAAGGAGATGTTTTTGATAATTTGATTTTCATTTGAAGCTCCTTTTCTTCTCCTTTTTTTCTTTGTTTTTCATATTTTTGTGCCCTTTTTATCTTGCTTTGGTTTGCCATTTTTTGGCTTTTGATGTGGTTCGTAACCAAGCTTGGAGGTTATTTTTGTGTAAACTTATTGTGATGATGTATAGGTGGAGGAAAAATAGGTAATCAAGAACGCGCGCCATTCCGGATAACCCACCAAAGATGGAAAGGATTTGGACTAAAGGTGCAATGGTTATTCGAGCAAGGTCACCTAGAAAACGGGATGCGGGAACCAAGGCCTAACTCCTCCATGGGTGGTCAAGGTGGTCAAATGCAAACCCCGAAGTAAACCTCTAGTAGAAAAGGTGGACTCAAAGCTAAAGGATCAAAAAATTCATTGCCTAAGAGTCATTCTACTAGACTAAGGTCCAAAATCTACAATGGGTTATCTAGAATGGGATGTAAACTCTTGTTGTAAGTTTGTAATCGGGTTTTCGAAAAATTTTAGTCCTAGACACACTATACAAAAGCAAAATAAAACGGAACACACGAAAATGAAAAAGCAAATAAAAGAAAACACAAGTAAAGTCATGAACTCCATACTCCATCAACATTCAAGCATAATCAACCACAACACCAAAATGCTCAACTTCGAGAGCCTCCAATAGCAACAACCTAACTCCTCTACAAAATTAAAGAAGAAAGAAGGAAGGAAGTTACCAAGCGGGTGCTTTCATAATCTCTTCAATTCGCGCTATTAAGATGGTGGTTACCTGTAAGAGTAGAGAACAAGACCGTACACGGGACACGAAACATAACGAGAAACAAGAAAAGAAAAGAAAAAGAAAAGCAAATGTTTTTGATTTTTCGAGTTTTTCAAATTTTTATGGATTTTGAAAAGATTTTTGAAAAATAAAAGATAGTAGACTCCTCCCCCACACTAAAATTGTACATTGTCCTCAATGGACAAGTAGGGAAGAACGAGAAAAATGAAAAAGAAAAAGAAGAAAAATCTTTTTGGATATTTATGATTTTTTCAAATGATTTTGGGTTTTATAATTTTTTGAATGTTTTTGGATTTTCCAAAAAAATTTGAGAAGAGAAAAGAAAAATAAAATAAAGAAAACGATAAGATAGTGGCGGGCCTAGGTGCAATCACATCACCTAGACCCTAGCCAAGTGGCTAAGAAAATGAAATAAAATGAAAGGGTGAAAAATTGGGCATAGGTGTAGTCACGTCACCTAGCCCGGATTAAGAAAAATTGAGAAAGATTTGATTTAAAAATTTGGATTTTTCAAAAGGGGTCAATGGCGTAATCACATCGCCAAGAGACCGGGAGCAATACCAAGGCCGCGACGGCCGCAAAAATCATTCAATGTACGGTGGGACAACTTGCAATTTTGTTCAAGATAAAACGATCACAATGATTATAATGATGGGACAGGGAATAAGGAACAACTTTAATTCACATACAATTGTAGATGATTAAGACTCACCGACTCCACATATATTTACCCACAACACATACGAACCACATAATCTACCAACTCTTGTAGGGGGGGGGGGGGTCTAGTCCGAATAGTCATTTGACGCAAAGGAGGCCGTGGGAGTTCCCTCACCGGCATACTCCCAAACTCCTACATCCCCCGAGTTGTTCAGTCGGAATTCACAGGGACCTGGAGGTAGGTCCCAATTATGATGGTTATAAATGTTGGTTCGGTCTTTGCTGGGGACAATTAAGGCTCGGTCATGGCTAAGAGAGACGAGGGGGTGGTCAGGCACGTGAAAGATCCAAGTGGGGAAGTAAGCCTCGTTAAGCCAGACACGGGGGTCATGTGGTTTAAGATGGTCGGTCGCATAACCCAAATTTCTTGCTATTACAGTCACAAGACCACCACAGTCGATAGAGGAGCGTTGGTCAATGATAATTTAATGAAAGTGTAACGCCACAACAATAGGTAGGTCAAGGGGATAAGGGTTACCGAGTAAAGAGTCACATATCAATTGTAGGACACACACATTGAGGTTAATAATATTGTCGATAGATGGCAAAAGACAGTGTGAAAGGATTTCAGCGAAATAACGAATGACTGGGTTACGGATTTCAGCGGTAGAATTAGAATTGGGTTCGAAATCACGTTGACCTGGCGCTATGCGCCTCCATAAGTCTCTCCTAGTCGCACTACTTTGCGAATCACTTAGGGGTCTACTTAGTCCGGTACCCGATGAGAGTAAACCTAGAGCTAAGCTAAAGTCAGAAATATTTAAACAGTGATTTCTACCAAACAAATTGAATTTGAACTCTTTAGGTGTGGTCGGGTTATCGATTGTAAAGGTACCTAGAAACTCACAAGTCAAGTCTTTATTTGTGCAAGGCACAAAATCAAGGAGTTTACTAATACCAATTCTAGATGATAACTCTCTAATATCGTTCTTAATTCCTAGAGTTTTCATTGTGAATGGCAAGGCCATCTCGTACTCTGAAAAGCTTTTTCAGAGAAGGTACAAGCAAGGGGTGAATTAGGGCACGGTAGAAGTTTAGGCCTAGCGGACTTACTAGAAGATGAACATTTAGAAGGATTAGAAGTCGAGGCCATACCTTGTTTACGCGCGACTCGTTGAGCTCTTGTCTCCATGATAATAATTTGCAAGAAAAATCTCAAAACTTTTGCTTCTCCTTTCTTCAAAAACCCAAAATAAATATTCACCCAAGTATGGAAAGGAGTTATGAATGGAGGTTGAATATGGTGTAATGATTTTGTGATGGTTGAAAGGATGAAATGATGAGTGAAGGGAAAAAGGTGGTATAAATAAGGGTGTTTGAGGAGGGAAAGTGAAAGTTTAAAGTTGATGGTAAAAATTTGGTGTAAAAATTATTGGAGGGAAAGTTATGTTGAGGTAAATTGTTGGAGGGAGATGAAAATGTAGTGAGTGAGTAAAAAGGTGTAGGTGATTGGCCAAGTCATACCGCCGGGTGAAATTTCACCCGGTTGGGTATCATCAGGTGAAATTTCACCCGACGACTTTTCGTCGTAAAAATCGTTTTTGCGAACTTTTTCCACCGGGCGAAATTTCACCCGGTCAAAATCTCACCGGGCGAAATTTCGCCCAGTGGTAAATTCTTCGGTTCCGACAATTCTGGCAACTTTCCGTAGGGCGAAGTTTCGCCCGGTCGAGTCTCACTGGGCGAAGTTTCGCCCGGCGGTCTTCTTTGCTGCGTTTTTCCGCCTTGCCATTTCATGGCTCTTCGATAATCACCCAGAGATTCAAATATAGACTCGACTCATATTACATAATCAATATTTCCCACAAACATGCTTGTGGTCTTCGATTTAAGCTCCATAACTTCTCCAAATGCTTGGTCTTCATCCAAATTTACGCTCCATGGTGAAATCTAATTTCAATCAATCTTCTCAAGCTAACAAAACTAATAAACTCAAAGAAATATGATACATATATACAAGGTGGTTGTTGAGGATACCACCAAACCTACATCAACTTCGAGAGGGGGTCAAACAACGCTCCCCAATGGGAGCTCACCAAACTTCATAGTAGCAAAGGTCTCACGAATATGACCGGGATGATAAATCTTCAAACGTTGCCCATTAACCATAAACTTCCCGGTTTCCGGGCTTGATATCTCTATCGATCCATATGGTTGCACTCCGGTCACTTCAAATGGACCCGACCATTTTGATTTCAACTTACCGGGAAAGAGCTTAAAGCGAGAGTTGAAGAGTAATACCTTATCACCAACGGAGAAGTCCTTACGAAGAATTCGAGAATCGTGCCATTGGCGAGTTCTTTCTTTGTAGATCTTCGAATTCTCGTAGGCTTCAAGTCTTAGTTCTTCCAATTCTTGTAGTTAGAGAAGGCGATTATTTCCTACGACACTCTCATCGAAATTTAGCTCTTTGATTGCCCATTTGGCTTTGTGTTCTAGCTCCACCGGTAAATGACAAGCTTTACCATACACAAGACGATAAGGAGTGGTTCCAATCGGCGCTTAGTAAGCCGTCCTCAATGCCCAAAGGGCGTCATTTAATTTCAATGACCAATCCTTTCGGTGTGTATTTACAACCTTCTCTAAAATTCCCTTGATTTGACGGTTGGAGATCTCGGCTTGCCCATTTGATTGAGGGTGGTAGGCTAAGGACATCTTGTGAGTGATACCGTATTTCCTTAGAAGGTGTTAAAAGGTATCCTTCCTAAAATGAGAGCCTCCATCGCTAATTATGGCTCTAGGCATACCGAATCTCGGGAAAATCACGTTCTTGAAAAGCTTGATTACAATCTTGGAGTCATTGGTGGGGGGCTACGGCCTCGATCCATTTTGAGACATAATAAACTGTGACTAGAATGTACTTGTTACCAAAAGAGGATTTGAACGGACCCATGAAATCAATGCCCCAAACATCGAACAATTCAATCTCCAAGATAGGTTGAAGGGGCATCTCATTTCTTCTTGTTATATTGCCACTTCGTTGGTATGCATCGCATGTGAGAATGAAAACTCGAATGTCTTTGAACATGGAAGGCCACCAAAACCAGCTTGGGAGAACCTTGGCAATTGTCTTTTGGTTGGCCAAGTGTCCGCCATAAGATGTCGAGTGAAGGTGCTTCACAATATTATATCCTTCTTCGGCCGTAACACATCGTCGGTAAATTCCATCTACGCATCGGCGAAATAAATAAGGCTCGTCCCAATAATAGCGTCGGGCTTCATAACGTAGTTTCTTCCTCTCTTGTTTGGAATAATCGTCCGGAATAAAATGAGACACTAAGAAATTGACGATATCGGCATACCAAGGTGTAATAGTTTCAACGGCCATCAAGGCCTCATCTCTCATAGCTTCATTGATGGGAATACCATCTTCTTCATTGCTCTCTTTACTTACCGTTAGTCTACTAAGATGATCCGCTACCAAGTTCTCCGATCCGGCTTTGTCTTTAATCTCAATATCGAATTCTTGAAAAAGGAACACCCACCGAAAGAGTCGGGACTTTGTCTCCTTTTTAGACATGATATAACGAATGGCCGCATGATCGGTGTGAATAATGACTTTGGAACCGGTAACATAATTTCGGAATTTCTCCATGGCATAGACAACGGCAAGCATCTCTTTTTTGGTTGTGGTGTACCTCGATTGGGCTTCATCTAAGGTCTTGCTTGGATAATAAATCACATGTAGCTTCTTATCAACCCGTTGTCCTAGAACGGCACCAACGGCAAAATCAGATGCATCGCACATGATTTCAAATGGAAGATTCCAATCGGGCGCTTTGATAATTGGAGTGGTAGTGAGAGCGGTCTTTATCCTGCAAAAGGCCTCAAGACAAGAGTCATCAAAAACAAAAGGTGCATCTTTCATAAGCAAAGAAGTCAAAGGCTTAGCAATCTTAGAAAAGTCTTTAATAAATCGTCTATAAAAACCGGCGTGACCTAGAAAACTCCTCACCCCTTTGACATTTGTAGGTGGTGGCAAGTTCTCAACCACAGAGACTTTCGCCTTATCGACTTCAACTCCTCTATTAGAAACAATATGAACTAGGACAACACCTTGTTCAACCATAAAATGACACTTTTCCCAATTTAAAACAAGTCTATACTCTTCACATCGAGCTAACACTTGATCAAGATTTTCAAGACAAGAATCAAAAGATGTACCATGGACACTAAAATCATCCATAAAAACTTCCATGGATTTTTCAATAAAATTGGAGAAAATAGCCATCATACACCTTTGAAACGTTCCCGGCGCATTACACAATCCAAATGGCATCCTTCTATAAGCATAGGTGCCATAGGGACAAGTAAAAGTGGTTTTCTCTTGGTCATCGGGATGAATAGGAATTTGAATAAATCCGGAATGACCATCAAGGAAACAAAAATAAGAATGATGCGCCAATCTTTCAAGCATTTGATCAATAAAGGGAAGGGGGAAATGGTCTTTTATGGTGGCCGTGTTCAATTTACGATAGTCTATATACATGCGCCAACCGATAATGGTCCTAGTGGAAATTGACTCACCCTTTTCTCCTTTAACAACCGTCATTCCTCCTTTTTTCGGCACAACTTGTACGGGGCTAACCCATTTACTTCCGGTTATTGGGTATATAATGTTAACCTCATACAACTTGAGGACTTCCTTCATGACAACCTCTTTCATGGTGGGGTTCAACCTACGTTGACCCTCAACCGAAGGACGGTGGTCATCATCAAGGATGATCCTATGCATGCAAACATTTGGGCTTATGCCTTGGAGGTCGACAATGCTATACCCGATGGCCTTTTTGTGCTTTCTTAAAACAATTAAAAGTTTTTCCAATTGAGGTCCATCAAGGGTAGCATTGACGATAACGGGATAATTAGTTCCTTCAAGAAAAGCATATTTGAGGGAAGAGGGGAGTGGTTTAAGTTCAAGATTAGGAGGAGAAGATACCATACTCTTACCCACCGGTAGTGGTTCTACCTTTTCATCATGCAAACATTCTTCTTCAAGAGGTGGAGAGTCAAATGGTTCATCTTCTTGCTTATCATCATCTATCAAGCTATACTCAACCAAACTATCAATAACTTCAATGGAATGCATTTGTTCAATCATTGGTTGTTTAAGAGCTTGAGAAAGGGAAAACTCTACCGACTCGTTCCCTATGTTAAATGATAACTTTCCATTCTTAATATCAACTATAGTACCTCCGGTAGCCATAAAAGGTCGACCTAAGATAATGGGGGTAACAGTGTCTTCGGGCATATCCATGACAACAAAGTCGGAGGGGATGAAGAACTTACCAACTTGAACGGGTACATCCTCAAGTATCCCAAGTGGGTACTTGACGGACCTATCCGCAAGTTGAATCGACATGCTAGTGGGTCTCATCTCCCCCACACTAAGTCTCTCAGCAATAGAATAAGGTAATAAACTAACACTAGCCCCAAGGTCGCATAAAGCTTGATTAACAACAACATTTCCTACCCGACATTTCGTTCATAAGAATGGCATTACATTGACCCGTGAGAGAGACACATTCTTTGTCGTCTATGGTTCTCTTTTTAGTCAAGACATCTTTCAAAAACTTAGAATAGAGGGGCATTTGAGAAATTACCTCGATGAAAGGTAAAGCTACCTCTACTTTCTTTAACATATCCACGAAACGGCTAAATTGAGCATTCTCCTTGGGTGGCTTAGCTCGCTCGGGAAAAGGCAATGGAGGGACAAAAGTGGGAGGCGGTGGAACATTAGATTCTTCTTCTTCTTCGGCTAATCGCTCCGCCTCTTTTCTTTTGGCTTCTTCGGCTTCCATTTGCTCTTTCTTCTTTCTTTGTTCTCTTAGTTCATTCTCCGCATTTTGGAGGATATCAAACTCCGCTTGTATTCCCTGGTTTTGTTTGGGGGAAGGGGGAGATGATTCTTGTGGTGCACTTGGTTGATTCACTTTGGATGGGGTAGTCTTGGTGTTCAAGTTAAAGTTCTTATATGGGTCCTCAAGTTCTTTGCAACCTCTCAAAATTACGGCATTTGCTTGGTGTGAAGGATCTCTTGGGTTTTGGGGTTGACCGGGCAAACCATGGGGTGGATGAATTGGTGCGGCTAAGGCTTTTGTTGCTTCTTGTGATTCCCAAACTTTTAGCCTTGCCTTAGTATCTTGATGTTCATTCCATAGTTGGCCAACGGTTCTATGCAAATCATTATAGTTCTCCCATGAAGGACCTTCTTGACCAAATTGAGGATTGCTTGATTGGCCATAAGATTGGGAGGGTTGATTGAATGATTGTTGATTGTAACCTTGGTTTCCATGAGAATTTCCTTGGAACCCTTGATTGTATCCATGATTAAAGTGATTACTATGTTGATTTTGGTAATTGTTGTAGTTGTTAGGAACATGGAAGTTCCTACCTTGTTGATTGAAGTTGCTCCTTTGATGAGGAGGCATATATGGGGGCATCTTTGGAGGACCTTGATTAAAGGGCCTTTGTTGACTTTGATTGAATGGCCTCATTTGACTCCCTTGGGCGCGCGGCATCGGATTTTGAACATTTTGATTTCCATAAGAGAAATTAGGATGAAATCTTGTGCCGGCATTGTAAGTATTAGAAAAAGGATCAAATTGAGGTCTTTGCCCATATACTTGTATAGCTTGGACTTCATTTGGCTCTTCAACATAAACTTCTTCATTAGGAATGCAAGAGCTAGAGTCGTGGCCATGATTGCCACAATGATCACATTGAACTTCCCATGTTAATAGCTTTGTAGGTGATGGTTGCCTTGGAGGAACACTCCCTTGAATTTGGTAAATACCTCTAGGAGTGGGCTTAGAATTCATGGCATCCTTTCTCCTTTTCAATTCTTCAAGTTCCGTTTGGAATTTCAATTCATTAGAACTCGTAGATGAGTTCACTTCAATTTTCTTTCTAGAATCCCTCGATTGACCCATTCTTGAATCACTCCTTGCCATCTTCTCAATAAGATTCTTAGATGCCTCATCGGTGAGAGAAGAGAAGTCTCCTCCGGCAGCCGAATTGAGGTTTTCCTTGGTTCTCGATGAAAGGGTGTTGTAAAATGTTTGGGTGGTTAGCCAATCGGGTATTCCATGATGTGGACATTTGCGCAACAAATCTCTATATCTTTCCCAAGCCTCACTTAGGCTTTCGAATTCATCTTGCTTGAATGTTTGTATCTCCATGCGATATTGGTTAGTCTTTGACGGTGGAAAATATTTCTCCAAGAAGGCATTAGATAGTTGAGCCCATGTTGTGAAAGTATTAGCGGGATGACCTTGAAGCCATCTACGAGCTCCATCTCTCAAGGTCTTCGGAAATAATAAGCGATGCAATTGACATGAAGTTAATCCATTGAGTCGGGCTCCTACTAATTTTTCTTTGGATGAAGCGATGTGCTCTTGAGCATCTTCTTGAGAAAAGCCGTGAAATGTATCTTGTTGGACCGTGTTGGTTAAAGAAGCTTTCAATTCATAGTTCTCGGGAATCTCTCCGAAATCGACAGGAGAAGGTGTTTCTTCATGTGTGAGTTGAGAGTGCGAACCTAGAGTCGCCATTGGTTTGATTGGTGGTGATGGTGGATTTGGATTTGGTGGATTTGGAGAATTTGGAGAATTTGGAGGGGATGGAATTGGTGGTGTTCTCGGTGACGGTGGTGGTGGTGGTGAATTATGTGAAGTGGAAGGTATGGAAGGATTGTTTGGAGGGGGGTTATGTGATGTAGAAGGTGTAGAAGGTGAATGTGGTAGGATGGGATTAAGGTTAGGAGGTGATAATGAAGGATGTGGAATGATGGTGGTTGAGTTATTTCCTCGAAAACACAATGCTCTAAAAGTCCTTTCCGGTTCCGGATTGAACCACAAGGGCGATGACGTGTTCCTGGGCATAAAACTCAATCAAACGGTGAGACTCCTAGCACCTCGCGGTACTAGGGAAAAGAGAGAAGGGAAAAGAATCAAACACAACAACAACTAGCCGTTCCCCGGCAACGGCGCCATTTTGATCGCCTTCCAATCGGATCGGTCGTTTTAGCGAAGGACGGGGGATCAAACAATATTTATAGACTCGGAAATATCACAAAAACAAACAAGTAATCGTGGTAAGTCGAGGTCGGTCCACAGGGAACGGTGTGTGTTTATGAAGCTTAAAGTGTCGTGTTTGATGTCTTAGAGAGGGGGGGGGGGGGGTTTGTAGAGGTCGAGTCTATATTAGAGGAATAACTACGATGATGGCTTAGAGGTGGTCAATCTAGGGAAGAGGTGTTAGGGAGAAGTCGGGATTCGGTACTTGGAGTCTAAGAAGGTCGGAATCGAGTTTTTGTCGCAATGTCGATAAACCCACCTAAATCCCGCTTTCGCGGCGAATGAGGGTAAGTCCCTAGTCATGGTAATTTCTACCCCGAGTTTCCCCACATTGATAGAAATTAGTCAAGGTCGGTCTAGTTGGCCGGACTAAAACAACAATGACATAACACCATAAATAAGATAAACCAACATGGAAGCAACCCACCAACATCCCTACATTCAAATAATCCAAGCCCTCATCCCTAAACTCCCCAACAAGAAATCTACTCACACATCATTATGGAAATCATCACAACATGCATATTAATTAGATCTAAACAAGATGATGATGAGAAAACAACACAAGAACTAAACTAGAGATTAGAGAGTGGAAGAGAATTATACCAACTATGTAGATCTATAAGAAATAAGAAAATATCATAGATAAAGATTGAATCTTTGATGAATAAAATGGAGAACTTGTCACTAATCCTCCAATAAACCCAACAAATCTTCAAATAAAACTTGAATAATCTTCTGACAACCTTGAAATCTAAATAATTGTTGATGGATACTTGTAGATCTACTATTAATTACTATGTAAACTACTAGAATTTTGAGGATTTTTCTAGATTACTACTACTAATGGATGGTGTAATAGGATGGTGGAAGGGTGTAATGTCTTCCCTCCTTAGCACAATAGAGAGGTGGTTTAGGCAATGAATTAGGGTAACATATATATAGTAATCTCTTAAAGGGTTTTTAACCTAAAGCCCAAATCCAACTTTATGCTCCATTAGTGAGACAATCTCCCTTTGCATCTCCATGGGGTGAAACTTCGCCCTGCGGACTTGACGTTAATTCCCATCGGGTGAAAATTTCGCCCGGTGAGATTTTCTTCCATTTTTGACGTTTTCGGCACTTCTTCCCATCGGGCGAAATTTCACCCAGTGGACGAAATTTCGTCCGGTTAGTTTCGCCCGGTGGGGATTTCTCGGAAATTCTTCGGGAGGCACTTTTACCGTCGGGTGAAATTTCGCCCAGTGGTGTCTCACCGGGTGAAATTTCGCCCGGTCATTTTTCGTGGCCTCGAGTCTTGTCTCATTCTTCGTTGCTCGATCGGATGGCTTTAAACTTTAAGTTGTGTGCTTTGCTCTTTGGACGGTTTTCCCTTCTCTTGTGCTCGTGGAAGCTCAATCGTGATTTTTGTAGCAAAACCTATCAAAATCGATAGAAAAACTACCAAAAACACGTAAAACGCACAAGAGGGAAGCCAATGCGAGAAGTACGCAAAATATGGCGATAATCGCACTCAAGACTCGCAAAACGAGGGAAAAACGGGTCTAAATGGGAGGAAAAATGGTCTAAATTTAGCACACAACAATCCCAAGATCACGAGGTAGGAGGTTTTTTGAGGACCACTCGATCGAGTCCCTTCCATGACTCGATCGAGTGGCCTCCGTCATGCCAAAACCGTGAGCTTCCTACAAATTTCGAGCCTCGATAAATAAATTTTTACGACTTCGGTCATCACGTGTCAAGTCTATCAGGTGATTCACTCCTTTTCAAAACCATACACCGTACTATTCGCTAATTATATAGTTCCCTTATATTTATTTTATCGTTTATTATATTTATTTCGTTTTGTTCGTCGTATTGTATTTTTCGGGTTCTATTCCGCCCGCGCATTTGTAATCTTTTGTTTTAAGTTTTATTTTTGTTGCTTGTATTTATTGCTTTCATAAATGAACCTCGCATGCTAAATAACTTTGACGTTAGTTTAGATGCATTAAACGACATAGTTAAACATAATTCACATGTTTAGTTAAAAAGCATTGTTTGCTTGACATTCAACCGTCAAACTAACGCGCGAACACGAAAAACGAACGATATCTAAGTAGAGGCCGCTAAGTGCAGGCGGGATTGGGTGTCCTTTGTGGGCTTCCTAACACGTACCCTCACCCCTTACTCAGAACCATGGTTTCCGGATGTCCGAAACCGTTGGCATACGAGAGTCATTCAATACACGATTCCCAATAACTCGGCATCGGTATCGTAATGCAAAGGGACGAACCCCTAAACTCTAGCATTGAAAGCGGGCTGTGCTTTGTGCACGATCCGCGTAAATCTATAGAGTGGGTCCGAACGGGTCTGAATTCCCACAAAACTCGGCGGCGACTCCTAATTAGATTTAAATTTCAACCCGAGATCCATCTCACATGAGATTCATTCGCCTCCCCAAGCCCGCGTGTGGCGCGTCGGGGTGGACCTATGTCATGTCCACAGTTATGCGTACGCCATAGGGCGCCCTAACCTTTAAGTGCCTAGGGCGGCGCGCCTCGAGGGGCGCCACCTTCAGTACGACTTATTTGGAGATTATACGGACTTTAGGCGGCATTTATTATCAAATGTACTCGATCGGAGAATTTGATTTGTCATCACAAAACTTAGGTCCTTTGCATTTCGACGTCGTATTTATCTCTTAAAGCCTACGACGATCGATTTAGCGTCATCGGACGTTTGCTCGAATCGATTTTGAAAGTAGTTGTTGTACATTATACACGGTATTGATATAAACAAAATGTTAAAAACAAATAAATGTTAAAAGTTAGGAACAATAATAAAATGTTAGGTACGATAATAAATTTTAGACGTTAGTAGTTAGTAACGGAAATGTTAGTAATACAAGAAATTAAAAGTTAGTAATGTTAGTAGTTAGTATATCAACATATAAAAGAGTTAGAGATTAGAAACGGGATTTGTACACCCTCAACCTACATGTCAATTGTCTCGGAAAACGAGCTCGCGGAGTATCGTCGTAGACACGGGGAGCGGTTCGAGTATGTAGAATCAGTTAGGGTGTGTTTTGAGTTTAGGATTACCGAACCCTTGTCGAATGAAGGGAGTAGGTTTCGAGATTGACAAGGTTTGACTCGGTTTTTGTAGAGGTAGGGAGAGAAAGAGCTCTCGGATTTTTGAAATGGAGTTTCATAAATGATTTCTTCGAACCTTGATACGTTGGACGTGAGGGTGTATTTATAAGGTTTTGCGAAATGCTTCGACCCGGGATTCGGATGCCCGGAAGCTTGCGATTGAGTATTGGGGCGCCCCAGCGGAGGCGGCTCAGTTCTGGGGCGCTCGGATGCGGGAATTGAAATCGCGCGTATCAGAAGTTACTCAAAGTACATATTGATATCCGGTTTATTTGAGGTAAAGTCGGATTCCGTTTTAACTTTATCCTTGAGTGTACTTGGACGCATTTTGTAACACCCGTGTTTTTTTGACCATTTTAGTTATTTATAATAACGATTAATATTAATAAATTGAGTCTCGACAAACTATTTTATATAGTAATATTCAATTCTTGTGCTTTTGGAACCTTTCTATTTCACTTCATTGTTTGCAAAACTGAAATTTCTATCGTTATCGCAATTCTGCACGATTTCGTAAAATGGTTTCTATTTTCTCATACGAACTTCAACTGAGGCGTTTCAAAGGCCTAAATTTATTATTTTTCCAATATCTATACAATGGTAATATCAAAACTTTCATTTTCTAAGTCCATCAAAATAATATTGTACTAGACAGCCCCTTTGCAACGAAAATCGTCACCCGACGAATCGTTTCTCGACAGTCCATTTTCTTACTTATTTCCTAACCATTGTGTGACCAAATAAACTCAAAAATATCACCCTAAGGCATGAAATACAGTCACTTTGAAGTCCAAGCCTCAAAATATGCCTAACTAATCAAAAACACCATTTCTAGTAATGTGCTGTACTTCTTAAAGTATTAACTACTTTGAGTAATTGTCAAATTCTTGTCCACCCTTTTCTCCCCCATCTTTTGCACGACCAAGATCTCATATAACCATCCTCTTAAGCCCATTAAAACCACTTATTTATCCACCTAACACCCTCCTTAAAATCCTTTCTAAAAACCAAAGGAAAACCATCAAAATAATACTAAGTTCTTAAGCCTTTACACCACCATTTTTAAGAGCATTAATCCCTTCTTTCTCTTATCTTATACTACTTATTTTCAAAGTTATTTAATATTATAACTACTAACTTAGTTTTTTTTATGTCCTTCTAACTAATTTATGAAGAGGAGCAAGAGAAAATGAGCATCGATCTTCGTTTTCTTATACTCCCTCTCATCCATTCAATTCTTTACGTGGGGGCCGTTTTTGTGAGGAGAAATGGTGGGCCTATGTAAAGAATTGAATGGATGGGAGGGAGTATGTTGTAGAATCGAATATTTATGCTTAATCTAACCTAACTTTTCTTCGCCCTCAAATCTCGTAGTATAGTGTTTAGACTCTAACTAACATATAACATCATGTTTAGGACTAAATCATTAGATCACCAAGTTTAAAGATAACTATTTGTTGATTTATTACTTAACTATACATGCTGTAAAATGGATTATGTGATGTATGATGTATATGTTTACGATTTTCTGTGTAAAATATATTTCGAATTAGCCTTAGGTTTCTTCATGAAAGTTGTAGATCTGAGTGTCTAGAATATATGGAAAATGTGAAAAGTAATTTTTTATGAATATATATATATATATATAATTATTTTTTTTCTGTAAAATGATACTGTATGCTTTTATGTACTGTCTGCGCAAATGATATGTATTCTAGTGTTAAACATTTCTTTTAGACTTGAAAAAAATATATTATGTTTCTAATGATGTCTTTTATGTTTACGTCAAATTTCATATAAATCCATTATATATATTTTCATTTATAAAATTTGTACTAAAATGGGTCAGATCTAAAAAGATGATTTTATTTAAGAACAATTATAAAGTATTTTAGTCTAAATTTCTTGGGTTAAATTATGTACAAATATAGGTATCTAAAATAAATATTTGGTTAACTTTAATGATTTTTAATTATTTTAAAAGATTTAAAAGAGAGTATTGAAAATCATATCATTTCGATTTTTAATTTCTTAAAAATAACAAAGCTTCTTATTTCTAAAAAATGAGTTTATATATGGAAGCCTAACTCATAAAATTATATTTAGTATGAAAATCGTGATTCAAAAATGACATTTAAAAAATGGCTTATTTTGTATCCTTAATAATGTTACCGATTTCGTTATTACATAATTTATTTACGTAAAACTCTAAGTTTTGAGAAATATAATACTTGATAAGGTTAAAAATAATTTTTATAATTTTTATAAATTTATTTGATTTTTGA
Source organism: Agrostemma githago (assembly GCA_958450325.1). Lineage (NCBI taxonomy): Eukaryota > Viridiplantae > Streptophyta > Magnoliopsida > Caryophyllales > Caryophyllaceae > Agrostemma > Agrostemma githago. Next base: position 39,796,156 of record OY288259.1, on the reverse strand, counting down.
AATATTTTACTAAGTATAAATAGGTTTTAAAAGATAAGTATACTTGTACAAATACGAAACTGTATAAAAATACTAAATACGTACACTTGAAGAATAATTGTACTGAATACTTATGCCCAAAAAGTATAGAGTACTAAAAGACGAATAACTCAAAAGTACTAAGTTAAAACATGCTTCTTTTTGGTAAAATGTGAGAAGATATATTAAGACCAAAAAATAATTACAAAGGCTGCTCATCACCTAATGCCAATAAAAAGTAAGTCCAGGGGCCATGGACAAACTTCTACTTCTAATTTCCTTCCTTATAATTTCGGATAGGATTTCAGGTCTAACAAGAGTACCATCTATTCTAGCTTTATTACGTTGCACCCACACATGATAGTAGCATGCTGCCAACACCATAGCCTTCACCTTCCAATCTGGGTTATTCATCGGGGAAGAGATCAACGTAGCCGTGTCCAGTATAGTACCAAACCAACTCTCGATATGAGGAATCAACTTACAGCTATAAGGGCATGCAAAAAACAAGTGATCAACAGGCTCTACATCTTCACCGCAGGTACAACAATATTGCTCATCCTCGCTGCACCCAATTTTCTTTAGCTTCTCTTTTACATTCAACCCATTCATTCTATTAAGTCACACTATGACGGAATGCTTTGGTATATTCCAACTATTCCATACAACCACATCCCAATCACACAAAGGACACTTTGTCCGTAACCATTCATACCCATCCTTTATTGTGTATCCCTTGGAGGACCCCGTCCAACTATTATTTAAGTAGTCTCCCTTGAAATTTTCCTTAACCTTGCAAATTTGTTTCCATGCCCAGTTATCAGCAACGTTCAGCTTGTAATCAGACCTTGACTTTTAATACATGCTTAAATGAGTTAAACATGCTTAAATGAGTTAAACATCACCTAAACTTATTAATAACCACATAAGGACTAATTAGTGACTAAGTCAAAAATAAGGGTTGACTAGTCCATCTTGGTCAAACTTTGACTTTTTATGTCAACATAGACTAAGTCAAGATAAACAAACTCATCTTAAATAATGTACTTAAAAATAATTGAATCTTTAATCAAATCTCAACTAATGGACACTTCAGATAATATACCTCAAATAAAATATTCCAAATCTCTTATATCAATATATACTAAAACCTATCAGTTAAGATAAATTTTACAACGATTGACAATGTTTGTTAATCTTAAAATCGACATACTTAAATTCCATAGGAATAATCGTACTTCTAGTCAGTGTGTTACCTAAGCCGGTGATCAGACACGTTTTCACGAACGATGTTATCGACACCAATCATGTGAAAATGAACATGTGCCCTGACAGTACCCTCTGAGTTGTCTTCACCATTCCATGTTGTAATGACTTGTTCCGAGTCAATACACAGCCCACAGACCGGTCATCCTTATGGAACCCGGTATTGTTTCATCCCTCTGGTCATCAGACATGTGCCCTACGATGACCACTGAGCTCGATATTCTAGAGACTTTGTCTTTATAAGACACCCAAATTCAGCCTATGTTTCATGTTGGGCGCTATCTTGGTAAAGTTTAGAAGGCGATGCGATAGAAGACAGCTTCGAATGTAGAGTACGACACTCGGAGTCACTGCTCATGGGAGGCCATGATGCATCCTGCCGATGCGAGAAAATACTAAGAAGTAAATGGGCAGCCAGCTCTTTATGAGTTTTTCGGTAAATTAGTAGTCGTCCAGTTGCCATTGAGGTGCTCGGTTGAGTAAAGGTTCTCTTTTCCGAGACCAAGAGTATAGATTGTGTGTGCGCGCATACATAGACAAGGGCACTGATCAGCTCTCACTCTCTATGTCGGATATCTTTGGGGGCGGAATACCTTCCGACCTTTGCCTTAGCAGTGTATGGAACATGTTCTGTTTAGCGGGGCCTCTGAGTCCATGCACTTGCAGTCCTTCTTCTCCGTATGTCTGTCAACTAAACCGAGTCAATTTAGGTGTTCGATCCTATTGAGCACTAGGGGTGAGATGTAAACCTCTTAGTATCGATATGATTGGTGGGATTGATGTTCCCATCCGGACTTATGGTGAGATGCAAGCCTTAAGTACGCATGAGACATTAGTAGTCACGTCCCGTGCATTGTGTGTAAGAGAAACCATTGTTTTTAAAACTAAATGACTATAGTTTTCTAAATCATATGTTTTGGTATGCCTCATTATTATTCTATATATACACATGATAAATTAGTTTGAATGAGCACATATGTTCAAAAGTTATATACTCGTCATGTTTCACATGTCACCTGCTGAATGAGTTGATTCACATGACGTATGCTCGATGATGAAATATCCATTATGTTTCTCATGTTATTCACAAGATGGATGCTTTACTGTTTACTTCTCTCATATCATTCACATGATGTATGCTTTACTGTTTTACTTCTCGCATGCTACTCACATGATGTATATTTTACTGTTTTGCTTTTCACATGCTATTCACATAATGTATGCCTTGTCGTAATTCACATCGCATGCTTATTTCACATGCCAATATGTTCACATGCTAAAATGAACTTACTTCATGTGTATCTCACATTGTATACATGTCGACTTGTAATGTGACATGCCTCCTTATCTGTTAATTAGATAACCTAAAGATTGTACTACATTGATTATTCGGGGCCGTGTTAGAAGGACGGTTATAATTAGGTTACTCCCACTAAGTGGGACATGTATATTTAAATATTCATTCATGTTGACGAACCCTCAAGACTGGACATGGGGGCATGCATGAGTGCAAGAGATACAGCTTAGCAGACGAGAGTGTCAAACTATAAATCTTGTAACACAAATTTTGTCAGACTATTGTAGTTAGAAATTTGTAATTCGGTTTTCAGTTGTTGTATTGTAACAAACGGTTCATTTATCAGTAAAAGACTCACTTGAGTCGACGGTTTTTAACTTTTACCACTTTTTACGACTTAACTATTTTCCGCCTTGTTAGTTAATGTCATTGGGAGAACCGGGTTGTTACACATTTTGAGTTTATTTTGTTTTCGGGTTTCGGCTTTGACCGGGTTTGAATCGGTCAACAAAAGACAATTTTTCCCCCGGTGGCGGTTTTTGCTCAAAGTAGCTTTATTTTATTGGAAACGACCCAGTGAGTCTGGATTTGAGGTCGGTTTTGAGATATTTGTACTCTGCTAACTGCCCACGTCAGATACTATAGATTTTGAGTCCGTATTCGAGCGTTTTGATACACGTTAACGTCCGATCATCATCGGGTGTTTTGTTGGAGACTGCTATAGACACAAGCAGTCAAAATGTGGGTGGTGTCTACAGCATGTCTATTCTCCGACATGTTATGTTTGAATATGGGTGTCAACGAGTTGTACTTGTTAAGTAAAATTTGAACTCGAGCATTAAAAAATTGAGCTTGCAAAGTAAACTTCGAGTTCGAGCCTATATACGACTATTAAAATTTAATAACATCGATATGTTTTAATAACTTTGTATCCAAAAAATATACATCGTCCGTACAACTCCAACTTTTCCCTTTCTTTTTTTGAAACTATTCACAGTTAACGAGAACTTTCGATATTCAATGCAATCGATTAGAGAAAATATATCAATGTGGAATTTTATTTGATTCGTTTTCAAAAGTACATTATTGATATCGAATTTCTATAATTTTTACTAATACGGTACGAAAGAAATTAACGACAAAAAATACACGTTGGTAAACATGAAAAAGCAAAAGGGAAGGTTGAAATTGAATATAGAGACTAAAAAAAGTATTAGACAAATCAATAAGACCATTTTATACGGCGAAATAATTAATAATATTTTTTTGAATAAGATCAACATATTAACTAATCGCATTATATCAAACTACTGGCGAGTTTGTCGGGCAGAGCTTTGATCAAGCCGCGCTTGAGCTACTCGCGATCTGTTTTGTCTCATTGACACCCCTATCTTTGAGTTGTGGCTACTTGGCTAGTATTGAAAACTAGTGATGGGGCCGGTAACTCCGTCGAGTCCTCACTGAGCCCCTACCTCCGACTAGACCTTTCCGGGTCGAGCCGGGACCATTCCAGAGAGAGACAGTCTTGCTCCCTTGACCCCGACCTGTATGGGGCAACCCAGTACCATTCCGAGGGGACACTTCTGACCCCTTGGCCCTGAGCCTTGGCTCAGCCACCTGAGTGTCCGACCAGTACGCTGAAAGCAAGCCTTTCTTCCTCTCCAGGCACTACAAGAAATACTCTCGTGGGCGACCCCCTTCTGGCGTCCAAATTTCACAGTCGCTCAACAAGCGATCGATGGGCCAATAGAAAAAAAATTATCGGAGAAGCGGGCGACCGCTATCGAACGCCACAGGTAAGAGGCGGGCGAGGGGACTACTATCGGTCGCTAAGGACCTGACCAAAATTTTGACGCGACAAATACTATGCACCCCCTTCATTTCCCCTTATTCTCAATATATTTTTTCACTTTAAACCCTCTTTCTCTCACCCGAACCCCCTACTCTCAAATTTCCTCCCCAATTCACTTCCCTTTTCTCATTTCTTGATTAAAGTATGAGTTTTGATTTTAATTAAGTTGAATTATTTAGTTTAATTTTTGTAATTATTGAATTCGATTAGATTATCAATGTTGTTTGGGTGTTAATTAAGTTTTGCATGTTAGTTTGCCCAATAGTTTCATCCAATATTGATTAGTTAGATTGTTAGTATGATGTTAGGGTTTAGAGTTTGATATTATGATCAATTGAGTGTTTTGTGAATATATCAGGTTTAGGATTAGGAAATTGATAGTATAAATATGAATTATAAACTGAATCGATTGTATTAGGTTTAGCTGATTTAAAATATGGATTCTAAATTAATAGTGTAATCCCCTATAAAATCTAACGCAATACAGTAGCGGAATTACTGTAGATTTGGATTAAAACACACTAATGTGCTATATCTTAATAAAAGAACGGCCAGTCAATACAGAGAGCACTTTTTACAAAAGGGCTAAAATAAATATTTTCCAAATAGGGTTACAAAAAAATCCATAAATAAACATGAATGAAGAAAGATTAGGATTCACGCTACTTGATAGCTCACACCCAAAACCCAGCAGCAAATATCTGTCATGCTATAAACATAACAGACATGTCAGTGGGGAGTAACTCGGACGTTCTTCCAGCCATATTATATCGTATGGAAAATAATAGTATTACTATATCAAAATAATTAAAATGGAAAACATTAAAATGATATAATAAAAATAAGATTTCGTAGAAAAACTTCAAATATTGGAACAATAAAATCATAACATGTTTTCAGAAGAAAACTTCAAATATTTAACAACCTGCAAACCAAAATGTATCGATAATAATAAAAATATTCAAAATGGCGTTATGGATAGGATTAGTGTCGACGGCTAGACTTTCACTAGGAGAATACTAAAAACTAGTTTCGAGAACTTAGTTCAAACAAATCAAACTTCGGTCTCTAACTAGGCTAGTCAACCATAATAAGACGGTGACTTATAAATGCGTGACCCTAGTTTAAGACAATGTACACCTCTCCTGGAATTACCTGTCACCCAGTTCAACTTATGACGACGACTTACTGCGAGGCCTAAGCTTAAGGTCAAAATGTACACAACTCCCGGGATACCTGTCACCCGGTTCAACAACTAATGTTCCGATTCTTAATACACTAGCCTTATAGTTGATGGAAAAAACGTATACCTTAGAATATATTACTCTAACCTCACCCTTGTCCTTATTCCATAACTCCAAAACAAGTCATTATCGATATTGAGAATAAACAATCATTTTAATAATATGAAGATAAAAGGAATAAACATTTTATATTAAAAGGGAAACTTTCTATAAATAGAAACTTAATAATTTTAGAAACTTACTTAAAATAAAATAGTCTTATGGCCTTTTAGGCAGTTCACCGAATTGGGAGAGTTCTACGCCGAGGCTCTCAAAAAGTTGCAAGAGGCCTGGTTGTTACGGTCGATAGGACCAACTCCAGACCCGCTAATAGAAAAGAGGGGAGCGGCATGGAATCCAAATATGTCTATACCATCAAGGTCGGGGACATGAGACCCAAACATGCACTGAGGTTAAGCACGAGGTGCAAGATCTAATCGATAAGGTAGTCTATGTCCCCGTAGGATGTCTTCAAAGGCGGACCTGTTCTCGATACCAAGCCCACTAAGAGGGCAACCCGCATGAACGCCGAGAGTCCAACCAATAAAGATTCGTATAGGGACGTGTGAACCCACCTCCGAGTCAGAGTTTAAGTTCATCTATAGGCCCTAGGCTTAATAATAATAATAATAATAATAATAATAATAATAATAATAATAACAACAACAACAACAACAATAATAATAATAATAATAATAATAATAATAATAATAATAATAACAACTGATTCTGAATCTAGAGAGGGTGAGGCGATTCCCCCTCCCCTGAGTCTCTCCGATTAGGGCTCCCGCCGGCGGCGGCCTCTGACCCCGGCGGCCCGTCTCCTTCTTGCCGTCCCCCCTTGACCGTCTTCTCGCCGTCTTCTCGCCCGGCGGCCCCTTTTCCGCTCCTCCCCTTACCGTCTCCTGCCACGCTCGCGCGTCTCTCTGTTCTTGCCGGCGCCCGGTTGTTGCCGGCGTTCCTTGTTCTTCCTCTTCTGTCGCCTTCCGCCGCCCCCCGTCCGTCCTCCCGGTCCTTTCTACCGGAATTCTGCCGATTTCTCTGGGACTCCGGGGTCCTCTGTTGTTCCTCCGGTGGATGGTCTGCTCCGTCTGTCCCTTCGCGGCTACTGTTCCTCCGGTGAATTCCGTCTGTCTGTCCGTCGCGGCTCTGTTTTCCGTCTGCCCTCCGTCTGTTGTTCCTCCGGTTAATTCTGCTGCTACCCTTCGCGGCTCTCCTCCGTCTGTCCGTCGGTTCCTCTGCTGCGAACTCCTGCCGTGGCTGCTGGGTTGCCTCGCCGGAGTGGCTGCTACCGCGGGGGTGGTGCTGCCGCTAGCCTCGGGTGCTGCTGCTGCTTAGCCTCGGGTGTCGGTTCCGCTGCTGTGTGTTGGCTGCCGGTTGCTTCGTCGGCGGGTCTTTTTGGCCTCGGTCTTTTCGGTGGAAGGTGAGGCTTTTGGTTTCGTCGGGCTTTCTCCGTCATCTTCATGCCATCTCTTTTTTGTTGTGTTTTTCTCCGTCTTTCTTGTTGCGTTGCTTGTTCTGTTTCTCCTTGGTCGGGTTGGGTTGGTTGTGGATTGTTGTGCCGATTCTTCATGCCGGGACTCGCGCGTTTTCATTGCCCCTTCGTTGGTCTTTCTGGGTGTTGTGATAATGGTGGGAACGGTCTGGTTAAAACCTCCCTCATCTTCCACCTCCGAAATCGACATGGCCTTGGAGAAGCTCAGGTAACTACGCGTCAAGCTCTTTCTTCTAGTTTATCTATTTTTTCTGAGGCAGAGGTTACCCTTAAGCGTATGAGTCTTTGGCTTTGTGGGGTTTGCTTTACAACGCATTCTCTTTCTGCCAAGTGTCGGCACGGGCCGGGGTCTGATTTGGTTGCACCCCCTGATTGTGGTGACGGAGTTGCTCGTTTTTTTGTTTATGACATCACTCGGCCGCTCGCTCCATCTTCGTCTCCTGGCGATGTTGTGGGGCCTGTTGGGTTGGGTTGTCTTGACGTGGCTTTTCTGGATCGCTTGCTGTCGTTAGGGGTGCGCACTGTGAAGTCTGTCCCTCCCAGATGTCGCCTTGGGTTTTCTAGGATCTTCAGGGGGCCCTTGATGCGGTGGCTGACTCCCCTGATGATCTTTCCCGCTGGGTTAGCTTGCTTATTTTATCTCTCTGTGTACTCAAGTCGTTTTCCCCCCAGGAGTAACCTTGAGTGTAGAGCTGTCGTGAAGCGCCAGCGTCAGGAGGAGTATATTACCAGTGCCATTCGTTCTTGGGGTGCCCCTGGTGGTATTGCTCTGCTTCTCCAGGAGACCTTAGCTGAGGAGGGGCCTTCTCTTCATTTGGAGGAGGACCCCGACTCTATTGAGGTTAACTTGCGGCAGTGTCGGCGGAAGATTTGTGATGGTCATTATGCTGCCGCAGTCTCGGTGCTTTCCTCGTCTGGCGTGGCCCCTTACACGGATGATACTCTGCAGGCATTAAAGGATAAGCACCCCTCTATTCCGCCCCCTTCCTTGCCACCTTTGCCTGCCGCTCACCCTCAGCTCGTCGCGTCCACGTCCGTCGTGTTGGATATGATCAGGAGTTTTCCGCGTGGCACTTCTTGTGGGCGGGACGGTTTTCGTGCCCAACATCTTCTGGATTGTTTGAGCGGGGCCGCGGTTGCTATCTCGGATGATCTGATCACCTGTATCCCTAGGGTGGTTAGCCTGTTTCTCGAGGGCAGATGCCCGCAGGTTATCAGTGAATACATCGCTAGTGCTCCGCTCACCCCGCTTGTTAAACCAGGTGGTGGGGTCCTTCCTATTGCTGTGGACACGGTTTGGAGACGCATTGTCTCCAAGGTTGGGGCTGTTCTGGTTGGTCCGTCGCTTTGCGGTTATTTTGAGGGCCTCCAGTTTGGGGTCGGGGTTTCCGGTGGGGGAGAGGCCATTTTGCATGCCTTGCACCGGTTTGTTGAGGATCGTGGTGGGGACGTGGGCCTTTCCATGCTTTTGGTCGACTTCCAGAATGCCTTTAATTTGGTCGACCGGGAGGTCATGTTGCGCGAGGTTCGTCGTTGTTGCCCTGTTCTTTCCCGCTGGGTCGAGTTTTGCTACTCTCGGCCGGCCAGGCTTTTCTATGGGGAGCACAGCCTTTGGTCCTGTCAGGGGGTCCAACAGGGTGACCCTTTGGGCCCTCTTCTTTTCGCTTTGGTCTTGCATCCCTTGATTTGCAAGATCCGGGACTCTTTTCCCTTGAGCTTGCAGGCTTGGTACTTGGACGATGGCACCATTGTTGGGGATACCTTGGTCGTGGGGAAGGTTTTGGAGCTGATTATGGAGGATGGTCCTCGCTTGGGCCTTCACCTTAATGTCGGAAAGACTGAGGTTTTTTGGCCTAAGGAAGACCCTAGGAGCCGACTCCCGGGTGTTTTCCCCCATGATATTTCTCGACCGCTGCGTGGTGTCAAAGTTCTTGGTGGTCCCGTCAGTATCTGCCGTGCTTTCAGCAGTGAGCTTGTGGCGAAGAGAGTTTCGAGAACCATTGAGCTTATGGATTCGGTTGCCAGGATTGAGGACCCACAGTGCGAGCTGTTGTTACTTCGTGCTTGCGCCGGTATTTCTAAGCTTTCTTTCTCTTTGCGTACCTGCCCCCCTACGGTCTTCGACTCGGCTAAGACCTTTGATGCGGCTTTGCGGTCTAGCCTGGAACGCATTGTCACCGCGTCCGGCCCCGGGTTCGGGGACTGGCAGTGGCGCCTTTCCACACTGCCCTTTAATTTCGGAGGGTTGGGTGTGTACAGCGCCGGGGGTGTCCTGCACAATGCCTTTTTGGCTTCTCGCCTTCAGTCCTCTGAGTTGCAGGCTATGCTCCTGCGGCCTTCTACTGTCTCTACTCCGGGGCCGACCTTCGATGCGGCCTTGGCTCTGTTTAGCGAGACCACCGGTTCTGACCTTTTCCGTAGCCCTAGTGAGATCGCTGCCCTCAAACACATGAAGAAATTGGCAGATATATATTTCACGAAGGTTGCTGCTTCGGTAGAATCGGTTTTCTCCTTGAGTCGGCGAAAGGTGGTATTGTTGAAGTCTCAACAGGGTGCTCATACGTCTGACTGGTTGCGCGCTGTACCCATTACTAGACTAAGAATCCACGGGGACGGTAATGTATAGCGTAGACTAGGTCGGCCCAAATACTAGACTAAGTCAACGAGCTAAGCTAAACTAGAGAATGATAGAGAGGGGAGAAAGCTAGACTAAGACTAAGGTACCGGAGAAACAAACAAGGAAACGGGCTAGGATTAGGTCGGGGTCAAAGGGGTAAAGGAATGGTGGAGGGAGAACTAGAGCGAAGAAGGTAGTAGGGTGATCTAGGTTGGTCCGGGCTCTCGCAACTTAGGCCCACCTAGAGGTTCATCCTAAAACCCATCTCGGCGACACACACGGCAAACGGGGTTCTAGCGCGCTATGGTGGCCTAGGTCGCATCCGGGCTCTCGCTACTTAGACCGACCTAGGGGTCGTCCTCACCGGGCTCTCGCAACTTAGTGAGGGAACCGAACCCACAAACAAACCATCACCCACAAGAGAAAAGCAAGAAAAACAAGCATATGTATCTACTAGTCAATCAAGCATTTCAACAAACATGTGATGTGCACCAAACCAAGAGGAAACCCAAATCTTTCACCAACTTCACTAACAATCCCTTAATCATTCAATTAACACCCTAATCACCTTACTAACCCTAGCAAGAACACTACTCTAACATAATCAAACTAATACTAACAAGAACAAAAGGAATCAACACAAGAATCCAAACATACATAATGGAAAACAAGGATAAACAACAAACAATGAATAAAGATGAGAGCTTGATAAACAATAAAGGATTAAGAGTAAAAGGAGAAGAAGATTATACCAAACTACAAGGGAAATGGAAAAGGAGAACACTTGCATAGAAGAAAACCCAAATAATTCCACCAAGGTTGTCAATCTTGGATGGATTCTTCAAGAGATCCAATAATACAAGAGTAAACTAAGATTAACTACTAATTACCGACTAATCTACACTAATCTAATCTAATCTAATCTAACCTAAAGTAGTCTAGGGTTTTAGGTCTAATGAAGTGGCTAAGCTTTACAAAACAAGGGAAGGGTATATATAGGGTTACAAGTGGAAGGGAGAAGAAAGAAACAAAGGCGCGGCAGCAGGTGGTCCTTCCCGGCCGGAAAGGGGTGGTCCCGGTCGGGAAGGGGTCGGTCTCGGCCGGGAAGGCATGCTCCCGCTCGGGATGGGCCCTGGACAGTAGCCCCCTTGTTTGTGCACCTCAACCGGAACCGGTTGAGCCTTGTAGGCCTCCTTTAAGCTCCTTTTGGTCCCTCCTTGCTTCTCATGGGTTTCTCGTCGATTCTCAGGACTCGGGATCGTATCTCGGAGGCTCGGGATTGGGTCCCAAGGTCTCGGGGTCGACTCCAAGGCATCAAGTCATCGTTCCTTAGTTTCGTTGGCTCCAAAATGTGTATGTATTGAGTCGGAATTGCTCCAACTCTTCCAAATCGGTCTCGGGAACCTGAAACGATCTAAAGGAAGCATAAGAAACCCATAAACCGCTCCTAAGGGGCGATTCCACAAGGAAAATGGGACCAAAACACAGTAAAATAGACACTACAAACTACACTTATCAACTCCCCCACACTTAAACCTTACTCGCCCTCGAGTAAGCACATACTAACTACTATACTAGCCGAATGGGTATTAGCGCACCCTACGCCCTTTCAACTCACCCGAATGCACTTTGAGGAAAAGTGCAACCCGCAAGGCAAGTGGGGTCTTGCGACAAAACTGTGGATGCAACCGGACACAAGACACAAAAACAAACAAGCACATAAACAAACAAACAAACAAACACAAGGTTGCACCCAAAGAAAAACAAATACCGCTTCCCTCAAACAAGCGGTGAAAGAAGCACCGGTCTAGGACTCGAGGCAAGTGACAACGCTCCAAAGCTAGCAATACAAACCAAGGTGAACTAAACCCTAATAGTATGACGATCAAGCAATAAAAACGTTGGTAACTTACCTAGGTCCTCCTAACTTTCTAAGAACGTGCTACGGGACGATCGGCGGAGTGGAAAGTGAAGAACCACGGTGTTAGTCGACACTGTAGGTAAGTGAGACCCCGCCCCCTTTAGCGTGAGCCAAGAGGGTCGTCCCAAGTCCAAAACCGCCTAACTAGTCCAAGTAAAAAGGTGGAAATATGCAAAATGAGGGAAGACCGACTAATGCCGCTATCATCCTTCCTAGGGACTCGGTCCTTTGGTAGGCTCTTCACGGCAAAAGTCGGAAAAATGCTTATTTTGAGATGTTGGGATTATTTTTGTGAGTTGAGTTTTCTTTTTGGCATTTTTCTTTCTTTTGCATTTTTGCCTTGTTTGTTGCCATGCCACTTCTTTTTCTTCTTTTCTATTTTCTTTTTGACTTTTGTGCCTTTTCTTTTTCTTCATTCTTTTCTTTCTTTCATCTTTCTTTCTTTTCTTTTCTTTGCCCTTTTTTTGGCAAGATTTGGCTTTTTGGCATTTCTTGACAATTAAGAAAGAGAGAATCAACAAATTGCAATTTATTGTGTGATATGTGTAGGAGGTAGGGAAATGGGTGAGTCGGGAGCCCGCTTTCCCTTCAAACCCACAAAAAGGGAAGAAGTTGGACTAATCAAACGATCCTGAACACGGTCACCTAAGGGGCGGGACTCGGCAACCAAGGCCTTTTCACACCGTGGGTGGTCATAATGGTCAAAAGTGCAAATCCCGTAGTAAATCCCTAGTAAGCTAGGTGGACACAAGATAAAGGACCAACGAATTCATTGATTTAGGGTCATTCTACTAGACAAAAGTCCAAGACTCGATTTACATTACTAGGAAGGGAAAGTAGATACCCGCACACTAGTATCTAAACCGGGTTTTCGAAAACGGTTAACACACAAGACTCAACAAACACAACACAAAATGAAGACTCAACGAGAACGACAGAAAAAGAAACAAAAGCAACAAAACAACACAAAATAAACATATGAACAAAACAAACACCACCCCGATATTCCACACAAGTCACCAATCAACCACAAACTTTACAAGCTCCACCCGAGCAACCTTCATCACAATCTTCTCCAATACTTCACAAGAAATAAAGAGGGAAAAAAGGATAGAAGATGTTACCGGATTTCTTCAAAGCTTTTCCAAAAATTAACGGTGATTAAGCAACCTATAAAGAAAAGGGAGGCAAAACAAACACAATACAACAAATACGCGACATAAAGTCACAAAGGGAAAACACACAAAAGAAAATTCTTTTTGATTTTTGTGAAAATTTTTCAAATTTTTAGGATTTTTTTCAAGATTTTTTTTTTCGAAAAAAACTAAGAAAATAAAACTAACTATGCTAGAATATCGCTCCCCTACACTTAAACCGAGCAATGTCCTCATATGCTCAATTGTAGTGTGCGGAGAGACAAAACAAAAAGAAAAGAAACTACGAAAATAAAGCTAAAAATCAAAGAATAAAGTGAAGAAAAAGGTAGAAGGTGTCCGGCCGGGGTGTAGTCAAGTCACCATGGGCCGAGACGAGAAAAAGGTATGGATGGGGGAAGAAAATAAAAAGGAAATAAAAGGAAATGGGAGGGGAGGGCTAGGTGTAATCAAGTCACCTAGCCCGGATTCCGCCTAAATCCGACTAAATCCTCAAAAAGAAAGAGTGAAAAACTTGTAAAATTTGGATTTTGAAATGACTCTCGATGTAGTCACATCATCGAGAGTCGGGAGCAACAACTACCGAGGCCTCGAAGGCCACCATGACATCAAGACACAAAAGTGTACAAGGGGAAGGGAATAAACAAAGGAAAACAAGCAATAACAAAAACGGAAAAGAAAGGATAGTTGCCGTACCATAGGTTAGCAACTCACTCTCTCCATCGTGTCATAGATCAATATAGGCACTTGCTTGTCTTCATCATTGCTATCCCGCTTCAAGCTTGATAGAACCGCATGGTAGAGGTAGTAATGGTGCGAGGGGGTGGGATTTGATGTGAATATCGGTCTAAAGTGAGGAGGAAATGAGGTTAAGGTATGTAAATGAGGTACATGGGTGGTATGATATGAGAAAGGAAGGTAGGGAGGTTAGGTGGGGGTATACAATGGTTGGGTGGGCTTAAATGTCGAAGAAGAAGCACCAAAAAGGAGTAGGGGATCATCCCGGTTGGGATGGATGATCCCGGTCGGGTTGATAAACCCTTCCCGGGAAGCCTCCTTCCCGATCGGGATGACACTCCAATGGACTCGATTTTTGGCACCCTCATCCCGATCGGGACCGCCCCATCCCGGTCGGGACGACACGCCCTTCCCGGTCGGGAAGGGTCTTCATGACTCCCATGACCCCAAAAACCGACTCCCTTACTCACGATCCAAGCTCTATCACTAACCACTCCTTTCTAGGAGTCACCTTCACTTCACCTATCACAATAAACTCAAAGTACACATCAAATTCACTCCCTCACATCGCTCATCAAAATATCAAATCAATTACAAGAGCTTCACAAAACAACAAAAATCAAGAGAAAAAACACACAGATACAAACACAAGTACACTAAAGAGGAGAGGAGGGGAATATACAACATGACGGTTCTTTAGGAACTCCGTCAAACCTAGGATGGTGGACTCTTCTTCAACCGCAGCCCTCAAGGGCATGGAGGAGCAAGTCGAACGCGCTACCGACATCATAATGAAGGCCCAAGAAGTGCTCGAGCCTAGCCAACCTCCACGGCCTCCAAGGAGGAGGCAAGAAGTAGGAATCCCAAGACCCATCGTCATCATTCATGTCATCTCCGGGGTCTATCCATCCTACGAGCCTAACTGACCTCTTCCTCCCTAAGCATCGCCTCCAATCACAAGCAAGCTTCATTTCCAAGAAACAAGGCACAAAAAGCGGCTTTGGCCTCATTTCTTTGTTGCACACCCCCACACTTTCCTCAAGTTGTGGTTCCCCATCTTCATCACTCGGCCCCAAATCATCTTGGAGGAGAGGATCAAAACTTCTACCGGCGGTTTCAATCTCTTCCAAACTATCTCTCGGTGTACTAGCAAGGGGCTCTTGACGCGTAGTCACATTATCGCACAAGGGCAACTCGAGGCTATCAATCTCACCTAACAACCTCACGAATTCTACCAACCCATCCAACTCACTATCCTCCTCCAATTCTTCACCGACGATGCCTTCACCAAGGGTCATATCCTCATTCGTCTCTTTTTGGGTAGACGATTGAGGTTCTTCAAAGCAAATTTCTCTTTCAAAGGGAACTACGTCGGCGGCTTCGTGATTAGGTTGCTCATCTCTCTCAAGTGGGCACCCTTCTTCTAAATGTGATGCTCGGGATAAAAACATTACGGTTTGAACCGATAATGCATTTAATTGAGCATTCCTCGCCTTGTTTCCCCTTCGAATTTGGGCCATTAATTCCTCTTGTTCTTTTTGCAATTGAATGGTCTTTTCTTGGATGCTCCTTTGCATTTGAAGCATAGAATGAAACACCTCCGTGTCGGGTAATTGGTGATCATTGGGGTCTTTTAAAGCTCCTTGAAAATCTTGATGATGCCCAAGGGGTGGGGCATCATATTGTTGGTAGCAAGGTTGGTATGATTGGTAGTATTGTGGGTCATGGGGTTCATATTGTGGTTGGGTTGGAGGGTAATATGGTGGGTTTTGGGGCTATTGGCTTCCATAAGGTGAACCTTGATTGAACATGGTGGGTTCACATTGATAACTCGAGTAATAGTCACCATGATCGTAGGATTGGTAATCGTTCACTTGTTGGTAGCCGTTTTCATAACCTTGAAGTTCATACCCGTCTTGATCCCCCCAAGAAGCTTGATAGTGATTAGGAGTCATCATGTCATAGCTTTGGTTCATGGAAGAAGAGGGGTAGCTCATATCGGCTTCCATGCGTGGGGAGTTTAGATCAAACCCCATGCTTGCTCGAAAATCGTAGTCCATACCCGGTTGGCAACCTCTCACCCTAGCAACCGTCCGTTAAATCGGCTCTGAGTTGCAAGAAGAAGATAGTCACCACCTCTAAGCACAATCTGTAGACTAAGAACAAACGTGAGAAGTCTAGTGCTTTTTGGGCACTAGACAAGAGAGAAATAAACTTCACACACACAAAAAGCAAGGTAACAAAAAGAAAAAAGAAAAACACAAACACAAAGACAAAGTCAAGCAAATAGGAAAACAAAGTCTAAACTAGCACCGTCCCCGGCAACGACGCCAAATTGATGGGAGGGGATTCGTCACGTCCCAACCGATCAATAAATAAACCAGCTAACCTAACTAGGGTAGATAGGGCAAGTCGGGTCGAATCCACGGGGACGGTAATGTATAGCCTAGACTAGGTCGGCCCAAATACTAGACTAAGTCAACG
The DNA here is from genome assembly GCA_958450325.1 of Agrostemma githago. NCBI lineage: Eukaryota > Viridiplantae > Streptophyta > Magnoliopsida > Caryophyllales > Caryophyllaceae > Agrostemma > Agrostemma githago. The sequence continues at coordinate 39,780,031 of OY288259.1, read as the reverse complement.
AGCTAAGCTAAACTAGAGAATGATAGAGAGGGGAGAAAGCTAGACTAAGACTAAGGTACCGGAGAAACAAACAAGGAAACGGGCTAGGATTAGGTCGGGGTCAAAGGGGTAACGGAATGGTCGAGGGAGAACTAGAGCGAAGGAGGTAGTAGGGTGATCTAGTTTGGTCCGGGCTCTCGCAACTTAGGCCCACCTAGAGGTTCATCCTAAAACCCATCTCGGCGACACACACGACAAACGGGGTTCTAGCGTGCTATGGTGGCCTAGGTCGCATCCGGGCTCTCGCTACTTAGACCGACCTAGGGGTCGTCCTCAGCGGGCTCTCGCAACTTAGTGAGGGAACCGAACCCACAAACAAACCATCACCCACAAGAGAAAAGCAAGAAAAACAAGCATATGTATCTACTAGTCAATCAAGCATTTCAACAAACATGTGATGTCCACCAAACCAAGAGGAAACCCAAATCTTCCACCAACATCTCTAACAATCCCTTAATCATTCAATTAACACCCTAATCACCTTACTAACCCTAGCAAGAACACTACTCTAACATAATCAAACTAATACTAACAAGAACAAAAGGAATCAACACAAGAATCCAAACATACATAATGGAAAACAAGGATAAACAACAAACAATGAATAAAGATGAGAGCTTGATAAACAATAAAGGATTAAGAGTAAAAGGAGAAGAAGATTATACCAAACTACAAGGGAAATGGAAAAGGAGAACACTTGCATAGAAGAAAACCCAAATAATTCCACCAAAGTTGTCAATCTTGGATGGATTCTTCAAGAGATCCAATAATACAAGAGTAAACTAAGATTAACTACTAATTACCGACTAATCTACACTAATCTAATCTAATCTAACCTAAAGTAGTCTAGGGTTTTAGGTCTAATGAAGTGCCTAAGCTTTACAAAACAAGGGAAGGGTATATATAGGGTTATAAGTGGAAGGGAGAAGAAAGAAACAAAGGCGCGACAGCAGGTGGTCCTTCCCGGCCGGAAAGGGGTGGTCCCGGTCGGGAAGGGGTCGGTCCCGGCCGGGAAGGCATGCTCCCGGTCGGGATGGACCCTGGACAGTAGCCCCCTTGTTTGTGCACCTCAACCGGAACCGGTTGAGCCTTGTAGGCCTCCTTTAAGCTCCTTTTGGTCCCTCCTTGCTTCTCATGGGTTTCTCGTCGATTCTCGGGACTCGGGATCGGGTCTCGGAGGCTCGGGATTGGGTCCCAAGGTCTCGGGGTCGACTCCAAGGCATCAAGTCATCGTTCCTTAGTTTTGTTGGCTCCAAAATGTGTATGTATTGAGTCGGAATTGCTCCAACTCTTCCAAATCGGTCTCGGGAACCTGAAACGATCTAAAGGAAGCATAAGAAACCCATAAACCGCTCCGAAGGAGCGATTCCACAAGGAAAATGGGACCAAAACACAGTAAAATAGACACTACAAACTACACTTATCAGACTAGAACCAACTCCCCCACGCCCTCTACCATGTTGACAATTTAGTCATAAATTTATTTTTATGTTGGAGTACTAAGTTTGGGTATCGATACACAATCATAAAATTTTATACAAAGTATACACTAATAAAGGAAAAAATTGAACCATTTTATGGAATTTTAAAGAATAAAGAACCTTGTATTATATTATATTTAATGTAGGTGAAAATTAGATTTCATTTAAAAAAAATACTCTACTTAAAAAGTAAATTAGAGTACTTAAAAAAATATCGAGTTTGTTTCGTTTGCAATATAAAACAAAATCGGGTCTGCTTCGTATGCGTATTTTAATTTTGCTCGATACTTAATTTCTACATTTACTTTTAAACTCGAATTATAATTTTAGATCAGACTCATTTTAATTAAACCTCGTCAAAATATCTATTTTTCTCCAAGAAGTCATTCTAATTCATTTTTATTGAACAGTCATTAACTTTCTCTTGAAAAGTCTAATTTTATCACGAAAGTTTATTTTATTCTCGAGGTACACTTTATTTTTGATCATTTTGAACTAATTATTTATTTTCCTAAGCTTCGTTTTGTCTCGGATATTTATATTAACCTCGAGATACATTCATTATTTTCGATATGTATATTTCTCATATTTATCTGAGTTTTTCTGCAGTATTTAGTGAAAACAGGATCAAAAACCGGTTCGGAAACCGGTTCAAAAAAGACAGTTTATAAGTAAGATAACCATATTTTTAAAAACTGGGTCATAAGAACCGACTTGAGTTTAAACCTGTTCTGTTTTCGTTTGCAATGTGAAACAAAACCGGGTATGTTTCGTATGCATTTTTTTTTAATTTTGTTTGATACTTAATTTCTACATTTACTTCTAAACTCAAATTTCTATTTTAGATGAGGGTCATTTTAATTAAACCTCGTCGAAGTATCTATTTTCCTCCGAGAAATCATTTTAATTCATTTTCATCGAACCTTCATTAATTTTCTCGTGAAACTTTATTTTTATCGCGAAAGTTTATTTTATTCTCGAGGTACACTTTATTTTTGATCCTTTTGAACTAATTAATTATATTCCTAAGCTTCGTTTTGTCTCGGATATTTACATTAACCTCGAGATACATTCATTATATTCGATATGTATATTTCTCACAATTTTCTGAGTTTTTCTGCAGTATTTTAGTATAGTTATCTTTGGATTTATAATTAAGCAATTAATATTTTAAATTAAAATATACTCCGTAAACAGATTTACAATTTAATACATACGAGTATTTTTTTTACCATTTAATAATAAAATAATTTGAAATTTTGATTTTTTTTAAAATATAAACATTACAGTTCAAGAGTATAAAAATAATGCTATACTATTAAATAAATAAAAATTTGATGAGAAAAATAATTTTTTTTAGCTTAAATCATCAGTAGATTTTGTATTTTAATTGATGAAAATATGTCGTTCAGTATTTAAAATTACTTTAAAGTAATTCACGGTCAAGCTTTTCATAAAACAAACCATATCTAAACTATTGATTCTACGTAACGTATACTTTTTCTTTTTTTCCAGTCAAATTTTTGTCCACGGACCCACATGAGTTCTTAAACTTAGATACTAACCATACCGTAAAAATATTATTCCTCTAAATTCAATAATTTCACAAATGTATCACGCAACAATGTCTTTCTGTTATACTGCTTATTAATGTTTTCTATATGTTCTAATGACAAAGAAAATGTCTCAACCCCGTGAATTTTCACGTTTTTATCGTCTAGAAAATGCTTTATTAAAACTCAAACAACTATATTAATCTAGTATCATTTCTTGAAAGAGTTTTGTCATTAATTATGGCAAGGAATCGAAAAAGAGTTATGTTGAGCACGCCGAGTGTTGAATCAAGTGCTCAAAATGAGGATGTTATGGTGGGAAAAACCAATTCTGAAATGAAAAAGCTTAGGAAGATCTTAGCCCCGAGGACAAATGATGCCAAAATCATTTTATCTACAGAAGAGAGCGTATGGTAAATGTATTTAAAATGTTCTTCGATATCTATGTTTCTTTATATATTCACGGGTGATTTTAATTTCCATTTTATGCTTTATTAACAAGTTTGGTCATCTAGATGTATCTTCGTTGGTCGCAAATGCAATAAGGTCTAACTTCACTGTTTTTTGCCCAACTTGGAAAAAGACTCCTACAGAAGTTCGAGAGAAATGGTGGAATCACTTTCAGGTAAGTACATTACTGCTAAATCAACTAAAAAAATAATGATTTATTTTATTAACAGTTATCCATATTAATAATATACAACACTTTGCATAGTTATTGCCGATCCAGGGTGAGTTTACGTTTGTGTCTAATCCCGAGGTTGATGTTAAGAAGGCTTTTTTTGCGAAAGTCAAAGAGCGCTTTATGGACATAATTTACTACATTGACACTGACGGTGATAAGCCTGATTGGATGCCGACGACCTCTTTTAACCAACTAAAAGCATATAGAAATAGTTCTGCGTTTAAAAAGATGTCTAATAGCGCAAAAGCCAACCGAGCAAAATATGCTGTCGATGGGAAAATTCCAGGAACTCATAACATGGGTTTTATTTCTAGCGTTGAGTTGACTGAGCGAATGGTAAATCAATAGTCTATAACATTTTTATTTTTATTATTATTTTTTTATATCCAAAAATATAATAAATATTCATGTTAAAAAATTCCAAAAATATTTGAAATTTAATTTTCCAGATTAGAGATGATGAAGAAGGGAAAATACCGACGACATTCGATTTATTCGTTCATGCCCATTCCCACAATGGGAAGATTACGGATACGAAGGCAGAAGAAATAAAGGTGATAATGAAATATAAACATCAACATGTGATTGTTTAGTTTTGGAATTTATTTACAATTCTTTATATTATGTTTTTTTCAGAAAATGTTTGAGTCTCGAAAAGCACAAGCGATTGTGGAAGGGGGTGAATTTGATGAGGATGAAATTTTTGTCGAAGTTGTAGGTGGATTTCAGAAGGGACGATTGTATGGCATAGGCAGTGCTCTTGATTATTATTTCAAGAAGTCGCCATCATATACATCTTCGCCTACAGATATCACCTCCAATTCTTATGTTGGTGTTGGGTTGCTAAGTAGGGTTCAAGTAAATAATGCTAAGGTGCTAGAGGATAATGCTAAGGTGCGAGAGGAGAATGCTAAGGTGTTAGAGGAAAATAGAAGAATGTATGAAACAATCCTGAAAATGCAAGAACAACTACACACTCTAATGAAGGTTTTCGATTGCTAGAAGATTTGGAATGAGATACCTTTTGTTTTATTGTAATGTGATATCTGAGATTATTTCTTTTATGACAAATTTGAATTGCGTTTTCGTATGACACATTTGTTTTGTGGAATTGTGGCCTCCCACTTTGTGGTGAAGTGTTAACGTATGTCGGTGATGTTTATAAGGTTTTTGTATACTAGGGACGATATTTGTTTTATCCTACGGAGGTTCTACAGTTTCCTATGGAAATCTGTAGCTCGAAATATTTGATGGTATTTTTTTTCTCAATCAATGCCTCCTACGGAAAGATATTGTCCTACCGAATTTCGTAGAAAGTTTGAACCCTTACGGCGATTTTCCGTAGGAACGAATTTTTTCGCCAACAAATACTCGTCACCAGCCATTCCGACGGAATATTTTGTAGGAAAGTTATTTCCTACGAAAAATGTCGTAGGAAGTTTTTTATTTCCGACGAAGTATACCGACAGAATGGTTCCTACGAATTTTCCGTAGGAACGTGCTTATTCCGACGGAAATTGGCATGTTTCCTACGAATCGGGTCCGTAGGAATGAACGTTAATTCTTGTAGTGCAACACTCAGGCTAACTTTTTTAACAATACTCTATGATTCCAAATATCGCGATGCATCCATCAAATAAGCATTTGGTAGGAATCCCAAAGTAATATTGTCAGTTACACTTAGTTCGGTTCTAGATTAGGTACTAGGTATCCATCAAATATGACATACTCTTACTACTTCAAAATATATTCAACTCTAAGTACTCCAAACTAATCAAAGTAACCTATAACCCAAGGTTTCCGTGTCTAAAGTATCATCCTAATTCCATCAAGCAATATTTGCCATTCAAATCAATCCTCAAGAATTTCTTACTTGCTTAGAAGGTAGGGTAGACTCAAAATCCTCAAACCAGGTAACAAAGGGTTTACTAAACCTCGAACATCTATAACTTTCCACGGGGTTCAGTGAGACGGAATTCGGTCAAACCAAAGAATCTCAAGAGGAAAGATGCAAAGTAGGAGAATTAATCAAAGATTTATCTCAAGAATGAAGACGAGAATTTATAAGAAGAGTTGGAAGAAGTAGAGGCAGGGAGAAAAGATTTAATGATCCTATATTACTAAGTTCTTGATCCAGAGGAGAATCTTCGGACCTCCAGAGTTCACGAGAGAACTAAATGGATTTCTTCATCTTCTTGTAGAGGAACGAGCACACAAGTCTTGTCTTGCTCCATCTGGATCCGACAAGGAGTTAAGTCACATGTAGCTTTACTGCACCATCGGGGAACCAGAATCTACTATTGATCATCTGGCGGCCTATAGCTTGAGCAAAATGGATTTGTGCTGGAAAGTCACTATTGTATCTTCCTTGTAGCACAAAGTTGTCCACTTGAATCAGTAGGTGTCGAGAGTTCTAAGTAGGTCTTGTCCCAATCTTGAGCATCATCATATCAACATCTTGTTCATTCATCTTTTTCTCCACACAAAAGAAACAAATATTCAATGCTAGTCATTGAGTTACAAGAACATATAAACCTAACAGTTAAGTCCTTATTTTGGTTTCTACCCATCTCTCACTAATATTTCTTTAATGTTCAAATCATTTACTGTTATTTTTCCTAGAATCTAGTGTAAGCATCAGGAGCAACAATGCTCTGACACCAACTGTAATCCCCTAGAAAATCTAACGCAATACAGTGGCGGAAACACTGTAGATTTAGGATAAAAACACACTGATGTTCTATATTTTAATAAAAGAACGGTCATTTAATACAAAGACCATTTTTTACAAAAGGGCTAAAATAAATATTCTCCAAATAGGATTAAAAAAAATCCATAAATAAACATGAATGAAGAAAGAGTAGGATCCACGCTACTCGCTAGCTCACACCCAAAAACCAGCAATAAATATCTGTCATGTTATAAACATAATAACCACGTCAGTGAGGAGTAACTCGGACGTTCTCCCAGCCATATTATATCATATGGAAAATAATAGTATTAATATATCAAAATAATTAAAATGGAAAACATTAAAATGATATAATAAAAATAAGCGTTCGGAGAAAAACTTAAAATATTGGAACAATAAAATCAGAACATGTTTTCAGAAGAAAAATTCAAATATTTGTCAACCTGCAAACCAAAATGTATCGATAATAATAAAAATATTCAAAATGGCGTTATGGATAGGATTAGTGTCGACGACTAGACTTTTACTAGGTGAATACTAAAAACTAGTTTCGAGAACTTAGTTCAAACAAATCAAACTTCGGTCTCTAACTAGGATAGTCAACCATAATAAGACGGCGACTTATAAATGCGTGGCCCTAGTTTAAGACAATGTACACCCCTCCTGTGATTACCTGTCACCCAGTTCAACTTATGACGACAACTTACTGTGAGACCTAAGCTTAAGGTCAAAATGTACACCACTCCCGGGATACCTGTCACCCGGTTCAACAACTAATGTACCGATTCTTGATACACTAGCCTTATAGTTGATGGCAAAAACGTAAACCTTAGAATATATTATTCTAACCTCACCCTTGTCCTTATTCCATAACTCCAAAACAAGTCATTATCGATATTGAGAATAAACAATCATTTTAATAATATGAAGATAAAAGGAATAAACATTTTATATTAAAAGGGAAACTTTCTATAAATAGAAACTTAATAATTTTAGAAACTTACTTAAAATAAAATAGTCTTACGGCCTTTTAGGCAGTTCACCGAATTGGGAGAGTCCTACGCCGAGGCTCTCAAAAAGTTGCAAGAGGCCTGGTTGTTACGGTCGATAGGACCAACTCCAGACCCGCTAATAGAAAAGAGGAGAGCGGCATGGAATCCAAATATGTCTATACCATCAAGGTCGGGGACATGAGACCCAAACATGCACTGAGGTTAAGCACGAGGTGCAAGATCTAATCGATAAGGTAGTCTATGTTCCCGTAGGATGTCTTCAAAGGCGGACCAGTTCTCGATACCAAGCCCACCAAGAGGGCAACCCGCATGAACGCCGAGAGTCCAACCAATAAAGATTCGTCTAGGGACGTGTGAACCCACCTCCGAGTCAGAGTTTAAGTTCATCTATAGGCCCTAGGCTTAAGAATAATAATAATAATAATAATAATAATAATAATAATAATAATAGTAATAATAATAATAATAATAATAATAATAATAATAATAACAACTGATTCTGAATCTAGAGAGGGTGAGGCGATTCCCCCTCCCCTGCGTCTCTCCGATTAGGGCTCCCGCCGGCGGCGGCCTCTGCCCCGGCGGCCCGTCTCCTTCTTGCCGTCCCCCCCTTGACCGTCTTCTCACCGTCTTCTGCCCGGCGGCCCCTTTTTCGCTCCTCCCCTTGCCGTCTCCTGCGACGCTCGCGCGTCTCTCTGTTCTTGCCGGCGCCCGGTTGTTGCCGGCGTTCCTTGTTCTTCCTCTTCTGTCGCCTTCCGCCGCCCCCCGTCCGTCCTCCCGATCCTTTCTGCCGGAATTCTGCCGATTTCTCTGGGACTCCGGGGTCCTCTGTTGTTCCTCCGGTGGATGGTCTGCTCCGTCTGTCCCTTCGCGGCAACTGTTCCTCCGGTGAATTCCGTCTGTCTGTCCGTCGCGGCTCTGTTTTCCGTCTGCCCTCCTTCTGTTGTTCCTCCGGTGAATTCTGCTGCTACCCTTCGCGGCTCTCCTCCGTCTGTCCGTCGGTTCCTCTGCTGCGAACTCCTGCCGTGGCTGCTGGGTTGCCTCGCCGGAGTGGCTGCTACCGCGGGGGTGGTGCTGCCGCTAGCCTCGAGTGCTGCTGCTGCTTAGCCTCGGGTATCGGTTCCGCTGCTGTGTGTTGGCTGCCGGTTGCTTCGTCGGCGGGTCTTTTTGGCCTCGGTCTTTTCGGTGGAAGGTGAGGCATTTGGTTTCGTCGGGCTTTCTCCGTCATCTTCATGCCATCTCTTTTTTGTTGTGTTTTTCTCCGTCTTTCTTGTTGCGTTGCTTGTTCTGTTTCTCCTTGGTCGGGTTGGGTTGGTTGTGGATTGTTGTGCCGATTCTTCATGCCGGGACTCGCGCGTTTTGATTGCCCCTTCGTTGGTCTTTCTGGGTGTTGTGATAATGGTGGGAACGGTCTGGTTAAAACCTCCCTCATCTTCCACCTCCGAAATCGACATGGCCTTGGAGAAGCTCAGGTAACTACGCGTCAAGCTCTTTCTTCTAGTTTATCTATTTTTTCTGAGGCAGAGGTTACCCTTAAGCGTATGAGTCTTTGGCTTTGTGGGGTTTGCTTTACAACGCATTCTCTTTCTGCCAAGTGTCGGCACGGGCCGGGGTCTGATTTTGTTACACCCCCTGATTGTGGTGACGGAGTTGCTCGTTTTTTTGTTTATGGCATCACTCGGCCGCTCGCTCCATCTTCGTCTCCTGGTGATGTTGTGGGGCCTGTTGGGTTGGGTTGTCTTGACGTGGCTTCTCTGGATCGCTTGCTGTCGTTAGGGGTGCGCACTGTGAAGTCTATCCCTCCCAGATGTCGCCTTGGGTTTTCTAGGATCTTCAAGGGGGCCCTTGATGCGGTGGCTGACTCCTCTGATGATCTTTCCCGCTGGGTTAGCTTGCTTATTTTATCTCTCTGTGTACTCAAGTCGTTTTCCCCCCAGGAGTAACCTTGAGTGTAGAGCTGTCGTGAAGCGCCAGCGTCAGGAGGAGTATATTACCAGTGCCATTCGTTCTTGGGGTGCCCCTGGTGGTATTGCTCTGCTTCTCCAGGAGACCTTAGCTGAGGAGGGGCCTTCTCTTCATTTGGAGGAGGACCCCGACTCTAGTGAGGTTAACTTGCGGTAGTGTCGGCGGAAGATTTGTGATGGTCATTATGCTGCCGCAGTCCCGGTGCTTTCCTCGTCTGGCGTGGCCCCTTACACGGATGATACTCTGCAGGCATTAAAGGATAAGCACCCCTCTATTCCGCCCCCTTCCTTGCCACCTTTGCCTGCCGCTCACCCTCAGCTCGTCACGTCCACGTCCGTCGTGTTGGATATGATCAGGAGTTTTCCGCGTGGCACTTCTTGTGGGCGGGACGGTTTTTCGTGCCCAACATCTTCTGGATCGTTTGAGCGGGGCCGCGGTTGCTATCTCGGATGATCTGATCACCTCTATCCCTAGGGTGGTTAGCCTGTTTCTCGAGGGCAGATGCCCGCAGGTTATCAGTGAATACATCGCTAGTGCTCCGCTCACCCCGCTTGTTAAACCAGGTGGTGGGGTCCGTCCTATTGCTGTGGACACGGTTTGGAGACGCCTTGTCTCCAAGGTTGGGGCTGTTCTGGTTGGTCCGTCGCTTTGCGGTTATTTTGAGGGCCTCCAGTTTGGGGTCGGGGTTTCCGGTGGGGGAGAGGCCATTTTGCATGCCTTGAACCGGTTTGTTGAGGATCGTGGTGGGGACGTGGGCCTTTCCATGCTTTTGGTCGACTTCCAGAATGCCTTTAATTTGGTCGACCGGGAGGTCATGTTGCGCGAGGTTCGTCGTTGTTGCCCTGTTCTTTCCCGCTGGGTCGAGTTTTGCTACTCTCGGCCGGCCAGGCTTTTCTATGGGGAGCACAGCCTTTGGTCCTGTCAGGGGGTCCAACAGGGTGACCCTTTGGGCCCTCTTCTTTTCGCTTTGGTCTTGCATCCCTTGATTTGCAAGATCCGGGACTCTTTTCCCTTGAGCTTGCAGGCTTGGTACTTGGACGATGGCACCATTGTTGGGGATACCTTGGTCGTGGGGAAGGTTTTGGAGCTGATTATGGAGGATGGTCCTCGCTTGGGCCTTCACCTTAATGTCGGAAAGACTGAGGTTTTTTGGCCTAAGGAAGACCCTAGGAGCCGACTCCCGGGTGTTTTCCCCCATGATATTTCTCGACCGCTGCGTGGTGTCAAAGTTCTTGGTGGTCCCGTCAGTATCTGCCGTGCTTTCAGCAGTGAGCTTGTGGCGAAGAGAGTTTCGAGAACCATTGAGCTTATGGATTCGGTTGCCAGGATTGAGGACCCACAGTGCGAGCTGTTGTTACTTCGTGCTTGCGCCGGTATTTCTAAGCTTTCTTTCTCTTTGCGTACCTGCCCCCCTACGGTCTTCGACTCGGCTAAGACCTTTGATGCGGCTTTGCGGTCTAGCCTGGAACGCATTGTCACCGCGTCCGGCCCCGGGTTCGGGGACTGGCAGTGGCGCCTTTCCACACTGCCCTTTAATTTCGGAGGGTTGGGTGTGTACAGCGCCGGGGGTGTCCTGCACAATGCCTTTTTGGCTTTTCGCCTTCAGTCCTCTGAGTTGCAGGCTATTCTCCTGCGGCCTTCTGCTGTCTCTACTCCGGGGCCAACCTTCGATGCGGCCTTGGCTCTGTTTAGCGAGACCACCGGTTTCGACCTTTTCCGTAGCCCTAGTGAGATCGCTGCCCTCAAACTCATGAAGAAATTAGCAGATATATATTTCACGAAGGTTGCTGCTTCGGTAGAATCGGTTTTCTCCTTGACTCGGCGACATGTGGTATTGTGGAAGTCTCAACAGGGTGCTCACACGTCTGACTGGTTGCGCGCTGTACCCATTTCCGGGCTGGGGCAGACCATGAATGGGAGGACTTACCGCTCTGTCCTTAGCTATCGGTTGGGTGTCCCTTTGTTCCCGGTACCTCAGCCTTGTTCTGCCTTCTCCCGGGTTTGTGTTGGGGACATTTTTGGGGACCATGTTGTGTCGTGTGCTGGTACCGTTGGTATCAAGCATAGACATAACCTGGTTCGTGACACCCTTTTGGATATTTGCTTCCGATCTGGTATTTCGGCCGGTAAAGAGGTGGATGTCGGTTTGATTGATGGAAATGACAAGCCCCTTCGCCCGGCGGATTTACTTCTGTATTCCTGGGATAGGGGGTGCGATGTGTGTATTGATCTGACAGGGTCGTCCCCATTGACTCAGTCCGCGATGTCTGATTTTCTGCCTGGTCGCGCGGTTGCTGATGCTGCTCAGCGCAAGTACGCCAAGTATGGAGATTTATGCACCAAGTCTGGGTATGGGTTCCTACCTTTCTCTTTCTCTTTCCTATGGGAGCTCGACGCGGAGGCTGCTGCTTTACTCAAGCGGGTTCAGAAATTCTCTATCTCTCAGGACGCGGGAGCTCGCGCAGCTGCTTTTATGTTTACTCGTCTTAGTTTTTCTATTCCTAAGAGAGTGGGTGCCCAGATAGTATCTCGGCTCCCCTCTAACTTCTTGTAATTTATTTTGGTGTTTAATGCAAGTTTCGTTTTAAAAAATAAAATAAAATAAATAATAATAATAATAATAATAATAATAATAATAATAATAATAATAAATGTCTTTTCTATCGCATCAAGTCAGGAGGTGTGAAGGGATCTGTCCTCCACCTCCCCCATAAAACAATATCCCAAGCGCCTAGCCCGCTTATATTCGATCAATAAAAATGACAAAATTTCTCCTTTACAAACGCGCCTCGACAATTGCTTGACTTATAATAACAGTTTCTTGCTTAAAACTCGATACTATGCCATTTATCGATAACAACTAATCAAAGCATAAGGGCTACAACTAACGGCCCACCTAACTTCACCCTAAAAGAAGATCAGGAGCAACTATCTTAAACCTCGATAACCGATTTCCTAGCCAAAAAAATCGACATAGGAAACCCACACAACCAATAACCGTTAGACTACTACACAGCCATATCAGTCAAACTAGACTTCCCAGTAACAAACAACACAGCCGAATACGAAGCCTGCCTAATAGGGCTAAAAGCCGCCGTAACTCTAGGAGTAAAAAACCTTAGAGTCCATGGAGATTCGTCACTAGTAGTCAACCAAGCCACGGAGATTTGGAAGGTCTATAGTGAAAGCCTAGTTTTGTACCAAACCGAAATAGAGACAATATCCCGAGAGTTCACCGAAATCAACTTCACACACATACCCCGCGAAGAAAACTAATTTGCTGACGCCCTATCCAAGCTAGCCTCACTAATAAACATGCCCGACTACCTTTTCTCTTTGCCTATCTGCGTATAGAAAAGTGAGCAACCCACCTATATCCATAACATCGAAACCGATGACACCCCTAAAGAACCCTGGTACAAAGCGATCCTAGACTTCAAAACCAACGGGTTATACCCACCTAACACAATCACCAAAAAACAAAAGAGCATTAAGAATACAAGCCGCCCACTACGTCCAAAACCAAGGATTACTATACAAACGAACCCCACAAGGAGTACTCCTTAGATGCATAAACAAAACCCAGTCTGAAAAAGTCATGGAAGAAGTACATGACAAGGAATGCCGACCCCACATGAGTGCACATCTATTAGCCCGTAAGATAATGAGATTAGGCTGTTACTGGATCACCCTAGAGGCAGACTATCGGCGTCACGTCCGTTACTACCTGTAGACACCCGCATTTTGCCTGATAGTGTCTATAGCAGTTCCCGACAAAACACCCGATGATGATCGGAAGCAAACGTGACTTAGTATACTCGAATATGGGCTCGGAATCAATAATATCCGACGTGGACATTGATAAGTGTAGTTTGTAGTGCCTATTTGTTGTGTTTTGGTCCCTTTTTCCTTGTGGAATCGCTCCTTTGGAGCTATTCATGGGCTTCTTATGCTTTCTTTAGTTCGTTTCAGGTTCCCGAGGCCGAATTGGAAGAGTTGGAGCGATTCCGACTCAATACATACACATTTTGGAGCCAACGAGATAAAGGAACGATGACTCGAGACCTTGGAATCGACCCCGAGACCTTGGGACCCAATCCCGAGCCTCCGAGACCCGATCCCGAGTCCCGAGAATCGGTGGGAAGCCCATGAGAGGCAAGGAAGGACCAAAGAGTGTTTAAGGAAGGCATACAAGACCCATCCCGTTCGGGATGGCCTCATCCCGTTCGGGATGGGGTGCTTCATTAGGATGGCTGCTGTGAGCCCATCCCGGTCGGGAATAACTCGTCCCGATCGGGATGACAGAGCCGTCCCGATCGGGATGATCTATCCCGGTCGGGAAGCTACAGAGGCAGCCCGGGCCTCTTCTTTTCTTCTCCTTCACTCTTGTACCCATATATATACTCCCTTCTTGTAATTTTAAGACATCATGGGTTAACCTAGACTAGTTTAAGCCTCCATAACCCTAGATTTACTCTCACTCATTAGTTTTAATCTTCTCTTAATCTTAGTTAATCCTTAGTTAATCATTGTAATTAGTTCTTGGATTAAGGGATTCTTGAAGATTGTTCCAAGCTTGACAACCTGGGATTGTATTTGGGTTTCTCATTAATGCAAGTTTACATCTTTTTCATCATAGTATTGTTGGTATAATCTTCTCTACTCTAATCCTTGTCTATTCATTCTAGTTTCAATCTTTTTATATTGTTTTTATTATTGTTCTCATTGTTCATAATGGATATTTGGTTTGTGAGTTTATTTTTTCTTGTGAATGTTAGTTTCTCATTGATTATGAGTGAGTAGTAATCTTGTGGGGTTAGTAGGGGGATTAGGGGTAGATTGTGGATGATTAGGGTGGATTAAGGGGAAAAGGTTACATCTTTGTTGTTAGTCACATTGTAGGCACTCTATGTGTTTGTTGATATGCTTGTGTGAGTTGTAGTGGCCATGCTTCCCATGCTTGTTTACATCCTCTCATTGATTGCTTACTTTGTGAAAATGTTGAGAATAGTCATAGTCACGAGAGTGCCGACTAGGGTCTAAGTTGCGAGAGCCCGGACCCACCTTGACATCGGTCTAAGTTGCGAGAGCCCGGACCGATTCTAGCGATTAGGAGACACCTATACCCTTGATCACCCCAATTACCCTTCTACTCCTATGAACCCGACCTACCCCACTTCTTTCCATATTTGAGTTCATCGTCTTAGTTAGCCATCATTTACTCTAGTTTATTTGTTAGATCGATCATTAGCTTAGTCATACTCTTCCGCCACCATAGATTATCGTTTATCGCTTTCTTTGTGTCGTTTTTGGTAGCATAGTCTCGTTGTAGGCCGACATAGTCTAAACCTTGATATACCGTCCTCGTGGAATCGATCCCGACTTACCGTAGCTACCCACTAGGTTAGTCGGTGTTATATTGATCGGCTAGGGACGTCACGAATCCCTATCATCAATTTGGCGCCGTTGCCGGGGACGGTGCATTGTTTAGACTTAGTTTGCTTATTTCTAGACTTAGTTACCCCTCTTTGTGCTCTCCCGTCTTCTCTTGTGAATATTCTCTAGATTTTTCTTCTTTTCTTAGTGTCATTTCTTCTTTTTCTCTTTGTCTCTAGTTGTGTTTGCTATTGTCGTTGCCTAGTGCCCATAAAGCACTAGGTGTTCTTACGTTTGTTCTAGTGTGTAGTGTATGCCTAGGAGGGGAGGCGACTTCTATCTCTTTAATCCAGAGCCGGAGAGACTCTTTCGAGCCTTTCGCCAACGAACGATTAATCGGGTTAGGATCTCTCAACCAAGTGCAAGCACCACTCATCAAGGGCAAGCCCAAGGAGCCGACTTGAGCATTTCACCTCGAGAGACGGCCGAAGGGACCTTCATCAATCCCTTCGGTGATTCTTCTCCTAGTTCCCCCTCCTCTTCTACATCAACACTCTCTACACCACCATCGTCTCCCTTACATCCAAGAATGCCTAAGTTTTCCTCTCACTCCACCTTCACGGAAGATGTCTTGCCGGGACCGAGTGCATTACCGGAAGCCTATACCGGGAATTTTGTGGCAAAGACTCAATTTATCCAACTTGTGGAGAGGAGCCCTTTTAGTGGTTTGCCCACCGAAGACCCGCACCAACACATGGAGACCTTCTCCGATTATTGTGACGCTATATCTCAAACCGGGGTTACTCAAGACCAAATTCGTTGGGTACTCTTCCCGTTTTCTCTTATTGGAAAAGCGAAGCAATGGATCAAGAGTCTCGATAGGGCAACCATGGGTATCGACACTTGGAAAAAGCTTGCCTTGGCGTTCTACCAAAAGTTTTACCCTCCGGAATAGACGAATTTGCTTAGGGCCTCCATCACCGGGTTCCAACAAAGGGATGAAGAGAGCCTATATGAAGCTTGGGAGCGGTTTAAGTCTTTGGTAAGATCGTGCCCTCATCATGGACTCTCACAATGGTTCTTAGTACAACAATTTTGGAATGGACTTTACGAGGACTCGAGAGCCATTCCCAACATGGGCTCCAATGGTAGGTTTACCGAGGTCGATGACGACCAAACATGGGCGAGAATCGAAGAGATGGCGGTGCATAATTCGCAATACTCTAGGCCTAGGAAAGCACATCGAGGAGGCATACATGAGGTCGATGCTATCACCAAATTAAGCATTGACCTTGGAGCTCAATTGAAAACGCACATGGAGACTATTGAGAAGAAACTCCAAAGTCACCTCGACCAAGTCCAAGGCACTAGTTCCTCACACCATCAACCGATTCAAGAAGTGAATGCTTTGGGGTTCGCATCTCCTTTACCTTACTATGGGATGTGCGATACTTGTGGAATAGTTGGACATGATCCTATGTATTGCCGTGGAAGTATCGAGCAAGTGAACGCCTTTCAAGCGTTCAAGCAAGGTACCTCTTACTCTAATCAATTCCAAGCTTCCCAACAAGTTCCCCAACAACAAGCCTTTCAACATCAACAACAACATCGTCCCTATGTTCCACCTCCCTTAAGGGACAACAACCAAGGTTACCAAGGTTACATGGGTAATCCAAGACCCTTCAACAACTTCAAGCAAAATAACCAAGGTACCTTTCACAACAACAATCAAGGGTTCCAACAAGGGAGCTTCAATCAAGGCGGTTTCAAAGGAAACCAAGGCTTCCAACAACAACAAAACCACAATCAAGGCCTTAGTCAAGGCAATTCTCATGGGTTCCAAGGGAACCGTCAACAAGCAACTCAAAATCAACAACAACAAAGCAAGTCTAGGAGCCGGTCTCCTACTCATGATTATGGCATTCCCCTCGCCATCACCGATACTCCGCATAATCCATCGTCCCCACCTCGGGATTTTGACGTTCAAAAGACTTTGATGGATATGCAAAAGAATACTCAAGATGTGCAAAAATGTCAAATGGATATGTCAAAAACCCAACAAGAGCTCTTTGCTTATATTCAAGGGGAAAATGCGGTAAGAGATGCTCGTATGAAGATGCTTGAAACTCAAGTATCTCAACTTGCTTCGGGGAGCTCCTCAAGACAAAAGGGGCAATTACCTTCTCAAGGTGAAACACCTATATTTGAGCATGTAAATGCTATCACCACAAGGAGAGGTACCTCCTATGACTCCCCTCCACATCCTAATGAGCAAGAGCCCACACAAGAACCGACAATGGAAATGGCATCTCCAAATCAAGAAAAATCAAGCTTGGACAATCCAATTGAGGAGCAAGTCTTATGGGAAGTTGAGAAACCCCAAAAAGACAACCCTCCCCCTCTTCAAGAGAAGGACAAGGGAAAAAGGAAAGTGTCCTTTGAAGAGTCCACCCCAATCGAACAAAACAAGTACCAACTCAAGTTGCCTTTCCCATCAAGGCAAATGAAGACTAAGGTGGACACTCAATACGACAAGTTCCTTAGTATTGTGAAGAAATTGGATGTTAGTGTCCCGTTTACCGAGTTACTTACCCAAATCCCGGCATATGGAAAATTCATGCGGGAAATCCTAGCTAGGAAGAGGTCCATCGACAAGGAAGAGACGGTAGCGTTCACTAGGGTGGTGAGCGAGCTTATTCAAGGTTCCACGCTTCCGAAGTTGAAGGACCCGGGAAGTTTCTCTATCCCATGCACCATCGGCAATTACAAGATCGAGAGAGCTATGTGTGATTTGGGCGCGAGTGTGAGCATTCTTCCCTACACCATTTGTGAGCGATTAGGGATGACGGAGTTGAAATGTACTTCCATTACACTCCAAATGGCCGATAAGTCTCTTAACCGACCATTGGGAATGTTAGAGGATGTGCCGGTGCAAATAGGGAAGTTCTTCATTCCGGTCGACTTCATTGTGGTTGACATGCCGGAGGATGCTAACACTCCCATCATCCATGGACGCCCATTTTTACACATCGCCGGTGCCGTGATCGATGTAAAGAAGGGTAGGATCACCTTTCAATTAGGCGACGAGGAGTTAGTGTTCGACCTCCAAGCAACACTTCGCCTATGACCGAGACATGTAATATGATCCATGCCACGGAACACATCGATCTAGAGGAAGGATCGGGACAAAGCTTGAAGAAGTACTCTTATGTACTTGAGGATGATGACTCCGATTTGGAGGAAGATGAGTGCCCGAATCATGGGCTTGACGACAAGTTGCAAAGCAAGGACAAAGATGAGCCTCCCTTGGGGCCACATGAGGATCGTTGGACGTTTGGGTATATCCCGAAGGATCGCAAGTACAAGTTCAAACCATTTAACTTAGTACATCGGGATGCCCCGGGAACGTCGAGGCAAGGCCTTGAAGAGCCTCGGGATGTGGTCGGTTATATCTCGAGCTTGATTGAAGACTTCTCTAGGGCCTTCGACTTGTTCTTACGTGCCCTTGATGGAGATGGAATTGTTCAAGGTTGTTGAAAAAGATTGAAGAAAGCACCACCTTGGTTTGACGGAGTTCCACAAGAACCGTCTCATTGTATATATCTCTTTCTTGTAGTTAGTTGGATTTTTGTGAATTCTTGTTATTTGGATTGATTGATGAGCGTTGTGAGGGAGAGAGTTTGATGTATGTTTGAGTATTGCTTGATAGGTGAAGTGAGAATGCTCCTAGAGGAGATTGGCGATGTTATTCCTTGGGTTGTAGGCACGAGGATCGGGTTTTTGAAGCTTGAAGCAAGCTTTTGGGGATTGTGGAAGTTGAAGAAGACCCATCCCGGCCGGGATGAGGCGTCCCGACCGGGAAGGGTAAGGCAACCCGACCGGGAAGGAGCCGTCCCGATCGGGATGGGTGCACCAAGAATTGAGCTTACTGTGGGTCCGTCCCGACTGGGATGAGGTCGTCCCGACCGGGACGGGTGAGGTAACCCGATCGGGATCAGTCTTCCCGACCGGGATGGTCCTCTGCTCCCCCTTTGTGATTCTTCTTCGCAAAACAAGTCCACCCAACCGTTTTATGCCCCCTCCCAACCTCCCTACTCCTCCTCGTTCCTATCATATGACCCATACACCTCATTTACACCGAGATCCACATCAAATCCCACCCTCCTCACACCTTTACCACCTCTAACATGCGATGTTATCGAGAATAAAGAGGAAAAGCAATGATGAAGACAAGCGTGCCTTTATTGATCTAGGAGACGATGGAGAGAGTGAGTTGCTAACCTATGGTATGGCAACTATCCTTTCTTTTCCGTTTTTGTTGTCACTTGTTTTCCTTTGTTTCTTCCCTTTGTGTCTTGATGTCATGGTAGCCTTCGAGGCTTTGGTGTTGATTGCCCCCGACTCTCGACGACGTGATTGCGTCGAGAGTCAATCGAAAAATCCAATTTTGCAAGTTTTTCACTTTCTTTTTTTTTAGGATCTAGTCGGATTTAGGCGGAATCCGGGCTAGGTGACTTGATTACACCTAGCCCTCCCCTCCCATTTCCTTTTATTTCCTTCTTTTTCTTTCTTCCCCTATCCATATCTTTTTCTTGTCTCGGCCCATGGTGACTTGACTACACCCCGGCCGGACACCTTCTACCCTTTTCTCCACTTTTCTTTTTGATTTTTAGCTTTATTTTCGTAGTTTCTTTTCTTTTCTTTTGTCTCTCCGCACCCTACGATCGAGCATGAGGACATGGCTCGATTTAAGTGTGGGGGAGCGATATTCTAGTGTAGTTAGTTTTATTTTCTTTGTTTTTCGGAAAAATCTTAAAAATCCCTAAAAATTTGAAATTTTTTCACAAAAATCAAAAAGATTTTTCTTTTGTGTGTTTTCTTTTTTTTTGTGTCATTGTGTCAAGTGAGCAAAACAAGTACCAAATCAAGTTGCCTTACCCATCTAGGCAAATGAAGACTAAGGTGGACACTCAATTCGACAAGTTCCTTACTATCGTGAAGAAATTGGATGTTAGTGTCCCGTTTACCGAGTTACTTACCCAAATCCCGGCATATGGTAAATTCATGAAAGACATCTTGGCTAGGAAGAGGTCCATTGACAAGGAAGAGACGGTAGCGTTCACTAGGGTGGTGAGCGAGCTTATTCAAGGTTCCACGCTTCCAAAGTTGAAAGACCCGGGTAGTTTCTCTATCCCATGCACCATCGGCAACTACACGATCAAAAGAGCTATGTGTGATTTCGGCGCAAGTGTGAGCATTATTCCCTACACCATTTGTGAGCGATTAGGGATGACGGAGTTGAAGTGTACGTCCATTACACTCCAAATGGCGGATAAGTCTCTTAACCAACCATTGGGATTGTTGGAGGATGTGCCGGTACAAATAGGGAAGTTCTTCATTCCGGTCGACTTCATTGTGGTTGACATGCCGGAGGATGCTAACACTCCCATCATCCTTGGACGCCCATTTCTACACACCGCCGGTGCCGTGATCGATGTGAAGAAGGGTAGGATCACTTTTCAACTAGGCGACGAGGAGTTAGTGTTTGACCTCCAAGGCAACACTTCGCCTATGACCGAGACATGTAATATGATCCATGCCACGGAAGACATCGATCTAGGGGAAGGATCGGAACAAAGCTTGAAAGAGTACTCTTATGTACTTGAGGATGACGACTCCGATATGGAGGAAGATGAGTGCCCGAATCATGGGCTTGACAACAAGTTGCTAAGCAAGGAAGAAGATGAGCCGCCCTTGAGGCCGCATGAGGACCGGTGGACGTTTGGGTATGTCCCGAAAGACCAAAAGTACAAGTTCAAGCCCTTGAATTTGGAAGATAGGGATGCCCCGGGAACGTCAAGACAAGGCCATGAGGAGCCTTGGTATGTGGATGCCTATGTAACGAGCTTGATTGAAGACTTTGCTAGGGCCTTCGACTTGTTCCTTCGTGCCCTCGATGGAGATGGAGTCGGTTATTGTTGTTGAAAAAGAATGAAGATTGTACCACCTCGGTTTGACGGAGTTCCACAAGAACCGCCTCATTGTATATACCTCTTTCTTGTAATTAGCTTGTTCTTAGTGATATTCTAGTCATTTGGGTTATTTGATGAGAGTTGTGAGGGAGAGAATTTTATGTGTGTTTGAGCTTTATTGATAGGTGAAGTGAATGTGAGCCCTAGAGAAGACGGGTTGATGATAAGACTTGGTTTGTGATCAAGGAAGTCGGTTTTTGAAGCTTGTGATAAGCTTTTGGGTTCGTGGAAGGCCAAAACGACTCATTCCGTTTGAAAAAAAAAGTCTTCCCGTTCGAGATGGTCAAAAATCCCGATCGGGATTATTCATTCCCGCTCGGGTTGCAGGTGCAATTTGGAGCGACCACTGTGAGCCCTTCCCGTTCGGGATTTTTCCCTTCCCGTTCGGGTTTGTGGGAAAACCCGATCGGGTTTTTCTTTCCCGTTCGGGTTGGGGGGTGCAAGTTAGACTGGCTACTGTGAGCCCTTCCCGTTCGGGATTTTCCCTTCCCGTTCGGGTTGTTGGGAAAACCCGATCGGGTTTTTCTTTCCCGATCGGGAAGGCGTTGCCTCGAGCCCAGTTCGCCCGATTGAGGCCCATTTCGGCCCTCCTCTCTTCAGCCAAGCCCGACCCGCCCCTAATCCTTTTCCTCTTACAACCTCCCTCTTACAACCCAACCCAACCCATTCCCACATCATTTCAACACAACACTACCAAACTTCATCTTCAACCTCTCTTCAAAACCCCATTTTTCAAAACCTAACCCCAAAATCACCATTAATCCTCCATTTCTCCACCAAACTTCACCAAATCACTCCCAAAACTTCACAAAATCGATTTCTATCCCATCCATAAGTATCCTAAACCCATTTTCTACCTTCAAAACTCCCAAAAATTGAAAAAAATCGAGTTTTTGTGCCCATTTTTCTCCAAATCCAAAAATTGGTATTTCTTCTATTACTCGATTTGTCTTGCTAAGCTTCACTTGGGTAGCTTATTTATTCGATATTAAGCTTGTTTGAGGTATTTTTGGGGGGTTTTAGCTCTTATTTGTGGGAAGGAAATATTTTTGTGTTTGATATACTATCATTCTAAGCCTTCATCATCCAATATGGCACCAAAGAAGAGAGGGGGATCAGTGATTAGCAGAAAAAGAAAGGATGCTTCGAGTTCGAGAGCCCAGCCCGAGCCCGAGCCCATGGTCGAGGTTGAGGAGCAGGAAATTGCTCGTCTCCCGGAGTTTCCCAGTCTGATATTTGAATCGGAAGAGCAAAAGGAAAAATTTATCAAGCTCCTTGGTAAGCCCCTAGAACCCACTCGATTCATATGCAAAATTATTCTTCGAAAGCTTGGTATTTTAGAGCAATGTAGGCAATTCTTTGTTGGAATGGGTATGGAAGTTCTCTTTGACATGCATGAGCTCACATATAGGCAACTCACTTTAGAGTTCCTAAGTAGCTTTCGTCTCGAAATTCGATCCCGACCACACCGAGTTTATTTCCGAATCAATAACGCATCCCTTATGTACACCCTCGACAACTTCGGTGAGCTCTTTGGCATTCCGGAGATTACCGAAGGTCGGGTACCCAATGACTTCAATGTAGCTGACGTATGGCGTAGTATAACGGGTCTCACACTTGTGGATCTTAGACATTTGTCTAGTCGCCTTGTCCACCACCCGGTCCTTCGTATATGGCAGCGTTTTGTAGCGGGTACTATTTTCGGGATGTGTGAGACAGGTACATACACTCGGCAAGAGTTGACCTTAGTCGGGGGTACTTGAACTTAAAAAGGCAACATCGGTTCACCCCCGACGTCGCACTTGCACTAGCCAAGCATTTCGAGAAGGTAGCCAAGGGGGGGAAGCATTTGAGAGAAATTACTATCGGGGGGCTTGTTACTCATCACGCCAAGAGAGTGAGTCCGACATTTAGGGAAGACGGTTTAATCCCCGTACCGGGGGGCACAAGATTAGATGAGGACCGATTATCTAGGTATCATCGATGGATCAATTATGATAATAGGCTTAGAAAGTACCTTTGGAGCACGGGGGGTCGGACACACTTCTTCCTACCGTGCGATACACTTCCGGCCCTTGCGCCTTTGCAAGAGTCCGCCGTGCCGGTTCAAGAACCAAATCTTTTATTGCCTTTTATCGGAAGTGATCAAGGTGCCTCCTCTTCCCATGGGCCCCGACCACGAGCTCGACCCCAACTCCCAGCTCGACCACCACCACAACAACAACAACAAGCTACACAACCCCAGCACTACTATCCCACTCCCCCGGCATTCATTGATGTCCCTCCGTATGCACCATACACTCCCTTTGTTTACCCTTCGCTCCCGGCCGACCTTTCTATGGCCGCCATGCTTAATGCTCTACATCTTGGGCAATATGAGCAAAGGAGGGATGATTACTATGCCCAATACCCCGGGTACCATCTCCTAGCTCAACAAGGGTATATAAACCCGCAAGGGAACCTCCCATCGTGGTATAGACCAGAATACTTCCAAGGCCACGGTAACCCTAGTACTAGTGGCGGTGTGATGAACGATGAGGAGTTTGAGGAGGAGGACGCTTGGGATGTCAACATGGGCGAGGGTGATGATGATGATGAAGATGATGATGGTGACGATGATGATGGTGGAGATGATGAAGGTGACGATGATGATAATGACGATGGTGATGGAGGTGATGATGACGGTGATTACTAGCCTCGATGATGAAGAGGCGATTGGGTGGCCTTAAGGGCCTTGATGATTGCTCCCGGTGGCTCTTGACGACGTGATTACGTCAAGAGTTACTTCAAAATCCAAAATGACAATTGGTAATTCTTCTCCTTAGTTTTTATTTCTTTTTATTTATTTAAGTTATTTTCTTTCTTTTTTTTAGGATTAATCGTTAGAAATTAGTGGAAATCGGGCGGAATCCGGGCTAGGTGACTTGATTACACCTAGCCCTCCCTTCCCATTTCCTTTTATTTCCTTCTTTTTATTTTCTTCCCCCATCCATATCTTTTTCTTGTCTCGGCCCATGGTGACTCGATTACACCCCGGCCGGACGCCTTCTACCTTTTTCTTCACCTTATTTTTTATTTTTAGCTTTATTTTCATAGTTTCTTTTCTTTTCCTTTGTCTCTCCGCACCCTACGATCGAGCATGAGGACATGGCTCGATTTAAGTGTGGGGGAGCGATATTCTAGTATAGTTAGTTTATTTTCGTAGTTTTTCCGAAAAAAAAATCTTAAAAAACCCTAAAAATTTGAAAATTTTTCACAAAAATCAAAAAGATTTTTCTTTTGTGTGTTTTCTTTTTTTTGTGTCATTGTGTCGTATATTTGTTTTGTGTGCGTGTTTTGCCTCCCTTTCCCTTATAGGCCGCTTTAATCGCCGTTAACTTTGGAAGGCTTTCAAGACTCCCGGTAACATCTTATCCCTTTTTCCTTTGTTCCTTGTGGAGTTTGGAGGAGATGTGTGTTGTGATGTGCTCGGGTGGAGCTTTGTAAAGTTTGTGGTTGTTTTGGTGGCTTGTTTGGATGATCGGGGTGGTATTTATGTTGTGTATGTTTTCATTTTGTGTTGTTTTTTTTTTCGTTGCTTTTACTTCTTTTTCTTTCGTTCTTCGTTGTGTCTTTGTTTTGTGTTGTGTTAGTTATGTCTTGTGTGTGTAAACCGTTTTCGAAAACCCGGTTTAGAGGCTAGTGTGCGAGTGTTTACTTTCCCTTCCTAGTTGTATAAATCGAGTTTTGGACTTTAATCTAGTAGAATGACCCTAAATCAATGATTTCGTTGGTCCTTTACCTTGAGTCCACCTAGCTTACTAGGGATTTACTACGGGATTTGCATTTTGACCATTATGACCACCCACGGTGTGAAAAGGCCTTGGTTACCGAGTCTCGTCCCCTAGGTGACCGTGTTTAGGATTGTTTGATTAGTCCAAGTTCTCCACTTTTTGTGGGTTTGAAGGGAAATCGCGACCCCCGACTTACCCATTACCCTACCTTCCTCACATACACACACAATAAAATGCAATTTGTTGATTCTCTCTTTCTTGATTGTCGAGGAATGCCAAAAAGCCAAATCTTGCCAAAAAAAAATGGGCAAAGAAAAGAAAAGAAAGAAAAATGAAAGAAAGAAAAGAAATGAAGAAAAAGAAAAGGCACAAAAGACAAAAAGGAAATAGAAAAGAAGAAAAAAAATGGCATGGCAAAACAAAGCAAAAACGTCAAAAGGAAAGAAAATGCCAAAAGAAAACCCGACTCACAAAAAATAACCCCTACCTCTCAAAATAAGTTTTTTTCCGACTTTTGCCGTGAAGAGCCTACCAAAGGACCGAGTCCCGAGGAAGGATGATAGCGGCATTAGTCGGTCTTCCCTCATTTTGCATATTTTCCACCTTTTTACTTGGACTAGTTAGGCGGTCTTGGACACGGGACGACCCTCTTGGCTCACGCTAAAGGGGGCGGGGTCTCACTTACCTACAGTGTCGACTAACACCGTGGTTCTTCACTTTCCACTCCGCCGATCGTCCCGTAGTACGTTTTTAGAAAGTTAGGAGGACCTAGGTAAGTTACCAACGTTTTTATTGCTTTATCGTCATACTATTAGGGTTTAGTTCACCTTGGTTTGTATTGCTTGCTTGACAACGTTGTCGCTTACCTCGAGTCCTAAACCGGTGTTTCATTCACCGCTTTTAGAGGGAAGCAGTATTTCTTTTGTTTTGGGTGCAACCGATTATGAGTTGTTTGTGTGTTTGTTTGTTTATGTGCTTTGTGTCCGGTTGCATCCACAGTTTTGTCGCAAGACCCAACTTGCCTTGCGGAGTGCACTTGTCCTCTAAGTGCACTCGCGTGAGTTGAAGGGGCGTAGGGTGCTCTAATACCCATTCGGTTAGTGTAGTACTTAGTATGTGCTTACTCGAGGGCGAGTAAGGGTTAAGTGTGGGGGAGTTGATAAGTGTAGTTTGTAGTGCTTAATTGTTGTGTTTCGGTCCCTTTTTCCTTGTGAAATCGCTCCTTTGGAGCGATTCATGGGCTTCTTATGCCTCCTTCAGTTCGTTTCAGGTTCCCGAGGCCGAATTGGAAGAGTTGGAGCGATTCCGACTCAATACATGCACATTTTGGAGCCAACGAGGTAAAGGAACGATGACTCGAGACCTCGGAATCGACCCCGAGACCTTGGGACCCAATCCCGAGCCTCCGAGACCCGATACCGAGTCCCGAGAATCGGTGGGAAGCACATGAGAGGCAAGGAAGGACCAAGGAGCATTAAAGGAAGGCATACAAGACCCTTCCCGGTCGGGATGGTGGCCTTCCCGATCGGGAAGGGATGCACATGTAGGAGCGCTACTGTGGGCCCTTCCCGATCGGGTTGAGCCCTTCCCGATCGGGAAGGAAGAACCCTTCCCGATCGGGATTATCTTTCCCGATCGGGAAGGAAGAACCCTTCCCGATCGGGATTATCCTTCCCGATCGGGACGGGCTACAGCTCACCCGCTCCTCCCTTTTCTTCTTCCTCATTCTTGTACCCATATATATACTCCCTTCTTGTAATCTTAAGACATCTAATGTTAACCCACCTTAGTTTAAGCCTAAAAACCCTAGATCTACTCTCATTCATTAGTCTTAATCTCTCCTTAATCCTTAGTTAATCATTGTAATTAATCTTGTATTAAGAAGATTCTTGAAGATTAATCCAAGATTGACAACCTTGGAGTTCTATTTGGGTGTCTTATTTATACAAGTTATCATCTTTTCCTCATCTAGATTGGTATAATCATCTTTACACTTGTTCTTAGTTTATTTAATCTTGTTTCCATCTTTTTATGTTATTATTGTTATTGTTCTTGTTATTCATAATGAATGTTTGGATTGTGAGTTTGTTTTCTCTTGTTAATGTTAGTTTCTCTTTAATAATGAGTGAGTAGTTTCTTTGTGGGGTTAGTAGGGGGATTAGGGGTAGATTATGGATGATTAGGGTTGATTAAGGGGAAAAGGTTGCATCTTTGTTGTTAGCCACATTGTAAGCACTCCATGTGTTTGTTGATATGCTTGTGTGAGTTGTAGTGGCCATGCTTCCCATGCTTGTATTCGTCTTCTCATTGATTGTTTATTTTGTGGAAATGTTGAGAATAGTCATAGTCACGAGAGTGCCGACTAGAGTCTAAGTTGCGAGAGCCCGGACTCACCTTGACATCGGTCTAAGTTGCGAGAGCCCGGACCGACACTAGCGATTAGGAGGCACCTTTACCCTTGATCACTCCAATTATCCTTCTACCTCTATGAACCCGACCTACCCCACTTCTTTTCATATTTGAGTTCACCATTTTAGTTAGATATCGCTCTTCTAGTTTATTCGTTAGTTCGATCATTAGTCTAGTTTTTACTCCTCCTCCTTAATTGTTTCCATTTATCGCTTTCTTTGTGTTTGTATGTGTGACTTAGCCTAGTTTTAGTGGACCTAGTCTAGACCTTACTCTACCGTCCCCGTGGATATCTACCCTACTTGCCCTAGCTACCCACTAGGAATAGTCGGTTTATTATTGACGGTTGGACTCACGGCAAATCCCAACCATCAATTTGGCGCCGTTGCCGGGGACGGTGTATTGTTTAGACTTAGTTTGCTTATTTCTAGACTTAGTTACCCCTCTTTGTGTTCTCCCATCTTCTCTTGTGAATATTCTCTTGATTTTTCTTCTTTCTTTAGTGTTATCTCTTCTTTTTCTCTTTGTCTCTAGTTGTGTTAGTTATTGTCGTTGCCTAGTGCCCATAAAGCACTAGGTGTTCTTACGTTTGTTCTAGTGTGTAGTGTATGCCTAGGAGGGGAGGCGACTTCTATCTCTTTAATCTAGAGCCGGAGAGACTCTTTCGAGCCTTTCGCCAACGGACGATTAATCGGGTTAGGATCTCTCAACCAAGTGCAAGCACCACTCATCAAGGGCAAGCCCAAGGAGCCGACTTGAGCAACTCACCTCGAGAGACGGCCGGAGGGACCTTCATCAATCCCTTCGGTGATTCTTCTCCTAGTTCTCCCTCTTCATCTACATCAACACTCTCTACACCCCCATCCTCTCCCTTACATCCAAGAATGCCTAAGTTTTCCTCTCACTCCACCTTCACGGAAGATGTCTTACCGGGACCGAGTGCATTACCGGAAGCCTATACCGGGAATTTTGTGGCAAAGACTCAATTTATCCAACTTGTGGAGAGGAGCCCTTTTAGTGGTTTGCCCACCGAAGACCCGCACCAACACATGGAGACCTTCTCCAATTATTGTGACGCTATATCTCAAACCGGGGTTACTCAAGACCAAATTCGTTGGGTACTCTTCCCGTTTTCTCTTATTGGAAAAGCGAAGCAATGGATTAAGAGTCTCGATAGGGCAACCATGGGTATCGACACTTGGAAAAAGCTTGCCTTGGCGTTCTACCAAAAGTTTTACCCTCCGGAAAAGACCAATATGCTTAGGGCCTCCATCACCGGTTTCCAACAAAGGGACGAGAAGAGTCTATATGAAGCTTGGGAGCGGTTTAAGTCTTTGGTAAGATCGTGCCCTCATCATGGACTCTCACAATGGTTCTTAGTACAACAATTTTGGAATGGACTTTATGAGGATTCGAGAGCCATTCTCAACATGGGCTCCAATGGTAGGTTTACCGAGGTCGATGACGACCAAACATGGACGAGAATCGAAGAGATGGCGGTGCACAATTCGCAATACTCTAGGCCTAGGAAGGCACACCGAGGAGGCATGCATGAGGTCGATGCTATCACTAAGCTAAGCATTGACCTTGGAGCTCAATTGAAAACACACATGGAGACTATTGACAAGAAGCTCCAAAGCCACCTCAACCTAGTCTAAGGCTCGAGTTCATCCCACCATCAACCGATTCAAGATGTGAATACTTTGGGGTTCGCACCTCCTACACCTTACTTTGGGATGTGCGACACTTGTGGAATCGTTGGACATGATCCTATGTATTGCCAAGGAAGTATCGAGCAAGTGAACGCTTTTCAAGCGTTCAAGCAAGGTACCTCTTACTCTAATCAATTCCAAGCTTCCCAACAAGTCCCCCAACAACAAGCCTTTCAACATCAACAACAACATCGTCCCTATGTTCCACCTCCTTTACGGGACAACCATGAATGTTACTAAGGTTATGTGGGTAACCAAAGACCCTTCAACAATTTCAAGCAAAATAACCAAGGCAACTTCAACAACAAGCAAGGGTTCCAACAAGGGAACTTCAATCATGGCGGTTTCCAAGGAAACCGAAACTTTCAAGGTCAACAAAACCACAACCAAGGCCTTAATCAAGGCAATTCTCATGGGTTCCAAGGGAACCATCAACAACAACAAGCAACACAAGGCAATCAACAAGGCAAGCCTAGGAGTCGGTCTCCTATTCATGACTACGGTACTCCGTTGGCCCTCACCGATACTCCGCATAATCCATCGTCCCCACCTCGGGATTTTGACATTCAAAAGTCAATGACGGAATTACAAAGGAGTAATCAAGATTTGCAACAAGGTCAAGTGGAAATATCAAAGCATCATCATGAGCTCTTCACTTATATTCGAGGGGAAAATGCAATAAGAGATACCCGTATGAAGATACTTGAGAATCAAATATCTCAACTAGCTTCGGGCAGCTCCTCAAGACAAAAGGGGCAACTACCTCCTCAAGGCGAAACACCAAAATTTGAGCATGTAAATGCTATTACTACGAGGAGTGGTACGTCCTATGAACCCCCTTTTTCACCTAATGAGCAAGAGCCAATACAAGAACCGACAAGGCAAATGACATCTCCAAATCGAGAAGAATCGAGCTTTGACATTCCAATTGAGGAGCAAGTCTCAAAGGAGGTCGAGAAACCTCAAGAAGACAACCCTCCTCCTCTTCAAGAGAAAGACAAGGGAAAAAGGAAAGTGTCCTTTGAAGAGTCCACCCCAAGTGAGCAAAACAAGTACCAAATCAAGTTGCCTTACCCATCTAGGCAAATGAAGACTAAGGTGGACACTCAATTCGACAAGTTCCTTACTATCGTGAAGAAATTGGATGTTAGTGTCCCGTTTACCGAGTTACTTACCCAAATCCCGACATATGGTAAATTCATGAAAGAAATCTTGGCTAGGAAGAGGTCCATTGACAAGGAAGAGACGGTAGCGTTCACTAAGGTGGTGAGCGAGCTTATTCAAGGTTCCACGCTTCCAAAGTTGAAGGACCCGGGTAGTTTCTCTATCCCATGCACCATCGGCAACTACACGATCAAAAGAGCTATGTGTGATTTCGGCGCAAGTGTGAGCATTATTCCCTACACCATTTGTGAGCGATTAGGGATGACGGAGTTGAAGTGTACGTCCATTACACTCCAAATGGCGGATAAGTCTCTTAACCGACCATTGGGATTGTTGGAGGATGTGCCGGTACAAATAGGGAAGTTCTTCATTCCGGTCGACTTCATTGTGGTTGACATGCCGGAGGATGGTAACACTCCCATCATCCTTGGACGCCCATTTCTACACACCGCCGGTGCCGTGATCGATGTGAAGAAGGGTAGGATCACTTTTCAACTAGGCGACGAGGAGTTAGTGTTTGACCTCCAAGGCAACACTTCGCCTATGACCGAGACATGTAATATGATCCATGCCACGGAAGACATCGATCTAGGGGAAGGATCGGAACAAAGCTTGAAAGAGTACTCTTATGTACTTGAGGATGACGACTCCGATATGGAGGAAGATGAGTGCCCGAATCATGGGATTGACAACAAGTTGCTAAGCAAGGAAGAAGATGAGCCTCCCTTGAGGCCGCATGAGGACCGGTGGACGTTTGGGTATGTCCCGAAAGACCAAAAGTACAAGTTCAAGCCCTTGAATTTGGAAGATAGGGATGCCCCGGGAACGTCAAGACAAAGCCATGAGGAGCCTTGGTATGTGGATGCCTATATAACGAGCTTGATTGAAGACTTTGCTAGGGCCTTCGACTTGTTCCTTCGTGCCCTCGATGGAGATGGAGTCGGTTATTGTTGTTGAAAAAGAATGAAGATTGTACCACCTCGGTTTGACGGAGTTCCACAAGAACCGTCTCATTGTATATACCTCTTTCTTGTAGTTAGCTTGTTCTTAGTGATATTCTAGTCATTTGGGTTATTTGATGAGAGTTGTGAGGGAGAGAATTTTATGTGTGTTTGAGCTTTATTGATAGGTGAAGTGAATGTGAGCCCTAGAGAAGACGGGTTGATGATAAGACTTGGTTTGTGATCAAGGAAGTCGGTTTTTGAAGCTTGTGATAAGCTTTTGGGTTCGTGGAAGGCCAAAACGACTCATTTCGTTTGAAAAAAAAAGTCTTCCCGTTCGAGATGGTCAAAAATCCCGATCGGGATTATTCATTCCCGCTCGGGTTGCAGGTGCAATTTGGAGCGACCACTGTGAGCCCTTCCCGTTCGGGATTTTTCCCTTCCCGTTCGGGTTTGTGGGAAAACCCGATCGGGTTTTTCTTTCCCGTTCGGGTTGGGGGGTGCAAGTTAGACTGGCTACTGTGAGCCCTTCCCGTTCGGGATTTTCCCTTCCCGTTCGGGTTGTTGGGAAAACCCGATCGGGTTTTTCTTTCCCGATCGGGAAGGCGTTGCCTCGAGCCCAGTTCGCACGATTGAGGCCCAGTTCGGCCCTCCTCTCTTCAGCCAAGCCCGACCCACCCCTAATCCTTTTCCTCTTACAACCTCCCTCTTACAACCCAACCCAACCCATTCCCACATCATTTCAACACAACACTACCAAACTTCATCTTCAACCTCTCTTCAAAACCCCATTTTTCAAAACCTAACCCCAAAATCACCATTAATCCTCCATTTCTCCACCAAACTTCACCAAATCACTCCCAAAACTTCACAAAATCGATTTCTATCCCATCCATAAGTATCCTAAACCCATTTTCTACCTTCAAAACTCCCAAAAATTGAAAAAAAATCGAGTTTTTGTGCCCATTTTTCTCCAAATCCTAAAATTGGTATTTCTTCTATTACTCGATTTGTCTTGCTAAGCTTCACTTGGGTAGCTTATTACTTCGATATTAAGCTTGTTTGATGTATTTTTGGGGGGTTTTAGCTCTTATTTGTGGGAAGGAAATATTTTTGTGTTTGATATACTATCATTCTAAGCCTTCATCATCCAATATGGCACCAAAGAAGAGAGGGGGATCAGTGATTAGCAGAAAAAGAAAGGATGCTTCGAGTTCGAGAGCCCAGCCCGAGCCCATGGTCGAGGTTGAGGAGCAGGAAATTGCTCGTCTCCCGGAGTTTCCCAGTCTGATATTTGAATCGGAATAGCAAAAGGAAAAATTTATCAAGCTCCTTGGTAAGCCCCTAGAACCCACTCGATTCATATGCAAAATTATTCTTCGAAAGCTTGGTATTTTAGAGCAATGTAGGCAATTCTTTGTTGGGATGGGTATGGAAGTTCTCTTTGACATGCATGAGCTCACATATAGGCAACTCACTTTAGAGTTCCTAAGTAGCTTTCGTCTCGAAATTTGATCCCGACCACACCGAGTTTATTTCCGAATCAATAACGCATCCCTTATGTACACCCTCGACAACTTCGGTGAGCTCTTTGGCATTCCGGAGATTACCGAAGGTCGGGTACCCAATGACTTCAATGTAGCTGACGTATGGCGTAGTATAACGGGTCTCACACTTGTGGATCTTAGACATTTGTCTAGTCGCCTTGTCCACCACCCGGTCCTTCGTATATGGCAGCGTTTTGTAGCGGGTACTATTTTCGGGATGTGTGAGACAGGTACATACACTCGGCAAGAGTTGACCTTAGTCGGGGGTACTTGAACTTAAAAAGGCAACATCGGTTCACCCCCGACGTCGCACTTGCACTAGCCAAGCATTTCGAGAAGGTAGCCAAGGGGGGGAAGCATTTGAGAGAAATTACTATCGGGGGGCTTGTTACTCATCACGCCAAGAGAGTGAGTCCGACATTTAGGGAAGACGGTTTAATCCCCGTACCGGGGGGCACAAGATTAGATGAGGACCGATTATCTAGGTATCATCGATGGATCAATTATGATAATAGGCTTAGAAAGTACCTTTGGAGCACGGGGGGTCGGACACACTTCTTCCTACCGTGCGATACACTTCCGGCCCTTGCGCCTTTGCAAGAGTCCGCCGTGCCGGTTCAAGAACCAAATCTTTTATTGCCTTTTATCGGAAGTGATCAAGGTGCCTCCTCTTCCCATGGGCCCCGACCACGAGCTCGACCCCAACTCCCAGCTCGACCACCACCACAACAACAACAACAAGCTACACAACCCCAGCACTACTATCCCACTCCCCCGGCATTCATTGATGTCCCTCCGTATGCACCATACACTCCCTTTGTTTACCCTTCGCTCCCGGCCGACCTTTCTATGGCCGCCATGCTTAATGCTCTACATCTTGGGCAATATGAGCAAAGGAGGGATGATTACTATGCCCAATACCCCGGGTACCATCTCCTAGCTCAACAAGGGTATATAAACCCGCAAGGGAACCTCCCATCGTGGTATAGACCAGAATACTTCCAAGGCCACGGTAACCCTAGTACTAGTGGCGGTGTGATGAACGATGAGGAGTTTGAGGAGGAGGACGCTTGGGATGTCAACATGGGCGAGGGTGATGATGATGATGAAGATGATGATGGTGACGATGATGATGGTGGAGATGATGAAGGTGACGATGATGATAATGACGATGGTGATGGAGGTGATGATGACGGTGATTACTAGCCTCGATGATGAAGAGGCGATTGGGTGGCCTTAAGGGCCTTGATGATTGCTCCCGGTGGCTCTTGACGACGTGATTACGTCAAGAGTTACTTCAAAATCCAAAATGACAATTGGTAATTCTTCTCCTTAGTTTTTATTTCTTTTTATTTATTTAAGTTATTTTCTTTCTTTTTTTTAGGATTAATCGTTAGAAATTAGTGGAAATCGGGCGGAATCCGGGCTAGGTGACTTGATTACACCTAGCCCTCCCTTCCCATTTCCTTTTATTTCCTTCTTTTTATTTTCTTCCCCCATCCATATCTTTTTCTTGTCTCGGCCCATGGTGACTCGATTACACCCCGGCCGGACGCCTTCTACCTTTTTCTTCACCTTATTTTTTATTTTTAGCTTTATTTTCATAGTTTCTTTTCTTTTCCTTTGTCTCTCCGCACCCTACGATCGAGCATGAGGACATGGCTCGATTTAAGTGTGGGGGAGCGATATTCTAGTATAGTTAGTTTATTTTCGTAGTTTTTCCGAAAAAAAAAATCTTAAAAAACCCTAAAAATTTGAAAATGTTTCACAAAAATCAAAAAGATTTTTCTTTTGTGTGTTTTCTTTTTTTTTGTGTCATTGTGTCGTATATTTGTTTTGTGTGCGTGTTTTGCCTCCCTTTCCCTTATAGGCCGCTTTAATCGCCGTTAACTTTGGAAGGCTTTCAAGACTCCCGGTAACATCTTATCCCTTTTTCCTTTGTTCCTTGTGGAGTTTGGAGGAGATGTGTGTTGTGATGTGCTCGGGTGGAGCTTTGTAAAGTTTGTGGTTGTTTTGGTGGCTTGTTTGGATGATCGCGGTGGTATTTATGTTATGTATGTTTTCATTTTGTGTTGTTTTTTTTTTTTTCGTTGCTTTTACTTCTTTTTCTTTCGTTCTTCATTGTGTCTTTGTTTTGTGTTGTGTTAGTTATGTCTTGTGTGTGTAAACCGTTTTCGAAAACCCGGTTTAGAGGCTAGTGTGCGAGTGTTTACTTTCCCTTCCTAGTTATATAAATCGAGTTTTGGACTTTAATCTAGTAGAATTACCCTAAATCAATGATTTCGTTGGTCCTTTACCTTGAGTCCACCTAGCTTACTAGGGATTTACTACGGGATTTGCATTTTGACCATTATGACCACCCACGGTGTGAAAAGGCCTTGGTTACCGAGTCTCGTCCCCTAGGTGACCGTGTTTAGGATTGTTTGATTAGTCCAAGTTCTCCACTTTTTGTGGGTTTGAAGGGAAATCGCGACCCCCGACTTACCCATTACCCTACCTTCCTCACATACACACACAATAAAATGCAATTTGTTGATTCTCTCTTTCTTGATTGTCGAGAAATGCCAAAAAGCCAAATCTTGCCAAAAAAAAGGGCAAAGAAAAGAAAAGAAAGAAAAATGAAAGAAAGAAAAGAAATGAAGAAAAAGAAAAGGCACAAAAGCCAAAAAGGAAATAGAAAAGAAGAAAAAAAAATGGCATGGCAAAACAAAGCAAAAACGTCAAAAGGAAAGAAAATGCCAAAAGAAAACCCGACTCACAAAAAATAACCCCTACCTCTCAAAACAAGTTTTTTTTCCGACTTTTGCCGTGAAGAGCCTACCAAAGGACCGAGTCCCGAGGAAGGATGATAGCGGCATTAGTCGGTCTTCCCTCATTTTGCATATGTTCCACCTTTTTACTTGGACTAGTTAGACGGTCTTGGACACGGGACGACCCTCTTGGCTCACGCTAAAGGGGGCGGGGTCTCACTTACCTACAGTGTCGACTAACACCGTGGTTCTTCACTTTCCACTCCGCCGATCGTCCCGTAGTACGTTTTTAGAAAGTTAGGAGGACCTAGGTAAGTTACCAACGTTTTTATTGCTTTATCGTCATACTATTAGGGTTTAGTTCACCTTGGTTTGTATTGCTAGCTTGAGAACGTTGTCGCTTACCTCGAGTCCTAAACCGGTGTTTCATTCACCGCTTTTAGAGGGAAGCGGTATTTCTTTTGTTTTGGGTGCAACCGATTATGAGTTGTTTGTATGTTTGTTTGTTTATGTGCTTTGTGTCCGGTTGCATCCACAGTTTTGTCGCAAGACCCAACTTGCCTTGCGGAGTGCACTTGTCCTCTAAGTGCACTCGCGTGAGTTGAAGGGGCGTAGGGTGCTCTAATACCCATTCGGTTAGTGTAGTACTTAGTATGTGCTTACTCGAGGGCGAGTAAGGGTTAAGTGTGGGGGAGTTGATAAGTGTAGTTTTTAGTGCTTAATTGTTGTGTTTCGGTCCCTTTTTCCTTGTGAAATCGCTCCTTTGGAGCGATTCATGGGCTTTTTATGCCTCCTTCAGTTCGTTTCAGGTTCCCGAGGCCGAATTGGAAGAGTTGGAGCGATTCCGACTCAATACATGCACATTTTGGAGCCAACGAGATAAAGGAACGATGACTCGAGACCTCGGAATCGACCCCGAGACCTTGGGACCCAATCTCGAGCCTCCGAGACCCAATCCCGAGTCCCGAGAATCGGTGGGAAGCCCATGAGAGGCAAGGAAGGACCAAGGAGCATTAAAGGAAGGCATACAAGACCCTTCCCGGTCGGGATGGTGGCCTTCCCGATCGGGAAGGGATGCACATGTAGGAGCGCTACTGTGGGCCCTTCCCGATCGGGTTGAGCCCTTCCCAATCGGGAAGGAAGAACCCTTCCCGATCGGGATTATCTTTCCCGATCGGGAAGGAAGAACCCTTCCCGATCGGGATTATCCTTCCCGATCGGGACGGGCTACAGCTCACCCGCTCCTCCCTTTTCTTCTTCCTCATTCTTGTACCCATATATATACTCCCTTCTTGTAATCTTAAGACATCTAATGTTAACCCACCTTAGTTTAAGCCTAAAAACCCTAGATCTACTCTCATTCATTAGTCTTAATCTCTCCTTAATCCTTAGTTAATCATTGTAATTAATCTTGTATTAAGAAGATTCTTGAAGATTAATCCAAGATTGACAACCTTGGAGTTCTATTTGGGTGTCTTATTTATACAAGTTCTCATCTTTTCCTCATCTAGATTGGTATAATCATCTTTACACTTGTTCTTAGTTTATTTAATCTTGTTTCCATCTTTTTATGTTATTATTGTTATTGTTCTTGTTATTCATAATGAATGTTTGGATTGTGAGTTTGTTTTCTCTTGTTAATGTTAGTTTCTCTTTAATAATGAGTGAGTAGTTTCTTTGTGGGGTTAGTAGGGGGATTAGGGGTAGCTTATGGATGATTAGGGATGATAAAGGGGAAAAGGTTGCATCTTTGTTGTTAGCCACATTGTAAGCACTCCATGTGTTTGTTGATATGCTTGTGTGAGTTGTAGTGGCCATGCTTCCCATTCTTGTATTCGTCTTCTCAATTATTGTTTATTTTGTGGAAATGTTGAGAATAGTCATAGTCACGAGAGTGCCGACTAGAGTCTAAGTTGCGAGAGCCCTGACTCACCTTGACATCGGTCTAAGTTGCGAGAGCCCGGACCGACACTAGCGATTAGGAGGCACCTTTACCCTTGATCACTCCAATTATCCTTCTACCTCTATGAACCCGACCTACCCCACTTCTTTCCATATTTGAGTTCACCGTTTTAGTTAGATATCGCTCTTCTAGTTTATTCGTTAGTTCGATCATTAGTCTAGTTTTTACTCCTCCTCCTTAATTGTTTCCATTTATCGCTTTCTTTGTGTTTGTATGTGTGACTTAGCCTAGTTTTATTGGCCTAGTCTAGACCTTACTCTACCGTCCCCTTGGATATCGACCCTACTTGCCCTAGCTACCCACTAGGAATAGTCGGTTTATTATTGACGGTTGGACTCACGGCAAATCCCAACCATCACTAGTTGTATAAATCGAGTCTTGGACTTTAATCTAGTAGAATGACCCTAAATCAATGAATTCGTTGGTCCTTTACCTTGAGTCCACCTAGCTTACTAGGGATTTACTACGGGATTTGCATTTTGACCATTATGACCACCCACGGTGTGAAAAGGCCTTGGTTACCGAGTCTCGTCCCTTAGGTGACCGTGTCTAGGATCGTTCGATTAGTCCAAGTTCCCCCCTTTTTGTGGGTTTGAAGGGAAAGCGCGCTCCCGACTCACCTATTCACCTACCTCCTACACATTCCACACAAATAAAATGCAATTTGTTGATTTCTATCTTTCTCAATTGTCAAAGAAATGCCAAATCTTGCCAAAAGGGCAAAGAAAAGAAAAAAAAAGAAAGAAAAAAAAATGAAAGAAATAAAAGAATGAAGAAAAAAAGAAAAGGCACAAAAGCCAAAAAGAAAATAGAAAAGAAGAAAAAGAATGGCATGGCAACAAACAAATCAAAATATCGAAAAGAAAGAAAATGCCAAAAGAAAACCCATCTCACAAAAAGAAATCCCCACAAAAATAAGCCTTTTTTCCGACTTTTGCCGTGAAGAGCCTACCAAAGGACCGAGTCCCGAGGAAGGATGATAGCGGCATTAGTCGGTCTTCCCTCATTTTGCATATTTCCACCTTTTTACTTGGAGTAAGTAGGCGGTTTTGGACACGGGACGACCCTCTTGGCTCACGCTAAAGGGGGCGGGGTCTCACTTACCTACAGTGTCGACTAACACCGTGGTTCTTCACTTTTCCACTCCGCCGATCGTCCCGTAGTTCGTTTTTAGAAAGTTAGGAGGACCTAGGTAAGTTACCAATGTTTTTGTTGCTTGATCGTCATACTATTAGGGTTTAGCTCACCTTGGTTTGTATGTCTAGCTTGGGAACGTTGTCACTTAGCTCGAGTCCTAAACCGGTGTTTCATTCACCACTTTTAGAGGGAAGCGGTATTTCTTTTGTTTTGGGTGCAACCGATTATGTGTTTGTTTGTGTGTTTGTTTGTTTATGTGCTTTGTGTCCGGTTGCATCCACAGTTTTGTCGCAAGACCCTACTTGCCTTGCGGAGTGCACTTGTCCTCTAAGTGCGCTCGCGTGAGTTGAAGGGGCGTAGGGTGCGCTAATACCCATTCGGCTAGTTTAGTAGTTAGTATGTGCTTACTCGAGGGCGAGTAAGGGTTAAGTGTGGGGGAATTGATAAGTGTAGTTTGTAGTGCATATTTGTTGTGTTTTGGTCCCTTTTTCCTTGTGGAATCGCTCCTTTCAGGTTCTTATGGGCTTCTTATGCTTCCTTCAGTTCGTTTCAGGTTCCCGAGGCCGAATTGGAAGAGTTGGAGCGATTCCGACTCAATACATACACATTTTGGAGCCAACGAGATAAAGGAACGATGACTCGAGACTTTAGAATCGACCCCGAGACCTTGGGACCCAATCCCGAGCCTCCGAGACCCGATCCCGAGTCCCGAGAATCGGTGGGAAGCCCATGAGAGGCAAGGAAGGACCAAAGAGTGTTTAAGGAAGGCATACAAGACCCATCCCGTTCGGGATGGCCTCATCCCGTTCGGGATGGGGTGCTACATTAGGATGGCTGCTGTGAGCCCATCCCGGTCGGGACCAACTCGTCCTGATCGGGATGACAGAGCCATCCCGATCGGGATGATCTGTCCCGGTCGGGAAGCTACAGAGGCAGCACGGGCCTCTTCTTTTCTTCTCCTTCACTCTTGTACCCATATATATACTCCCTTCTTGTAATTTTAAGACATCATGTGTTAACCTAGACTAGTTTAAGCCTCCAAAACCCTAGATTTACTCTCACTCATTAGTTTTAATCTTCTCTTAATCTTAGTTAATCCTTAGTTAATCATTGTAATTAGTTCTTGGATTAAGGAATTCTTGAAGATTGTTCCAAGCTTGACAACCTTGGGATTGTATTTGGGTTTCTCATTAATCCAAGTTTACATCTTTTTCATCATAGTATTGTTGGTATAATCTTCTCTACTCTAATCCTTGTTTATTCATTCTAGTTTCAATCTTTTTATATTGTTCTTATTATTGTTCTCATTGTTCATAATGGATATTTGGTTTGTGAGTTTATTTTCTCTTGTGAATGTTAGTTTCTCATTGATTATGAGTGAGTAGTAATCTTGTGGGGTTAGTAGGGGGATTAGGGGTAGATTGTGGATGATTAGGG
Source organism: Agrostemma githago (assembly GCA_958450325.1). Taxonomy (NCBI): domain Eukaryota; kingdom Viridiplantae; phylum Streptophyta; class Magnoliopsida; order Caryophyllales; family Caryophyllaceae; genus Agrostemma; species Agrostemma githago. Next base: position 39,740,362 of record OY288259.1, on the reverse strand, counting down.
TTGATTAAGGGGAAAAGGTTACATCTTTGTTGTTAGTCACATTGTAGGCACTCTATGTGTTTGTTGATATGCTTGAGTGAGTTGTAGTGGCCATGCTTCTCATGCTTGTTTTCATCCTCTCATTGATTGCTTACTTTGTGGAAATGTTGAGAATAGTCATAGTCACGAGAGTGCCGACTAGGGTCTAAGTTGCGAGAGCCCGGACCCACCTTGACATCGGTCTAAGTTGCGAGAGCCCGGACCGATTCTAGCGATTAGGAGACACCTATACCCTTGATCACCCCAATTACCCTTCTACTCCTATGAACCCGACCTACCCCACTTCTTTCCATATTTGAGTTCATCGTCTTAGTTAGCCATCGTTTACTCTAGTTTATTTGTTAGATCAATCATTAGCTTAGTCATACTCTTCCGCCACCATAGATTATCGTTTATCGCTTTCTTTGTGTCGTTTTTGGTAGCATAGTCTCGTTGTAGGCCGACATAGTCTAAACCTTGATATACCGTCCTCGTGGAATCGATCCCGACTTACCCTAGCTACCCACTAGGTTAGTCGGTGTTATATTGATCGGCTAGGGACGTGACGAATCCCTACCATCAGACATCTAGCGAAGTACAAATCTCTCAAAACCAACCTCAAATTAAGGCCAAGTGGGTCGTTCCGAGTAAAATGAGACTAATTTGAGCCAAAACCGACACCAAAAATAAAAACCGTCTTTTGGCGACCGGGTCAAAACCCGGTCAAAGAAGTCAGCCAAGTGAGCTTCCAGAAGTTTGCGCTCAACTACCTTTTTTAAATTTTCAAAAAAGTCAACTCGTTCCTAATTTGGCTCACCCGCCTGATCCACTCGATCGAGTGGATTGACCTCACTCGATCGAGTGGAGCCAAAAAAACCGGAACATACCCTTTCTCTAGGGCACTCGATCGAGTGCACTAGGACTACTCGATCGAGTGACCCTAAGTCGTGGGGTATTGTGGACATGACATAGGTCCACCCAGACGCGGCCACGCGCGGGTTTGGGGAGGCGAATGAATTTCATATGAGAATGGATCGAATTGAAATTTAAATCGAAGTTGGAGTCGCCACCGAACTTTGTGGGAGTTCGGGCCCGTTCGAACCCACTCTATGTCGTAGTGGGCCGTGTACAAAGTACGGCCCATTTCCGATGTCAGAGTTTATCGGGTTCGTCCCTTTGCATTTGATACCGTTACCGACTTGATCGGATATCGTGTATTGAATGACTCTCGTTGCCAATGGTTTCGGACATCCGGAAACCGAGGTTCTGACTAAGGGGTGAGGGTACGTGTTGGGAAGTTCACAAAGAACACCCAACCCCGCCCGCACATTAGCGGCCTCTACTAAGATATCGTTTGATTTTAAAATACGCGCGTTAGTAATACGATGAATGATATGCAAACATTGTTTTCCTAAACATGCGAGGAATTGAATGAGTTGCTAAGTCGGTTTAATGCATGAAAAATTAACGTCAAAGTTGAATTTAGCATGTGAGAGTCGTTTTAGTATAATAAAACAAGCGATAAAAAAGAAATTGCTAAAAAAGATGAACAAACGTGTTAGTAACGATTGAATAATAAAAAAATGAATACGATGAATATGCATGATTCGTGTTTGACCGAGGTCGAGTAAATATTTGTCGAAATCTGAAAAATATGCCGAGAAATAAAGCCACTGTTTTTATGTAAGAAACGATGAAAAATAAAAAAGAGAAACGAGAAAGACGGGTTGCGGTTTCGGGCTCCCGCGCGAGTCGCCTGGGAGGGGGCGCGACTCGCGTGGGTAGCTGTCTCGGTTCGGGTTTTTTCGAAAATCGTTAATTTTAATAAATCACGTACAAATATGGATTAATTTATACTCGATTTATATTTTCGATATTCGTCGTATTCGATATTCGATTATGAAATCGATATCAAATATTCGGAATGATTTTTTAGAAAAACTTTTATAAAATCATTTTGAAAAGAAATTGAACGAAAAGAGAAAAAAAATGTTAATTCTCTCCGCGTTAAAATTGTCGTATTTTGTAAAAAAAAAAAAAGATGTAACAATTTTTTAGCATCAACGAGATTTAATTTAGTTCCTGTTAGATACGATATTCGATTATAGAGAATCGATATCGTATTTTTAAGAACGTTTGTTTTATAAAAATAGTTTTGTAATATCGATATTAGAAAAAAATAAGAAAAACGACGAACGACCTGTAATAAAAAATTGACCGACGACGAAAAAAGGAAGAAAAGACGAAGAAGAGACGAGAAGGAGACGAGGAAAAAGGAAGAGAAAAGAGAGAAATCGGGTTTGATTTTACACCCTCAACCTACATGCTTCGTTTACTCGGATCGGGGCTCGTCAGAATGTGGCTAGGGCACGGGAGCGTCGAGTGAATGTCGGTGAGTTATGGTGGTTCGGTTTGGACGTGTGAGATGACGTGAGAGGCGGCCGGTTTTGGTCGGGCGTGGTCTCGGTGTGTTTGTGTCGTGTGTCGGGAATTATGTTGTTGTGTCGGTGATAGATAATTGATGTTGAGTTTTTGCTTGAATGAATGTATGAATTGTGTATATCTCTGTATATTTTGATGTGTCGTGAGGGTCCTATTTATAGGAGAGGCCCTCGATTGAAGCTAGGAAAGGTATCTCGTTTAGGTGATGAGAAATACCGATTTGGGATAGGAAACGTAGGAGTTTGAAAGGAACGAGAAGTCCGTTACTTGGCGTGGAAGTCGCGAAATCTCGGCTGAAAGGGGCTGCTCGGCCGAGTATTTGATGCTCGGTCGGGTGTTCGATTCGGTATTCGGATAGAATTCCTACTTGAGATCGAATTCTATCCTTAAACGGATTTGTTTAATATTTTGCGTAGCTGATTTTTTGTAGTGTTGGAGTCCAAACCGGACGTGTGAGGTGTCACGCCTGGTCCGCGTGTCTCGAGAATATCTTTGACCGGGTTTTGACTCGGTCGCTAAAAGATGGTTTTGCCCCTGGTGCCGGATTCGACCCAAATTAGTCTTATTTGACTCGAAACGACCCACTGGGCCTGATTTTGAGGTTGGTTTTGTGCGATTTGTACCCCGTAAAAAGCCCAAGACAAATGCCAATGATTTTGAGCCCGTTTCTGAGTATATTAAAGCACGTTTGCGTCCGATCATCATCGGGTGTTAGTCGGAAACTGCTATAGACACCTGACAGTCAAAATGTGGGTGTCTACAGGTATTCTCTATAAATACCCCCTCAAACCCTTCACAAATTCAGTTTTGCCAATGCTTCAAAAGCCTACATTTTCAACCTAAGTCCTACATCCTCTCTACACTACAACCCTAAGCAACACTAAGCAAAAAACCGAGTCATTGTCACTCGAAAAACCGACAAAACCATCCATACACACACACACACACCATAACTTTACATACATCCTCGATACTCCCGCGTTTCCGTCGCTATTACTAGTCCATTGCCGAGGCCTTTCTAAGCATGTATGTTGAGGGTGTCATCAACCCCGTCTCCATCTTTTCTATTCCTTTCTATCTCGATTTATACGTATACATTTATGTTTTACATCATAGTTATTTTAGTATTTGATGGTAGGGATTTGTCAAGTCCCTAACCGTCAATAAACTACCGATTACACCTAGTAGGTAGCTAGGGCAAGTCGGGATCGTATCCACGAGGACGGTAAGGCGAAGCTTAGACTATGTCTACCTAAAACAAGACTATGCTACCAAAACAAACACAAAGAAAGCTAAAATTGACAAACTATTGAAGGTTGGAGAAGAGCAAAGTAGCTAACAAAGAACTGGGCTAAAACAATGCTAAACAATGCTAATAATCGAACTAACAAGTAAATTAGAGTAAACTATGACTAACTAAGGAGGTGAACTCAAATATGAAAGGAAGTGGGGTAGGTCGGGTTCATAGGAGTAGAAGGGTAATTGGGGTGATCAAGGGTATAGGTGTCTCCTAATTGCTAAAGTCGGTCCGGGCTCTCGCAACTTAGACCCTAGTCGGCACTCTCGTGACTATGACTATTCTCGACATGACCACATAATAGACAAACAATGGAAAGATGAACACAAGTATGGGGAGCATGGCCACTACTACACACACAAGCATATCAACAAACACATGGGGTGCCTACAATGTGACTAACAACAAAGATTCACCCTTTTCCCTTAATCAACCCTAATCATCCATAATCTACTCCTAATCCCCCTACTAACCCCACAAAGAAACTACTCACTCATAGTTAAGAGAAAACCAACATTCACAAAAGAAACTAGAACAAGCATCCAAACATTCATCATAAATAAACAATAGCAATAACAATATGTAAAAGATGAAACTTGATTAAATAACAAAGAACAAGAGTAAAAAAAGATTATACCAACACTAGGAAGATGAAAAGATGCAATCTTGTATAAATAATAACCCAAATAGAATCCCAAGGTTGTCAATATTTGAACAATCTTCAAGAACTTCTTAATACAAGAACTAATTACAAAGATTAACTAATAATTAAAGGAAGATTAAAGTTAATATGAGAACACTAATCTAGGGTTTTGAAAGTCTGATGGAGGCTTAAATTAGTCTAGGGTATGATAAGATGTGTTACTAATACAAGAAGGGAGTATATATATGGGTACAAGAATGAAGGAGAAGAAACAAAATGGTCCGCGCAGCAGGTCCACTGTCCCGACCGGGACGGGTTGGTCCCGACCAGGACGGCCTGTCATCCCGATCGGGACGGGTTGGTCCCGACCGGGACGGGCGCACAGCAGCACCCTTTAACGTGCACCCCATCCCGAACGGGATGAGGCCTTCCCGAACGGGATGGGTCTTGTAGGCCTCCCTTAAGAGCTTTTTGGTCCCTCCTTGCCTCTCATGGGTATCTCGTCGATTCTCGGGACTCGGGCTCGGGTCTCGGAGGCTCGGGATTGGGTCCCGAGGTCTCGGGATCGATTCCAAGGCATCGAGTCATCGTTCCTTTACTCCGTTGGCTCCAAAATTTGTATGTATCGAGTCGGAATTGCTCCAACTCTTCCAAATAGGTCTTGGGAACCTGAAACGAACTAAAGGAAGCATAAGAAGCCCATAAATCGCTCCCAAGGTGCGATTCCACAAGGAAAATGGGACCAAAACATAGTGAAAAAGGCACTACAAACTACACTTATCAACTCCCCCACACTTAACCCTTACTCGCCCTCGAGTAAGCACAAACTAAGTACTTAACTATCCGAGCGAGTATTAGCGCACCCAACGCCCTTTCAACTCACGCGAGTGCACTTAGAAGAAAGGTGCACTCCGCAAGGCAAGTGGGGTCTTGCGACAAAACCTCGGATGCAACCGGACACAAACACACAAAAAAACAAACACACAAACAAACACTTAGACGATTGCACCCAAAACAAAAGAAATACCGCTTCCCTCTAAAAGCGGTGAAAGAAGCACCGGTTTAGGACTCGAGGTAAGTAACAACGTTCCAAAGCTAGCAATACAAACCAAGGTGAACTAAACCCTAATAGTATGACGATCAAGCAATAAAAACGTTGGTAACTTACCTAGGTCCTCCTAACTTTCTAAAAACGTACTACGGGCCGATCGGCGGAGTGGAAAAGTGAAGAACCACGGTGTTAGTCGACACTGTAGGTAAGTGAGACCCCGCCCCCTTTAGCGTGAGCCAAGAGGGTCGTCCCGTGTCCAAAACCGCCTAACTAGTCCAAGTAAAAAGGTGGAAAACATGCAAAATGAGGGAAGACCGACTAATACCGCTATCATCCTTCCTCGGGACTCGGTCCTTTGGTAGACTCTTCACGGCAAAAGTCGAAAAAAAGGCTTATTTTTGTGGGGATTTCTTTTTGTGAGACGGGTTTTCTTTTGGCATTTTCTCTTTTCTTTTGCATTTTTGCCTTGTTTTACTATGCCATTCTTTTTCTTCTTTTCTATTTTCTTTTTGGCTTTTGTGCCTTTTCTTTTTCTTCATTTCTTTTCTTTCTTTTCTTTTTTTTTCTTTGCCCTTTTGGCTTGATTTGACTTCTTGGCATTTCTTTGACAATTGAGAAAGAGAGAAATCAACAAATTGCATTTTATTTGTGTGGAATGTGTAGGAGGTAGGTGAATGGGTGAGTCGGGGAGCGTCCTTCCCTTCAAACCCACAAAAAAGGGGAAAACTTGGACTAATCATACGATCCTAAACACGGTCACCTAAGGGACGAGACTCGGTAACCAAGGCCTTTTCACACCGTGTGTGGTCATAATGGTCAAAGGTGCAAATCCCGCAGTAAATTCCTAGTAAGCTAGGTGGACTCAAGGTAAAGGACCAACGAATTCATTGGTTTAGGGTCATTCTACTAGATTAAAGCCCAAGACTCGATTTATACTACTAGGAGGGGAAAGTAGACACTCGCACTCTAGCCTCTAAACCGGGTTTTCGAAAACCATTTACACACAAGACACAAATACACACACAAACAAAAGACTCAACGAGAACGAAAGAAAAAGAAGTAAGAGCAACGAAACAAAAACAACACAAAATGAACACATACACAACACAAATACCACCCCGATCATCCAAACAGGCCACCAAATCAACCACACTTTACAAAGCTCCACCCGAGCACACAACAACACAACCTTCTCCAAACATTACAAGGAATAAATAGGGAAAGAGGGTTAGAAGATGTTACCGGATGTCTTCAAAGCTTTCCAAACAATGGTGATTAAGCAACCTATAAGGGAGAGGGAGGCAAAACACACACAATACAAAACAAATGCACGACACAAAGACACGAAAGGAAAGCACACAAAAGAAAAATCTTTTTGATTTTTGTGAAAGATTTTTTTTTTCTTCGAAAAACTAAGAAAATAAAACTAACTACGATAGAATATCGCTCCCCACACTTAAACCGAGCAATGTCCTCATGCTCGATCGTAGTGTGCGGAGAGACAAAGAAAAAGAAAAAGAAACTACGAAAATAAAGCTAAAAATAAAAAAGAAAAGATGGAGAAAAGGGTAGAAAGCGTCCGGCCGGGGTGTAATCAAGTCACCATGGGCCGAGACAAGAAAAGATATGGAAGGGGGAAGAAAATAAAAAGAAAGAAATAAAAGGAAATGGGAGGGGAGGGCTAGGTGTAATCAAGTCACCTAGCCCGGATTCCGTCCAAATCCGACTAATTCCTAAAAAGCGGTGAAATCTCATATATCATTGGATTAATCGATTGACTACCAACGTAATCACGTCGTCGGAAGTCGGAAGCAACCATACTATGGCCTCGAAGGCCACTAAGATACCATGACTCAAGGGGAAGGGGGTAAACAAGATAAAACAAGCGACAAAAGACGGAAAAGAAAGGATAGTTACCCAAACCAAACGGTTAGTAACGTACGAACTCCATTGTCTTCAATGATCACTAGAGGTACGGTGCTTGTCTTCTTGTAATCCGTCTTGCTTCACCCTTGAGAAGAACTCACGGTAGAGGTAGTAATGGTAGGGGGTGGGATTTGATGTGAGAGTCGGTGTAAAGTGGATAAGAAATGGAGTGAGGGCATGACAATGAAGTACATGAGGCATATGATAAGGCTATGATAGCTAGGGAGGTTGGGAGGGGGAATAAAATGGTTGGGTGGAGCCAATTGTCGAAGAAGAAACACAAAGGGGGAGTAGAGGACCATCCCGGTCGGGATGGTTGGTCCCGGTCGGGTTGCCTCACTCGTCCCGATCGGGACGCCTTCATCCCGGTCGGGACGGATCCACAGCATGCTCAAAATTTGGTACACCCATCCCGATCGGGACGGCACCCTTCCCGGTCGGGACGCCTCATCCCGGTCGGGATGGGCCTTCTTCAACTTCCACAATCCCAAAAGCTTGCTCCAAGCTTCAAAAACCCGATCCTCGTGCTTACAACCCAAGCTCTATCATAGCCATTCTTCTCTAGGAAGCATTCTCACTTCATACCTATCAAACAAACTCAAACTCAACATCAAACTCTCTCCCTCACATCGCTCATCGATAAGCCAAAATTACAAGAATTCACCAAGAAAAACAAAAGAAAATACAGTACAAGGATATATACAATTAGACGGTTCTTGTGGAACTCCGTCAAACCAAGGATGGTGCTCTCTTCATTCTTTTTTTCAACAACCTCCAAACCGATTCCATCTCCATCAAGGGCACGTAGGAACAAGTCGAAGGCCCTAGAGAAGTCTTCAATCAAGCTCGAGATATAACCGACCACATCCCAAGGCTCTTCATGACCTTGCCTAGACGTTCCCGGGGCATCCCGATCCGCTAAGTTCAAAGGCTTGAACTTGTACTTGCGGTCTTTCGGGATATACCCAAACGTCCACCGATCCTCTTGTGGCTCCAAGGGGAGCTCATCCTTCTCCTTGCTTTTTATCTTGTCATCAAGCCCGTGATATGGGCACTCATCTTACTCCAAATCGGAGTCATCATCCTCAAGTACATAGGAGTACTTCTTCAAGCTTTGTCCCGGTTCACCCCCTAGATCGATGTCTTTCTTGGCTTGGATCATATTGCATGATTCATCCTTAGTAGGCGAAGTGTTGCCTTGGAGGTCGAACACTAGCTTTTCCTCACCTAACTCAAATGTGATCCTACCGTTCTTCACATCGATCATGGCACCCGTGGTGTGTAGAAATGGGCGCCCAAGGATAATGGGAGTGTTGGTATCCTCCGGCATGTCAAGCACAATGAAGTCGACCGGAATGAAGAATTTCCCGACCCGTACCGGCACATCCTCAAGCATTCCCAATGGTCGGTCAAGAGATTTATCGGCCATTTGGAGTGTAATGGACGTACATTTCAACTCCTTCATCCCGAGTCGGTAACAAATAGAGTAGGGAATGATGCTCACACTCGCGCCCAAGTCACATAATGCATTCTTAATCATGAAATTGCCTATGGTGCAAGGGATCGAGAAACTACCCGGATCCTTCAACTTCGGAAGCGTGGAACCTTGAATAAGCTCGCTCACCACCCTCGTGAACGCTACCGTCTCTTCCTTGTCGATGGACCTCTTCCTAGCTAGGATTTCCCACATGAATTTTCCATATGCCGGGATTTGGGTAAGTAACTCGGTGAACGGGACACTAACATCCAATTGCTTCACAATGTTAAGGAACTTGTCGTATTGAGTATCTACCTTAGTCTTCATTTGCCTTGATAGGAAAGGCAACTTGATTTGGTATTTATTTTGCTCAATCGGGGAAGACTCCTCAAATAACACTTTCCTTTTTCCCTTGTCTTTCTCTTGAAGTGGGGGAGGGTTGTCTTCTTGGGGTTTCTCGACATCCCATAAGACTTGCTCCTCCATTGGATTTTCAAGGCTTGATTCTTCTTGATTTGGAGACACAACTTCCTTTATTGCTTCTTGCTTACTAGGAAACACGGGAGGATTGTAGGTGGCACCGCTCCTTAAGGTGATGGCATTGACATGCTCAAAATTTGGAGTTTCACCTTGAGGAGGTAATTGCCCTCTTTGCCTTGAAGAACTTCTCGATGCAAGTTGTGATACTTGATTCTCAATCATCTTCATGTGAGTTTTCATTTCCTTGTTATCCATTAGAATTTGAGCAATGATTCCTTGTTGTGACATTTGTGTCTCCAATTGACTCTTTTGCATTTCTTGAGTATTCCTTTGCATATCCATCATTTGCTTTTGTATGCCGAAATCCCATGGTGGGGATGATGGATTATGTGGAGTATCGGTGAGGGCAAGAGGAATGCCATAATCATGAGTAGGAGACCGGCTCCTAGGCTTGCTTTGTTGTTGATTACCTTGTGTAGCTTGTTGTTGACGGTTCCCTTGGAACCCATGAGAATTACCTTGATTAAGGCCTTGGTTGTGGTTTTGTTGTCTTTGAAAGTTTTGGTTTCCTTGGAAACCGCCTTGATTGAGGTTCCCTTGTTGGAACCCTTGATTGTTGTTGTGGAAGGTACCTTGGTTGTTTTGCTTGAAGTTGTTGAAGGGTCTTGGATTACCCACATAACCTTGGTAACCTTGGTTGTTGTCCCTTAAGGGAGGTGGAACATAGGGACGATGTTGTTGTTGATGTTGAAGTGCTTGTTGTTGAGGGACTTGATTGGAAGCTTGGTATTGATTAGAGTAGGAGGCACCTTGCTTGAACGCTTGAAAGGCGTTCACTTGCTCAATACTTCCTCTACAATTCATAGGATCATGACCAACGATTCCACAAGTATCACACATCCCAAAATAAGGCAAAGGAGGTGCAAACTCCAAAGCATTCACTTCTTGAATCGGTTGATGGTGGGAGGAACTAGTGCCTTGGACTTGGTTGAGGTGGCTTTGGAGCTTCTTGTCAATAGTCTCCATGTGTGTTTTCAATTGAGCTCCAAGGTCAATGCTTAACTTAGTGATAGCATCAACCTCATGCATGCCTCCTCGATGTGCCTTCCTAGGCCTTGAGTATTGTGAATTATGCACCGCCATCTCTTCACTCCTCGACCAAGTTTGGTCATCCTCTACTTCGGTAAACCTACCGTTAGATCCCATGTTGAGTATGGCCCTTGAGTCTTCATATAACCCGTTCCAAAATTGTTGTACGAGGAACCATTGTGATAAACCATGGTGTGGACAAGAACGGATCAAGGCTTTGAATCTTTCCCACGATTCATAGAGGCTTTCATCATCACGTTGTTGGAAACCCGTGATAGAAGCTGTCAATAGATTTGTCTTCTCCGGGGGATAGAATTGTTGGTAGAAGGCTAAGGCTAGCTTCTTCCAAGTGTCAATGCCAAGTCTTGCTTTGTCCAACCCCTTGAACCATTGCTTCGCTTTACCAATAAGAGAGAAAGGAAATAATACCCACCGGATTTGGTCTTGAGTTATTCCCGTTTGCGAAATAGCGTCACAATAATCCGAAAAGGTTTCCATGTTTTGATGAGGATCTTCGGTTGGTAACCCACTAAATTGACTTCTCTCAACCAATTGGATAAACTGCGTTTTCGCCACAAAATTCCCGGTATATGCCTCCGGTAAAGTGGATGGACCCGGCAAAACGTCTTTTGTAAAGGTTGAGTGAGAAGAAAACTTAGGCATGATTGGATATAAGGGAGAAGATGGTGGTGTAGACGGTGTTGATGTAGATGAAGAGGGGGAACTAGGAGAAGAATTACCGAAGGGATTGATGAAGGTCCCTCCGGCCGTCTCTCGAGGTGACTCGCTAAAGTCGGCTCCTTGGGCTTGCCCTTGATGAGTATTGCTTGCACTTGGTTGAGAGATCCTAACCCGGTTAATCGTCCGTTGGCGAAAGGCTCGAAAGAGTCTCTCTGGCTCTGGATTAAAGAGATAGAAGTCGCCTCCCCTCCTAGGCATACACTACACACTAGAACAAACGTGAGAACACCTAGTGCTTTGTGGGCACTAGGCAACGACAATAAACAAGCACAACTAGAGACAAAGAGAAAAGAAAGCTAAGAAAAGAAGAGAAACTAGAAAATATTCACAAGAGAAGATAGGAGAACACAAAGAAGGGTAACTAAGTCTAGAAGTAAGCAAACTAAGTCTAAACAATCCACCATCCCCGGCAACGGCGCCAAATTGATGGTAGGGATTTGTCAAGTCCCTAACCGTCAATAAACTACCGATTACACCTAGTAGGTAGCTAGGGCAAGTCGGGATCGTATCCACGAGGACGGTAAGGCGAAGCTTAGACCATGTCTACCTAAAACAAGACTATGCTACCAAAACAAACACAAAGAAAGCTAAAATTGACAAACTATTGAAGGTTGGAGAAGAGGAAAGTAGCTAACAAAGAACTGGGCTAAAACAATGCTAAACAATGCTAATAATCGAACTAACAAGTAAACTAGAGTAAACTATGACTAACTAAGGAGGTGAACTCAAATATGAAAGGAAGTGGGGGTAGGTCGGGTTCATAGGAGTATAAGGGTAATTGGGGTGATCAAGGGTATAGGTGTCTCCTAATTGCTAGAGTCGGTCCGGGGTCTCGCAACTTAGACCCTAGTCGGCACTCTCGTGACTATGACTATTCTCGACATGACCACATAATAGACAAACAATGGAAAGATGAACACAAGTATGGGGAGCATGGCCACTACTACGCACACAAGCATATCAACAAACACATGGGGTGCCTACAATGTGACTAACAACAAAGATTCACCCTTTTCCCTTTATCAACCCTAATCATCCATAATCTACTCCTAATTCCCCTACTAACCCCACAAAGAAACTACTCACTCATAGTTAAGAGAAAACCAACATTCACAAAAGAAACTAGAACAAGCATCCAAACATTCATCATAAACAAACAATAACAATAACAATATGCATGTAAAAGATGAAACTTGATTAAATAACAAAGAACAAGAGTAAAGAAAGATTATACCAACAGTAGGAAGATGAAAAGATGCAATCTTGTATAAATAAGAACCCAAATAGAATCCCAAGGTTGTCAATCTTGGAACAATCTTCAAGAACTTCTTAATACAAGAACTAATTACAAAGATTAACTAATAATTAAAGGAAGATTAAAGTTAATATGAGAACACTAATCTAGGGTTTTGAAAGTCTAATGGAGGCTTAAATTAGTCTAGGATATGATAAGATGTGTTACTAATACAAGAAGGGAGTATATATATGGGTACAAGAATAAAGGAGAAGAAACAAAATGGTCCGCGCAGCAGGTCCACGGTCCCGACCGGGACGGGTTGGTCCCGACCGGGACGGCCTGTCATCCCGACCGGGACGGGTTGGTCCCGACCGGGACGGGTTGTTCCCGACCGGGACGGGCCCACAGCAGCACCCTTTAACGTGCACCCCATCCCGAACGGGATGAGGCCTTCCCGAACGGGATGGGTCTTGTAGGCCTCCCTTAAGAGCTTTTTGGTCCCTCCTTGCCTTTCATGGGTATCTCGTCGATTCTCGGGACTCGGGCTCGGGTCTCGGAGGCTCGGGATTGGGTCCCGAGGTCTCGGGATCGATTCCAAGGCATCGAGTCATCGTTCCTTTACTCCGTTGGCTCCAAAATGTGTATGTATCGAGTCGGAATTGCTCCAACTCTTCCAAATCGGTCTCGGGAACCTGAAACGAACTAAAGGAAGCATAAGAAGCCCATAAATCGCTCCGAAGGAGCGATTCCACAAGGAAAATGGGACCAAAACATAGTGAAAAAGGCACTACAAACTACACTTATCAGTATACTAACACTAACATTTTTATACTTATCGCATTTTAATTTCTCGTTCATTTTTATCGTTACCAATATTTATATACCGCGTATATGTATATAGTAATAAAATTCGGATCCGAACACGTTTGACTATGACGACCATCTCAAGTCCGTTTAATCCATTTACGAGTCACGACGGAGGTGGCACCCTTTCGAGGAGCGCCGCCCCAAGTACTCAAGGGCGTAACGAGATCGTGGTCGTTCATAGTTGAACGCGTACGATTCCATTTCTAAGATTAGCACGAAATCCGTTGATGCGAAAATCGACATCACATAATCCGTTAGGATTAGTATCGATGTCATGACGCGGAGGGACACAATTTCGTCACTAATCAAATTTTTCGATCCAAAGACAACATTTTTTTTAAAATTCCGATGACGATATTATAATCGTATAGTACACGATTATAGTATCGAAAACCGAGTTAAGTTTGAATCATGCAATATTTCTATTTAACTCGGCCAACCATCGATTTTAAAACAAATAAAAACGGAATAACCACCCTTTCCGAAACGAGCCATGACTCGTACAGGGGGCCATTCGATCGAGTAGCACCCCAAAATCCGGGCAGTAGCTACCTCGAAGGCACACTCGATCGAATCTAGGCCATGACTCGATCGAGTGTGTCCTTTAGCCCAAGAAAACCAAGAGCTTCAAAGCATCATCCGAGCCTCGTCTTTTTTTAAACGACTTAGTCGTCGCGTGCAAAGTCAATCACGTGATCTTCTTTTTCAAAACTCATGCATATCACTTCACTTTAACGACTTTGATCGATTGTCTTTCACTATTAATCTTGTGTCGACGACTCTTTAGTCGTATCCGACACATGTTTAATCTAGACGCTAATTTCTCGATATGATAAGTCGGGACAAGACATCGAGATTCGGGATCGGGCTAGCACCACGTCTAGGTCCCATACTGATAAGTGTAGTTTGTAGTGCCTATTTTGTTGTATTTTGGTCCCATTTTCCTTGTGGAATCGCTCCTTGGGAGCGGTTTATGGGCTACTTACGCTTCCTCTAGTTCGTTTCAGGTTCCCGAGACCATTCATGAAGAGTTGGAGCGAATCCGACTTGATACATACACTTTTTGGAGCCAACGAAGTGAAGGAACGATCTCGATGCCTTGGTTCGACCCCGAGACCTTGGGACCCGATCCCGAGCCTCTTAGACTCGATCCCGATCCCCGAGAATCGGTGAGAAGCCCATGAGAACCAAGGAGGGACCAAGAAGATCTTAAAAGAGGCCTACAAGACCCATCCCGGTCGGGAAGGCCTCATCCCGTCCGGGATGGGGTGCGCAAAAGCGAAGTGTTCTGCCAGTGGCCCGTCCCGGTCGGGACCAGGCCGTCCCGGTCGGGATCACGCCGTCCCGGGCGGGAAGCAACAGTGGCAGCTCGCATTTGATTCTTTCATCCTCCTTCACTCTTGTAACCATATAAATACTTCCTTCTTGTATTGTTTACACATCTTATCTTACCCTAGACTCTTTTAGGCTTCCATTAAGCATTCAAACCCTAGATTAGTGTTCCTCACATTAGTTTTAATCTCTCTTTGATCCTTAGTTAATCTTTGTTAATCTAGTTTAGTTAATCTTGTATTAAGAGGATACTTGAAGATTCATCTAAGCTTGACAACCTTGGAGTTGATTTGGGTTTCTTATTTATGCAAGTTTACATCTTTTTCATTATTTTGTTGTTGGTATAATCTTCTCTATTCTTGTTCTTTGTTATTTATTCAAGTTTCAATCTTTACTTAGTGTTATTGTTATTGTTTGTTTATTATGAATGTTTGGATGCTTGTTTTGATTTCTCTTGCTTTTGTTATTGTTAGTTTCATAATGAGTGAGTAGTTCTCTTGTGGGGTTAGTAGGGGGATTAAGGGTAGATTATGGGTGATTAGGGTTCATTAGGGGTAAAGGTTACATCTTTGTTGCTAGTCACATAGTGGGCACTCTATGTGTTTGTTGAATTGCTTGTGTGAGTAGTAGTGGCCAATGCTTCCCATACTTGTGCTCATCTTCTCATTGTTTGTCTAGTATGTGATTGTGTTAAGAATAGTCGTAGGCACGAGAGTGCGGACTAGGGTTTAGACGCGAGAGCGCGAACCTACCTCGACATTGGTCTACGTAGCGAGAGCCCGGACCGACTCTAGCAACTAGGAGACACCTACACCCTTGATCACCAAATTACCCTTCTACACTTAAGAACCCGACCTAACCCTACTCCTTTCCATATTTGATTTCATCCTCCTAGTTAGTCGTCATTTTCTCTAGTTCGCTAGTTTGTTTAATCTTTAGTTATTTCATTTAGCCTTGTTTTAGCTAGTTCATTGTTAGTCTAGTTCTTACCTCTTCTCCATCATAGTTTACCAATTATCGTTCTCTTTGTGTTTGTTTGGTGATTTAGCCTAGTTTTAGGTGGACCTAGTCTAGACTTTACCATACCGTCCCCGTGGATATCGACCCTACTTGCCCTAGCTACCCACTAGGATTAGTTGGTTATTTATTGACGGTAGGACCCACGACGAATTCTTACCATCACCTACCCAAACCCGTGCGTGGCCGCGTCGGGGTGTACCTATGTCATGTCCACAATTTGGCGACTCCGCTGGGGATACCTGATGTACCACTAGTCATCGGGTTCCTAGGGTGAGACTCGAAGAGAAATCGTTCGTATATTAGTGTGCGCGCATTAGTTTAATGATTCATGCATAACCCATTTTTGCCCGGGCCGGTTACTTGTGACCGACGTCGCACTATACCGCGGTGCATTCCTAAATGGGTGCGCTAAAGACTTCTATGGCCGAACTCGTATGGGTTTCGCGGCATGTCCTAAGACCAATTCGGCTTAGGGAGTCCGTCCTGATTTACGAGAGAGCCATCGTTGTTGGTATAGACCCTATTTCGACCGACCGAGACTTAGCGTACTGCATACATAAGCGTTGTTATAATGCTTATGTGACTACGTGGTACTTGGTTTCCGTGTCTTTTTTCAAAAACCGTCATTTCAAAAATGCATCTTTCCAAAAATACCGAATTTTGAAAAACCCGAAATACTGTCCGTTTCTGGACCTGTCTTTTCCAAATATCCAATTTTCAAAATTCGGAATGCCGCCGAAATTTAGGATTAACGATTTGACTCAAAATATCCTTTACTTTAGTCGACATGCTACCCGTTTTGACTATCGAATTTCCGACACCATCTCGATTTTCTGATTTTTCAAAATTCGAATCTCGTTTTTCGAAATTCCGTTTTCGATCTTCAAATTTCGGAAATTCGCTCATTCTTATATTCAAATTTCAAAATTTCAAAACATCCAACTTTCCTAAAGAATCTTCCTTATTATAGGACCTACCGTCTATCCGTGTGTCGGGTCTTTGCATAGTATGTCGAAGGTTTATAGCGTCGAAACTCTGTCGATCTTACATCACGAGTTTCCTCCCTTTCCCGAGTCCGCCTTATTTGTCAAGGCACGACCAACCCGCATAGGGCATACCCCTACAAAGAAAAGTCCGTCTATACACTCGAGTCAAAAAGTCTGGGGAAAAGTCTCACGTGGACCTTCCTTCGAACGAGGCTAGGCCCAAAAGCCAAGTCCTAAGGAAGTCATACCACCTACGAGTCATCCGTCTAGGTGTCTTTCTCGAGTCTTTTTCACTTGGTCTTTTCTTTTCGTCGCTCGGGATGTACTTTTTGATTCCAAGATCTGGGTTCGGTTTCTGATTACGCGGTGTTCTTACAGACAGGCCACCGTCCACCAGACACAGCCGCAAAATGGAAGCAGCTTTGAACAATCTGAAGACCTCCGTGGACGCCATGGTCATCAAACAGACCGACATTGAAGCCAACCTGACTGAAATGAGGGCTGGTCAAGTGGCTATCGTTGCTCGTATGACTGCAGTGGAGCAAAGGACTCCTAATGCCGAGGCTACTGGGCCTCTAACTGAACTACTTAGTGCGGTGCACCGACTAGAGGAACAAGTTCATTTAGCTGGGAGTAACAACGTCCATCGGGAAAATAGCCGTGAGTATGCCCCGGTGAACGACAAGCTGCCCCCAAACCTGAACCTCACTGGCTTACCAATGTTCGAGGGAACCGAAGACCCGTTACTACATGTACGGGCCTTCAAAGAATTCATGGCCATCAAGGGAGTAGATTCTGCTATGTTCAAGAATCTTTTTGATGCGTCCCTTGAAAAGCACCCACGGGCCTAGTACTACACGCTAGACCCGAAAAAATACCCTACTTGGGATGATGTGTGATGGTAGGGTTTTGCCGCGTTCCCCACCGATCAAATAGAGTCCAACTAATCCTAACGGTAGCTAGGGTAAGTCGGGTCGTGTCCACGGAGACGGTTATATGGTGTCTAGACTAGGTTGACCTAATAACAAGGCTAAGTCACACAACCAAACACAAAGAAGACGATAATTGATTAACTATGATGGTTGGAGGAGATGAAAATGGACTAACAATGAACTATGTATGACATGCACTAATGAAACAACTAAAGATTAACTAAGCAAATAAACTAGAGAAGATGATCGACTAAAGGGAGAGATAAATCAAGTATGGGAAGGAGTAGGGTTAGGTTGGGTTCATAAGTGTAGTAGGATGGTTGGGTAATCAAGGGTGTAGGTGTCACTTAATTACTAAAGTCGGTTTGCGCTCTCGCGCCAAAGCCAAAGTCCGCACTCTCGTGTAAAAGACTAGACCCGAACACTCATGCTAGATGCTACTCAAAACACAAGGATTCAATCACAAATTATTCACACAATGAGAAGAGGAACACAAGTATGAGAAGCATTGGCCACTACTACCCACACAAGCAATACAACAAACACATAGTGTGCCCAATAAGTGACTAGCAACAAAGGATTCACCTTTACCCACAATCAAGCCCTAATCACCCATAATCCACACTTAATCCCCCTACTAACCCCACAAGGAGTCTACTCACACATTATGAAACTAAATCTATCACTAACAAGAGAAATCAACATAAACATCAAAACATCCATTATGAACTAACAAGAACAATAAACAATAATCAAAGATTAAAACTTGAAGGAATAAACAAAGAACAAGAGTAAAAAGGAGAAGAGGATTATACCAAACTAGCAAGAATATGAAAAGATGAGAACTTGTATTGAAAAGATAAACCCAAAAAAATCTCCCAAGGATGTCAATCTTGGATGAATCTTGAAGAAATCTCTTAATACAAGATTAATCACTAAGATTAAACTAAGATTAACAAAAAAATTAATATGAAACTAAACTAGAGATGAAGAGAGGCTAATTAGGGTTTTGAATAATGTATGGTAATGTATGATCCTTAAACAATACAAGGGGGATGTATTTATAAGGTTACAAGAGTGAAGGAGAAGAAAAGAAAGTCACGCGGCTACAGCTGCTCCATCCCGGCGGGAAGGAATGGTCCCGGTCGGGATGACACACCCTTCCCGATCGGGAAGGAATGGTCCCGGTCGGGACGGCCTAAACAGCAGCCTATTCATTCGTGCACTCCTTCCCGACCGGGAAGGATGCTCTTCCCGCCCGGGAAGGGTCTGTAGGCCTCCATTATGAGCTCTAAGGTCCCTCCTTGCTTCTCATGGGCTTCTCATCGATTCTCGAAGCTCAGGATCGAGTCTAAGGGGCTCGGGAATGGGTCCCAAGGTCTCGGGATCGAATCCAAGGCACCGAGTGATCATTCCTTCTCTTCGTTAGCTCCAAAAGTGTATGAAACGAGTCGGAATCGTTCCAATTCTCCATGAACGGTCTTGGGAACCTAAAACAAGCTAGAGGAAGCATGAGTAGCCTAGAAACCGCTCCAAAGAGTGATTTTACAACGGAAAAAGGGACCAAACACAACAAAATAGGCACTACAAACTACACTTATCAACTCCCCCACACTTAACCCTTACTTGCCCTCGAGTAAGCACCAACTAACTAAAAACTAAAAGAAACTAGACTACTAACCGAGTGGGTATTAGCGCACCCTACGCCCTTTCAACTCACGCAATACACTTAGAGGAAAAGTGCACTCCGCAAGGCAAGTGGGGTCTTGCGACAAAACTGTGGATGCAACCGGACTCAAAAACACACACAACCAAACATACAAACAAACAAGTAATCGGTTGCACCCAAAAGGAAATAAATAACACTTCCCTCTAAAAAGCGGTGAAAGAAGCACCGGTTTAGGACTTAAGGCAAGTGACAACGTTCCCAAGATAATAACACAAATCGAAATGAACAAAACCCTAATAGTATGACAACAAAGCAATAAAAACGTTGGTAACTTACCTAGGTCCTCCTAACCTTCTAAGAACGTACTACGGGACGATCGGCGGGATGGAAAAAGGATGAACCACGGTGTTAGTCGACACTGTAGGTAAGTGAGACCCCGCTCCTTTTAGCGATGTGCCAAGAGGGTCGTCCCATGCCCAAAACCGCTCAACTAGTCCAAGTAAAAAGGTGGATATGATTGCAAAATGAGGGAAGACCGACCATTACCGCTATCATCCTTCCTAGGGACTCGGTCCTTTGGTAGGCTCTTCACGGTATAGTCGGTAAAAGACTTATTTTTTAGAGGTCAGGATTCTTTTTGTGAGGTGATTTTCTTTGGCATTTTCTTTCTTTTGCATTTTCGCTTTTTGTGTTGCTATGCCATTTATTTTTCTTCTTTTGTATTTTCTTTTTGGCTTTTTGTGCCTTTTCTTTTTCTTCAATCTTTTCTTTCTTTCATTTTCTTTCTTATTTTCTTTTCTTTGCCCTTTTGGCTAGATTTGAGTTGTAGGCGTTTCTTTTTGCAACTAAGAAAGATGATTTCAACAATTTGCAACTTTATTTTGTGGATATGTGTAGGAGGTAGAGGAATGGGTGAGTCGGGAGCGCGCTTTCCCTTCAAACCCACAAAAAGGGAAAAACTTGGACTAATCAAACAATTCCGAACACGGTCACCTAAGGGACGGCACTCGGCAACCAAGGCCTTTTCACACCGTGGGTGGTCATAATGGTCAAAATGCAAATCCCGTAGTAAATCCCTAGTAAGCTAGGTGGACTCAAGGTAAAGGACCAACTAAACTATTGATTTAGGGTCATTCTACTAGACCAAAGTCAAAGACTCGATTCATACTACTAGAAAGGGAAAGTAAACACTTGCACACTAGCCTCAAAACCGGGTTTTCGAAAATCTTTTTACACAACTACACATCACAAAACAAAGACATGACAAAAACGAGAAAAAAAGAGACAAAGGCAACAAAACAAAACAAAACAAGAACAAACATAAAAAGAGAACAAACACCACCCCGAATTTCCAAACAAGCTACCAAATCAACATCGAACTTTACAAAGCTCCACCCGAGCACACATCATCACAAGTCTCCTTCGAACATCACAAGAGGTAAAGATGAAAAAGGGATAAAAGGCGTTACCGGATGTCTTGAAAGCCTTCCAAAGTTAACGGCGATTAGGCGACCTACAAGGAAAAAGGGAGGCAAAACACACACACCACAACAAAAGGATGACACAACGACACAAAAGGAAAAGACACAAAAGAAAATCTTTTTGATTTTTGTGAAAAAATTTCAATTTTTTAGGGTTTTTTTAAAGATTTTTTCGGAAAAACTACGAAAATAAACTAAGCTACACTAGGATATCGCTCCCCCACACTTAAACCGAGCAATGTCCTCATGCTCGATCGCAGTGTATGGAGACACTAAAGAAAAGAAAAGAAACTACGAAAACAAAGCTAAAAATCAAAAATAAAGCGGAGAAAAGGGTAGAATGTGTCCGGCCGGGGTGTAGTCAAATCATCATGGGCCGAGACAAGAAAAGATATGGAAGGGGGAAGAAATAAAAAGAAGGAAATAAAAGGAAATGGGAGGGGAGGACTAGGTGTAATCAAGTCACCTAGCCCGGATTCCGCCCGAATCCGACTAAATCCTAAAAAGCGAAAAATAAAGTGAAAAGGCTTGTAAATTTGGATTTTGAAATGACTCTCGACGTAGTCACGTCATCGAGAGTCGGGAGCAATAACTACCAAGGCCCCGAGGGCCACCATGACACAAAAGTGTATAAGGGGAAGGGAACAAACAAAGGAAAACAAGCAATAAAAGACGGAAAAGAAAGGATAGTCGCCGTACCAATCGGTTAGCAACTCACTCGCTCCATCGTCTCAATGATCATTAATGGCGCAAAGCTTGTCTTCGTCATAGCTATTCCTCTTCATTCTCGATAAGGTTCCATGGTTGAAGTACAAAGGTATAAGGAGGTGGGATTTGATGTGAAACTCGGTGCAAAGTGAAGAGAAAATGAGGTGAATGTGTGTATATGAAGTGTAGGGGTCATATGATAGGTGCAAGGATAGGTAGGGAGGTTGGGCTGGGGTCTAAAGTGGTAGGGTGGGCTCACATGACAAAGAAAAGGCCAAAAGAGGAGCAGGGCTCGTCCTGGTCGGGATGGATGGTCCCGGTCGGGATGACACACCCTTCCCGGTCGGGAAGCTCACGTCCCGGTCGGGAAGGCTCAACAGAAAGCTCGATTTTTGGTACCCTCATCCCGATCGGGAAGGCTCCTTCCCGGTCGGGACGGCTCAACCTTCCTGGTCGGGATGCTTTCTTCTCGGCCGGGAGGGTTCTTCTAGCCCTTCATAACCCCAAAAGCTTGTCCAAAGCTTCAAAAACCGACTCCCTTGCTCAAATCCAATCTTCTATCATCATCAACTCTCCTCGAAACTTCATCTTCACTAAGACCTATCAAATAAACTCAAATAACATTCATCAAAATCCCTCCCTCACATCGCTCATCAAAATACCAAATTACAAGAAATTCACAAAACCTAAAAGGATTACAAGAAAGAGATATATACAATGGGACGGTTCTTTTAGAACTCCGTCAAACCAAGGATGGTGCATTCTTCAATCATTTTTCAACAACACTATGGCCAATTCCATCGCCATCAAGGGCACGAAGAAACAAATCGAAGGCTCTCGAGAAGTCTTCAATCAAACTAGTGGTATAACCATCCACACTCCAAGGTTCCTCACAACCTTGTCTCGACGTTCCCGGGGCATCCCGATCTACTAAGTTCAATGGCTTGAACTTGTACTTTCGATCCTTCGGTATATACCCAAACGTCCATCTATCTTCATGTGGCTCCAAGGGAGGCTCAACTTTCTTCTTGCCTTGCAACTTGTCTTCAACATCATGATATGGGTATTCATCCGCCCCAAGCTCGGAATCATAATCTTCAATTCCATAGAAGTTGTTCTTCAAGCTTTCACCCGACTCATCCCCTAGATCGATGTCTTTCATGGCAGTGATCATTTTACAAGACTCATCATTAGTAGGCGAGGTGTTGCCTTGGAGGTCAAACACGAGCTTCTCGTCGCCTAGCTCAAATGTGATCCTACCATTCTTCACATCGATCGTAGCACCGGCGATATTTAGAAATGGGCGCCCAAGGATAATGGGAGTGATAGCATCTTCCGGCATATCAAGCACAAGGAAGTCGACCGGAATGAAGTACTTCCCGATTCTTATCGGCACATCCTCTAACATCCCTAATGGTCGGTTGAGTGAACTATCGGCCATTTGGAGTGTAATAGAAGTACACTTGAGCTCTTTCATCCCAAGTCGCTCACAAATGGAATAGGGAATGATGCCTACACTCGCACCCAAATCACATAATGCTCTCTCAATCTTGAAGTTGCCTATGGTGCACGGGATCGAAAAACTACCCGGATCCTTCAACTTGGGAAGCGTAGAACCTTGAATAATCTCGCTCACCACTCTTGTGAACGCTATGGTCTCTTCCTTGTCGACGGATCTCTTCCTAGCCAAGATTTCTTTCATGAATCTTCCATATGCCGGGATTTGGGTAAGTAACTCGGTAAACGGGACACTCACATCCAATTTCTTCACAATGTCTAGGAACTTGTCATATTGAACATCCACCTTGGTCCTCATTTGCCTTGTTGGGAAAGGCAACTTGATATGTACCTTGTCTTGCTCATTAAGGTTGGACTTCTCAAATGACATTTTCCTTTTACCTTTGTCTTTTCCTTGAAGTAGGGGAAGCTTGTCTTCATGGGGTTTCTCAATCTCCCATAAAACTTGCTCCTCCATTGGATTTCCCAAGCTTGAATTTTCTTGAGTTGGAGATGCAACTTC
The DNA here is from genome assembly GCA_958450325.1 of Agrostemma githago. NCBI lineage: Eukaryota > Viridiplantae > Streptophyta > Magnoliopsida > Caryophyllales > Caryophyllaceae > Agrostemma > Agrostemma githago. The sequence goes on along the minus strand of OY288259.1, from coordinate 39,716,946 downwards.
TTTCATTGCTTGTTGCTCAATCGGGTTTAAGGGGGAATCATAAGATGCACCACTCCTTGTGGTAATAGCATTCACATGCTCAAATTTTGCCGTTTCACCTTGAGGAGGTAGTTGTCCCTTTTGCCTTGAAGAGCTACCCGAAGCAACTTGAGCTATTTGGGTTTCGAGCATCTTCATATGAGCATCTCTTGCTATGTTCTCCCTTTGAAAATGAGCAAAGAACTCTTGTTGGTTTCTTAGCATCTCCATTTGGCTTCTTTGCATTTCTTGGTTACTCTTTTGCACATCCAACATAGATTTTTGCATGTCGAAATCTCGAGGTGGAGATTGTGGATTGTGCGGAGTATCGGTGAGGGTTAATGGGGTACCATAATCATGAATCGGAGACCGGCTCCTTGGCTTGCTTTCTTGTCGATTACCTTGGGTTGCTTGTTGTTGTTGATGGTTCCCTTGGAACCCATGAGAGTTACCTTGATTAAGGCCTTGATTGTTGCCATGGTTGTAGTTTTGATGTCCTTGGTTGTGTTTGTTTCCTTGGAAACCACCTTGATTAAAGTTCCCTTGTTGGAACCATTGATTTTTGTTGAAGTTACCTTGGTTATGTTGCTTGAAATTGTTGAATGGCCTTGGGTTACCCACATAACCTTGGTAACCTTGATTGTTGTCCCTTAAGAGAGGTGGCAAATATGGACGGTGTTGTAGAGATTGTTGTTGGGAAGCTTGGAACATATGAGGATAGGGGGCACCTTGCTTGAACGCTTGAAAGGCGTTCACTTGCTCAATACTTCCCCGACAATGTAGAGGCTCATGTCCAACTATCCCGCAAATATCGCACATCCCATAATAAGGTGTAGGAGATACAACTCCCAAAGCATTGACTTGATGAGTAGAATCTTGGTGGGAGGCACTTGCACTTTGACCTTGATCAAAATGGCTTTGGAGCTTCTTGTCAATAGATTCCATGTGGGTTTTTAGTTGAGCCCCAAGATCAATGCTTAATTGTGTAATGGCATCGATCTCGTGCCTTCCTCCTCGATTCGCCTTTCTAGGCCTTGAGTATTGGGAGTTGTGCACCGCCATCTCCTCGATTCTTGACCAAGTTTGGTCATCATCCACCTCGGTAAACCTTCCATTCGATCCCATATTGAGTATGGCCCTTGAGTCTTCATATAACCCGTTCCAAAAATGCTGAACTAGGAACCATTGTGATAGACCATGGTGAGGACAAGAGCGGATCAAGGCTTTGAATCTTTCCCACGATTCATAGAGGCTTTCTTCATCACGTTGTTGGAATCCCGTGATAGAGGCTCTCAATAGATTTGCCTTCTCCGGGGGATAGAATTGTTGGTAGAAAGCTAAGGCTAGCTTCTTCCAAGTATCAATACCAAGAGTCGCTTTGTCCAACCCCTTGAACCATTGCTTCACTTTACCAATAAGAGAGAAAGGAAATAATACCCACCGGATTTGATCTTGGGTTATTCCCGTTTTTGAGATAGCATCGCAATAATCCGAAAAGGTTTCCATGTGTTGATGAGGATCTTCGGTTGGTAACCCACTAAATTGACTTCTTTCGACCAATTGGATGAATTGCGTTTTTGCCACAAAGTTGCCGGTATATGCCTCCGGTAAAACGGTTGGCCCGGGCAAAACGTCTTCCGTAAAGGTTGAATGAGAAGAGAACTTAGGCATGATTGGATATGCGGGAGATGTTGGTGTAGACGGTGTTGATGTAGATGTAGAAGGAGAACTAGGACTAGAAGTACCGAAAGGATTGATGAAATTCCCTTCGGCCGTCTCTCGAGGTATCTCGTTCAAGTCAGAACCTTGAGCTTGTTCTTGATTGGTATTGCTAGCACTTGGTTGAAAGATTCTAACCCGGTCAATCGTCTGTTGGCGAAAGGCTCTAAAGAGTCTTTCCGGCTCTGGATTGAAGAGAAAGAAATCGCCTCTCCTCCTAGGCATACACTACACACTCGAACAAACGTAAGAACACCTAGTGCTTTATGGGCACTAGGCAAAGACAATAAACAAGCACAACGGGAGACAAAGAAGAAAGAAAATGATAAAAACAAGGAAAAAGACTACTAAATATGCACAAGAGATAGAAGAAGAGCACAAAGAAGGGTAACTAAGTCAAGCTATAAGTAAACTAAGTCTAAACATGCACCGTCCCCGGCAACGGCTCCAAATTGATGGTAGGGTTTTGCCGCGTTCCCCACCGATCAAATAGAGTCCAACTAATCCTAACGGTAGCTAGGGTAAGTCGGGTCGTGTCCACGGAGACGGTTATATGGTGTCTAGACTAGGTTGACCTAATAACAAGGCTAAGCCACACAACAAACACAAAGAAGACGATAATTGATTAACTATGATGGTTGGAGGAGATGAAAATGGACTAACAATGAACTATGTATGACATGCACTAATGAAACAACTAAAGATTAACTAAGCAAATAAACTAGAGAAGATGATCGACTAAAGGGATAGATAATTCAAGTATGGGAAGGAGTAGGGTTAGGTCGGGTTCATAAGTGTAGTAGGATGGTTGGGTAATCAAGGGTGTAGGTGTCACTTAATTACTAAGGTCGGTTTGCACTCTCGCGCCAAAGCCAAAGTCCGCACTCTCGTGTCAAAGACTAGACCCGAATACTCATGCTAGATGCTACTCAAAACACAAGGATTCAATCACAAATTATTCACACAATGAGAAGAGGAACACAAGTATGAGAAGCATTGGCCACTACTACCCACACAAGCAATACAACAAACACATAGTGTGCCCAATAAGTGACTAGCAACAAAGGATTCACCTTTACCCACAATCAAGCCCTAATCACCCATAATCCACACTTAATCCCCCTACTAACCCCACAAGGAGTCTACTCACACATTATGAAACTAAATCTATCACTAACAAGAGAAATCAACATAAACATCAAAACATCCATTATGAACTAACAAGAACAATAAACAATAATCAAAGATTAAAACTTGAAGGAATAAACAAAGAACAAGAGTAAAAAGGAGAAGAGGATTATACCAAACTAGCAAGAATATGAAAAGATGAGAACTTGTATTGAAAAGATAAACCCAAAAAAATCTCCCAAGGATGTCAATCTTGGATGAATCTTGAAGAAATCTCTTAATACACGACTAATCACTAAGATTAACAAAAGATTAATATGAAACTAAACTACAGATGAAGAGAGGCTAATTAGGGTTTTGAATTATGTATGGTAATGTATGATCCTTAAACAATACAAGGGGGATGTATTTATAAGGTTACAAGAGTGAAGGAGAAGAAAAGAAAGTCACGCGGCTACAGCTGCTCCATCCCGGTCGGGAAGGAATGGTCCCGGTCGGGATGACACACCCTTCCCGATCGGGAAGGAATGGTCCCGGTCGGGACGGCCTAAACAGCAGCCTATTCATTCGTGCACTCCTTCCCGACCAGGAAGGATGCTCTTCCCGCCCGGGAAGGGTCTGTAGGCCTCCATTATGAGCTATAAGGTCCCTCCTTGCTTCTCATGGGCTTCTCATCGATTCTCGGAGCTCGGGATCGAGTCTAAGGGGCTCGAGAATGGGTCCTAAGGTCTCGGGATTGAATCCAAGGCACCGAGTGATCATTCCTTCTCTTCGTTAGCTCCAAAAGTGTATGAAACGAGTCGGAATCGTTCCAATTCTCCATGAACGGTCTTGGGAACCTAAAACGAGCTAAAGGAAGCATGAGTAGTCTAGAAACCGCTCCAAAGAGCGATTACACAAGGGAAAAAGGGACCAAACACAACAAAATAGGCACTACAAACTACACTTATCAATGTGGCCTCAGAGTTTGCTCGGAACTATGCTGACAACACCGAGATCCAAACCACAATGCGATTTCTGGAGGTTATGGCCCAAGAGCTAAAAGAAGGTTTTACTAAGTACCTTCAACCCTGGAGGGCCGAGAGCGTGAAACTGGTCGATAAGCCCAGTGAGAAGACTTTGGTGGAGGCTTTCGTCAAGAATCTCCTCCCCTCCTACCGGGTTCATCTCCGGTACGCTGTCATACCCAATTTCACCACCCTTACTGAAATGGGTATAAGAATTGAAGACGACCTGAGACTAGAGGGCCTTACTAAGGCCTCTAGCAAAGGATACCAAGGGGCTTCCTCTTCCACTACTAAGCCCCAAGCTGCAACCCGCAGCATTTTCGACGCGGTCAATCAACTAGATGCCCCGTCCAAGAAGAACACCCCACCTCGGGTTTTAACTGATATAAGTACCACCTATACCTATGCCTTACAAAGGCTATCCTCGAAGGGCCTAATCCAACCGATAGGCCCAACTCCTGAAGTTCCGGTCGAGCGACGCTCCAAGAACTACAATGCCCAAGCTTATTGCCAATACCACCGAGGCAATGGGCATGATACCGAAAAGTGCTGGAAGCTGAAGCACTTGATCCAGGACTTGATTGACAGCGGTAAAATCCCGCTACCTAGAGATAAGCCGAGTAACAAGGAGAACCCTTTCAGCTCCCATGCCATCTTTACCGGGGAGGCGATTGATTGCTCTCATCTTATCTCTCCGTTTATCCCGCAGGTGAACAGGATCTGGTTTGACGACGAGGACGATGTCTACCTCGTTAAAGGGGAAGCTGTCCCCATCACCTCCGAGGAGATTCGTAAGACTAAATCCCGAGTTTTAGCCAGTAACCTCCTTGGTCGTCCCTATCAAGCCACTAGCTCTAGGGACACCCCTATCCCGACAACCGTCATTGAGCCACTCAGGACGGAAGCCGCCCCTGAGGAGCCGACTGCTGAAACGGCTCTCGTGAAGCAACTAAAGAAGACCCGAGCTGACCTCACCATATGGCAACTCCTAGTTAGCTCACAAGAACATCGAGAAGCACTCACTAAGGCTCTCGATCAAGTTAAGATCGACTCTCTGGTTACCCCTGCTGAAATGGTAGCCACGATCCTGCCCCACTTGAAGGGCAAACCCGAGGAAGGAGGCCCAATGATCACTTTCTCTGAAGCCGACCTACCGCCGTTCGGGGCCTCCCATAATCTGGCCCTCTACATTACGGTGGTCTGCCGAGGGAAATACCTCCCGATGACCCTAGTTGATGATGGGTCTGCTGTGAATGTCCTTCCTTTAAGGACCGCCAAAGCCCTCGGCATTACCAAGGCCGATTATATTCCAACGGCTCAGACCATCCAAGCCTTTGATGGGAGCCCGAAGTCGGTATTTTGGGTCCATAAAGTTGACCATTATAATGGTCCCGGTAGAAAAGGAGCTTGAATTCCAGGTGATTGATGTCACCTCATCTTTCAATTTGCTCCTAGGGAGGCCATGGATTCACGCGGTCAAAGCGGTATCCTCCACCCTCCATCGAAAGATCAAGATGCCTTTGCTCGACAACGTTATTACTTTGGAGGCAACCCCAATGACTTTGGCTAGCTGTAACGCCACGGGCCACACGGACCTCTGGGGGTTCGACTTTGTGGGGATGATCGAAGAAGAGTACCTTTTCAGGCCCTACTTCACCACGAGCATTGACATGATGCTCCAAAACCTAGGGTACTTTCCGGGGGCTACCTCTCGACCCGATCTTCCAGCTTGGAAGATTATCGAGGTCCTTAAGGACGAAGACTCTCACTTTGGCCTTGGTTATGCCACCACTCCGGGCAACGTTGTCCGAGCAGGAATCGAAAAGGCCTGCAACATCATTAAGGGTATCCACTTGAGCCCTTACAGACCACGGTTGACTGACTACTTTGTCACACCGGTATTTGGGGCTATTCAGGTTAGTCTATACCAACCCAATGTTGTGCACCCCGGGACCCAATCGGCCGGGGACTGCAACTATATCCCGGATGATGTGTACGCCCTCATCCAGTCTGATGGAGCTGACAATGCTGAGCCCGTGCTGGGGCTACTCTTCGGGGAAGACGCCATAGCCCCGACTCCAAAGGAAGACCTGGTCAACCTGATTCTCCGCAGGAACAGGTTTGACCCGACCAAGCTAATCTCGGACGTTGGTTCCGAGACGGGAAACAGGGCCTGGAGGAAGACTGTCAAATGGACTGACAGTCAAGGAAAGATCTACAAGCTGGTCACTGGAGAGGGAGACATGCCTGAGTCTGAGTCCGAGTCCGAGTCTGAGTCGGAGTCTGAGTCAGAGTCTGAGGTCGAGTCTAGAGAGTCACTCCTGTAACCCCTCTCCCTTTTGTCATTCCTGCTGCTGGCACTTCGGGGTCTGTCCCGAGTGCCTTACCAATCCCGCCACTGACCAATGATCAGATGGCTGCTCTTTTCGAGCTGTTTTCAAAATTAGCAATCAACAATAACAACCGTTCTGCTTACGACTTGTCTCTTGTAAATTCTGCTTTCAAAAATATTTTATGCAATGACATTGAGAAACCCGACGAATAGGTACCCTTATGATGGTGGGATTCGTCGTGCGTCCTACCGTCAATAAATAACCGACTATTCCTAGTGGGTAGCTAGGGCAAGTAGGGTCGTGTCCACGGAGACGGTATTGCGAAGTCTAGACTAAGTCGACCTAAGAACGAGACTAGGATACCAAAACAACACAAAGAAGATGATAATTGGTAAACTATGATGGAGAAGAGGTAAGAACTAGACTAACAATGAACTAACTATGAGAAGAGCTAAAATGGAATATTAGAGACTAACTAAACAATGAAACTATAGGAATGATGACTAATTAAGAGGATGAATCAAATATGGAAAGGAGTAGGGTTAGGTCGGGTTCTTAAGTGTAGAAGGGTAATTGGGTGATCAAGGGTGTAGGTGTCTCCTAGTTGCTAGAGTCGGTCCGGGCTCTCGCTACGTAGACCGATGTCGAGGTAGGTTCGCGCTCTCGCGTCTAAACCCTAGTCCGCACTCTTGTGTCTATGACTATTCTCAACACAATCACATACTAGACAAACAATGAGAAGATGAGCACAAGTATGGGAAGCATTGGCCACTACTACTCACACAAGCAATTCAACAAACACATAGAGTGCCCAATATGTGACTAACAACAAAGATGTAACCTTTACCCCTAATCAAACCCTAATCACCCATAATCTACCCTTAATCCCCCTACTAACCCCACAAGAGAACTACTCACTCATTATGAGACTAACAATAACATAAACAAGAGAAACTAAACCAAGCATCCAGACATTCATAATAAACAAACAATAACAATAATAATAAATAAAGATTCAAACTTGAATAAATAACAAAGAACAAGAGTAAATAGGATTATACCAACAACAAAATGAAGAGAAAGATGTAAACTTGCATAAATAAGAAACCTAAATCAACTCCAAGGTTGTCAAGCTTGGATGAACCTTCAAGTATCCTCTTAATACAAGGTTAACTAAACTAGATTAACTAAGGATTAGAGATTAAAACTAATGTGAGGAACACTAATCTAGGGTTTGAATGCTTAATGGAGGCCTAAAAGAGTCTAGGGTAAGATATGATACATAAACAATACAAGAGGGAAGTATTTATATGGGTACAAGAATGAAGGAGGATGAAAGAAACAAGGCGCGGCTGCAGCACTGTCATCCCGCCCAGGACGGATCGGTCCCGCCCGAGACGAGATGGTCCCGACCGGGACGGGCTGGTCCCGACCGGGACTGGCCACTAGCAGAACCCTTCGCTTTTGTGCACCTCATCCCGGACGGGATGAGGCCATACCCGTCGGGGATGAGTCTTGTAGGTCTCCAATATGATCTTTAAGGTCCCTCCTTGCCTTTCATGGGCTTCTCATCGATTCTCGGGTCTCGGGGTCGAGTCTAAGGGGTTCAGGATCGGGTGCCAAGGTCTCGGGATCGAATCCAAGGCACCGAGTGATCGTTCCTTCACTTCGTTGGCTCTAAAATGTGTATGTATCGAGTCGGAATCGTTCTAAATCTTCGTGAATGGTCTCGGGAACCTGAAACGAACTAGAGGAAGCATAAGTAGCCCATAAACCGCTCCCAAGGAGCGATTCCACATGGAAAATGGGACCAAAATACAGCAAAATAAGCACTACAAACTACACTTATCAACTCCCCCACACTTAACCCTTACTCGCCCTCGAGTAAGCACATACTAACTACTAAACTAGCCGAGTGGGTATTAGCGCACCCTATGCCCTTTCAACTCACGCGAGTACACTTAGAGGAAAAATGCACTCCGCAAGGCAAGTAAGGTCTTGCGACAAAACTGTGGATGCAACCGGACACGAAACACATGAACAAACAAACATACAAACAAACAAATAATCGGTTGCACCCAAAAGAAAACAAATACCGCTTCCCTCAAACAAGCGGTGAAAGAAGCATCGGTTTAGGACTCGAGGCAAGTGACAACGTTCCCAAGCTAGCAATACAAACCAAGGTGAACTAAACCCTAATAGTATGACGATAATGCAACAAAAACGTTGGTAACGTACCTAGATTCCTCCTAACCTTCTAAGAACGTACTGCGGGACGATCGGCGGGATGGAAAAAGGATGAACCACGGTGTTAGTCGACACTGTAGGTAAGTGAGACCGCGCCCCCTTTAGCGATAAGCCAAGAGGGTCGTCCCATGCTCAAGAACCGCCTAACTAGTCCAAGTAAAAATATGGATAAGGTTTGCAAAATGAGGGAAGACCGACAATTAACGCTATCATCCTTCCTAGGGACTCGGTCTTTTGGTAGGCTCTTCACGGCAAAAGTCGGAAAAAGGCTTATTTTTGTGGGGTTGAGATCTTTTTGTGAGACGGTTTTCTTTTGGCATTTTTCTTTCTTTTGCGTATTTGCTATTTGTGTTGCCATGCCATTTCTTTTTCATCTTTTGTATTTTCTTTTTGGCTTTTTGTGCCTTTTCTTTTTCTTCAATCTTTTCATTCTTTCATTTTCTTTTCTTTACCCCTTTTTGGCTTGATTTGATTGATAGACATTTCTTTGGAACTAAGAAAGAGAGGCTTCAACAATTTACAATTTATTGTGCGGATATGTGTAGGAGGCAGGGTAATGGGTGAGTCGGGGAGCGTCCTTCCCTTCAAACCCACAAAAAGGTGGAAAACTTGGACTAATCAAACAATTTCAAACATGGTCACCTAAGAGACGGGACTCGGCAACCAAGGCCTTTTCACACCGTGGGTGGTCATAATGGTCAAAATGCAAATCCCGTAGTAAATCCCTAGTAAGCTAGGTGGACTCAAGGTAAAGGACCAACGAAATCATTGATTTAGGGTCATTCTACTAGACTAAAGTCCAAGACTCGATTTACATCACTAGAAAGGGAAAGTAAACACTCGCACACTAGCCTCTAAACCGGGTTTTCGAAAAACCGTTTACACACATGACACATTACACAACACAAAACAAAGACATGACGAAAACGAGAGAAAGAGAGACAAAAGGCAACAATATAAAACAAAACAAGACAAGCACAAAAACAAAACAAACACCACCCCGAACTTCCAATCAAGTCACCAAATCAACCACAACTTTACAAAGCTCCACTCGAGAACACCTCATCACAAATCTCCTCCAAACATCACAAGAGGTAAAGAGGGAAAAGGGATGAAAGGCGTTACCGGATGTCTTGAAAGCCTTCCAAAGTTACCGGCGATTTAAGCAACTTATAAGGAAAAAGGGAGGCAAACACACACAACACAACAAAAGCACGACATAATGACACAAAAGAAAAAGACACAAAAAGAAAATCTTTTTGATTTTTGTGAAATTTTTTCAAATTTTTAGGGTTTTTTAAAGATTTTTCAAAAAAACTATAAAAATAAAACTAACTATGATAGAATATCGCTCCCCCACACTTAAACCGAGCAATGTCCTCATGCTCGATCGTAGTGTGTGGAGAGACAAAAGGAAAGAAAAGAAACTACGAAAATAAAGCTAAAAAATAAAATTAAAGTGGAGAAAAGGGTAGAATGTGTCCGGCCGGGGTGTAGTCAAGTCACCATGGGCCGAGACGAGAAAAGATATGGATGGGGGAAGAAAATAAAAAGAAAGAAATAAAAGGAAATGGGAGCGCTAGGTGTAATCAAGTCACCTAGCCCGGATTCCGCCCGAATCCGACTAAATCCTAAAAAAAAGGGTGAAAAACTTGTAAATTTGGATTTTTTTTCAGAGGACTCTCGATGTAATCACAACATCAAGAATCGGGAGCAACCCATAACAAGGCCTCGAGGGCCACCATGACAAAAGGGAAGGGGAGTTTTCAAAGGGCAACAAGCATCAAAAGACGGAAAAGTAATGAGAGTTGCCTTACCAATAATTGAGCAACTTACGAACTCCATCGTCTTCAATGATTCAATAAATGCACTTGCTTATTGTCTTCATTGTCATCCCACTTCATACTTGAGAAAATCGCATGGTTAAGGTAGTAGGCTTGCCATAATGTGAGGAGGTGGGATTTGATGTGAATATCGGTGTAAAGTGAAGAGGATATGAAGTGGGGGTATGTAAATGAGGTGCATGGGTCATAAGATATGGGCAAGGATAGGTAGGGAGGTTGGGAGGGGGTATACAATGGTTGGGTGGACTCAAATGTTGAAGAAGAGGCATAAGGGGGAGCAGGGGACCATCCCGGTCGGGATGCCAAACCCTTCCCGGTCGGGAAGCCTCCTTCCCGGTCGGGAAGACACTCCAGAAACTTCAATTTTTGGCACCTTCATCCCGATCGGGATGGCTCCTTCCCGGTCGGGATGCCTCATCCTTCCCGGTCGGGAAGCCCTCTTCTCGCCCGGGATGGATCTTCTTGACCTCCAAAACCCCAAAAGCTTAAACAAAGCTTCAAAAACCGACATCCTTTCTCTCAATCCAAGCTCTATCATGGCTATTCCTCACTAGGAGTCATCATCACTTCACCTATCAAACAAAGCTCAAAAGCACATCAAATTCTCTCCCTCGCAACACTCATCAATCAATCCAAATAACAAGAATATCACAAAACTCAAACTAACTACAAGAAAGAGATATATACAATGAGACGGTTCTTTTGGAACTCCGTCAAACCAAGGATGGTGCAATCTTCAATTCTTTTTCAACAACACTATAACCGATTCCATCTCCATCAAGGGCATGAAGAAACAAATCGAAGGCTCTAGCAAATTCTTCAATCAAGCTTGTGATATAAGCATCCGCATACCAAGGTTCTTCACAACCTTTTCTCGACGTTCCCGGGGCATCCCGATCCACAAAGTTCAATGGCTTGAACTTATACTTTTGATCCTTCCATCTATCCTCATGTGGCCCCAAGGGAGGCTCATCTTGCTTCTTGTCATGGCACTTGTCATCAAACTCATGATATGGGCATTCATCCGCCCCAATCTCGGAATTATCATCCTCAAGCTCATAGGAATTGTTTTTCAAGCTTTGTCCCAACTCAACCCCTAGATCGATGTCTTTCATGGTGTGGATCGTCTTACAAGACTCCTCATTAGTAGGCGAGGTGTTGTCTTGGAGGTCAAACACGATCTTTTCTTCGCCTAACTCGAATGTTATCCTACCGTTCTTCACATCGATCATATCACCGGCGGTGTCTAGAAATGGGCGCCCAAGGATAATGGGAGTGATAGCATTCTCCGGCATGTCGAGCACAATGAAGTCAACCGGAATGGAAAACTTCCCGATTCGTACCGGCAAATCCTCAAGCATCCCCAATGGTCGGTTGAATGAACTATCGGCCATTTGGAGTGTAACGGACGTACGCTTTAGCTCCTTCATCTCGAGTGGGCAACAAATGGAATAAGGAATGATGCTCACACTCGTACCCAAATCACATAAAGCTCTTTCAATCTTGTAGTTTCCTATGGTGCATGGGATCGAGAAACTACCCGGATCCTTCAACTTGGGAAGCGTGGAACCTTGAATAAGCTCGCTCACCACCCTTGTGAACGCAATGGTCTCTTCCTTGTCGATGGATCTCTTCCTAGCTAGGATTTCTCGCATGAATTTTCCACATGCCGGGATTTGGGTAAGTAGCTCGGTGAATGGGACACTAACATCCAATTTCTTCACAATGTCTAGGAATTTGTCAAATTGGACATCCACCTTAGGCTTCATTTGCCTTGTTGGGAAAGGCAACTTGATATGGAACTTGTTTTGCTCAATCGGGGTAGACTCCTCAAATGACACTTTCCTTTTACCCTTGTCTTTTCCTTGAAGCGGGGGATGCTTGTCTTCATGGGGTTTTTCGATCTCCCCTAAGACTTGCTCCTTCATTGGATTTTCCTTGCGTGAATCTCCTTGAGTTGGAGACACAACTTCCTTCACCTGTTGCTCACTAGGAAGCACGAAAGGATTATAGGTAGCACCGCTCCTTAAGTTGATGGCATTGACATGCTCAAATTTCGGAGTTTCACCTTGAGGAGGTAATTGCCCTCTTTGTCTTGAAGAACTTCCCGAAGCAAGTTGAGATATTTGAGTCTCAAGCATCTTCATGTGAGTTTTTGTTTCCTTGTTATCCATTAAAAGTTGAGCAATCATTTCTTGTTGGGATCTTTGTATCTCCATTTGGTTATTTGCATTTCTTGAGTACTCCTTTGCATATCCATCATAGATTTTTGCACGTTGAAATCCCGAGGTGGAGATTGTGGATTATGCCGAGTGTCGGTGAGGGCTAATGGAGTACCATAATCATGAATAGGAGACCGGCTCCTAGGCTTGCTTTCTTGTCTAGCACCTTGGGTTTCTTGTTGTTGTTGATGGTTCCCTTGGTTATGGTTTTGATGTCCTTGAAAGTTTTGGTTTCCTTGGAAACCTCCTTGATTGAAGTTCCCGTGTTGGAACCCTTGATTGTTGTTGTAATTACCTTGGTTATGTTGCTTGAAATTGTTGAACGGTCTTGGGTTACCCGCATAACCTTGGTATCCTTGATTGTTGTCCCTTAAGGGAGGTGGAAGATAGGGACGATGTTGTTGTTGATGTTGAGAGGCTTGTTGTTGAGGGACTTGATGGGAATCTTGGAGCGTATTAGGATAGGAGGCACCTTGCTTGAACGCTTGAAAGGCGTTCACTTACTCAATACTCCCCCGACAATACATAGGCTCATGTCCAACTATCCTACAAGTATCGCACATCCCATAATAAGGTGTAGGAGACACAACTCCCAAAGCATTAATTTCATGAATCGAGTGTTGGTTGGATGAACTAGAGCTTTGAACTTGGTTGAGATGGCTTTGGATCTTCTTGTCAATAGTCTCCATGTGTGTTTTCCATTGAGCTCCAAGGTCAATGCTCAATTGTGTAATGGCATCGACCTCGTGCCTACCTCCTCGATTCGCCTTTCTAGGCCTTGAGTATTGGGAGTTGTGCACCGCCATCTCCTCGATTCTTGCCCAAGTTTGATCGTCATCGACCTCGGTAAACCTACCATTGGAGCCCATATTGAGTATAGCTCTTGAGTCCTCATAAAGACCGTTCCAAAAACTGTTGGACTAAGAACCATTGTGAAAGTCCATGGTGGGGGCATGATCTAACCAAAGATTTAAACCGTTCCCAAGCTTCATAAAGGCTCTCTTCATCCCGTTGTTGGAACCGGTGATGGAGGCCCTAAGCAAATTTGTCTTCTCCGGAGGGTAAAATTTTTGGTAGAATGCCAATGCAAGTTTCTTCCAAGTATCGATACCCATGGTTGCCCTATCGAGACTCTTAATCCATTGCTTTGCCTTTCCAATTAATGAGAATGGAAATAACACCCAACGGATTTGATCTTGTGTAACCCTGGTTTGGGAGATAGCATCGCAATAATCGGAGAAGGTCTCCATGTGTTGGTGCGGGTCTTCGGTGGGCAAACCACTAAATTGATTTCTCTCCACAAGTTGTATGAATTGCGTCTTTGCCACAAAATTCCCGGTATAAGTATCCGGTAAAGCACTCGGTCCCGGCAAGACATCCTCGGTGAAAGTGGAGTGAGATGAAAACTTCGGCATATTTAGATGTAAGGGAGACGATGGTGTAGACGGTGTTGAAGAAGATGTAGAGGGGGAACTAGGACTAGAATTACCGAAGGGATTGATGAAGGTCTCTCCGGCCGTCTCTCGAGGTGACTCGTTAAAGTCGGATCCTTGAGCTTGCTCTTGATGGATATTGCTAGCGCTTGGTTGAGAGATTCTAACCCGGTCAATCGTCCGTTGGTGAAAGGCTCGAAAGAGTCTCTCCGGCTCTGGATTGAAGAGAAAGAAATCGCCTCTCCTCCTAGGCATACACTACGCACTAGAACAAACGTGAGAACACCTAGTGCTTTATGGGCACTAGGCAACGACAATAAACAAGCACAATCGAAAGACAAAGAGAAAAGAAAGCTAAGAAAACAAGAAAAACCTACAAAATATGCACAAGAGATGATAGAAGAGCACAAAGAAGGGTAACTAAGTCTAGCTATAAGCAAACTAAGTCTAAACAATGCACCATCCCCGGCAACGGCGCCAAATTGATGGTGGGATTCGTCGTGGGTCCTACCGTCAATAAATAACCGACTATTCCTAGTGGGTAGCTAGGGCAAGTAGGGTCGTGTCCACGGAGACGGTATTGCGAAGTCTAGACTAAGTCGACCTAAGAACGAGACTAGGATACCAAAACAACACAAAGAAGATGATAATTGGTAAACTATGATGGAGAAGAGGTAAGAACTAGACTAACAATGAACTAACTATGAGAAGAGCTAAAATGGAATACTGGAGACTAACTAAACAATGAAACTATAGGAATGTTGACTAACTAAGAGGGTGAATCAAATATGGAAAGGAGTAGGGTTAGGTCGGGTTCTTAAGTGTAGAAGGGTAATTGGGTGATCAAGGGTGTAGGTGTCTCCTAGTTGCTAGAGTCGGTCCGGGCTCTCGCTACGTAGACCGATGTCGAGGTAGGTTCGCGCTCTCGCGTCTAAACCCTAGTTTGCACTCTCGTGTCTATGACTATTCTCAACACAATCACATACTAGACAAACAATGAGAAGATGAGCACAAGTATGGGAAGCATTGGCCACTACTACTCACACAAGCAATTCAACAAACACATAGAGTGCCCAATATGTGACTAACAACAAAGATGTAACCTTTACCCCTAATCACCCATAATCTACCCTTAATCCCCCTACTAACCCCACAAGAGAACTACTCACTCATTATGAGACTAACAATAACATAAACAAGAGAAACTAAACCAAGCATCCAGACATTCATAATAAACAAACAATAACAATAATAATAAATAAAGATTCAAACTTGAATAAATAACAAAGAACAAGAGTAAAGAGGATTATACCAACAACAAAATGAAGAGAAAGATGTAAACTTGCATAAATAAGAAACCCAAATCAACTCCAAGGTTGTCAAGCTTGGATGAATCTTCAAGTATCCTCTTAATACAAGATTAACTAAACTAGATTAACAAAGATTAACTAAGGATTAAAGAGAGATTAAAACTAATGTGAGGAACACTAATCTAGGGTTTGAATGCTTAATGGAGGCCTAAAAGAGTCTAGGGTAAGATATGATACATAAACAATACAAGAGGGAAGTATTTATATGGGTACAAGAATGAAGGAGGATGAAAGAAACAAGGCGGGGCTGCAGCACTGTCATCCCACCCGGGACGGGATGGTCCCGACCGGGACGGGCCACTGGCAGAACCCTTCGCTTTTGTGCACCACATCCCGGACGGGATGAGGCCATACCCGTCGGGGATGAGTCTTGTAGGCCTCCAATATGATCTTTAAGGTCCCTCCTTGCCTTTCATGGGCTTCTCATCGATTCTCGGGTCTCGGGATCGAGTCTAAGGGGCTCGGGATCGGGTCCCAAGGTCTCGGGATCGAATCCAAGGCACCGAGTGATCGTTCCTTCACTTCGTTGGCTCCAAAATGTGTATGTATCGAGTCGGAATCGTTCCAACTCTTCGTGAATGGTCTCGGGAACCTGAAATGAACTAGAGGAAGCATAAGTAGCCCATAAACCGCTCCCAAGGAGCGATTCCACAAGGAAAATGGGGCCAAAATACAGCAAAAGAAGCACTACAAACTACACTTATCACCTTACCTCCAAATCTGATCGAGCAACTAGAGCAAAGGGAATCTCAGAACCCGGTAATTGAAGAGACCGAGTCCATTAATGTGGGAACAACCTTAGAGCCTCAGATGCTTAAGATAGGGTTATCCTTAGATCCCGAGGAGAGACAGCAATTCATGAACCTCCTCCAGAAATTCAAAGATGTCTTTGAATGGTCCTACAAGGACATGCCGGGGAGAGACCAGGAAATAGCCGAGCACCACATACCGATCAAAGACGGGTGCAAACCAGTTAAGCAGAAGCTCCGCCGAATGGGGCCCGAGTGGTCTCTCAAGGTAAAAGAAGAAGTCGATAAACAGTTCAAAGCCGGCTTCATATAGGTGTCCGAATATCCGGACTGGGTTGCAAACATCGTGCCGGTTCCTAAAAAGGACGGTAAGGTGCGGGTATGCGTGGATTTTCGGGATCTTAACAAGGCAAGCCCAAAAGATGATTTTTCGTTACCACACATCGACATACTGGTGGATAACACAGCCGATCATGCTCTTCTATCATTTATGGACGGTTCTCGGGAAAAAAATAACAACCTCCATGGTGTGCGAAACCGAAAAAGAAATAAGGGGATTTCTCGGGAAAGTCCAGTATATCAGTCGGTTCATTTCCAAACTAACCATGGTGTGCGAACCAATTTTCAAGAAGCTGAAAGTAGAGGAACGGGTACTATAGGATGACAAGTGCCAAGCTGCTTTCGACAAGATCAAGGAAATCCTGTCTGCTCCGCCATTTTTAATGCCACCTCAACCCGGTTTGCCTCTGTCGTTATATCTAACGACGACCGAGACAGCCATGGGGGCTATGCTGGCTCACACAGTTGACTCCGAAAAAGAGCTATTTATTACATCAGCAAAAAGTTTTTAGAGTATGAGTGCAAATATACCATGCTCGAAAAAACATGCTTGGCTCTGGTTTGGGCCACTAAGAAGCTCCGACACTATATGCTCAGCTACGAGGTCCATGTGCTATCCAAGATGGACCCAATCAAATACCTCTTCAAAAAGCCCGTTCTCAATGGCCGAATTTCTAGATGGACTCTAATGCTGGCAGAGTTCGACCTAAAATTTGTATCGTTAAAGGCCATTAAGGGGCGAGTAGTAGCTGAATTTCTCGCCGATAGCCCGGTAACCGAAGAAGGACACACCGACACCTGGTCCTTCCCAGATGAAGATATCTTCCATACCGATACTGAAACATGGGATTTATACTTCGATGGAGCATCCAATTTTCGAGGGTTCGGAGTCGGGATCCTCCTAATCTCACCAAAAGGGGAGCATACTCCCGTGTCCATCAAACTGGACTTTGATGTTACCAATAATGCAGCCGAATACAAAGCATGCATTTACGGGCTGCAAGCCGCCGCCAATCTGGGGATCACAAATCTCCGGGTACACGGTGACTCATTCTTGGTCATTAACCAAGCACTTCAAAAGTGGAAAACTCGGAATGCTAATCTCTTGGCCTACCAGGCACGAGTAAGGGATCTCGAGAAACAATTCCAAAGGGTAGAGTACATATACTTGCCTCGGGAAGAGAATCAGTTTCCAGATGCACTCTCAAAATTGGCATCTTTGCTGAATATTCCCGACCACGTGACCAGTATGCCAATTTGTGTCGAAAGACGGTCCGAGCCGGCATACATTCACGACATTGAAGACATTGAGATAACTGATCCTGAACCATGGTATCAGGCTGTATTAACGTACTTGACAAACGAAGAATATCCTCCCGGGACTGAAGGCCGAGCCAAGAAAGCCTTACGGAGGCTAGCCACCCAGTTCGTCCGTACCGATGACGGACAACTGTACAAAAAGACGGCACAGGGGGCTCTTCTCCTTTGTGTTGATAAATATAAAGCCGAAAAGGTTATGGCCGAAGTACATGATGGTGAATGCGGCCCACATATGAATGCCCAGATGCTGGTCCGAAAAATCATGAGGCTCGGGTATTACTGGAATACTATGGAAGCCGACTGCCAATTATATGTCAAACATTGTCATAACTGTCAAATCTTCGCCAATGTGCAACATATGCCGTCATCTCTGCTTTATACCATGACGTCGCCTTGGCCATTCTCGACATGGGGTATCGACATAATCGGGAAAATAAATCCCTCTGGTACTGGCGGACACTGTTTCATTTTAGTAGCTATCGACTACTTCACCAAATGGGTCGAAGCTGAATCATATCGCATTCTCAATGCTAAGCATGTCGCCAAGTTTATCCAGAACAAGATAATATGTCGGTATGGTATCCCGTATGAATTTATCAGTGATCACGGGACTCATTTTCAAGCCGAGACTGCGGCCCTGCTGACCAAGTATAAAATTCAAAGGCATACGTCCTCGCCCTATCGTCCCCAAACGAATGGAGCAGTAGAGGCAGCCAACAAAACAATTGTCACCATACTAAAAATGATGGCTGATAATTACCGGGACTGGCCCGACAAAATACCTTTTGCCCTATGGGGATACCGGACGTCAATTCGCACCGCAACCGGGGCAACGCCGTATTACCTAACTTATGGGATGGAGGCAGTCCAACTAGTCGAGTTAGAGGTACCATCCCTAAGAATCATGTTAGAAAGTCAAGTACCCGAAGCTGATTGGGTTCGAGCACGGTATGACTCGTTGGTTCTACTAGACGAACGACGATCTCGTGCCCTCAACAACATCCAAATCTACCAGAAGAGGATCCAACGGGCCTTCAACAAAAGAGTAAGGCCCAGGAACATTAAGGAAGGGGATCTGGTCCTTAAGTCGGTTCGAGCTTTATTACCAGTTGACCCAAGGGGAAAATTCAAACCTAATTGGGCTGGGTCGTACTTGGTAAAGAAGATCCTATCGGAAGGAGCAGTGATGCTGACAGACCTGGACGAGAATGAGTTCGTCAACCCGACTAACCTAGACCAGCTGAAGCGTTACTACCCTTAGCCATTTCTCAATGTCATTAGAAAATTTTATTAAAATTATTTTACAAAAAGCAAGTCAATAAGCTAGAATCATTTATTCTACTGTCACAAACATCTTGAACCAATAGTCTTGGTGTAATTCGAGATTGCAAATCTACTGAGCTTGAACTACGTTTGGTTTGATTCCACTAATTGTGGATACGTAGGCAGCCCCTCGAAAGGGCACAACCAGTGCAATCGAGAAAAGACAGGAACGATTTAATAATAAAACTTCCTTTATTAATTACTGGGAAAAAAACCCCGATAAACTCGGGGAATTAAAAATTCAAAAAAAAAACAAACAAAAAGCCACGAAAAAAAAAGCACACAACAAAAAACAGTAATAATATTCAAATAATAATAAAAAACTAAGGACTCGGTATTCAGGGCATCTTGCCCTTCCCCTTGTCCTTGGCCTTCTTGGCCGTCCACTGGCGACGACGCGGAGGGGAGTGTTCCCGAATCACCACGGGAACCTCTTTAGCTCGGACTCGCTTCTTTGAGCTCGAGTCCTCAATCACTTCGATGGGCCCAAGTCGGGCCCTCACGGGCTCAGGAAGCCGGTCACGTGGGCCAAGTCGGTCTCTGACCGCCAGTCTTGGTCCAAGTCATCTCTCGAAATCAGTCTGGGGCTTGGCTGCCCCCGCGTGCTGCTAGCACCGGCATCCTTAGATCGAGTCTTAGTATGTGACTTAAGACCCGATTCTAATCGGACTAAAGTAGCAGGAGTATCTCCCTCGTCGAAGAAACCCCTGTTGTCCTTCGCCGTCTCCCGGCGAACCAGTTCGAAGGCCTCATCAACCTTCAAAGCTTTACGAGCTTCCTCGGACTCCTCAGAAGTCCACTTCTGATAAGCACGTGAAACCCAAGCGGATTGGCAAGGGTTGGGTATAGTCCACATGAGACGAGTGAACCACCTCTGCAACCATGTGTCGCACATAGCGTCCGTCAGTTGGAGCGAGACGCTAATGATTGCCTCAGTCTCAGGAATACGCTGAGACGAACCGAACTGCCTCAGGATGCGGTCCGGGTAAATGTGAACTGTCCAATCGAGAGACAGGATCACCAAGTAGCGGGCTTGGTCTCTCTTGGCCAATCCCGTCAGTTTGGAGAGAAACCACCAGGCGACGGTTCACCTAATTAAGGGACCACCATGAAACACCAGCTCCTCATCCCAATAGGCTCGGTTTATATGATGACTCGAGCTTATCCGTCGCCTCCTCGAGCTAATATGGCTGCTCCGGTAATTGAGTATACGGAGGAGACTCTATGATCTACAGACGTTCAGACAACCAAACCTGAAAATAATACACAAATTTCGTAAGCAACGGAATGGTTCGCTAGAAGCCACTCGATCGAGTACCACAGCTGACTCGATCGAGTAAACCCTCTGAAAAAAGGCAGAAACTCGTCAAAGAGGTCGCTCGATCGAGTGACAGGTCCACTCGATTGAGTGACTTACGTACATCAGAAAATTCGCACAAAAACAAAAAAAATCGTGAGATATATACCTGCAGAAGGCGAACACTCCCCGTCAGTTGTCGGTCCGGGTCAAGTCGCCAGGCATCAAGACCAGGACGAGCAATAGGGCTCCAACCGCCTATAGCTGCGATCTCCTCGGGTAGAGGGCATATTTCTCCTCGCGGGAACGCGAAAACATGATGGGTAGTATCCCAAAACGTTAGGCAGGCGTCCAAAAAGTGTGAGTCAATTATCAGACGTTGAAGTGGGAATAAACTGACAATTCCCATCTGGGTCAGTTGAACCTTCTCCACGTCCCGAAAATATTGGGACCAAGCAGAAAGCATTGCAGTCAGATGATCGATACCCATGACAAATGTTTGAGTCTTCTTGAAAGTCTAAAAGATTTTGAGGGGAAAGAGTTTTGATTTGGGATACAATAAGTTGAAGCAAGGATTCCTATATTTATAATAGGAAAACCTAACTGAACCCTAACTGCCATGCCTCCTCAGCAAACATGGGCCATACACGCGCGCAAGCCTGATTTCAGTTTAGAGCCCGGGGATCAGGAGTCAAGTCATCCCGAGCATTTCTGAGAAGTTTCTAAAAAAAATCATTCAAAAATTTTGCTTTTCAAAAAAATTCAATATTTTATATCCCCAGCATGAGTCGGTGTTTCGCCTACGTGTTACATGCAAGTTGTTATGTGTCAGCATACAGGTACACCCCAGACTTCAGAAGCAAGTCTCCGCGCAGCTCATTTACTCCCCACGGAGTAGAGCGGGCCAACCCGTTCGGCCCGTCCCATTCGGCCCGCTTCGCAAGCGGGTTTGGTCACAAAAAATTTAAAAAAAAGTGGGCACGGGCAAGAAAATCTGGCCCGCTAAAATTAATGGACGGGCTTGGACTAAATAAAATTGTCCATGGACAACCCGCAAGGCCCGCTACGTACACTCTAATTTTTATTTAACCTACCAAAACCAAAAGAAAAAAATTAATTAAAAAATAAAATGAAAAATATTGTGTTGAAAATAGTACGAACCCACGTTGAAAAGACTAATCGGTTCATTGAATATCACAAAAAGCACAAAACTCATCCTTGGATCCTTGATTGTCATACTTCCCGGTTATTCAAATTTCTAATTCCCAAACTCAATCTCCTCGCTCCGTCAATTTTCAATTCCAAAACAAATAGTATGATGTTTATTTAGTATTTTGATAGTTTTTTTTTTGGTATAACGAAGCGCGCACTTAGTCGCAGATGAGAATCGAATCCCTGACCTCTCGACCAGGGTAAGGAAGCTCTAACCACATGAGCATAACCTTCTTCTCATTTTGATAGTTATGAACATGATCTTAAGTCTTAAGTTATTAATTTTATTTTTGCAAAGTCGATAATCACGATGTTTTTATACCTTTTGTTGGTTTGATTTTTCAGTAATTAATTTCAATATCAAATATTCTTGTATAATTAAAGCCCACAAGCCCGCGGGCTGGCCCGCTAAGGTGATGGGAGGGATTTGCCGTGGATCCCCACCGTCAAATAAATAACCGGCTATTCCTAACACGTAGATAGGGCAAGTCGGGTCGAATCCACGGGGACGGTAATGAGGCGTCTAGACTTAGGTCACCCGATTACTAGACTAAGTCAACGGACTAAGCTAAACTAAGGTGATAAGAAGGGGAAGAAGGCTAAGACTATGGCTAAGGAGACGGAGAAAACAAACAAGGAAAACGGGCTAGGATTAGGTCGGGGTCAAAGGGGTAATGGAATGGTCAAGGAAGAACTAGAGTGAAGGAAGTAGTAGGGTAATCTAGGTGAGGTCCGGGCTCTCGCTACGTAGACCGACCTAGAGGTTCATCCTAAAACCCATCTTGACGACACACACAACAAACAGGTTTACTAGCGCGCTATAGTGGCCTAGGTCGCATCCGGGCTCTCGCTACGTAGACCGACCTAGGGGTCGTCCTCACCGGGCTCTCGCTACGTAGTGAGGGAACCAAACCCACAAACAAACTACCACCCACAAGAGAAAAGGCAAGAAAAACAAGTATTTGCTACTACATGTCATTCAAGCATTTCAACAAACATATGATATGCATCAAACCAAGAGGAAACCCAAATCTTCCACCAACATTTCCAACAATCCCTTAATCACCCTACTAACCCTAGCAAGAATCTACTCAAACATAATCAAACTACTACTAACAAGAACAAGAGGAATCAACATAAGAATCCAAACATACATAATGGAAAACAAGGATAAACAACAAACAATGAATAAAGATGAGAACTTGATAAACAATAAAAGATTAAGAGTAAAAGGAGAAGAATATTGTACCAAACTACAAAGGAAATGGAAAAGGAGAACACTTGCATAGAAGAAAACCCAAATAATTCCACCAAGGTTGTCAATCTTGGATGGATTCTTCAAGAAATCCAATAATACAAGAGTAAACTAACATTAAGGACTAATTACCGACTAATCTACACTAATCTAAGCTAATAAACCTAAAGTAGTCTAGGGTTTAATGGGTAATGAAGTACATAAGCTTAACAAAACAAGGGAAGGGTATATATAAGGTTTCAAGTGGAAAGGAGAAGAAAGAAAACAAGGCGGAGCTGCAGCAGGCCCGTCCCGGCCGAGACGAGGTGGTCCCGGTCGGGATGGGGTCGGTCCCGGCCGGGAAGACCTGCTCCCGGTCGGGAAGGAGATCAGACCACTCCTCCTTTATTTTCTCCTTCATCCCGGACGGGATGAGGCCATACCCGTCAGGGATGACTCTTGTAGGCCTCCAATAAGAACTATTTGGTCCCTCCTTGGTTCTCATGGGCTTCCCATCGATTCTCGGGACTCGGGATCGGGTCTCGGAGGCTCGGGATTGGGTCCCAAGGTCTCGGGGTCGACTCCAAGGCATCGAGTGATCGTTCCTTAGCTTCGTTGGCTCCTAAAAGTGTATGTATTGAGTCGGAATCGCTCCAACTCTTCATGAATGGTCTCGGGAACTTGAAACGAGCTAAAGGAAGCATATGTAGCCCATAAACCGCTCCCAAGGAGAGATTCTACAAGGAAAATGGGACCAAAACACTACGAAATTGGCACTACAAACTACACTTATCAACTCCCCCACACTTAACCCTTACTCGCCCTCGAGTAAGCACATACTAACTACTAAACTATCCGAGCGGGTATTAGCGCACCCTACGCCCTTTCAACTCATGCGAGTACACTTAGAGGAAAAGTGCACTCCGCAAGGCAAGTAAGGTCTTGCGACAAAATCGTGGATGCAACCGGACACAAAACACAAAGACAAACAAGCACACAAACAAACAAATAATCGGTTGCACCTAAAAGAAAACAAATACCGCTTCCCTCAACAAAGCGGTGAAAAGACACCGGTTTAGGACTCAAGGCAAGTGACAACGTTCCCAAGCTAGCAATACAAACCAAGGTGAACTAAACCCTAATAGTATGACGACAAAGCAACAAAAACGTTGGTAACTTACCTAGATTCCTCCTAACTTTCTAAGAACGTACTACGGGACGATCGGCGGAGTGGAAAAGGGATGAACCACGGTGTTAGTCGACATTGTAGGTAAGTGAGACCCCGCCCCCCTTTAGCGATGAGCCAAGAGGGTTGTCCCATGCCCGAAACCGCCCAACTAGTCCAAGTAAAAAGGTGGAAAATATTGCAAAGTGAGGGAAGACCGACCACTACCGCTATTATCCTTCCTAGGGACTCGGTCCTTTGGTAGGCTCTTCACGATAATAGTCGGTAAAAGGCTTATTTTGAGATGTCGGGATTGTTTTTGTGAGACGATTTTCTTTTTGGCATTTTTCTTTCTTTTGCATTTTTGCTTTGTTTTGCTATGCCATTTCTTTTTTTCTTTTTTTCTATTTTCTTTTTGGCTTTTGTGCCTTTTCTTTTTCTTCATTTCTTTCTTTCTTTCATTTTCTTTCTTTTCTTTGCCCTCTTTGGCATGATTTGGCTTTTTGGCATTTCTTTGTGTAACAAGAAAGGGAGAATTCAACAAATTGCACTTTATTGTGTGGATGTGTGTAGAAGGTAGAGGAATGGGTATGTCGGGGGTGCGCATCCCCTTTCAAACCCACAAAAAGGTGGACAACTTGGACTAATCAAACAACCCCAAACACGGTCACCTAGGGGACGAGACTCGGTAACCAAGGCCTTTTCACACCGTGGGTGGTCATAATGGTCAAAAGTGCAAATCTCATAGTAAATCCCTAGTAAGCTAGGTGGACTCAAGGTAAAGGACCAACGAAATCATTGATTTAGGGTCATTCTACTAGACTAAAGTCCAAGACTCGATTTACCTTACTAGGAAGGGAAAGTAAACACTCGCACACTAGCCTCTAAAGCGGGTTTTCGAAAACCTTCCTACACAAAAGACACAACTAACACAACACAAAATGAAGACATGACGAAAATGAAAGAAAAAGAGACAAAAGGTAACAAAACAAAACAAAATAAAACAAACACACAAGAGAACAAACACCACCCCGATATTTCATGCAAGTCACCAAATCATCCACCAATATGCATAAAGCTCCACCCGAGCACACAACATCACAATCTCCTCCAAACTCCACAAGAAATAAAGAGGGAAAAAGGGATAGAAGATATTACCGGATGTCTTGAAAGCTCTCCAAAACTAACGGTGATTAAGCAACCTATAAGGGAAAGAGGAGGCAAAACACACACAACAAAACACATATACGATACAACGACACAAAAGTAAAACACACAAAAAGAAAAATCTTTTTGATTATTGTGAAAAAATTTCAAATTTTTAGGTTTTTTAAAGATTTTTTCGAAAAACTAAGAAAATGAACTAGACTATACTAGAATATCGCTCCCCCACACTTAAACCGAGCAATGTCCTCATGCTCGATCGTAGTGTGTGGAGACACAAAAGAAAAGAAAAGAAACTACGAAAATAAAGCTAAAGAACAAAAAGGAAAAGTGAAGAAAATGGTAGAAGGTGTCCGGCTGGGGTGTAGTCAAGTCACCATGGGCCGAGATAAGAAAAGATATGGATGGGGGAAGAAATAAAAAAAAGGAAATAAAAGGAAATGGGAGGGGAGGGCTAGGTGTAATCAAGTCACCTAGCCCGGATTCCGCCTAAATCCGACTAAATCCTAAAAAAAAGGGTGAAAAACTTGTAAAATTTGGATTTTGAAAAGGACTCTCGATGTAGTCACGTCATCGAGAGTCGGGAGCAACAACTACCAAGACCTTGAAGGCCACCATGACATGAAGACACACAAGTGTACAAGGGGAAGGGGATAAACAAGGCAGATAAGCTATAAAAGACGGAAAAGAAAGGATAGTTGCCATACCGATCGGTTAGCAACTCACTCACTCCATCGTCTCAATGATCAATGCAAGCACATAGTCTTCATCATTGCTACTCCTCTTCATTCTCGATAAAACCGCATGGTAGAGGTAGTAATGGTAGGAGGTGGGATTTGATGTGAATATCGGTCTAAAGTGAGGAGGAAATGAGGTGAAGGTATGGAAATGAGGTGCGAGGGTCATATGATATGAGCAAGGAAGGTTAGGGAGGTTGGGAGGGGGTATACAATGGTTGGGTGGACTCGAATGTCGAAGAAGAGGCATAAGGGGGAGTAGGGGACCATCCCGGTCGGGATAGATGGTCCCGGTCGGGATGACACACCCGTCCCGGTCGGGACGCTCCTCCAGTGAGCTCGAAAATGTGCACCTCCATCCCGATCGGGACGGCTCCTTCCCGGTCGGGATGGGTCTTCTTGACCTTCCACAAACCCAAAAGCTTACTCCAAGCTTCAAAAACCCGATCCTCATGCTTACTATCCATGCTCTATCACAGTCATTCCTCTCTAGGAATCATCTTCACTTCACACCTATCACATAAACTCAAACTCAACATCAAATTCTCTCCCTCACAACGCTCATCAACAATCCAAATAACAAGAGTATCACAAAACAAAGAGAAATCAAGAGACAAAGCACACAAATACAAGCACAAGTATTCTAAAGAAGAGGAAGGGGGAATATACAACATGACGGTTCTTTAGGAACTCCGTCAAACCGTGGATGGTGGACTCTCATTCTTCAACCATAGCCCTCAAGGGCATGGAGGAGCAAGTCGAACGCACTACCGACATCATAGAGACGGCCCAAGGAGCGCTCGAGCCTAGCTATCCTCCACGGCCTCCAAGGTGGAGGCAAGAAGTAGGAATCCCAAGACCCAACGTCATCATTCAAGTTATCTCCGGGGTCTATCCATCCTACGTGCTTCACCGACCTCTTCCTCCCTAAGCATCGTCTCCAATCACAAGCAAGCTTCAAATCCAAGAAACGAGGCACAAAAGTCGGCTTTGGCTTCATTTCCTCGTTGCACACCCCCACACTTTCCTCAAGTTGTGGTTCCCTATCTTCATCACTTGTCCCCACATCATCATGGAGGAGAGAATTGAAACTTCTACCGGCGGTTTCAATCTCTTCCAAACCATTGCTTGGTGTACTAGCAAGGGGCTCTTAATGTTTTTCCAGATTATCGCACAAGGGCAACTCGAGGCTATCAATGTCACCCAACATCCTCACAAATTCCACCCACCCATCCAACTCACTATCCTCCTCCAATTCTTCACCAACGATGCCTTCACCAAGAGCCATATCCTCATTCGTCTCTTTTTGGGTAGACGATTGAGGTTCTTCAAAGCAAGTCTCGCTCCTCATAGGGAATTCATTAACGGCCTCGTCATTGGGTTGTTCCCCTTCCCCAAATGAACATCCCTCATCAAGTTGTGAAGATCGAGTTAAGAACATTAGGGTTTGAGCCGTTAAGGCATTCAATCTAGCTTTTGATTTCTCCCTTTCCCTTAGGAGTTCGGCCAAGAGTTCATTATTCTTTTGCGATTGGATGGCCATTTCTTGTTGGTTCTTTTGCATTTGAAGCATCGATTGATGTAACTCCAAGTTTGGCATTTGGCGGTCATTGGGGTCTTGTAATGCTCCTTGATAATCTTGATGATGCCCAAGGGGTGGGGCATCATATTGTTGGTAGTGAGGTTGAGGTGATTGGTAGTATTGTGGGTCATGGGGTTCATATTGTGGTTGGGGTGGAGGGTAATATGGTGGGTTTTGGGAATATTGGCTTCCATAAGGTGAATCTTGATTGAACATGGTGGGTTCACATTCATAGCTTGAGTAATAGCCACCATGATCGTAGGATTGGTAAGCGCTCACTTGTTGGTAGTTGTTTTCATACCCTTGAAGATCATACCCATCTTGATTACCCCAAGAAGCTTGATAGTAATTAGGATTCATCATGTCATAGCTTTGGTTCATAGAAGAAGAGGAGTAGCTCATATCGGCTCCCGAGTGTGGGAAGTTTAGATCAAACCTCATGCTTGCTCGAAAATCGTGGCTCATACTCGGTTGGAAACCTCTCACTCTAGCAACCGTCCGTTAAAGCGGCTCTATGTTCCAAGAAGAAGATAGTCACCACCTCTAAGCACAAACTGTAGACTAAGAACAAACGTGAGAAGCCTAGTGCTTTTTAAGCACTAGACAAGAGAGAAATAAACCTCACACACACAAGAAGCAAAAAGGAACAAAAAGAAAAAAGAAAAACACAAAACAAAAGACAAAGTCAAGCAAATAGGAAAACAAAGTCTAAACTAGCACCGTCCCCGGCAACGGCGCCAAATTGATGGGAGGGATTTGTCGTGGATCCCCACCGTCAAATAAATAACCGGCTATTCCTAACACGTAGACGGGGACGGTAATGAGGCGTCTAGACTAAGGTAACCCGATTACTAGACTAAGTCAACGGACTAAGCTAAACTAAGGTGATAAGAAGGGGAAGAAGGCTAAGACTATGGCTAAGGAGACGGAGAAAACAAACAAGGAAAACGGGCTAGGATTAGGTCGGGGTCAAAGGGGTAATGGAATGGTCAAGGAAGAACTAGAGTGAAGGAAGTAGTAGGGTAATCTAGGTGAGGTCCGGGCTCTCGCTACGTAGACCGACCTAGAGGTTCATCCTAAAACCCATCTTGACGACACACACGACAAACGGGGTTACTAGCGCGCTATAGTGGCCTAGGTCGCATCCGGGCTCTCGCTACGTAGACCGACCTAGGGGTCGTCCTCACCGGGCTCTCGCTACGTAGTGAGGGAACCAAACCCACAAACAAACTACCACCCACAAGAGAAAAGGCAAGAAAAACAAGTATTTGCAACTACATGTCATTCAAGCATTTCAACAAACATATGATATGCATCAAACCAAGAGGAAACCCAAATCTTCCACCAACATTTCCAACAATCCCTTAATCACCCAATTAACACCCAAATCACCCTACTAACCCTAGCAAGAATCTACTCAAACATAATCAAACTACAACTAACAAGAACAAGAGGAATCAACATAAGAATCCAAACATACATAATGGAAAACAAGGATAAACAATAAACAATGAATAAAGATGAGAACTTGATAAACAATAAAAGATTAAGAGTAAAAGGAGAAGAAGATTTTACCAAACTACAAAGGAAATGGAAAAGGAGAACACTTGCATAGAAGAAAACCCAAATAATTCCACCAAGGTTGTCAATCTTGGATGGATTCTTCAAGAAATCCAATAATACAAGAGTAAACTAACATTAAGGACTAATTACCGACTAATCTACACTAATCTAGGCTAATCTAACCTAAAGTAGTCTAGGGTTTAATGGGTAATGAAGTACATAAGCTTAACAAAACAAGGGAAGGGTATATATAAGGTTTCAAGTGGAAAGGAGAAGAAAGAAAACAAGGCGGAGCTGCAGCAGGCCCGTCCCGGCCGAGACGAGGTGGTCCCGGTCGGGATGGGGTCAGTCCCGACCGGGAAGACCTGCTCTCGGTCGAGAAGGAGATCAGACCACTCCTCCTTCATTTGCTCCTTCATCCCGGACGGGATGAGGCCATACCTGTCAGGGATGACTCTTGTAGGCCTCCAATATGAACTTTTTGGTCCCTCCTTCGTTCTCATGGGCTTCCCATCGATTCTCGGGACTCGGGATCGGGTCTCGGAGGCTCGGGATTGGGTCCCAAGGTCTCGGGGTCGACTCCAAGGCATCGAGTGATCGTTCCTTAGCTTCGTTGGCTCCTAAAAGTGTATGTATTGAGTCGGAATCGCTCCAACTCTTCATGAATGGTCTCGGGAACATGAAACGAGCTAAAGGAAGCATAAGTAGCCCATAAACCGCTCCCAAGGAGAGATTCTACAAGGAAAATGGGACCAAGACACTACGAAATAGGCACTACAAACTACACTTATCAACTCCCCCACACTTAACCCTTACTCGCTGATGGTAGGGATTTGTCACGTCCCTAGCCGATCAATATAACACCGACTAACCTAGTGGGTAGCTAGGGCATGTCGGGATCGATTCCACGAGGACGGTATATCAAGGTTTAGACTAGGTTGGCCTACAAACGAGACTATGCTACCAAACATGACACAAAGAAAGCGATAAAAGGAAAACTAATGATGGAGGAGAAGGATGACTATACTAACAATGCCAAACAATGCTAATGATCGAACTAACAAATAATCTAGAGTAAAAGATGTCTAACTAAGAAGGTGGATCAAATATGGAAAGAAAGTGGGGTAGGTCGGGTTCATAGGAGTAGAAGGATAATTGGGGTGATCAAGGATATAGGCGTCTCCTAATCGCTAGAATCGGTCCGGGCTCTCGCAACTTAGACCGATGTCAAGATGGGTCCGGGCTCTCGCAACTTAGACCCTAGTCCGCGCTCTCGCGATTAAACTATTCTCGACATTTCTGCATCATAGACAAACAATGAGAAGATGAACACAAGTATGGGAAGCATGGCCACTACAACTCACACAAGCATATCAACAAACACATAGAGTGCCTACAATGTGACTAACAACAAAGATATAACCTTTTTCCCCTTAATCAACCCTAATCATCCATAATCTACCCCTAATCCCCCTACTAACCCCACAAAGAAAACTACTCACTCATATTCATGAATAAACTAACATTCACAAAAGAAACTAGAACAAACATCCAAACATTCATCATAAACAAACAATAACAATAACAATATGTAAAGGATGAAACTTGATTGAATAACTAAGAACAAGGGTAAAGAAAGATTATACCAATACTAGAAGAAGCCCGTGCTGCCTCTGTAGCTTCCCGACTGGGACGGATCATCCCCATCGGGACGGCTCTGTCATCCCGATCGGGACGGGTTGGTCCCGACCGGGATGGGCTCACAGCAGCCATCTTAATGTAGCACCCCATCCCGAACAGGATGAGGCCATCCCGAACGGGATGGGTCTTGTATGCCTTCCTTAAACACTCTTTGGTCCTTCCTTGCCTCTCATGGGCTTCCCACCGATTCTCGGGACTCGGGATTGGGTCTCGGAGGCTCGGGATTGGGTCCCAAGGTCTCGGGGTCGATTCCAAGGCCTCGAGTCATCGTTCCTTTATCTCGTTGGCTCCAAAATGTGTATGTATTGAGTTGGAATCGCTCCAACTCTTCCAAATTAGTCTCGGGAACCTGAAACGAACTAAAGAAAGCATAAGAAGCCCATGAATCGCTCCAAAGGAGCGATTCCACAAGGAAAAAGGGACCAAAACACAACAAATAGGCACTACAAACTACAGTTATCAACTCCCCCACACTTAACCCTTACTCTCCCTCGAGTAAGCACACACTAACTACTTAAACTAGCCGAATGGGTATTAGCGCACCCTACGCCTCTTCAACTCACGCGAGTGCACTTAGAGGACAAGTGCACTCCGCAAGGCAAGTTGGGTCTTGCGACAAAACTGTGGATGCAACCGGACACAAAACACATAAACAAACAAACACACAAACAAACACCTAATCGGTTGCTCCCAAAACAAAAGAAATACCGCTTCCCTCTAAAAGCGGTGAATGAAACACCGGTTTAGGACTCGAGGTAAGTGACAACGTTCCCAAGCTAGCAATACAAACCGAGGTGAACTAAACCCTAATAGTATGACGATAAAGCAATAAAAACGTTGGTAACTTACCTAGGTCCTCCTAACTTTCTAAAAACGTACTACGGGACGATCGGCGGAGTGGAAAAGTGAGGAACCACGGTGTTAGTCGACACTGTAGGTAAGGGAGACCCCGCCCCCTTTAGCGTGAGCCAAGAGGGTCGTCCCGTGTCCAAGACCGCCTAACTAGTCCAAGTAAAAAGGTGGAAAAACATGCAAAATGAGGGAAGACCGACTAATGCCGCTATCATCCTTCCTAGGGACTCAGTCCTTTGGTAGGCTCTTCACAGCAAAAGTCGGAAAAAGGCTTATTTTTGTGGGGATTTCTTTTTGTGAGACGGGTTTTCTTTTGGCATTTTCTTTCTTTCGACGTTTTGATTTGTTTGTTGCCATGCCATTTCTTTTTTTTTTCTTTTCTATTTTCTTTTTGGCTTTTGTGCCTTTTCTTTTTCTTCATTCTTTTCTTTCTTTCATTTTTTTCTTTCTTTTTCTTTTCTTTTCTTTTCCCTTTTGGCAAGATTTGACATTTATGGCATTTCTCGACACTCAAGAAAGAGAGAATCAACAATTTGCATTTTATTTGTGAGGGTATGTGTAAGAGGTAGGGTAATGGGTGAGTCGGGACGACGCCTTCCCTTCAAACCCACAAAAAGTGGAGAACTTGGACTAATCAAACAACCCGAGACACGGTCACCTAAGGGACGAGATTCGGTAACCAAGGCCTTTTCACACCGTGGGTGGTCATAATGGTCAAAAGTGCAAATCCCGTAGTAAATTCCTATTAAGCTAGGTGGACTCAAGGTAAAGGACCAACGAACTCATTGATTTAGGGTCATTCTACTAGATTAAAGTCCACGACTCGATTTACACTACTAGAAAGGGAAAATAGACACTCACACACTAGCCTCTAAACCGGGTTTTCGAAAACGGTTTACACACAACACAACACAATACAAAATAAAGACGTGACGAAAACGAGAGAAAAAGAAACAAAGGAAACAAAAACAAAACATAACAAAACAAACATACAACAAACACCACCCCGATAATCCATACAAGTCACCAAATCCACCACAAGAATGTACAAGCTCCACCCGAGCACACCTCAACACAACCTTCTCCAAACATCACGAGGAATAAAGAGGGAAAGAGGGTTAAAAGATGTTACCGGATGTTTTTAGAGCTTTCCAAAGTCATTGGCGATTAAAGCAACCTATAAGGACAAGGGGAGGCAAAACACGCACACAAACAAATATACGACACAATAGACACAAAAAGAAAACGCAAAAGAGAAAATCTTTTTGATTTTTGTGAAAAAATTTCAAATTTTTAGGATTTTTAAAGGTTTTTTAGAAAAAAGGGAAAAATAAAACTAACTACGATAGAATATCGCTCCCCCCAAACTTAAATCGAGCCATGTTCTCATGCTCGATCGTAGGGTGCGGAGAGACAAAAGAAAGAAAAAGAAACTACGAAAATAAAACTAAAAATTTAAAATAAAGTGAAGAAATGGTAGAAGGTGTCCGGCCGGGTGTAGTCAAGTCACCATGGGCCGAGACGAGAAAAAGATATGGAAGGGGGAAGAAAATAAAAAGAATGAAGTAAAAGGAAATGGGAGGGGAGGGCTAGGTGTAATCAAGTCACCTAGCCCGGATTCCGCCTAAATCCGACTAAATCCTCAAAAAGAAAGGGTGAAAAATTTGTAAAATTTGGATTTTTCGATTGACTCTCGACGTAATCACATCGTCGGGAGTCGGGAGCAACCACTACCGAGGTCTCGAAGGCCACCATGACAACAAGACACGAAAGTGTACAAGGGGAAGGGAATAAACAAAGGAAAACAAGCAACAACAAAAACAGAAAAGAAAGGATAGTTGTCGTACCATAGGTTAGCAACTCACTCTCTCCATCGTCTCATAGATCGATAAAGGCGTTTGCTTGTCTTCATCATTGCTTTTCCGCCTCATTCTCGATAACATCGCATGGTAGAGCTAGTAATGGTGCGAGGGGGTAGGATTTGATGCGAATCAAGGTGTACAGTGAAGAGGAAATGAGGTGAAGGTATGACAATGAAGTACGTGGGGTATATGGTAAGGCTAGGGTATCTAGGGAGGTTGGGAGGGGGCATAAAACGGTTGGGTGGACTCGATTTGTGAAGAAGAAGCACAAAGGGGGAGCAGATGACCATCCCGGTCGGGAAGGTTGATCCCGATCGGGTTACCTCACCCGTCCCGGTCGGGACGCCCTCATCCCGAACGGGACGGACCCACAGTGAGCTCAAACCTTGGTACACCCATCCCGATCGGGACGGCTCCTTCCCGGTCGGGATGCCTTACCCTTCCCGGTCGGGACGCCTCATCCCGGCCGGGATGGGTCTTCTTCAACTTCCACAATCCCCAAAAGCTTGCTCCAAGCTTCAAAAACCTGATCCTCGTGCCTACAACCCAAAGTATATCATAGCCAATCTTCTCTAGGAGCGTTCTCACTTCACCTATCAAGCAATACTCAAACACACATCAAACTCTCTCCCTCGCCGCGCTCATCAATAATCCAAACAACAAGAATTCACAAAAATCCAAAGCAAATATAATGCAAGGATATATACAAGGAGACGGTTCTTGTGGGACTCCGTCAAACCAAGGTGGTGCTTTCTTCAATCTTTTTCAACAACCTTGAACAATTCCATCTCCATCAAGGGCACGTAAGAACAATTCGAAGGCCCTAGAGAAGTCTTCAATCAAGCTCGAGATATAACCGACCACATCCTGAGGCTCTTCAAGGCCTTGCCTCGACGTTCCCGGGGCATCCCGATCTACTAAGTTCAATGGCTTGAACTTATACTTGCGATCCTTCGGGATATACCCAAACGTCCAACGATCCTCATGTGGCCCCAAGGGAGGCTCATCTTTGTCCTTGCTTTGCAACTTGTCGTCAAGCCCATGATTCGGGCACTCATCTTCCTCCAAATCGGAGTCATCATCCTCAAGTACATAAGAGTACTTCTTCAAGCTTTGTCCCGATCCTTCCTCTAGATCGATGTCTTCCGTGGCATGGATCATATTACATGTCTCGGTAATAGGCGAAGTGTTGCCTTGGAGGTCGAACACTAACTCCTCGTCGCCTAATTGAAAGGTGATCCTACCCTTCTTTACATCGATCACGGCACCGGCGGTGTGTAAAAATGGGCGTCCAAGGATGATGGGAGTGTTAGCATCCTCCGGCATGTCCACCACAATGAAGTCGACCGGAATGAAGAACTTCCCTATTCGCACCGGCATGTCTTCCAACATTCCCAATGGTCAGTTAAGAGACTTATCGGCCATTTGGAGTGTAATGGACGTACATTTCAACTCCGTCATCCCTAATCGCTCACAAATGGTGTAAGGAATAATGCTCACACTCGCACCCAAATCACACATAGCTCTCTCGATCTTGTAATTGCCGATGGTGCATGGGATAGAGAAACTACCCGGGTCCTTCAACTTCGGAAGCGTGGAACCTTGAATAAGCTCGCTCACCACCCTAGTGAACGCTACCGTCTCTTCCTTGTCGATGGACCTCTTCCTAGCCAAGATTTCTTTCATGAATTTACCATATGCCGGGATTTGGGTAAGTAACTCGGTAAACAGGACACTAACATCCAATTTCTTCACGATATTAAGGAACTTGTCGAATTGAGTGTCCACCTTAGCCTTCAATTGCCTTGATGGGTAGGGCAACTTGATTTGAACCTTGTTTTGCTCGATATTGGTGGACTCCTCACTTGACACTTTCCCTTTACCTTTTTCTTGTGCTTGAAGTGGGGGAGGTTTGCCTTCTTGGGGGTTTTCGACCTCCCAAAGGACTTGCTCCTCACTTGGATTATCAAAGCTCGATTCTTCTTGAGTTGGAGACGCCATCTCCATTGTCGGTTCTTGCATTGGCTCTTGCTCGATAGGATACGGAGGGGGATTGTAGGATGTACCTCTCCTTGTGGTGATAGCATTTACATGCTCAAATATTGGTGATTCACCTTGAGAAGGTAGTTGCCCCTTTTGTCTTGAGGAGCTCCCCGAAGCAAGTTGAGATACTTGAGTTTCAAGCATCTTCATATGAGCATCTCTTACCGCATTCTCTCCTTGAACGTAAGCAAAGAGCTCTTGTTGGGTTTTCGACATATCCATTTGACATTTTTGTACATCTTGAGTATTCTTTTGCATATCCATCAAAGTCTTTTGAATGTCAAAATCCCGAGGTGGGGATGATGGATTATGTGGAGTATCGGTGATGGCGAGAGGAATGCCATAATCATGAGTAGGAGACCGGCTCCTAGGCTTGCTTTGTTGTTGTTGATTTTGAGTTGCTTGTTGTTGACGGTTCCCTTGGAACCCATGAGAATTTCCTTGGTTAAGGCCTTGATTGTGGTTTTGTTGTTGTTGGAAGCCTTGGTTTCCTTTGAAACCGCCTTGATTGAAGTTCCCTTGTTGGAACCCTTGATTGTTGTTGTGAAAGGTACCTTGGTTAATTTGCTTGAAGTTGTTGAAGGGTCTTGGATTACCCATGTAACCTTGGTAACCTTGGTTGTTGTCCCTTAAGGGAGGTGGCACATAGGGACGATGTTGTTGTTGATGTTGAAAGGCTTGTTGTTGGGGGACTTGTTGGGAAGCTTGGAATTGATTAGAGTAAGAGGTACCTTGCTTGAACGCTTGAAAGGCGTTCACTTGCTCAATACTTCCACGGAAATACATAGGGTCATGTCCAACTATTCCACAAGTATCGCACATCCCATAGTAAGGTAAAGGAGGTGCAAACTCCAAAGCATTTACATCATGGATCGAGTGTTGGTTGGAGAAACTAGAGCTTTGAACTTGGTTGAGGTGGCTTTGGAGCTTTTTGTCAATAGTCTCCATGTGTGTTTTAAGTTGAGCTCCAAGGTCAATGCTTAACTTAGTGATAGCATCGACCTCATGCATGCCTCCTCGGTGTGCCTTCCTAGGCCTAGAGTATTGCGAATTATGCACCGCCATCTCTTCGATTCTCGCCCATGTTTGGTCGTCATCGACCTCGGTAAACCTACCATTGGAGCCCATGTTAAGAATAGCTCTCGAGTCCTCATAAAGTCCATTCCAAAATTGTTGCACCAAGAACCATTGTGAGAGTCCATGATGAGGGCACGATCTTACCAAAGACTTAAACCGCTCCCAAGCTTCATAGAGGCTCTCCTCATCCCTTTGTTGGAACCCGGTGATGGAGGCCCTAAGCAAGTTCGTCTTTTCCGGAGGGTAAAACTTTTGGTAGAACGCCAAGGCAAGCTTTTTCCAAGTGTCGATACCCATGGTTGCCCTATCGAGACTCTTGATCCATTGCTTCGCTTTTCCAATAAGAGAAAACGGGAAGAGTACCCAACGAATTTGGTCTTGAGTAACCCCGGTTTGAGAAATAGTGTCACAATAATCGGAGAAGGTCTCCATGTGTTGGTGCGGGTCTTCGGTGGGCAAACCACTAAATGGGCTCCTCTCCACGAGTTGGATAAATTGAGTCTTTGCCACAAAATTCCCGGTATAGGCTTCCGGTAATGCACTCGGTCCCGGCAAGACATCCTCGGTGAATGTGGAGTGAGAGGAGAACTTAGGCATTCTTGGATGTAAGGGAGAAGATGGTGGTGTAGAGAGTGTAGAGGGAACTAGGAGAAGAATCACCGAAGGGATTGATGAAGGTCCCTCCGGCCGTCTCTCGAGGTGAAATGTTCAAGTCGGCTCCTTGGGCTTGCCCTTGATGAGTATTGCTTGCACTCGGTTGAGAGATCCTAACCCGATTAATCGTCCGTTGGCGAAAGGCTCGAAAGAGTCTCTCCGGCTCTGAATTAAAGAGATAGAAGTCGCCTCCCCTCCTAGGCATACACTACACACTAGAACAAACGTAAGAACGCCTAGTGCTTTATGGGCACTAGGTAACGACAATAAACAAACACAACTAGAGACAAAGAGAAAAAGAAGAAATAAAACTAAGGAAAAAAGAAAAATCTAGAGAATAATCACAAAAGAAGATGGGAGAGCACAAAGAGGGGTAACTAAGTCTAGAAATAAGCAAACTAAGTCTAAACAATGCACCGTCCCCGGCAACGGCGCCAAATTGATGGTAGGGATTTATCACGTCCCTAGCCGATCAATATAACACCGACTAACCTAGTGGGTAGCTAGGGCATGTCGGGATCGATTCCACGAGGACGGTATATCAAGGTTTAGACTAGGTTGGCCTACAAACGAGACTATGCTACCAAAAATGACACAAAGAAAGCGATAAAAGGAAAACTAATGATGGAGGAGAAGGATGACTATACTAACAATGCCAAACAATGCTAATGATCGAACTAACAAATAATCTAGAGTAAAAGATGTCTAACTAAGAAGGTGGATCAAATATGGAAAGAAAGTGGGGTAGGTCGGGTTCATAGGAGTAGAAGGATAATTGGGGAAATCAAGGGTATAGGCGTCTCCTAATCGCTAGAATCGGTCCGGGCTCTCGCAACTTAGACCGATGTCAAGGTGGGTCCGGGCTCTCGCAACTTAGACCCTAGTCCGCGCTCTCGCGATTAAACTATTCTCGACATTTCCGCATCATAGACAAACAATGAGAACACAAGTATGGGAAGCATGGTCACTACAACTCACACAAGCATATCAACAAACACATAGAGTGCCTACAATGTGACTAACAACAAAGATATAACCTTTTCCCCTTAATCAACCCTAATCATCCATAATCTACCCCTAATCCCCCTACTAACCCCACAAAGAAAACTACTCACTCATATTCATAAATAAACTAACATTCACAAAAGAAACTAGAACAAACATCCAAACATTCATCATAAACAAACAATAACAATAACAATATGTAAAGGATGAAACTTGATTGAATAACTAAGAACAAGGGTAAAGAAAGATTATACCAATACTAGATGAAGAAAAGATGCAATCTTGTATTAATGAGAAACCCAAATACAATCCCAAGGTTGTCAAGCTTGGAACAATCTTCAAGAATCCCTTAATCCAAGACTAATTACAATGATTATCTAAGGATTAAAGAGAGGATTAAACTAATGAGAGTAGCAATAATCTAGGGTTTTAAATATTAATGGAGGCTTAAACTAGTCTAGGTTAAGATAAGATATCTTAAAATTACAAGAAGGGAGTATATATATGGGTACAAGAATGAAGGAGAAGAAAAGAAGAAGCCCGTGCTGCCTCTGTAGCTTCCCGACCGGGATGAATCATCCCGATCGGGACGGCTCTGTCATCCCGATCGGGACGGCTCTGTCATCCCGATCGGGACGGGTTGGTCCCGACCGGGATGGGCTCACAGCAGCCATCTTAATGTAGCACCCCATCCCGAACAGGATGAGGCCATCCCGAACGGGATGGGTCTTGTATGCCTTCCTTAAACACTCTTTGGTCCTTCCTTGCCTCTCATGGGCTTCCCACCGATTCTCGGGACTCGGGATCGGGTCTCGGAGGCTCGGGATTGGGTCCCAAGGTCTTGGGGTCGATTCCAAGGCCTCGAGTCATCGTTCCTTTATCTCGTTGGCACCAAAATGTGTATGTATTGAGTTGGAATCGCTCCAACTCTTCCAAATTAGTCTCGGGAACCTGAAACGAACTAAAGGAAGAATAAGAAGCCCATGAATCGCTCCAAAGGAGCGATTCCACAAGGAAAAAGGGACCAAAACACAACAAATAGGCACTACAAACTACACTTATCACTCGCCCTCGAGTAAGCACATACTAACTACTAAACTATCCGAGCGGGTATTAGCGCACCCTATGCCCTTTCAACTCACGCGAGTACACTTAGAGGAAAAGTGCACTCCGCAAGGCAAGTAAGGTCTTGCGACAAAATCGTGGATGCAACCGGACACAAAACACAAAGACAAACAAGCACACAAACAAACAAATAATCGGTTGCACCTAAAAGAAAACAAATACCGCTTCCCTCAACAAAGCGGTGAAAAGACACCGGTTTAGGACTCAAGGCAAGTGACAACGTTCCCAAGCTAGCAATACAAACCAAGGTGAACTAAACCCTAATAGTATGACGACAAAGCAACAAAAACCTTGGTAACTTACCTAGATTCCTCCTAACTTTCTAAGAACGTACTACGGGACGATCGGCGGAGTGGAAAAGGGATGAACCACGGTGTTAGTCGACACTGTAGGTAAGTGAGACCCCGCCCCCTTTAGCGATGAGCCAAGAGGGTCGTCCCATGCCCGAAACCGCCCAACTAGTCCAAGTAAAAAGGTGGAAAATATTGCAAAGTGAGGGAAGACCGACCACTACCGCTATTATCCTTCCTAGGGACTCGGTCCTTTGGTAGGCTCTTCACGATAATAGTCAGTAAAAGGCTTATTTTGAGATGTCGGGATTATTTTTGTGAGATGATTTTCTTTTTGGCATTTTTCTTTCTTTTGCATTTTTGCTTTGTTTTGCTATGCCATTTCTTTTTTTCTTTTTTTCTATTTTCTTTTTGGCTTTTGTGCCTTTTCTTTTTCTTCATTTCTTTCTTTCTTTCATTTTCTTTCTTTTCTTTGCCCTCTTTGGCATGATTTGGCTTTTTGGCATTTCTTTGTGTAACAAGAAAGGGAGAATTCAACAAATTGCAATTTATTGTGTGGATATGTGTAGGAGGTAGGGGAATGGGTATGTCGGGGGTGCGCATCCCCTTTCAAACCCACAAAAAGGTGGACAACTTGGACTAATCAAACAACCCCAAACACGGTC
Source organism: Agrostemma githago (assembly GCA_958450325.1). Classification (NCBI taxonomy): domain Eukaryota; kingdom Viridiplantae; phylum Streptophyta; class Magnoliopsida; order Caryophyllales; family Caryophyllaceae; genus Agrostemma; species Agrostemma githago. Next base: position 39,676,666 of record OY288259.1, on the reverse strand, counting down.
ACCTAGGGGACGAGACTCGGTAACCAAGGCCTTTTCGCACCGAGGGTGGTCATAATGGTCAAAAGTGCAAATCCCGTAGTAAATCCCTAGTAAGCTAGGTGGACTCAAGGTAAAGGACCAACGAAATCATTGATTTAGGGTCATTCTACTAGACTAAAGTCCAAGACTCGATTTACCTTACTAGGAAGGGAAAGTAAACACTCGCACACTAGCCTCTAAAGCGGGTTTTCGAAAACCTTCCTACACAAAACACACAACTAACACAACACAAAATGAAGACATGACGAAAATGAAAGAAAAAGAGACAAAAGGTAACAAAACAAAACAAAATAAAACAAACACACAAGAGAACAAACACCACCCCGATATTCCATGCAAGTCACCAAATCATCCACCAATATGCACAAAGCTCCACCCGAGCACACAACATCACAATCTCCTCCAAACTCCACAAGAAATAAAGAGGGAAAAAGGGATAGAAGATGTTACCGGATGTCTTGAAAGCTCTCCAAAACTAACGGTGATTAAGCAACCTATAAGGGAAAGAGGAGGCAAAACACACACAACAAAACACATATACGATACAACGACACAAAAGTAAAACACACAAAAAGAAAAATCTTTTTGATTATTGTGAAAAAATTTCAAATTTTTAGGTTTTTTAAAGATTTTTTCGAAAAACTAAGAAAATGAACTAGACTATACTAGAATATCGCTCCCCCACACTTAAACCGAGCAATGTCCTTATGCTCGATCGTAGTGTGTGGAGACACAAAAGAAAAGAGAAGAAACTACGAAAATAAAGCTAAAGAACAAAAAGGAAAAGTGAAGAAAAGGGTAGAAGGTGTCCGGCCGGGGTGTAGTCAAGTCACCATGGGCCGAGACAAGAAAAGATATGGATGGGGGAAGAAATAAAAAGAAGGAAATAAAAGGAAATGGGAGGGGAGGGCTAGGTGTAATCAAGTCACCTAGCCCGGATTCCGCCTAAATCCGCCTAAATCCTAAAAAAAAAGGTGAAAAACTTGTAAAATTTGGATTTTGAAAAGGACTCTCGATGTAGTCACGTCATCGAGAGTCGGGAGCAACAACTACCAAGACCTTGAAGGCCACCATGACATGAAGACACACAAGTTTACAAGGGGAAGGGGATAAACAAGGCAGATAAGCTATAAAAGACGGAAAAGAAAGGATAGTTGCCATACCGATCGGTTAGCAACTCACTCACTCCATCGTCTCAATGATCAATGCAAGCACATAGTCTTCATCATTGCTACTCCTCTTCATTCTCGATAAAACCGCATGGTAGAGGTAGTAATGGTAGGAGGTGGGATTTGATGTGAATATCGGTCTAAAGTGAGGAGGAAATGAGGTGAAGGTATGGAAATGAGGTGCGAGGGTCATATGATATGAGCAAGGAAGGTTAGGGAGGTTGGGAGGGGATATACAATGGTTGGGTGGACTCGAATGTCGAAGAAGAGGCATAAGGGGGAGTAGGGGACCATCCCGGTCGGGATAGATGGTCCCGGTCGGGATGACACACCCGTCCCGGTCGGGACGCTCCTCCAGTGAGCTCGAAAATGTGCACCTCCATCCCGATCGGGACGGCTCCTTCCCGGTCGGGATGCTGCACCCTTCCCGGTTGGGATGGGTCTTCTTGACCTTCCACAAACCCAAAAGCTTACTCCAAGCTTCAAAAACCCGATCCTCATGCTTACTATCCATGCTCTATCATAGCCATTCCTCTCTAGAAATCATCTTCACTTCACACCTATCACATAAACTCAAACTCAACATCAAATTCTCTCCCTCACAACGCTCATCAACAATCCAAATAACAAGAGTATCACAAAACAAAGAGAAATCAAGAGACAAAGCACACAAATACAAGCACAAGTATTCTAAAGAAGAGGAAGGGGGAATATACAACATGACGGTTCTTTAGGAACTCCGTCAAACCGTGGATGGTGGACTCTCATTCTTCAACCATAGCCCTCAAGGAAATGGAGGAGCAAGTCGAACGCACTACCGACATCATAGTGACGGCCCAAGGAGCGCTCGAGCCTAGCTATCCTCCACGGCCTCCAAGGTGGAGGCAAGAAGTAGGAATCCCAAGACCCAACGTCATCATTCAAGTTATCTCTGGGGTCTATCCATCCTACGAGCTTCACCGACCTCTTCCTCCCTAAGCATCGTCTCCAATCACAAGCAAGCTTCAAATCCAAGAAACGAGGCACAAAAGTCGGCTTTGGCTTCATTTCCTCGTTGCACACCCCCACACTTTCCTCAAGTTGTGGTTCCCTATCTTCATCACTTGTCCCCACATCATCATGGAGGAGAGAATTGAAACTTCTACCGGCGGTTTCAATCTCTTCCAAACCATTGCTTGGTGTACTAGCAAGGGGCTCTTAATGTTTTTCCATATTATCGCACAAGGGCAACTCGAGGCTATCAATGTCACCCAACATCCTCACAAATTCCACCCACCCATCCAACTCACTATCCTCCTCCAATTCTTCACCAACGATGCCTTCACCAAGAGCCATATCCTCATTCGTCTCTTTTTGGGTAGACGATTGAGGTTCTTCAAAGCAAGTCTCGCTCCTCATAGGGAATTCATTAACGGCCTCGTCATTGGGTTGTTCCCCTTCCCCAAATGAACATCCCTCATCAAGTTGTGAAGATCGAGTTAAGAACATTAGGGTTTGAGCCGTTAAGGCATTCAATCTAGCTTTTGATTTCTCCCTTTCCCTTAGGAGTTCGGCCAAGAGTTCATTATTCTTTTGCGATTGGATGGCCATTTCTTGTTGGTTCTTTTGCATTTGAAGCATCGATTGATGTAACTCCAAGTTTGGCATTTGGCGGTCATTGGGGTCTTGTAATGCTCCTTGATAATCTTGATGATGCCCAAGGGGTGGGGCATCATATTGTTGGTAGTGAGGTTGAGGTGATTGGTAGTATTGTGGGTCATGGGGTTCATATTGTGGTTGGGGTGGAGGGTAATATGGTGGGTTTTGGGAATATTGGCTTCCATAAGGTGAATCTTGATTGAACATGGTGGGTTCACATTCATAGCTTGAGTAATAGCCACCATGATCGTAGGATTGGTAAGCGCTCACTTGTTGGTAGTTGTTTTCATACCCTTGAAGATCATACCCATCTTGATTACCCCAAGAAGCTTGATAGTAATTAGGATTCATCATGTCATAGCTTTGGTTCATAGAAGAAGAGGAGTAGCTCATATCGGCTCCCGAGTGTGGGAAGTTTAGATCAAACCTCATGCTTGCTCGAAAATCGTGGCTCATACTCGGTTGGAAACCTCTCACTCTAGCAACCGTCCGTTAAAGCGGCTCTAAGTTCCAAGAAGAAGATAGTCACCACCTCTAAGCACAAACTGTAGACTAAGAACAAACGTGAGAAGCCTAGTGCTTTTTAAGCACTAGACAAGAGAGAAATAAACCTCACACACACAAGAAGCAAAAAGGAACAAAAAGAAAAAAGAAAAACACAAAACAAAAGACAAAGTCAAGCAAATAGGAAAACAAAGTCTAAACTAGCACCGTCCCCGGCAACGGCGCCAAATTGATGGGAGGGATTTGTCGTGGATCCCCACCGTCAAATAAATAACCGGCTATTCCTAACACGTATACGGGGACGGTAATGAGGCGTCTAGACTAAGGTAACCCGATTACTAGACTAAGTCAACGGACTAAGCTAAACTAAGGTGATAAGAAGGGGAAGAAGGCTAAGACTATGGCTAAGGAGACGGAGAAAACAAACAAGGAAAACGGGCTAGGATTAGGTCGGGGTCAAAGGGGTAATGGAATGGTCAAGGAAGAACTAGAGTGAAGGAAGTAGTAGGGTAATCTAGGTGAGGTCCGGGCTCTCGCTACGTAGACCGACCTAGAGGTTCATCCTAAAACCCATCTTGACGACACACACGACAAACGGGGTTACTAGCGCGCTATAGTGGCCTAGGTCGCATCCGGGCTCTCGCTACGTAGACCGACCTAGGGTTCGTCCTCACCGGGCTCTCGCTACGTAGTGAGGGAACCAAACCCACAAACAAACTACCACCCACAAGAGAAAAGGCAAGAAAAACAAGTATTTGCAACTACATGCCATTCAAGCATTTCAACAAACATATGATATGCATCAAACCAAGAGGAAACCCAAATATTCCACCAACATTTCCAACAATCCCTTAATCACCCAATTAACACCCAAATCACCTTACTAACCCTAGCAAGAATCTTCTCAAACATAATCAAACTACAACTAACAAGAACAAGAGGAATCAACATAAGAATCCAAACATACATAATGGAAAACAAGGATAAACAACAAACAATGAATAAAGATGAGAACTTGATAAACAATAAAAGATTAAGAGTAAAAGGAGAAGAAGATTGTACCAAACTACAAAGGAAATGGAAAAAGAGAACACTTGCATAGAAGAAAATCCAAATAATTCCACCAAGGTTGTCAATCTTGGATGGATTCTTCAAGAAATACAATAATACAAGTGTAAACTAAGATTAAGGACTAATTACCGACTAATCTACACTAATCTAAGCTAATCTAACCTAAAGTAGTCTAGGGTTTAATGGGTAATGAAGTACATAAGCTTAACAAAACAAGGGAAGGGTATATATAAGGTTTCAAGTGGAAAGGAGAAGAAAGAAAACAAGGCGGAGCTGCAGCAGGCCCGTCCCGGCCGAGACGAGGTGGTCCCGGTCGGGATGGGGTCGGTCCCGGCCGGGAAGACCTGCTCCCGGTCGGGGAGGAGATCAGACCACTCCTCCTTCATTTGCTCCTTCATCCCGGACGGGATGTGGCCATACCCGTCAGGGATGACTCTTGTAGGCCTCCAATATGAACTTTTTGGTCCCTCCTTGGTTCTCATGGGCTTCCCATCGATTCTCGGGACTCGGGATCGGGTCTCGGAGGCTCGGGATTGGGTCCCAAGGTCTCGGGGTCGACTCCAAGGCATCGAGTGATCGTTCCTTAGCTTCGTTGGCTCCTAAAAGTGTATGTATTGAGTCGGAATCGCTCCAACTCTTCATGAATGGTCTCGGGAACCTGAAACAAGCTAAAGGAAGCATAAGTAGCCCATAAACCGCTCCCAAGGAGCGATTCTACAAGGAAAATGGGACCAAAACACTACGAAATAGGCACTACAAACTACACTTATCATAAGGTATATTGGACGGGTACGGGCAGCTATAGTAAGCCCGCTATAGCGGGCACGGGCATTAAAAAAAGCCCGTCGGACACATTTTTATAAGTTAGGCCCGGCCCATGGCCAGCCCAAGCCCGCAAACGGTCAGCTCTACCACGGAGCTATCATCATCAAGACAGGTATGACCCTCTACTTATGGCTGGCGAGCCCTTCACGCAAGTCTACTGGACTATAAACGACCCGACCGGAAGGGTGCCAGGTCGTAGTCTGCGATTGGCCTGGTAGCTACTCTGACTTTCGCCTTGTCCAAGCCTCAGTCAGAGTGGGGGCTTTGTAGACACCCGCATTTTGCCTGCTAGTGTCTATAGCAGTTCCCGACAAAACACCCGATGATGATCGGACGCAAACGTGACTTAGTATACTCGAATATGGGCTCGGAATCAATAATATCCGACGTGGACATCTAGCGGAGTACAAATCTCTCAAAACCAACCTCAAATTCAGGCCCAGTGGGTCGTTCCGAGTAAAATGAGACTAATTTGGGCCAAAACCGACACAAAAATAAAAACCATCTTTTGGCAACCGGGTCAAAACCCGGTCAAAGACGAATCCGTCCTCAAAGTCAGCCAAGTGAGCTTCTAGAAGTTTGCGCTCAACTACCTTTTTAAAATTTTCAAAAAAGTCAACCCATTCCTAATTTGGCTCACCCGCCTGATCCACTCGATCGAGTGGATTGACCTCACTCGATCGAGTGGAGCCAAAAAAACCGGAACATACCCTTTCTCTAGGGGTGATAATGAGACGAGACAGCTCGCGAGCAGCTCGAACTCGACTCGGTCAAAGCTCGGCTCGTGCTAGCTCGACTCGAGCTCGGGCTCGGCTCGACAACTTAACGAGTCGAGCTGAGCAAGGCGTGGCTCGACTCGAAAAGCTCGCGAGCAGCTCGATTTGATGTGATTAGTTAATATTTTGTTTTTGTTTATTAAAAAAATACTAATAATAATTTCATAGTTATTTCACCATATAAAATGTTCTTATTGATTTGCCTAATACGTTTGTATATGTTTTTTGATCCCAATTTATTAGAACACATCGGTGCAAAAAAACGTAAATTTTAATAATTATATATAGGCTCGAGTTAGGCTCGAACTCGCATTTTAGCTCGCGAGCTTCGTTCCGAGCTCAATTTTTTCAAGCTCGGGTAAGCTCGAGATCGGCTCGAGTTCGAATTTTGCTTAACAAGCACGAGTCGAGCAAGGCCAAGCTCGTGCTCGGCTCGGCTCGTTTACACCCCGCCGCTCACCCGCCTGATCCACTCGATCGAGTGGATTGACCTCACTCGATCGAGTGGAGCCAAAAAAAACCGGAACAGACCCTTTCCCTAGGGCACTCGATCGAGTGCACTAGGGCCACTCGATCGAGTGACCCTAAGTCGTGGGGTATTCTCTATAAATACCCCCTCAAACCCTTCTTCACAAATTCAGTTTTGCCAATGCTTCAAAAGCCTACATTTTCAACCTAAGTCCTACATCCTCTCTACACTACAACCCTAAGCAACACTAAGCAAAAAACCGAGTCATTGTCACTCGAAAAAACCGACAAAACCATCCATACACACACACACCATAACTTTACATACATCCTCGATACTCTCGCGTTCCCGTCGCTATTACGAGTCCATTGCCGAGGTCTTTCTAAGCATGTATGTTGAGGGTGTCATCAACCCCGTCTCCATCTTTTCTATTCCTTTCTATCTCGATTTATACGTATACATTTATGTTTTACATCATAGTTATTTTAGTATACTAACACTAACATTTTTATACTTATCGCATTTTAATTTCTCGTTCATTTTTATCGTTACCAATATTTATAACCGCGTATATGTATATAGTAATAAAATTCGAATCCGAACACGTTTGACTATGACGACCATCTCAAGTCCGTTTAATCCCTTTACGAGTCACGACGGAGGTGGCACCCTTTCGAGGAGCGCCGCCCCAAGTACTCAAGGGCGTAACGAGATCGTGGTCGTTCATAGTTGAAAGCGTACGATTCCATTTCTAAGATTATCGCGAAATCCGTTGATGCGAAAATCGACATCACATAATCCGTTAGGATTAGTATCAATGTCGTGACGCGGAGGGACACAATTTCGTCACTAATCAAATTTTTCGATCCAATGACAACATTTTTTATAAAATTCCGATGACGATATTATAATCGTATAGTACACGATTATAGTATCGAAAACCGAGTTAAGTTTGAATCATGCAATATTTCTATTTAACTCGGCCAACCATCGATTTTAAAACAAATAAAAACGGAATAACCACCCTTTCCGAAACGAGCCATGACTCGTACAAGGGGCCATTCGATCGAGTAGCACCCCAAAATCCGGGTAGTAGCTACCTCGAAGGCACAATCGATCGAGTCTAGGCCATGACTCGATCGAGTGGGTCCTTTAGCCCAAGAAAACCGAGAGCTTCAAAGCATCATCCGAGCCTCGTCTTTTTTTAAATGACTTAGTCGTCGCGTGCAAAGTCAATCACGTGATCTTCTTTTTCAAAACTCATGCATATCACTTCACTTTAACGACTTTGATCGATTGTCTTTCACTATTAATCTTGTGTCGACGACTCTTTAGTCGTATCCGACACATGTTTAATCGAGATGCTAATTTCTCGATATGATAAGTCGGGACAAGACATCGAGATTCGGGATCGGGCTAGCACCACGTCTAGGTCCCATGTCTCCGTCCTCCGTTTAATGCACAACATAATGCGCATTTAATCGGAGTTCGTCCATTTATTCAACTTACGGTCTAGTTTGCATTTATTGTATACGGGTCCGTTTCTAGTTATTATTATCGCTTTATTTATATATTCCATTTATTCTATTTTATTGTTTGTTGTTTTGTATTGGCCGGGTTGTATTTCCGCCCGTGTATTTTGTACGTATTTACGAGCTTTGTTTATTTTGATGCTTACCACTTTATAAATGAACCTCGCATGCTAAACAACTCCGACGATAATTTAGATGCATTAAATGACGTAGTTCACACGAAATTCGCATGTTTAGCCGAAAACGATGTTTGCATAACATTTAGTCATTTTACTAGCGCGCGTACACGAACTCGAACGATGTCTTAGTAGAGGCTGCTAAGTGCGGGCGGGGTTGGGTGTTCTTAGTGGGCTTCCCAACACGTACCCTCACCCCTTACTCTGAACCTCGGTTTACGGATGTCCGAAACCGTTGGCGCACGAGAGTCATTCTATACACGATAACCGGTGTAGACGGTATCGGTATCACAATGCAGAGGGACGAGCCCCATAAACTCTAAAATCGAAATGGGCCGTACTTTGTGTACGATCCATGACGACATAGAGTAGGCTCGAATGGGTCCGAATTCCCATAAATTCGGTGGCGACTCCAACTTTGACTTAAATTTCGAACCCGAGATCAATCTTACCAAGAGATTCGTTCGCCTACCCAACCCGCGCGTGGCCGCGTCGGGGTGGACCTACGTCCTGTCCACACTACCACAACTGTCAAATATTCGCCAACATCCAACGCCTACCACCATACCCACTCCACACTACAACAACACCATGGCCCTTCTCTACCTGGGGAATAGACATCATAGGAAAGGTACACCCATCCGGAGCCGGCGGACACTATTTTATACTAGTGGCCGTTGATTAGTTTACCAATTGGGTAGAAGCAGCCTCTTACACCTTACTAACCTCCAAACAAGTAGTCAAATTCCTATAAAACAACATCATCTGCCGCTACGGCATACCACACGACATCATCAACCATCAGGCGACTTACTCCAGGGCCGATACTGTAAAACTCTTAGACAAATACAAAATCCAACGACACAAATCCTCACCCTACAAACCTCAGACAAACGGGGCTGTGGAAGCAGCAAACAAAACCATCGTCACAATCCTGAAGAAAATGATAGATCACTACCGAGATTGGTCAAACAAAGTATCCTTCGTATTATGGGGATATCAAACGTCCTACCGAACGCCCATTGGAGCCACACCCTATTACCTAACCTACGGCTCTGAAGTAGGCGACCTTTTTAGTGAACTGAATTCGTTGCCAATTTGTGGAGTCGCCACCGAGTCAATTATGGGGACTCGAAAACCGTTCAAGTCAACTTTGATCCTTAGCCGGCTCAAAGTTGAGGGGCACGGGACCTAAAGATAAAGACTTGTACCCTTAAGCACTCCATGCCTGGAATGACTCTCATTGTCAATGATTTCGGACATCTGGAAACCGTCGATTCTGAGTAAGGGGTGAGGGTACGTATTGGGAAGCCAACATCCGATAGTTATCGACACCCAATCCCGCCCGCACTATAGAGGCCTCTACTAATCAATCGGTGGGCTGATAATTTTGTTCTTTTGTTGTGGCAGAAATACTGTAACATCTGTTGTTTTCACCCTATACCTTTTTTTATGTCGGTTGTTTAAGGACAGATTAGTTTCATCGTCGAAGTAGTTGTGTTTACATTCTTTGCATGCGATTTCCCGTGACAAGCAGGCCATGAAAAGATGCATATTGGAGAGTAGAGAGTACTAATATTATAGGTATTAGCAAATCAGTTTTAACGTGATAATACGGATATTAGTCGTTCTCGTGATATACCTTACCCGGTATTCTACTTAAGATGCGTCGGTTCAGTATTAATAGGGATGCGTCAAACCATACATGGCGAGCACCGGGACTAATACGGAACCGACCATTGTTTTGTTCGATTTTAGTTGATTTACGTTTTGAATTTCGTGTTAAGTGATTTAGCATGCGATTATAAGGTCATAAAACCAATAAATCGTACGAAAAACTGTAAATGTGAATATAAGTAAATCACGTTGTGAGGAGTTGCACCCTCGAAGTATACACTAAACGGGACACGATGCATAGATAGTTGAGAACGGATCTCGGAATTACTCGGGTCTATTTAGTGTATTTAAGTGTTTGCAGCTGAAATAGGGACGTTACATGTTTTAGTATGTGTAGTAGACCTAGTGTCCACGTTTGACATTATCGTAGTGCATAATAAATGTACAAAAATGTAAAGTTTTGTTTAGATGACAACATAGTGATGACTCGACTTCGAAAGGTGGATCCTCCTAAATTGGCCGGTGATTTCGGCAGAGTTGCGATACCATCGACCCTTCTTGCGGCTATTCCGGCAGAGCTCCGCTACTACTGGCTGGTTCTGCGGCTAATCCAGCAGAATTCTTTTACTAGACAACAGCTAGTCGAACACAGGCACCTCGGGATCGAGTGGAGTGCTCGAAGGTGAGGAGTAGCGTCGATGTCGCTTTATCGGAACTACGATCGAGTGGATCATTTGCCTCGGGTGTCGGAGTGCAAGCCCTTAGCGAGAAACTCTTTACGAGTGAAGATGGAAGAGAATTGAATTGTGTGTCGAAATGAGGGGGTGAAGGGGGGTATTTATAGGTGTTTTTCGGTCCTCGTCACCCGGATAGGCGCTTGAGCCCAGGCGCACCAGAAATCAGGTGCCTGGGTTTAGCCGTGTGAAGACACAGGCGCGCAAGGTGAGGCGCTCGGAGTTTTGAAGATACGATTTTGATACTTTCCAAAACCGAGAAGCAGGTGTATAATACGAAGCTTGGGGATTAAGTCTTCCCCAGTTTTGACCTAGCGCCGTGGTGTTTAGTGGGCCTCACGTGTGCATCCCGAGGTTCGCTTGGCGCGGTGCTGACTCGGTTCAAGTTTCGGGACCGACTCGGGGTCCCGTGTCAGAATTGATTCTAATTAGTGTCTATGCGACCGTAATGACACGACTAAGGCTGCCAAGATGTTAGTTTAATTTTTTCGAGTAATTTATTTGATTCGTTTTATATAAAAACTATCTAAAACATCGTGAACCCGCATCGCATTGCAGTCCGATCATCATCGGGTGTTTGTTGGGCACTCCTGCAGCCACCAGGTCCAAATCTGGGTGTCTACAACATGATTGAAATTAATCTAATTAAATTACTCTTTGACATTAAGCATAAAACAAGGATCATATTAATAATAAAGAAGAACCTAACTATAGTATATAACAATATTTGTATAAACTATGAAATTGAAACAAGATAATAAATAAGTGTAAAGGGAGAAATTATACCTAGAGGAAGAGAGACTAGAATTATGAAATAAACCATAATCTGATTGCCAATGTTGTCCACTTTAATGAATTGATCGAATCGAACTAAAAACATGACGGGAAGAACAATCCTATCTAATTGTGAATGAATTTAACGAAGAAAAAAGTTTTGTGCCTTGGCACTACTCTCTCTAACCTACTGCCTCTAGCCTACAACGGCCCCCCTCAAACTAAAAACTTCCTCCCCCACTATACTACCTTTAATCCCGGATGGAGAGATCATCCTAACATGAGGTGGAGAACTCGACAAGAGGATCAACAATTTAATCAAGGGAATCAAATTGGTCAAGCGAAGCAACAATTCTTTGCTAAATAACAAGTTCCTAACACGGTCCCGACTCCACCCCCACCTAGTGGTCTAATGTCCACCGAGGACATGATACGTGCTTTCCCTGCTAGTCAAGCTACGGTAACTACCCAAATGTCCAATCTTCAAGCTACGGTTCTTCAACATCAAACGGAAAACAAAGCTAGTATCCAAAACATGGAAACTTAATTGGGATGTAGCTTCCCAAACGGTGGTGCCTTCCAAGAATGTTAGTGCCGTTTCATTGAGGAACGGAAGACAATTAGAGGAGGTCGAGAAGGTGAAGAAGGTGGCGAAGCATCTTGTTGTTCGAGAGGAAGAAGAAGACATGGTGATCGAGGAGGAGGAGCAAACCCCTATTGTCAAAGCAAAGGAGCTCATTACTGCTACACCGGTTGTGGAACCGGAGGTACCCTTCCCCGATGCACTCAAGAGAACTCGCCACTTTGAGCACGATAAAGACATTTAAGGTATTTGAAAAGTGCGAGGTAAATATTTCCCTTCTTAATCTTTTGAAAAATATTCCTAAATATGCAAAAATTTTAAAAGAATTGTGCACTATTAAAAGGAATAACAAGCTAAAAGGGGTAAAAAAAAGTTAAGGTAAGTGAACATGTGTCCGCCGTTTTACAACGAAAACTACCACCTTAATGTAGTGATCCGGGTATGTTCACAATTCCTTGCACCATTGGTAACACTAAGTTTCATAAGGTCATGCTAGATTTAGGAGCTTCTATAAATGTGATGCCATATTATGTGTATAAATCTATGCAACTTGGTCCTTTGAGTAATACTAGTGTTGTAATTCAGTTGGCGGATAAATCGAATATCTACCCGAAAGGTGTTATCGAGGATGTTCTTGTTTTAGTTGACAATCTAATCTTTCCTGCTGATTTTTATGTGCTAGACATGGAACATGATCACCATGTGGCTCCGATTTTGCTAACAAGGCCGTTCTTGAAAACGGCAAGCACGAAGATTGATGTATCTAATGGATCAATGACTATGGAGTCCAATGGTCAATTAGTAACTTTCAACATCTTTGATGCCATGAAATATCCCGTAGATCACCATTATGTCAATTTTATTGATGTCGTTGATCCATTAGCACAAGAATTCTTTGACCTGAATGGTTCTGATGAGTTGCAGGTAGCTTTGGAGAACAGTTTGAGTAACGAAGAGGTAGAATATGCTTTTTCTGCTAATCTGCAGGAACTTGTGGCGGAATTGCAAGATTCGAGGAGACCACGGTCTAATTTTCAAAACCTGTTACCACTAACTGTTTCTAGGAAGAAATTGTTGCCTTCTATTGTGCAGGCACCTGTGGTGGAGCTTAAAGCTCTACCGGAGCACTTGAAGTATGTGTTCCTTGGCGAGGGAGAAACACTCCCAGTTATCATCTCTAGTAAGCTCACCAAGGAACAATAGAGGAAGTTGAAGGACGTTCTTGTGGAGAACAAGCAAGCTATTGGATGGACAATTGCCGATATCAAAGGTATTAGTCCAAGTACTTGTACGCACCGGATTTTACTTGAAGATGAGGCTAAACCGGTGAGGCAACCACAACATCGATTAAATCCTCCTATGATGGAGGTGGTGAAGAAAGAGGTTCTCAAGCTACTACAAGTCGGTATGATTTTTCCTATTTCTGATAGTAAATGGGTGAGTCCTACGCAAGTAGTCCCTAGAAAATTGGGGGTGACCGTAGTTGAGAACAAAGATGGTGAGCTTGTCCTCACTAGGATTCAAAACGGGTTGAGGGTGTGTATTGATTACCGTAGATTGAATGCGGTAACTAGGAAAGACCACTTCCCCCTCCCCTTCATTGACCAATGCAAATGCTAGAAAGACTAGTGGGGAAAGCCTACTATTGTTTCTTAGATGGATATTCGGGCTATTTCCAAATAACTATTGCCACCGAGGATCAAGAGAAAACCACATTCAGGCCCCGTTCTTTTCAGCTTATTTTCAGCCTGTTTCAGACCAGCTCAGCTTCTATCAACTCAGCCCAGCTCCTATAAGCTCAGCTCAGCTCAGCTCTAATATTTTCAGCTCAGCTCCAATATTTTCAGCTCATAAAATAATACTTCAATAATAATAATAATAATAATAATAATAAGAAGAATAAGAATAAGAATAATAATAAGAATAATAATAATAAGAATAATAATAATAAGAATAATAATAATAATAATAATAATAATAATAATAATAATAATAACAATAATAATAATAATAATAATAATAATAATAATAATAATAATAATAATAATAATAATAATAAATAATAATAATAATAATTATTATTATTATTATTATTATTATTATTATAAATATATAATAATAATAATAATAATGTTATTATTATTATTATTATTATTATTATTATTATTATTATTATTATGATTTATTTATTTATATGAAACGGAAGTTCCATTAAGATTGAAACAAATTACAATAAGTTATTATTGTTGTTGTTGTTGTTATTGCATTTCGATATTAATGCAAGTTTATTTTCATAAAAAAAAATAATGATAATAATAATGTTGTTGTTGTTATTATTATTTTTATTACTCATATCTCTTAATGTTAATAATAAAAAATTATTATTATCATCGTCATCGTCGTTGTCTCATCATCATCATCGTCATTGTTGTTGTTGTTGTTGTTGTTGTTGTTGTTGTTGTTGTTGTTGTTGTTATTATTATTATTATTATTATTATTATTATTATTATTATTATTATTTTCTATTTTTTTTATCATCATTGTTATTATAATAATTATTAATATTATTACGCACTTCATAATATTTTGAGATCTCAATGTTACATTCAAATATTTACAACTTTGTCTAAATGTCATTAAGAATATAAAAATTTAAAATTTTGTATATTACGTAATCAAAGATATATATACATAACATTTTATATTGCCAAGTACGAAAAAAAAACATAAGTATAAATCAAATGAAATGGAGTGGTTACTATGTTGTTGTTATTATTATCATTACTATTATTATTAATTACTTAAACTTATTATTATTATTAATAATATAATTAATTATTATTATTATTATTATTATTATTATTATTATTATTTAGTGTTATAGCTTTCTATATTTTTTTTCATTTTTTAAAATATTATTAGATAATTTGTATGAGTAGATATTAGTTTCAGCTTCTTTTAATTCAGCTCAACTTCTATCAGTCCATCTCAGCTCCTATCAAACCAGCTCAGCTCTTATCAGACCAGCTCAGCCCTATTTCAGCCAAAAAGAACAGGGCCTCACTTGTCCTTTTGGCACGTTTGCGTATAGACGCATGCCTTTTGGTCTTTGTAATGCACCCGCGACATTTCAGCGATGTATGATAAGCATATATTCTCGGAGTATGTTGAACATTTCATTGAAGTGTTCATGGATGACTTTACGGTGCATGGTGACTCTTTTGGTTCTGGTTTACATCATCTATCTCTTGTGCTTAAACGTTGCATTGAAACTAACCTTGTCCTAAACTCATAGAAGTGTCACTTCATGGTGAAGCGAGGTATAGTTCTCGGATATGTGGTCTCATCGAAGGGTATAGAGGTAGACAAAGAAATTGATATCATTTCTTCTCTACCTTACCCTACTAATGTTCGGGAAGTGTGGCCTTTTCTTGGTTATGCAGGTTTTTATAGAAGATTTATTAAAGATTTTTCCAAGATAGCCACACCATTGTGCAAATTGCTTCAAAAAAAAGATAGATTTTGTATTTGATAAAGCTTGCAAGGAGGATTTTGATGAGTTGAAACGTAGGCTTACATCGGCTCCAATTATTCAAGCTCCGGATTCGTCTCTCCCCTTCGAGATCATGTGCGATGCGAGTGATTATGCATTAGGAGCAGTGTTGGGTCAAAGAGTTGGAAAGATAGCTCATGTCATTCATTATGCCTCCATGACCCTTAATGAAGCTCAAAGAAACTACACCACCACAGAAAAGGAGCTCCTAGCGGTCGTGTATGCGTTGGAGAAATTTCGATCCTACTTGTTAGGAACGAAGGTGATTGTGTTTTCTGACCATGCGGCATTGCGCTATTTGATGTCTAAGAAAGAAGCTAAGCCGAGATTGATCCGGTGGATCCTTTTACTTAGCGAGTTCGATCTTGAGGTGAAAGACAAAAAGGGAGACGAGAATGTGGTTGCCGATCATTTGAGTTGGTTGATTGATGTTGATTCCAGGTCACATGAGAAAGAGTCGGTCAAGGGTGTGTTTCCGATGAAAGTTTATTTGCGCTTAACTCGGTTCAACCTTGGTATGCGAATATGGTAAATTTCTTTGCTCATCTAAATTTCCTTTGGTTTTCTCAAAATCTCAAAAAGACAAGCTTCGTAGTGATGCGAAGTACTATGTGTGGGATGAGTCATATCTATGGAAACATTGCTCCGATGGTGTTATTAGAAGATGTGTTCCGGAGAATGAGATGACCTCAATTCTCACGTTTTGTCACTCTCAAGCGTGTGGAGGTCACTTTGGTACACGGAGGACGGCGAGGAAGGTGTTAGATTGCGGTTTCTACTGGACCACCTTGTTTCGAGATGCCCAGGTCTTTTGTCAAGCTTGCGACAATTGTCAAAAGGTGGGGAATATTTCCCGGAAAAATGAGATGCCTCAGAGTTATATGCTTAATTGCGAGATATTTGATGTATGGGGGATCGATTTCATGGGACCGTTTCCAAACTCGAACGGTAATCTCTACATTTTACTTGCAGTCGATTGTATGTCCAAGTGGGTGGAAGCGATCCCCACTAAGACCGATGATTCTAAGGTAGTGGCGTATTTTATCAAGGCTAACATATTTGTTCGATTTGGAATTCCCAAGGCCTTGATTAGTGATCGTGGTACTCATTTCGTGAATAAAACGATAAGTGCTTTGCTCAAAAGGTATTTTGTCATTCATAAAGTATCCACGGCCTACCATCCGCAGACGAACCGACAAGCTGAAGTGTCCAATCGAGAGGTTAAATCCATCCTAGAAAAGACGGTCAATCCAAATCGGAAGGATTGGAGTGGACGGTTAGACGATGCATTATGGGCCTATCGAACGGCCTACAAGACCCCGATCGGCATGTCTCCATATCGATTGGTGTTCGGGAAGGCGTGTCATCTTCCCGTGGAGTTAGAGCATAAGGCATATTGGGCGATAAAAAGCTTCAATATGAATTTAGATGAATCGGGAATGCATCGTAAGCTACAATTACAAGAGTTGGAGGGGCTACGTCTCGAGTCATATGAGAACGCGGCAACTTATAAGGAGAAAACGAAGGCTTGGCATGATAAGATGGTCTTAAGACGAGACTTTCAAGTTGGGCAAAAAGTCATTTTATTCCAATCCCGTCTTCGTCTTTTTCTCGGTAAGTTAAAATCCCGTTGGCTTGGTCCATTCATTATAATTAATGTTTATCCTCATGGTGCACTTGAAGTACGAAATCCCGAGACGAACAAGATTTCGAAGTCAACGAACAACGTCTTAAGACATATTATGAAGGATTTGAAGCTAACGTAGTGGACTCGATGGCCCTCTACGACCCTATCCACAAAAATTAACATCCGTCTCAGTCGAGCAAACGACTTTAAACAAAAGCGCTTCCGGGAGGCAACCCGCTTTGTAGATTTTTATTGTAAAATTTTGTTTTACGAGTCATAGGTTGTAGGAATAATTTCGTTGTTTTTCTTAATCGTTTGTTTTTCTTAAACTTAGTTTTTATTACTAAATTTTGATGTTTTAATAGGAGAAGAGCAACGATTTTCAAGGAGATGGGGCGACTAGCATACTAGCAAGGAGATCCCTCGAAAATCTGAGCAAAATTGAAGAAAAAGCCGAAAGAAAGGAGCGGATTTACAGGCATCCGCGCGAGTCGCGCAGAACCAATGCGACTCGCGCGTCACCTACACAGACAGGTCAGTTTTTTATTATTATTATTAAAAAAAATCAAAAATCAAAAATTAAAAACAACTTACCCGACTCCCTCTCTTCCCTTCATCTTTCCCTATTCCTAATTCAATTTTCCCCAAATTATAAAACATCTCACATTCTCCTAACCAAATTAAATCAATTACATCCTATCCCCCAATTTCCTAACCCTAATTCCCCTTCTCCCCCAAATCAATTTCAAACTCTAGAGTCTAGACCCATTAATCTCCACCTCCTTCCTTCCTTCCTTCCTGATGGTCCGTTGTCGGTCGCCATCAGTCGTGGTCCATCGTCGGTCTCAGTTCGTCGGTCGCCGTCAGTCGTGGTCCGGTGAGTGGTCACGCAACTCGCGTGAGTGTCAGGCGAGTCGCGTGTGGGTCTGTTGCCTGGTCTGTCAGTTGGTCGTCGGTGATAGAGCTCCAGTAATAGGCAAGTCGTGGGTTGCGTTATGTCTTCATCTCTGTTTCGTCCGGTGCTATCTTCTGTTCAGTCTCGTAAGTTTCCGGTCCTTTTCATCCTTTCACTCTATTCCCTTGCCATTTGTGAGCCTATTTAGAGTCTGTTTAGGGTGTGTCTGTGATTCCAGTATGTTGTGATTCCAGTAAACACTACTACAAATGAGCACTTGGGCCATGGCTGAATTCGTGGCAAAAGTGCTAAATTTTCGTGGCTAAAGTACTTTGCCACGGAAAAATCATACGTGGCACAAGTGGCCGTGGCGAACAAATAGCCACGGAAAAAAAAAAAACCCCGTGGCAAGTATTGATTTTATTGCCACAGAGTCTCCCGTGGCTACAATTAACATTTTGCCACGGGTTATCCCGTGGCTAATTACGCTTGTGATAAAACATTTATTTCGGTGAAAATATATAATAAATTAATTAATTAATAACCGTAATAATTCTCTACCTCTAGAGTAGTCACATCTGAAACGGTTACTACCGTTATAGTCACATCTGAGTCATTTTAATATCATTTAATTTCACCAGTCGCACGCATCGAAGAGCCTTCCCAGGAGGTCACCCATCTTAACACTACTCTCACTCAAGCACGCTTAACTGTGGAGTTCTTATACCCAGTTACCAGAAATGAATTTTAACTTTGTTGACATAATCATTGTTTGAATTCCTTTAAAATGTTTTTTTCCACAAACTACGTTTACTTTTGAATAATTAATTGGTTTTCCCCCAAATGATTTACTATTTATGATTAAAAAAAAATCCCGTAATAAAAAATCAAGTTTCGAAATTGACTCTCGGACTCATGATTTCATTAATTTATCGATATTTGTATTTTAATTTCTATTTTTCACGTTCTTTTATTGCTAGTTCTTTCGATATGTTTTTTCTTTTTGTTGTTGGTTTAATTAGTTATTTTATTTGCTATGAACTATCGGTCGTTATTTTATTTCATTAGTTTTTATCCTCATCAAGTTTCCTCTTGTCTACTCTAAGTTTTACCAGAATTTTATTTTTCATTAAATTAATTTTGTTTTATATTCATTTTTTAAAGTATCTTCCAAATAATATTATAGAATAATTATTGAATTAGATAGTTGACGATAAATTAATTTTTTATTTTCTCACCAGTGGTCCTTAATTATTAGATTTTCTTACATGTATTTGTAAGTTATTTGTTTTTCTCAATTATACCTCTCTTTTTTTTGAAAAATAATTTTAACTGATTATTAAACTTAGGTACGACTTTTCAAAACATTAATCTTTCTTCCAAACCAAATAACTTGAAAACAATTAATTTACAAAACTAATCATTATTTTCACAGTCAAAGTTAATTCCATAAAAAAAATATTGATCGATTAGAATTCTTAAATACGAGTTAAAAAATAATTTTTTTTCACACTGAAAATATTGTAAGAAAATAAATCAATAATTTGAAAAAAAAAATAATACAACGCTCGAAAGTTACGGTTATGAGTCATGCTCGGTCCCTTTCTTTTAAAGTTTTTTTGTCTTCAAAAGAGGTTTAATACATGTGAAAAATATATTAATTAATTAATTAAATGGTAAAACTGAAAGATCTCAAATAATATTAGACATGTCAACGATGGATGATAAATCACATACTTCTTTTTAATTGATATGCTATGTACGCCGTATATTAGCTAACATATATATTACACTATTTAAATGTCATCCAGTCTTTCAAAAGTCATACCTTAGATTATATAATTTTAGTTAAACATATTGTCAAACACTACTACAAATGAGCACTTGGACCACGGCTGAATTCGTGGAAAAAAGTGCTAAATTTTCGTGGCTAAAGTACTTTGCCACGGAAATACCGTCCGTGGCGCAAGTGGCCGTGGCAAACAAATAGCCACGGGAAAAAAACACGTGGCAAGTATTGATTTTATTGCCACGGAGTCTCCCGTGACTATAATTAATTTCTTGCTACGGATTATCCTGTGCTTAATTATGTTTGTGGCGAAATATTTATTCCGGTGACTAAATATATAATAAATTAAACAAATTAATAACCGTAAGAATTCTCTACCCCTATAGTAGTCACATCTAGAACAGTTACTAGCTTTACAGCTGAGTCATTCAGATATTATTTAATTTCATCATACGCATCCAAGAGCCTTCTCAGGGTCCAGCTACCAGAAATGAAATTGAACTTTATTGACCTAATCATAGTTTGAATTCTTTTAAAGTGATTTTTTTTCCACATACTACATTTACCTTTGAGTAATTAATTTTTTTTCCCAATGATTTACATATCACTATAACAAATTGTCACTTGCGCCATGAATTATGCCACGGTAATTTGTTATTTGTGGCTAATTTTTACCTAGCCACGGGAAAATTTTGATTCACTACCTGAGAAAAAAAATATGCCACGGGACAATTTTTCCCGTGGCTAAAGTTCACTTGCGCCACGAATTTTATTAAAGTCGTAGCCAATAATCACTCTTGCCACGAAAGTTGCCACACCCGTGGCAAAAATATATTTAGCCACAAATTTGTTCTGTGGCAAATATTTTTTTGCCACGTTGTAATTAATTTCCATGGCGAAATTATTTTTTAGTCACTGATGTAATAAACGCATGTGGCTAATTTGGTTCTTCAAACTTTAATAAATTGCTTTCAATTTAAGCCAAATGTCAAATTTTAGTCTTAAAAAATTCCTTAAAATTTAAAGTTATAGATAATATGAAATTAAATAAAAAATTTAAATTTGAAAATATTTTATTACTCAAAAAAAAAAATTGTTATTCTTTTATTAACTTTTAAAAAAAATAAAAAAAAATTGTAAAACAAAATACAAGTACAGAAAACTTTGGTTGTCTTATTTGTTGATTTTCAACTAATCATAATTTCTGAAGTCATTGATTTCTCTTAATTTTACTACAACAAATTGACACTTGCGCCACGATTTATGCCACGGAAATTTGCTATTTGTGGCTAAATTTTACCTAGCCACGGAAAAAAATTTATTCACTACTTGGGAAAAAAAATATGTCACGGGAACATATTTTTTCGTGGCAAAAATTCACTTGCGCCACGAATTTTATTAAAGTCGTGGCCAATAATCACTCTTGCCACGAAAGATGTCACACCCGTGGCAAAAATATACTTAGCTACGAATTTGTTCAGTGGCAAATATTATTTAGCCACGACATAATTAACTTCCGTGGCGAAATTTTTTTTTTCCACAGATGTAATAAACGCATGTGGCTAATTGTTCTCCGAACTTTAATCAAATACCTTCAAGTTTAGCCAAGTGTCAAATATTGATTTAAAAAATTCATTAAAATTCAAAGCTAAAGATAATATGAAGAAAAAAATATTAAATTTGAAAATATTTTATTAATAAAGAAAAATTCGAATTATTTTATTTAGTTTTAAGAAAAAAATAGATTTTTTGTAAAATTAAATACAAGAAAACTTTGGTTGGCTAATTTGTTGATTTTTTTATTAATCACCATTTCTGAATCAATTGATTTCTCTTAATCTGACAATATGTTTTATTAAAATTTTATAATCTTGAGTATGACTTTTGAAAGACAACTAACATTTACATTGTGTAATACATGCTAGCTAAAATGCAGTGTACATAGCATATCAAGTAAAATTAGTATGTGATTGATCATCCATCATTAAGACGTCTAATATTATTTAAGACTCTTTCATTTTTACCGCTTAATTAATTAATTTTTTCACATGTGATATACGGAGTACTTCTTTTTAAGACAAAAAAACTTAAAAAGAAAGTGAGTGAGCATGATTTTTTTCTAAATTATTGATTTTCTTACAATATTTTCAGTGTGAAAAAAACCGCTTTATTAAACTCGTATTTAAGAATTCTAATCGGTTTATATTTTGTTATGGAATTAACTTTGACTGCGAAAACAATAATTATTTTTGTAAATTAATTGTCTTTGTTTGGTTTGGAAGAAAGATTAATGTATTAGAAAGTCGTGCCTAAGTTCAATAACCCGTCAAAATAATTTTTCAAAAAAAGAGAAGTATAAGTGAGAAAATCAAATAATTAACAAATACAAGTAAGAAAATCTAATAATTAAGAACTAATAGTGAGAAAATCAAATATTAATTTATCGTCAATTTTTAATTCGGTAACTATTTTGTAATATTATTTGGAAGATATTTTAAAAAATGAATTTAAAATAAAATTTACTTAATGAAAAAAATAAAATTCGGATAAAACTTGAAGTAGGCAAGAGGAAACTCAATGAGGATAAAAAAACTGATGAAATAAAATAACGACCAATAATGAAAAGAAAAAAACATATTGAAAGAACTAGCAATAAAAGAACGTGGAAAATAGAAACTAAAATAAAATTATTGATAAATTAATGAAATCATGAGTCCGAAAATCAACTTCAAATTTTTTTTTTCCGGAATAATAATTTTTTACTCATTATACACTACTACAAATGAGCACTTGGGCCACGGCTGAATTCGTGGCAAAAGTGCTAAATTTTCGTGGCTAAAATACTTTGCCACGGAAAAATCATACGTGGCGCAAGTGGCCGTGGCGAACAAATAGCCACGGAAAAAAAACCCGTGGCAAGTATTGATTTTATTGCCACAGAGTGGCCCGTGGCTACAATTAACTTTTTGCCACGGGTTATCCCGTGCCTAATTACGCTTGTGACAAAACATTTATTTCGGTGAAAATATATAATAAATTAATTAATTAATAACCGTAATAATTCTCTCCCAGGAGGTCACCCATCTTAACACTACTCTCACTCAAGCACGCTTAACTGTGGAGTTCTTATACCCAGCTACCAGAAATGAATTTTAACTTTGTTGACATAATCATTGTTTGAATTTCTTTAAAATGTTTTTTTCCACAAACTACGTTTACTTTTGAATAATTAATTGGTTTTCCCCCCCAATGATTTACTATTTATGATTAAAAAAATTGTTCCCGTAAAAAAAAATCAAGTTTCGAAATTGACTCTCGGACTCATGATTTCATTAATTTATCGATATTTGTATTTTAATTTCTATTTTTCACGTTCTTTTATTGCTAGTTCTTTCGATATGTTTTTTCTTTTTGTTGTTGGTTTAATTAGATATTTTATTTGCTATGAACTATCGGTCGTTATTTTATTTCATTAGTTTTTATCCTCATCAAGTTTCCTCTTGTCTACTCTAAGTTTTACCAGAATTTTATTTTTCATTAAATTAATTTTGTTTTATATTCATTTTTTAAAGTATCTTCCAAATAATATTATAGAATAATTATTGAATTAGATAGTTGACGATAAATTAATTTTTTATTTTCTCACCAGTGGTCCTTAATTATTAGATTTTCTTACATGTATTTGTAAGTTATTTGTTTTTCTCAATTATACCTCTCTTTTTTTTGAAAAATAATTTTAACTGATTATTAAACTTAGGTACGACTTTTCAAAACATTAATCTTTCTTCCAAACCAAATAACTTGAAAACAATTAATTTACAAAACTAATCATTATTTTCACAGTCAAAGTTAATTCCATAAAAAAATATTGATCGATTAGAATTCTTAAATACGAGTTAAAAAATAATTTTTTTTCACACTGAAAATATTGTAAGAAAATAAATCAATAATTTGAAAAAAAAATAATACAACGCTCGAAAGTTACGGTTATGAGTCATGCTCGGTCCCTTTCTTTTAAAGTTTTTTTGTCTTCAAAAGAGGTTTAATACATGTGAAAAATATATTAATTAATTAATTAAACGGTAAAACTGAAAGATCTCAAATAATATTAGACATGTCAACGATGGATGATAAATCACATACTTCTTTTTAATTGATATGCTATGTGATGGGAGTCGACCAAGTACCACGGGTCGCCCGCCTGCGGGGCCCGGGAGCGGTTCGCCCCCAGGGCGAATCTAAAATCACTCGTCTGCCCCCCTGCGAAGGACTACGGAGAGAACCCCGACAGGCTTGGGCCTGCCGAGCAGGGCCCTTCTGCCAGCCGAGCAGGGCCTCCAAGTTCTCATCGCGCTGGTTTCCAGGGTGCCCGAATCCCCAGTACAAGCAGGGGAATCCGAGGGCCCATCCGTCATTCCGCCTCAGGTAATGGAAAATGGGTGGACGAGGAGGAGCCACGTGTCGTCCTCTCGATCACCCATTTTCCCGCTCTTTTCCCTCTCTTCCTCTCTCTCTTGTGGGAAGGTATAAATACCCACTCATCTCCCACATAGAGGGGGTTGGATTTTCTCTCTCTAGACCCTTACTCCTAAAAACCGCCACCTAGTTCCTCACGAGCTAGGTTCGTCAAGGCATTCACGGACTGACTTAGGCATCGGAGAGGGTTCCCTCGGACAACCTCGGAGGCCCTGTGCGTTGCTTGTGCAGGGAGCTGACTCACTCCGCCGGGAAGGTCCGACTATAGGAGAAGGGAAAGGAGAGATTGAAGGAAATCAAGCAAAGCGATACCCGAACACTAAGGACCCGAATCCATAATCGGGTTAATTGATTCCTTAACCGGAACAATTTGGCACCGTCTGTGGGGAGATCTAGGTTGTGCTCACGAGATTACCCACAAAAAATCAACCACTCTAAAACTCAAAATTAACCACTAGCAATTGAATATGCCTGAGATTTTCGACACCAGTTCAGTGGCAAACCCACCCAAAGTCCCCCAGTATGGCATGCCGCCCGAAATGACGCCTGCTGCCACAATTCCGGGTGTGGGGCGGGCCAGTCTGCAGGGGGCACCGGGCCAAGGAGCAGCTACCATGGCTGGACAGGGGAGCCAGTGGAGGCCAGTCCTGAACCTCACCCCTGCCCAGATGGTACAGACTGCGGCTTTCTTCTCAGCCATGCTGGACCAGGAATTTACCCCTGACGACCTGATAGGCAGGGTCGCGACGACCCCCAGGTTGCTCCACTTTGAAAGTGGAGAAGGAACCGGAGGCACGAAGCGAACCGCCGTCAGAAACGCTCAGAAAAAAGCCAGGAAGACAGCTCAGGCTTATGCACAAGTGCAAAGGCGAATTTCAGAAGCCCGTCAGGGGCCGCCTCCACGGCAGGAGGTAGCTGGTCCGGAGGGCGCATTCTCCATCCATACTACAGAATCCACCGCCGCTCATGAAAGAAGAGGCCTATCCCAAGACCTGAGGGATCGCATGAGGCACAAAGAGCCAGTATCCAAGCGCTTGGGGGAGAAGCAAGATGTATTCTCCAGGTTGACGCCGGTTGAGGGATTGCGGCCACCCCCTGGACTGTCCCAAGTCCTGCAATCCAGGCTCAACAACGGCCAACCCATGAGGCCCAGACACCGTCAGGGTGATAACCTCGAGTCCGCCCAGAAAAAGCGCTCGCGGTATCACTCCCCTTCTCAAGGCGACGAGGCGGTTAGCAGGCCGGGGCCCCCACCAAGGCACCGCTCCCCTGAGGGCAAGCGACCGACCCCTGATAGATGGGACGACTACGGTCGCTACTCAGATGCGGGCAGGTAAAAAATGGTGGGTAGGCCAATTAAAACCCCGCTTCACCCTGAGGTCCAAGCGTACCCGATCCCGAAAATTAAAATGCCAACTGTAAAGTTCGACGGAACTACAGACCCGGAAGATCACCTGGCTGCGTACGAAAGCCACATGGGCATGTACGACGCCGACGACGCAATCTGGTGTAAAATCTTCCCCACCACCCTGGTAGGCCTAGCCCAGGGTTGGTTCAAGGACCTCCCGCAAGGATCAATCTCTTTCTTCATCGAGCTGGCAGAGATGTTCTTGGACCAGTATGCCGGAAACAAACGACGACGTCTCACCCGCTTTGACCTGATGACCCTCAGGCAAAAGAAGGGCGAAACTGTCAGGGAATATCTGAAAAGGTTCGATTTGTCGTTCCAACAGGTGAAGGAAATTGACGACCCAACAGCAGCATATGCACTAACCAACTCCCTGCTACCCGGCGAGATGAAGAACCAGATGATCAGGGCCCAGCCGGAGACCCTGGCCAAAGCCAGAAAAATCGCAGAGGGGTTTACGCTGCAGGAGGAGTTCCACAGCCTGCCGGAGACCCCTGCAGGCCCTACAAGGCAACAAGGGGGACCGCAGGGTGGACGCGGGAGAAACGAATCCGGAAGACATAGAACCGAGGAAGGGGATACCCCCAAAAAGGAGCGCACTGCTTATCAGCCCAGGTTCGACAGTTACACAGCCCTTAACAAATCTAGGGCAGAAATCTTCGAGCTGGAAAAAGAAACCGCCAAGTGGAATCGCCCGAGCAAGCCGCGCAGTCCAAGAGGGGACCCCAAAAAATTCTGCACCTTCCACGACTGCGTAGGCCATACCACAGAAGAATGCCGTCACTTGAAAGACGAAATCGAGAAGTTGATCAGGAACGGCTGGTTGGCCAACTACGCAGCCAGGAACAAATCCCAGAAAGAGACGCCTGAAAAGCCCGAGGGCTCGGTACAGAATCGCATGGTAATCCATGTGATATCAGGGGATGCAGAAGGTCCAATCAGTCGAAGGGGGCTGAAAAGGCAGATTCGTGGGCTAAGGAACCAAATCTGCTACGCTGAAAGAGCAGGAAGCCCAAAGGGAGTAACGCTGAGCATTACCCCCGAGGATGCAGGGCGGGTGGTGTACCCTCACAGCGATCCCCTGGTGCTATCCTTGGTAATTAGCAACCACATTGTCCGGAGATGCATGGTAGATACCGGTGCCTACACGAATTTGCTGTACAAAGACGCCTTCGACAAAATGGGTCTAGAGAAAAGGCACCTACGACCCGCCCCCGGGTCATTATATGGGTTTAGTGGAGCAGGCGTATTGCCCGTAGGAATCATAGACCTGCCTGTAACGTTTGGAGAAGGAGCTACTACCAGGAATGTCAGAGCATCATTCGTTGTAGTGGATGCGAAGTCTGCTTACAACGCCCCGATCGGCAGAGTCACCCTGGACGAGATTGAAGCAGCCATATCAATCAGGGCTCTCACCATAGCCTACGTCACTGATTTCGGCCTAGAAGGCAAAGTGCGCGGGGACCAAGAGTCGGCCAGACAGTGTTACTCCGTGGCCCTGCAGGCTCATGAGAGCGAAAGAAAAGGGAAAAGAAAAGCCGACAGCTCCCCCAGCAGAGAAGGCGAGATTCCAGCCGGTAACCAGGCGTCAAACCACCTGGAACCTGGGGGAGAAAGCATGCTGGTGGACCTGGAGCCAGGGAGACAAGTCCTTGTAGGGGCTGACCTGGAAGAATCCTACCAGGCTGAACTGGTCGAGCTACTGAAGGAGAACAAGGATGTATTCGCCTACTCGGCGGATGAAATGCCAGGGGTCGATCCAGCGTGCATCGTTCATAGGCTGAACGTAAACGCGGACGCCCGCCCTGTGAAGCAGAAAAAGCGGAACATGTCCGCAGAAAAAGACTTGGCAATCAAGGAAGAAATCGAAAAACTTTTGAAGGCAGACTTTATAGAAGTTTGTGACTACCCTGAGTGGCTGGCAAATGTGGTCATGGTCAAGAAATCATCAGGCGCGTGGAGGATGTGCGTGGATTTTACGAACCTCAACAAGGCCTGCCTAAAAGACTGCTACCCGCTCCCCAGAATCGACCAACTGGTGGACGCCACCAGTGGGTATACTATGCTAAGCTTCCTGGATGCCTTCTCAGGATATCATCAGGTGTACTTATGGCAGCCAGACAGAGTTAAATGCGCATTCATCACCAGTTCAGGCACCTACATGTACAAGATGATGCCATTCGGGCTGAAAAACGCAGGAGCCACGTACCAGCGCCTGGTCGACAAGGTGTTCGAAAACCAGAAAGGCAGAAACATAGAGGCCTACGTCGATGACGCCATTGTGAAGAGTAAGGGAGACAGAGAGCACTTGGCAGACCTGCGGGAGACCTTTTCCTCCCTGCGCGCCTACAAAATGAAGCTCAATCCGAAAAAATGCACGTTTAGGGTGCGCTCTGGAAAATTCTTGGGTTTCTTGGTAAGCTCTCGAGGGATAGACGCTAATCCCGAGAAAATTCAGGCTGTTCTAGACCTTCCTGAGCCAAGGACCATCAGGGACATCCAACGTCTGACAGGTCGCATGGCCGCCCTGGCACGGTTCATTGCCAGGTCAGCAGACAAGTCAACCCCGTTCTTCAAGGTGCTAAAAGGCAACAAGCAATTCAAATGGGAAGACGAGCAAAGAGAAGCGTTCGGGCAGTTGAAGGAGCACTTAAAGAAGCTCCCCACCCTGGCAAGGCCGGTGGCAGGAGAAAAGCTCTTCCTTTACATCGCTGTAACCAACGTGACAGTCAGCGCAGTCATCTTAAGGGAAGAAGCAGGCTCTCAACAGCCCATATATTTTGTAAGCCACGCCCTGGGGGCAGCAGAGAAGAATTATCCTATGGTCGAAAAAGCGGCCTACGCAGTTGTTGTAGCAGCCAGGAAGTTGAGGCCATACTTCGACGCACACCCCGTCGTAGTACTAACAGACCAACCCCTGGAGAAGGTGTTAGAGAAGTTTGAGAAATCAGGCAGATTGCTGAAGTGGGCTATCGAGTTGAGTAGACTGGGGATAACATACCAGTCAAGAACAGCCATCAAGGCCCAAGCCCTGGCCGACTTTCTGGCAGAATGTTCCCACTCTGAAGACGATGGCCCAACCTCCGGCGAGTGGATCGTATACACCGATGGGTCCTCAACGGCCAACGGAGCAGGGGCGGGGGTAGTGTTGACCAGTCCGGAAGGGACCGATTTTGAGCATGCGCTCAGATTTGTCTTCCCCGCCTCGAATAATGAAGCCGAGTATGAAGCAGTACTTGCAGGCATCAACCTGGCCAAGGCGGCAGGCGCAGAACGGGTCGTTTTGGCCACAGACTCCCAACTCATCGCCAACCAAATCAATGGAGAATATGAAGCTAGGGACCAAACAGTGGCCGCGTACCTGGAAGTGGTAAAAAGGGAACTATCAGGTTTGAAATCATATGAAATCAGACAGATCCCACGATCCCAGAATCACAGAGCGGACGCCCTGTCAAAACTAGCTAGCTCCAGCCTGCAAGATATAAGAAGGTCAGTATGGGTGGACGTCGTCCAGGAGAAATCTACCGTCCCCTATCAAATCGTCGGTGCGGTGGAGGAAGCAGGGCCTGAAGACTGGAGGACCCCCATCATCCTGTTCAAAAAACACGGAGTCCTACCGACCGACCCTGTACAGAAAAGAAAAATGCCAGCAAGGGCTGCATGGTTCATCATAATAGGAGGAGACTTGTACAAAAAATCTTTCTCGTCCCCTCTACTCAGGTGCCTGGGGGCAGAGCAGGCGGCGGAGGTGTTGGACGACATCCACTCCGGGATATGTGGCCATCACATAGGAGGGAAGTCACTAGCACACAAGGCCTTGAGAGCCGGATACTACTGGCCGACCCTGCTGGCCGACGCAAAAGACTTAACCCAAAAGTGCAGAAAATGCCAGCTTTTCGCCCCATCCATCCATGCCCCGGCCCAGGAGCTCAGGCCGATCCTGTCTCCCATCCCCTTCGCTCAGTGGGGGATGGACATATTGGGCCCCTTCGCGGTAGCCACCGGGGGAAGAAAGTTCTTGATCGTAGCTATTGACTACTTTACCAAATGGGTGGAAGCTGAGGCAGTGCCTAACATCACCGAGCCTGCGGTCAGGAAGGTGATTTGGCGGAACATTATCACCCGGTTCGGCCTGCCAAAAATGCTGGTGTTTGACCATGGAAGACAATTCGATAATGACCCCCTGAGATTATGGCTGGAAGGTCACGGCGTTGCGGTTGCTTATTCTGCCGTCTGCCACCCTCAAACCAACGGGCAGGCAGAGGCAGCCAACAAGCAGATTTTGAATGGCCTAAAGAAAATGGTGGATGACCTCAAGGGCAGATGGGCTGACGAACTCCCCAGCATACTCTGGTCAATCCGGACCACCCGGAAGGAGTCTACGGGCCAGACCCCGTTCGGCCTGGTGTATGGTGCAGAGGCCTTACTACCAATTGAGGCCATGATCCCCTCCCTGCGCTCCTTACAATACGACCAGGCTGAGAATGAGGTAGCGATGGCAGAGGCCTTGGATCTGGTCAATGAGGTAAGGGAGGAAGCCAGCACCAATATCGTCGCCTACCAGCAACGAATGAGGAAGGCGTACAACAAAAAAGTGCATCAGCGAAATTTTCAGATGGGTGATCTAGTCCTCAGAAAGACACAGGCCGTGGGAAGATCGAGAGAGCACGGCAAACTTAGCGCTAATTGGGAGGGTCCATACCAGGTAACTCAAATCTTAGGGCCAGGCACGTACAAAATCGCCAATCTAGAGGGCCAGGAGTTGAGTGCTCACTGGAACGCAGACACCCTGAAGAAATATTATGTTCAAAGCAGAATCTTAAAGTAGTCTTCGTTTCTTTAAAATTGGCGGAGAACGGTCAAAGAATGTCGACGGCTCCGACCACCCTTGTGATAGATTTTTACGAAGAAATGAAAAGATCCTCAAAGTCTATACTCGTTGCCTGTTCAAACTCGCGTTTTCACACACAAACGAGCAGGGGGCAATAGGGGGAGGCCCCCCTGTTGCCAGAACCAAGGAAAATAGCCCCCCCAACAAAAATTTAAACGCCTCCCTGCAGGCTGGGGGCAGGCCCCTTGGACTCTGACCAAGAGCCAGGAACAGGCCAAACGAATAAGGACTGGGGGCAAGCCCCCCAACCTTGTATAAAAAACGCATAATGCCACCCTGCCAGCCTCTGGGCAGGCAGAGGGCAGGCCCCCTGGACTCTGACCAAGAGCCAGGAACAGGCCAAACGAACAAGGACTGGGGGCAAGCCCCCCAACCTTGTATAAAAAACGCATAATACCACCCTGCCAGCCTCTGGGCAGGCAGGGGGCAGGCCCCCTGGACTCTGACCAAGAGCCAGGAACAGGCCAAACGAACAAGGACTGGGGGCAAGCCCCCCAACCTTGTATAAAAAACGCATAATGCCGCCCTGCCAGCCTCTGGGCAGACAGGGGGCAGGCCCCCTGGACTCTAACCAAGAGCCAGGAACGGGCCAAACGAACAAGGACTGGGGGCAAGCCCCCCAACCTTATATAAAAAACGCATAATGCCACCCTGCCAGCCTCTGGGCAGGCGGGGGGCAGACCCCCTGGACTCTGACCAAGAGCCAGGGGCAGGCTAAACGAACAAGGACTGGGGGCAAGCCCCCCAACCTTGTATAAAAAACGCATAATGTCACCCTGCCAGCCTCTGGGCAGGCGGGGGGCAGACCCCCTGGACTCTGACCAAGAGCCAGGGACAGGCCGAACGAACAAGGGCTGGGGGCAAGCCCCCCAACCTTGTATAAAAAACGCATAATGCCACCCTGCCAGCCTCTGGGCAGGCGGGGGGCAGACCCCCTGGGCTCTGACCAAGAGCCAGGGACAGGCCGAACGAACAAGGGCTGGGGGCAAGCCCCCCAACCTTGTATAAAAAACGCAGCCACCCTGCTTACCCCTGGGCAGGCAGGGGAGGGCCATGCTTGGGAAAACAAGGAAAGCAAAAGTAAAGGACAAACATTCAAAGATTAATCCAGAAAAGAGTAGCAAGTTTTTAACAAAGCCCAAAATAAAGATCCAGAAAGGTCAGAGCATTACAGACAAAGCTGGCCATTCTAAGGCTCAGCATAAAAAAGTTATCAACAAAGAGTAAAGGCCTAGGCATCAGGCACACCATGATTGGGACCAGCAGGCTCCTTGGGGGTTCCAGCCGCCAGAGCTTCATTCTTGGCAGCATAAAGGTTTCGAAATGCGTCCTCGTCAAAGACAGGAAACATTTCCTTGATTACCTCCATAACAAGCTCCAAGGAGGAAGTAGCCCCATTTTCAAAGCTCAAGTCCGAGGCAGCTTCAGCTTCCTTCAGGATGGCATCTTTCTCATCTTGCCACCCAGCCTGAGCCAGTTTGAAGTCTGAGCTGGTTTTGGACAGTTCTTCCTCCAGATCAGCTGCTTTCTTCTTGAGATGCTCCATCTCAGCCAGGGACGTTTCAGCGCGCTC
The DNA here is from genome assembly GCA_958450325.1 of Agrostemma githago. Taxonomy (NCBI): domain Eukaryota; kingdom Viridiplantae; phylum Streptophyta; class Magnoliopsida; order Caryophyllales; family Caryophyllaceae; genus Agrostemma; species Agrostemma githago. Next base: position 39,644,547 of record OY288259.1, on the reverse strand, counting down.
CACTGCCAGGCGGCTCTCCCTCAGTTCCACCTCGAGCTTGGAAGCCTCCCTCACAGCCTGCTCCCCCTGAAGCCTCCATTGGTTGGCCTGCCCCTTCACTTCCTCCAGCTCGTTCTCTTGTTTGGACAGCTGGTCCTTCAGGCCCCCAATCAGGGTCACATCCCTTTCAACCACGGCCAGACGATCAGGGGGAGGGGCCCCAGGGGTGATAGTCAGCTCCTCGTCACTTAGGCGACTGAGGGCCGCCAGCTCGGCGGAAGCCTGCAACACCCTGGAAGTACGCTGTATGTACTGAATCACCTGGTGGGAAGTGTTGGTTATCGACTTGATGAGGCGATCTACCAAAACAGTACCAGAATCCGAGAGCAAGCCTGATACATCAACACTGTCACCCGCAGCATAGTGGAGCTCTGCATTCTCCTCCAAAAGAGAAGTGCCCGGGACGTCGTGAGCAGGGCGTTTCGCCTCCGGGGTCTCCACGTCGGCCTCTAGGTCAACCATAGGCACGGTCCCTGGAGCCTCCCTACTCCTTTTTCTCCTACGGACCAGGGGAGCACTCTCTCCAGTTTGCTCGGAGTCCGCAGGGTAAGACCCCGGGGAAGCGTGTGCCCTAGCAGGGGAATCATCCTGCCGGCGAGCATAGGAGGGGGTCGCCATAGAAGTAACTTCAGCCTCCCCACCCTGAGCATTGGGAGAGGGAGCTGCCGGCTTTAGCCGGGGAGGGAAGGGGAGCCGTCGGCCAGAGGCGAGCTCCTTCACAAACCTCATCAAGTTCTTCTCTCCTTTCTTGAAGTTGGAGGGAAGAAGGGGGACTTTTCGAGTGACAACGAACTCCTCAGTCAGACCAAGCCTCCTCACCTGCTTCCTGGTCCAAAGGCGAGAAGCAGCACCTGCAAGAAAACAGGGTAAAAAGGCCAATTAAGAAAACAGGGATGAGAACCTCAGGAAAAATCACCAGGCCAGTTGAAGCCCCTGAACTACCTTCAAGGCCGGGGATCAAACCCAGCGGGATCAGATATTCATCCGTGGTGATAAGGTCTGCGTGAGGAAGCCAGAAAGCAGGCTCATTGGGAGGAGCCCCCTCAGTGACCTTAAATTTCTTAATCAATTCTTCATCTGCCTGACTCAGCTTCACCTTCAAGTCTTTTCCCCCGACACCCGGGTGATATTCCTCACGGGTTTCCAGGCAGGTATGTACGTGGTTCCTAAAATGCATAGGGATCCGCCACCCTGAGGCACTATGTACGTACAGGAAATTATCTTTCCAGTCTTTCAGGCTGTTTAAGGCCGGCCAGACCAGAGCGTATTTTTTCGATTTCAGAATGGACCAGTACCCAGGGGAGTCATCCCCCCTTGATGAGGATACCATTTGCAGCCAAGTCATGGCACGCAAAGCATCAATAGAGGGCCCCTCTCCGTGGAAGAGGCAGGTCCAGGTATAAGCCACCAAGGTCCTGATGGCTGAGGCGGTCAGCTGGGCAATGGCCACGTTCATCCTCCTGAAAGCCTCCTCCAAGAAGGGGTGAAGAGGGAATCGTAGGCCGAACTCCAAGCTTTTGTGGTAAACAGCCACACAGCCATCAGGAGGGCAACACACCGTATCTTTCTCCCCGGGGATTATGACGGTGTACCCCTCCCCGAAGTGATAGAATTTCTCAATCTCCTCGACAGCGTTACTCTCCAGAATTAGGTCTCGGTTCTTGGTCTCGGGGTAGGTTCTCAAAGGAACCAGGTACTTGTGTTTGTCCAAGAAGTACCTTCTCCCTTTTTCCCTGGGAGCAAGGCCGGCAACGGTGGAGGGGTCAATCTCCAATGCACCGTCGTCGGAATCGACGACGTCAAAGGGAGCGGGTTCGGGTGATTCGGCACCCCCATCCTCCTCGGGGCGATTTCCCCCGCCAGGTCTGACCCCAGAGGAAGAGGCCAAGTCAGTTCTACCCCCTCTCCTATCCTCCGTCCCTCCAGACGACGGACTAAAGGTAAGAGCGCGAGCGCGAGACATTCTATTTCGCGAAGGAATATGAGAGTAAGGAAGAAAAAACTAAAAGTTGGAATCAAGATTCTGACCTAGAAAGATGACCGTCGCCGGAAAAAAAGGTCCGAAGTTAGACGCCCCTCGCAATCTTGAAAGAAGTTCTCAGCAGCAAAGAGAGTGAGGAAGAAGTGGAAGTTCGAGTTTTGAAAGCGCTAAAAATGGAATTAGGGGAAGAAAATGGGCTTATATAGGTCTGGGCAGTCGAAGGGTCACCTCCCTCTGCAAAGCTCACCCCGCAAATCATCCCCCACGTGTCACACCTCTAACAACCAACCTCCTCATCCCAAGAAAGCCTCGAGAAGGCAAATAGACGCCAGGAACATTTATTCTCTCAATGACGTCACTCTCCCTTCAGATAATAATAATAAAAACAAAAACAAATAATAGCAAATAATAAAAATGCCACATGTAAACCAAGCCGCCTGATCTTTTCATTAAAACTAAAGAAAACCCGAAAAATGGGCAAGTTACATGGCATACAAGCCAGGAATACAAAAGGAGCCTCTATTTCCGGCTCATTATGCCTGCACCCCTCGGGCAGGCCTAATCATCGTCAGAGCCCGGGGAGTAATCCCCAGGGCTGTTGCGCCCTCCAATGTCAGATCCCCAGTCCCAATCATCGGAATCTTTGAAGGGATCTGCCGAATCATCATCATCCCCACGACCAGAGGAGTAGCCCTGGCCGTCACTGTCGCCGGAGTCCCGGCTGCTGACATCCCAGTCCCTACCATAAGGGACTGTCTCGGTATCATCACAGGAGCCGCAGCCAACTTTCTTCCTCAGGGGAGAAGAAGGGCCCGACTCAGAAGAAGACAGCCCTGAGCAGTCAGGGTCGAATTGCTCAGGGTGCAGCCATGGAAAACATTCATGGCATCCCCTGTCGAAACAACCCCCACCCTGGGGGCAGCGCCTGAACTTTGGAGCAGCTAGAGAAGCCCTCTGAGGACGTTTACCCGCCTTGATAATAGCCCTCCCGAACTTTCGGGGACGTTGAGCGCGGGATCGCCGGCTACGGCGCAGAATGAGAAAAGACGCCCGGGAGTACCTTAGCTTCCAACGCCCCGCAAAGCGACGGCTCACTACGCGAGCTCCACGACAGAAAAGCACTCTAGTAATCCACGACATTTTCTCTGAAGAAAGAAGAAGAGAAGGTTGAAGATGGGTTGTGAAAATAGCAAAGAAACCGCAATTTATACAGAGGGTGGCCAAAGCATTAAATGGCGCCACAACTACTTCGACAAGGGGCACGGCCAATCAGCGCACCCGCACGCTGCCCAAAAATCCGCTGGGAATAGGAAGCAATCATCACTAAAAGAACATTCCAACCTCGGGAACAAGCAGTGCATTTAATGCAAGAGCTCAGGAGTCAACTGCATCCCATCTCAAGAGACGCCTGCCAAGAGAGAGACCCCGCCTCCCTCTGGCCGGCGTGGGCCAATTGATGGGAGTTGACCAAGTACCACGGGTCGCCCGCCTGCGGGGCCCGGGAGCGGTTCGCCCCCAGGGCGAATCTAAAATCACCCGTCTGCCCCCCTGCGAAGGACTACGGAGAGAACCCCGACAGGCTTGGGCCTGCCGAGCAGGGCCCTTCTGCCAGCCGAGCAGGGCCTCCAAGTTCTCATCGCGCTGGTTTCCAGGGTGCCCGAATCTCCAGTACAAGCAGGGGAATCCGAGGGCCCATTCGTCATTCCGCCTCAGGTAATGGAAAATGGGTGGACGAGGAGGAGCCACGTGTCGTCCTCTCGATCACCCATTTTCCCGCTCTTTTCCCTCTCTTCCTCTCTCTCTTGTGGGAAGGTATAAATACCCACTCATCTCCCACATAGAGGGGGTTGGATTTTCTCTCTCTAGACCCTTACTCCTAAAAACCGCCACCTAGTTCCTCATGAGCTAGGTTCGTCAAGGCATTCACGGACTGACTTAGGCATCGGAGAGGGTTCCCTCGGACAACCTCCGAGGCCCTGTGCGTTGCTTGTGCAGGGAGCTGACTCACTCCGCCGGGAAGGTCCGACTATAGGAGAAGGGAAAGGAGAGATTGAAGGAAATCAAGCAAAGCGATACCCGAACACTAAGGACCCGAATCCGTAATCGGGTTAATTGATTCCTTAACCGGAACACTATGTACGCCGCATATTAGCTAGCATATAAATTACACTATTTAAATGTCATCCAGTCTTTCAAAAGTCATACCTTAGATTATATAATTTTAGTTAAACATATTGTCAAACACTACTACAAATGAGCACTTGGACCACGGCTGAATTCGTGGAAAAAAGTGCTAAATTTTCGTGGCTAAAGTACTTTGTTACGGAAATTCCATCCGTGGCGCAAGTGGCCGTGGCAAACAAATAGCCACGGGAAAAAAAACGTGGCAAGTATTGATTTTATTGCCACGGAGTCTCCCGTGGCTATAATTAATTTCTTGCCACGGATTATCCTGTGCCTAATTATGTTTGTGGCGAAATATTTATTCCGATGACTAAATATATAATAAATTAAACAAATTAATAACCGTAAGAATTCTCTACCCCTATAGTAGTCACATCTAGAACAGTTACTAGCTTTACAGCTGAGTCATTCAGATATTATTTAATTTCATCATACGCATCCAAGAGCCTTCTCAGGGTCCAGCTACCAGAAATGAAATTGAACTTTATTGACCTAATCATAGTTTGAATTCTTTTAAAGTGATTTTTTTTCCACATACTACATTTACCTTTGAGTAATTAGTTTTTTTTTCCCAATGATTTACATATAATGAGTAAAAAATTATTATTCCGGAAAAAAAAAATTGAAGTTGATTTTCGGACTCATGATTTCATTAATTTATCAATATTTTTATTTTAGTTTCAATTTTTCACGTTCTTTTATTGCTAGTTCTTTCAATATGTTTTTTTCTTTTCATTATTGGTCGTTATTTTATTTCATCAGTTTTTTATCCTCATTGAGTTTCCTCTTGCCTACTTCAAGTTTCATCCGAATTTTATTTTTTTCATTAAGTAAATTTTATTTTAAATTCATTTTTTAAAATATCTTCCAAATAATATTACAAAACAGTTACCGAATTAAAAATTGACGATAAATTAATATTTGATTTTCTCACTATTAGTTCTTAATTATTAGATTTTCTTGCTTGTATTTGTTAATTATTTGATTTTCTCACTTATACTTCTCTTTTTTTGAAAAATTATTTTGACGGGTTATTGAACTTAGGCACGACTTTCTAATACATTAATCTTTCTTCCAAACCAAACAAAGACAATTAATTTACAAAAATAATTATTGTTTTCGCAGTCAAAGTTAATTCCATAACAAAATATAAACCGATTAGAATTCTTAAATACGAGTTTAATAAAGCGGTTTTTTTCACACTGAAAATATTGTAAGAAAATCAATAATTTAGAAAAAAATCATGCTCACTCACTTTCTTTTTAAGTTTTTTTGTCTTAAAAAGAAGTACTCTGTATATCACATGTGAAAAAATTAATTAATTAAGCGGTAAAAATGAAAGAGTCTTAAATAATATTAGACGTCTTAATGATGGATGATCAATCACATACTAATTTTACTTGATATGCTATGTACACTGCATTTTAGCTAGCATGTATTACACTATGTAAATGTTAGTTGTCTTTCAAAAGTCATACTCAAGATTATAAAATTTTAATAAAACATATTGTCAGATTAAGAGAAATCAATTGATTCAGAAATGGTGATTAATAAAAAAATCAACAAATTAGCCAACCAAAGTTTTCTTGTATTTAATTTTACAAAAAATCTATTTTTTTCTTAAAACTAAATAAAATAATTCGAATTTTTTTTATTAATAAAATATTTTCAAATTTAATATTTTTTTTCTTCATATTATCTTTAGCTTTGAATTTTAATGAATTTTTTAAATCAATATTTGACAATTGGCTAAACTTGAAGGTATTTGATTAAAGTTCGAAGAACAATTAGTCACATACGTTTATTACATCTGTGGAAAAAAAAAATTTCGCCACGGAAGTTAATTATGTCGTGGCTAAATAATATTTGCCACTGAACAAATTCGTAGCTAAGTATATTTTTGCCACGGGTGTGGCATCTTTCGTGGCAAGAGTGATTATTGGCCACGACTTTAATAAAATTCGTGGCGCAAGTGAATTTTTGCCACGGAAAAATATGTTCCCGTGACATATTTTTTTTCCCAAGTAGTGAATAAAAATTTTTCCGTGGCTAGGTAAAATTTAGCCATAAATAACAAATTTCCGTGGCATAAATCGTGGCGCAAGTGTCAATTTGTTGTAGTGAAATTAAGAGAAATCAATGACTTCAGAAATTATGATTAGTTGAAAATCAACAAATAAGACAACCAAAGTTTTCTGTACTTGTATTTTGTTTTACAATTTTTTTTATTTTTTTTAAAAGTTAATAAAAGAATAATAATTTTTTTGAGTAATAAAATATTTTCAAATTTAATTTTTTTATTTAATTTCATATTATCTATAACTTTAAATTTTAAGGAATTTTTTAAAACCAAAATTTGACATTTGGCTTAAATTGAAAGCAATTTATTAAAGTTTGAAGAACCAAATTAGCCACATGCGTTTATTACATCAGTGGCTAAAAATAATTTCGCAATGGAAATTAATTACAACGTGGCTAAAAAATATTTGCCACAGAACAAATTTGTGGCTAAATATATTTTTGCCACGGGTGTGGCAACTTTCGTGGCAAGAGTGATTATTGGCCACGACTTTAATAAAATTCGTGGTGCAAGTGAACTTTAGCCACGGGAAAATTTGTCCCGTGGCATATTTTTTTTCTCAGGTAGTGAATCAAAAATTTCCCGTGGCTAGGTAAAAATTAGCCACAAATAACAAATTACCGTGGCATAATTCGTGGCGCAAGTGACAATTTGTTGTAGTGAAAGTGGTGTGTTTAGGGTGGGTGAGTTTTTGGTTGTGTGTTGTGTTGTCCTGAGTAGTCAGAATATCGATATTTGATACCAGTTGTTGATTCGAGTCATAGTCCATCTCCATTCTCCATCTAGTTGGTCAGTTTCGGTAGTGGTTCTGTCTCGAGTTAGTATTGGTTGTCTCAGTCTGTGTCATCATGGCCCCAAAGAAACAAAAGACGACCTTGGTTGACTATATGGGGTGTAAGAATTTGAGTACGAAACAGAAATCGGTGTGGCGTCAATTATTTGATCGGACTATCATGTCCACCAAATTTGTTGACAACTATGCATTAGAGAGTCTCGGGATTGGTAATGAGGTGTTGACGTTATTGACTCGTATTGGGTTAGCTGACTTTTACGATGTTCATGCGAATACGTATAAGCGTTATACACTAGAATTCTTGTCCACCTTAGGAGTACATCGTGATGACGACCCCCCTCACATTACTTTTAATCTCGGGGATTCGGAACGAGATTTGACCTTTACTGAGTTGAGGGAGGCGTTGAGTATAGCGCCGAGAGGGGGGGCGGAAATTCTGACCCCGACTACGCATATGATGGATGAGTTTTGGACGAAAATTGTCGGGAGTGCATATGGGGGGGCATATGGGAACATAGGGGCTAAGAATGCTGATATTCGTCACCCCGCCCTTCGTTATGTTCACTGACTTTTGAACTCCATGTTTCTTTGCAAAGGTGAACCGACCCATCTACCTAGGGCAGATTTGATGTACTTGTGGGTCATGATGCCCGAATGTTTGGGTACCCCGGATTGGGTCGATATATTCTTGACTATTTGTGAGACGCACCATAAAGCGGTCTCGGGGAACATTCCGATGAGTGGTATGGTTACTCTTTTAGCTCAATATCTTGGCCTATCCAAGATGGCGTACTCTCCAGTTGTGGGAGACATTACTATTAATTTGAAGTTTATGGAGAGTTGTTCTATGATTGCACGACCGCATATTGGCTCCCACCTAATCTGGACGATCGGCACGTCTCACCGCCACTTTATGATTTTGCCTCGTCCGGATGGGAAACCGTTACCGTTGGGGCCTACTGAGGCTGCGTTTTACCTTCCTCATGATGAGGAATTTCCTAGACCAACTACCGAGCCTAGTGCCCCGGTTGTGGAGGAGCCCGAGGGTACTTCTGATTTTGATCGTTGGAGCGATTGGCGCGAATCAATAGAAGATCGAGTGAAAGAATCTGTTGATAATAGTAGGTTGGTCGCTGAGTTCGGTCGGTGTATGAATCGGTTGTAGTTGAAGTTGCACCCTAATGACTACTCGGAACCATCTCCCGAGTTTTGTGAAGAACTTGCAGCCCGTGAGCAAGCAAGATCATCTTGGAGAGCGGCACGTGAGGCTAAGTCACGTGACGCCGGCTTCTTCTCACTCTTGAGCCCCCAAGGTATTTCTCTTCTCATTTCTTTTATTGTCCTTAGTTCACACATTCGAGGACGATGTGTTATTCAAGCGTGGGGAGGGAAATTATCTCGTTGTATATAGTAGTTATTCGTATTACGTCTTTTATTTTAATTTTAAAAAAATCGAAAAGAGAAAAATTGAAAACAACAAAAAAGAAATAAATAATCCCGGCTAGGTGAAAACCCGGAAAGGGCGCCTAGGCAAGAATGGGAAATGTGGCCGAGGATGGAGTGAAAACCCGAAAGGACGCTCCGGGTAAAAAGAAAAATCGATTTGCGTGCCACGAGAGTAGTGTGAGGAAAAAATGAAAGTTAGAGTGAAAATCCGCAAGGGTGGACGCTCTAGGCAAAATGAGGGAATTAGGAAAAAAAATCACAACTACTTTCTCCATTTTTGGTGTTGGCGCCATAAGAAGGGTGACAAAGAAGGTCGGAAGGGTAGGATAGTGGCTAACGTGAGAAGAATCGCGGTGCGGTGTAGTCCTAGCACTATATTCTATGCGATTAGTGATATTTGTTTGGTATATTGAACTATTAGAGGCGTTTAGGATTGATCACATGTGTGGGTTGTGGAATATTGTGGTATACATTTTTACCACCGGTGACATTTGTAGCACATGTGATCCGTTCTAGGATTGGAGAAATAAGGGGCGTTAGATGTGGATTTTAGCTTATCTTTATTTGCTAATGTTCCTTATTTTGATGAATTAGATCGATGATAATAGTTTGATGTTGGGTGTGTTAATTCAATTGAGCATTTGAGTTGAGGTTCATGAGAATGTTGGATTAGCAGGTGCATTATCTCGTAATGAGGGAGTTTGGTGGAAGACGAGTGAGGGCCGGTGTGTGTAATGTTATTCTCGCGCATTTTGGACCGGTGACGGTTGTGGTTATGGTGTTCTTCGAGTTTTACTCGAGGACGAGTAAAGGTTCAAGCGTGGGGATATTTGATGGGCCGTATTTAGTCGTATTTATTACAACGGTTTTGGTGTATTTTGTGAGCTAAATCGGGTGTCTTGTATTGCATTTGTGTCAGTTTGGTATAAATGTAATATAGGCTATTTTGAGGATTCTAATCATTGGACCGTCGATTTGGGCTAAGAGCGAATGAAACATGAAGAAGAAGAAGAAAGCCCACTTGAAGACCCAGAACGACAAAATCGAAGAATCGCGTGAAACAGCAGCAGACTCTCAGGCGAGTCGCACGGATATCATGCGAGTCGCGCGCTCATCCGAGAGTCGTGCGGCGCACAGGCGGGTCGCCCGGATGCCTGAAACTTCCCACGTGTTCCGTCCTATTTCACGAGGCTTTGCTACGTTTTAAGACTTTGGTTTTAATTAGGAAACTTTATTATTACTAGGATGTTTTTATTGTTATTTTATTATTATTAGAAAACTATTATTAGGTTAAGCTTAGCTGTAGAGATGTATGATTTTCACATCATTCATCATCTACTAGTTGAACGTAAGATTGGAAGAAAAGGGAGACCTTTGAAGAACCCTAATTTTCCATCGCAAGTATGTGTAACTAATCTTCTCTACTTAGATTCAAGCCTTTGAAACGCTCGAGAAACGTTTGTGAGTTTGAATGTTTAAATTATTAACCTTGATTATTATGAATTGCTTCGTTATTAATTTCATGAATGTTGTTGTTGATTTCTAGGTGTACAACTAGTACTTAATTTCATCGTTCTATTGTTAGTATCGTTAATTGAGTAGGATTTACTGATTAACTTTACATTAGTAACAACTAGGAATTAATATTGAACGGGATATGGAAATATTAGTACTTAGGAGCGATTCATATAAATATCTAAGGCGCGACTGGATTGTACGTCCTATTTATTCTCTATCGAATTCTCAGATCTATATTGCTTCCGTCTAATTGAACCTAGAACTGGATTGTTTAGGTTGTTTTACGGTTAGGGTTAATTAAGAACGGGATTCGTTTTAGTTAACTATTCTTAAGAGAATTGGAATTTCATGTTCACGGTAGAGTAGTCAAGGTTATTAATTGAAACCGTCTTACGATGATCAATTGCTATTGAGTGTGGATTTGTGCTTGTGTCTAAGTTCTTTTTCATCATTTGATGTATCGATTTATTAGCTTGTCGCTTTAGTTTATTAGAATCTCATACACAAAAACTGCCCCTTGGTTACTACGATCTTCAATTTAATTAGAGATTGATTGATTTCGTCTACACTTAGTTAGCATAATTTCGTTATTCTGATTCCCTTGGGTTCGACCCTTATTTCTACTATACTACGTTTTAGTATCTATATTTAAGTGTTTATAAATTCTAATTTGAGACATACGACTTTAGCCTATCAGAGATATATACACATTGTACTCACTTCTCAGCAAACAAATGAGTTGTTTAAAAAAAACTAGTCAAGGACCTCATTAATTCGCTTGTCAAACAAGCTAGACCAGTCATCACCAAAATGGTCATAATGAATCGACATCAATAAGCATGACCAATAGTGGATAATAGAGATAAGAAGGCTAATAAGCGGTTTGTGAGACAAGATGTGCATACCGAATATCTCAATTTTACCAGAAGGCTCGTCATAAATTCAAGTTGCACAAGAAACGGGTCTAATACCCCAAAACCACTCAAAATACCCATCTTCCCACCTTCACTCCTCCTGGGAGAGGTAGTAATACCTCCATTTTCAGTGCCCTCCGTCATATTTTCCATAAGAGACAAATCCAAAATCAAACTGATCTCCTAGATAGAACTATCACAATCCTCCTCACTTAACATGAGCTCAAATACAGGGCTAAGAGACAAGGTCAAGACAATCAATAGATGAAAGAGATTTATCCTCAACAAATTTCTCTAAAATAGGTTTCTCAAAGAAACCATCACAATCCCAAGTATGTAGCATCAAGCATAGATTCATAAGAAGAAGTGTCAAAGTGTAAGGAATCAAGGAAAGCATCATTATCATCACTAGCCCCCTCTACTACCATGAAGTCAAAAAGAGGATTATCCATCATTTCAAAATTCACTACATCCTCAAACATAGAAAATCTTGCACTTTATTTTCAGCGTCAACATGGTGAGATTGAAAATTATGTTCACAAGGGGTGGGGAAGATGGAATATCATGAATAACATTCACATTGACACAAGGAGGAGAAACATGACATACACTAGCATCATACACATCACTAAGAGAGTAGGAATCGACCCCCTGACTTAACAAAGAAGGAATATGTGGGTCATCTCTAGGTTGTGGTCCTCTCCCAAATGCCCGATGGTCATGGCCACTGGCTATTTTCACAATCAACGCATGTGCTTCTTCTACTTCCAAATCATAGAATTTCCAGTTAGATGCAACAAGTATCAAATCTCTATCAAAAGGAAGCAAGTTATCAAAGAATGTCAATGTGGTAAGCCAAAGTAGGATGTCATGATGGGGACAAGCGCTCAATAAGCTCCTGAACCTACTCCAAGAATCACTCAAACTCTCAAACTCGCCCTGTCTAAAGTTAAGAATGTCTTGTCTAAATTTGGCGGTTTTAGCAGGAGGAAAGTAATTCCTAAGAAAGGCTAGAGCTAATGGTTCCCAGGAGAAGAAGGTGTTAAGAGGGTGTGAGTATAACCATTCCCAAGCATCGCCTTTAAGAAAAAAGGGAAAGAGCATGAGAAATATCGTCTCAATGGATAAATCACCTCTCCTCACAAAACTACAATAATCCACAAATCTCTTAAGAAGTTTATACACATCCTCACTCTCAGTCCCGTGAAAGGCATTCTGCTCCACCAACTCAATAAATCTCGGGTCAACATAGAAGTCAAGACCCTCCAAATTTCCAAGGTTAATAGGTGAAGCAAACATCTCGGGTTTTGGTGTATAATGATCGGCTAAAGAAGAAAGAAAGAATTAAAAAAAATAAGCAAAAGAAATTAAAATGAAAAAGAAATACTATCACTTTTATTATTCTACGACAAATAAAAATAATAATAAAAAACAATAAGAATGATCATATGCACATTAGATGTAAGTAGGTTCTTTTTTAAATAAACAAAAAAAAGAAAAATGACTAATCCTAAAACCAAAATAAGACTAGTATCTAACTAAGCACCGTCCCCAGCAACGGCGTCATTTTGACGTAGGATTTTGTCACGGATCCTCACAATCAAATAAGAACCTAACTCTACTAACTGGGTAGCTAGGGTAAGTCAGGTATCGAATCCACAGGGACGGTGAGCTAAATGAAAAGACTCGGTCTAGTTAAAGTTTTAGTCGTAGAAATTCGGTTTGGGTTGAATAAGTCTAAATTCATAATGAACTAAACTAACAAAAAAGAAAAACGATAACAAATATAATAAAAGGGACTAGGGTCAAGGTCAACAAGGTAGTCTCAGGGGAGTTGTTGGACTCATAAAATAGTTGATTAAGGTCAGTAATAGGCATAAGATAGGCTCTACCGAGTCTCTATCTACCATAAGACGGTCCTAGCGGGCTCTCACTACTTACTAGGTCGACCTACTCCAATGAACGCAAGTCTAACCTAAACTCGACTCTCGATCTTAAGTTCAGGTCAACAAAATTGATTAACTAATCTGGCCAGGACAAGTGAACCATACAATTATAACGTTCAAAAATGAGATTATTAACAATTAATCAGCAATTAAATCAACTCGAGACAAAACCCAATTAAGACGAACTATGCTAACCCTAACCCTAGAAATTGAACTACTCAAACATGATTGAAATTAATCTAATTAAATTACCCTTTGACATTAAGCATAAAACAAGGATCATATTAATAATAAAGAAGAACCTAACTATAGTATATAACAATATGTGTATAAACTATGAAATTGAAACAAGGTAATAAATAAGTGTAAAGGGATAAATTATACCAAGAGGAAGAGAGACTAGAATTATGAAATAAACCATAATCTGATTGCCAATGTTGTCCACTTGAATGAATTCATCGAATCGAACTCAAAACATGACCGGAAGAACAATCCTATCTAATTGTGAACGAATTTAACGAAGACAAAAGTTATGTGCCTTTGCACTACTCTCTCTAACCTATTGCCTCTAGCCTACAACGGGCCCCCTCAAACTAAAAACTTCCTCCCCCTCTAAACTTCATTTTCTTCCTTTTATTAGGCTTGGAGTATGTGGTGCTCATAAGGGTCAACAATTCGGTGTGGGTTTGAGAATCAATTCAAGTTGGTCTTTTTTTTGTCTCTTGTCCAATACTCGTCTTGACGTTTATTTCCATTGGCTTTTAATCGTCTTGATCCGTCTTTCTTGATTATTCCCGAGGAGGTACCTACAAAATAAAAACGAGACAAAGCAGTACAAAATCCTCGAAAAATAACAATTATTATTACAATTATAACTAAAACAACTAGCGGACCCTAGTTAACACTTAATAACATATAATGAGCTATATAATAATTATAGGACACAAAATCGGACTAAATAATGGGTAAAGATAGAGGTAAATCACTACTAAAATATCACTTATCAAATAACAGTATGAACATGTATACTGCTATGAATAAGAGTATTAATAAGAGCGTTATACTTTGATATTGTTTCTTTTGATGGCAATCACGTTCCATCATTATAGGAAGCAATTTTTTTAATATGACGGTATTCTAAATCCTTTGTTACTTCAATACATTACAGTAACAGATGACAAGAACTAAAGTAACAGATGAAGTGCATTAAAGTACCACAGGATTCAATTAACAGAAGATGCCTATACACAGGGGTTAGACATTGAAAAAAACAGATGACCTATATTAAAGTAACACATTATGTGCATTACAATAACTTCATATATATGTTTGTGCGAAAAAATCATATAATGATCAGATCCTTGATAATATGCAATTTCCATACTATAAACATAAAATCTAATAATATGGAGCATTTTAATGACTTCCATGGCAATGAAAGCATACCAATTAATGAAGATTATGAAAAACCTAAATAATAATCAGTAAAGATTATGAAAAACTTAAATAATAAACATAACAATCTGGAATTTATACTAACATGAGAGTAATGAACCATTGATATAAATCTATGATGAATGAAATGAATAAAATTGACGCAAAACATGAAAGCAATATCGAAACTCACCATTGTTTTACTCCACGAATTGCTTATCAACAGTTGATGATGATGAAGATGTCGCGATCATTGAATCCATAGTAATAGGATGTCAAGCACATATTTGAATGAATGAACGTGATATTGGAAGCATTTTTTTTTAAGGTTTGATGAACGTGGTAACGTGAATGAATGAACGAACGTGATATTATTGTTTCCTAAAATTATGAGAGTTATTTTAGGATGCTATATCTCCCTTTTTTTTAGGGACATGCTAAATCATACCCAACATTTTACTAACTCATACCCACATTTCCCAAATTACCCTCCTCATTTTTCTTCAATCAATCCACCCCCATAATCTCTCTTTTCAATATTTTCTCTCATCTTACTCAAATCTCAATCAATTGACCACTTATATCCCAATCAATTCACCCCATATCGATATTGTCTGTAACCCTAACCACCGCGTCCACCCCTTACCTTCAACAACCACCCTAATTAGAGTTTAATTCGAAAAAAATTAATCAATAAATTGGTCTAACCACCCTAATTAGGGTTTAATTAGAAAATTAAATCCAATGATTATATTATAAAGTACTCCCTCCGTTTCTATGATTTCTTCCACCTTAAAAGTGGCACATTTCTTAAGAAAAACAATAAAATAAGTAAAAGTAGAGAGGGAGTAAAGTAGGTGGGCCACCTAGATAAGAGATAAGTGTGATAGAAAAAAAGAAAGTGGAAGAAATCAAAGAAATGGTTGAAAAAGGAAATGTGGAAGATATCCAAGAAACAGAGGGAGTAAATTATTAATAGAAACAACGAACCAATTGTATTGATCCGTAATTCTAAAGTTACATTAAGATGAAACTAGGGTTTAGTTAGAAATTAAACAAAAAAAGTAATCACTAAAATAATTAGGGTTTTAAACAAAAAAAAATAAGATAACATCCCATAAATATATTAAAAAGTGAAAATATTAATAAAAACAAGAAAATTATTTGTCTCAGGTACAAATTAGCGTAGTTATCAAAGAATTTTGTTAGGTTTCGATGAATTAAAAAGAATGGAATTTCTTAAGTTCAAAGGGGATTGGGAGAGGTTTGTTCTAAGAGAAAAGGGTAGTAATAGGAAAAATAATGAAAAATTGGGTATGAATGAGTAACAGCTGGGTATGATTTAGCAACTACGTTTTTTTATTGCAAATATTAGCATGAATCTTGTCCATCCATCCTCATCCTATTTAATGGATAAGATTAGGACTTAGGGACTCATATATAGAGAAGAACTCATAAGAGCCTTACTCTCTATATATATAATAGATTAAGATTTTAAAAAATATAATTATATTAATTAATTTTACATTTTAAATGAATGAAAAATATATTAACAATATTATATGATTATTTCAAGAAAAAGAAAAATGCAAAATAAAAACAAAATACAAAAATTTCTAAAATTGACGACTTAACTAGATTAAGGTTAATAATTAACTAAAAATGTATAATTACTAACTTTAACCCTAAACTAATCACTCTAGGTTAACAAAAAGTTGACACGTGACGCAATATGGTTCGCTATGTATAAAATTTTCATACACCGCTCAATTTTTTGGTTGACTTCGTTGATCAGAGTAGATACCCACACTATAAAACGGGAGTGTCTACGCAAGGCAACCGGTACTAGATCCCAAACGTGGGCCAAGTGGACCTCAAGATGACATTTTTTCAAAACCAACCCAAAAACGAGAATTTAATGTCTAAACACTATTAAAAAGAAAAAAATCAATCGAATCATTTATCATGAATTAATTCTCAACCGTACTATACAAAGACATCCTTCAGTCGCATTGACAGGACACTCTGTAAATATGTAGTAATACACAAATGCCAAGTTGTATCTCCCCAAAGGCACTACCTTGACGCACATATGCTCCGCTGTATAGTTGCAATGCTTAGATTATCACGAAAACATCTTGAGATCTAGGCTCTTGATAGGATATGGTCACATGATTTTTGTCACCGTTGGAACATTTATGACTTGAGCGACTGTATTTTCTTCATTTTGATACCTTCGAATGTTTTATAAGCCAATCTATGACGATGTCTATGTTAACGGACTCCTTGCAAGAGATCATGTAACAGCAAACCTCTCTATCAGTAATTGATTGCAAGTCCCTGCAACAAAGCGGACTGACGGTAAGATACCACGAATAAAAAAATTCAATTAAAGGTCTGATGACCAATTAAAGCAAATACTCTATACAATCTAGAAACTCAAGACGTGGACACTTGATTTTGAGCCAGAAAAATGTACTCAAACAAGTGGACCCTTCATTTCGAATCCGAAAAGGGAGAACTGTTTTATGAAGTATCTATATCTGACACATGGACAAGTACTCGTGTCGGATTCTTTAAACAGATTTTGAGTCACATTACGCATAACAAACTAGATGATATTGAACTTAGACTCGCCCACAAATTGAAAAGGGTCCAAAACTCACAACTGATCCATTAATGTTTGTTGTACAAGAGCTTCAGATTTGTCAATTTTGTTGCCGAGCACAAGTAATGGGATCCCAGTTAAGGAGGGTTTTTCGAAAAGTTCATGTAGCTCACTTCGAGATATGGGAATACTGTCTCTATCCGCAGCATCTACCACATACCTACATTTATGATCATAGAACTAATCATGATTAGAGTACATTATACTCGTAGAATATAGAGCAGATTTACAACAACAACAAATATAAGGTAAATGTACACAAATTTCAACCGAAGGTCGAATCAAATAGAAAAGAGGAAATGAATTACCCAATGATCAAAATTCACTTCATCACGGTTACTCCCTCCATTATTTTGAAATAGGCCTATGTTGTTTTTTGTAAAGGAAAAAATGTGGGCCAATTAGGCTAATCCAAGAAAATAGTGTTCGTTCCTTTCGTAGCCCCTACTCTTAAATAAAAAGCAGTGTGGCACACTTTCAAGTTAAGATTAGATTTTAGGGTTATTTAATAGGAATAATACCAACTTTGGGTGGTATTCCATCAATAAAACCAACTTTAATTAATACGGGAATAAAACCAACTATGAGTCATACTACACGAAAATGAAATACGCTTACCTGCTACCGCTTACACCCGTTAATATTACCCACTAATTCAAATTTTAACCTCATTATCATTTCCCAAACTTTAAACTTTATCTTCTCGCTTCATCAATTCTCATCAATTCAAAACGTCTTCTTCATCCATTCATTATTATCTCTTCATCGAAGGTAATTTTTGTCAAACTTTTATTTGTTTATCTTTCTCAAACTTTTGTGAAACTTGGTCGAAAGTAATCGTCATTAATTTTGTCGAAAATCAATTTTCAAGTGTATTATCAAGTTCATTCCTCAATCTTGTGGTTCGGCAATGTCAACGGTGAGTTTTTTTCATTTCCCCTAAATCGATTTTTTTGGGTTGAACTTAGGGTTTTCGATTTTTCTGGGTTCAACTTAGGGTTTTCGATTTTTCTGGGTTTAATTTGGGGGTTTAAGTGTCCAATTAGTGTGTTTTATAATTGGTTTAAATGAATTCAAAAAACATGAAATTGATGAGTTATCCATGGATTTGGAGAAAGGAGGGTTCAGGAGAGAGAATTTGATTTAGGACAATGAAGAAGATGAAGATGCGTGTTAATTAATAGCATGGGACCTACAAAACCGACTTCATCCGGTCATTTAAGAGGCAATTTCATTCTCGTGTAATATGACTCATAGTTAGTTTTATTCCCATATTAATTAAAGTTGGTTTTATTGATGGAATATCACCCAAAGTTGGTATTATTCCTATTAAATAACCCTAGATTTTATGTTCGTCATCCATTAAATTCTACGACGAAGCCAAATATGTCATTAAATTTGGGGAAAAAATAATTTAAATGGGGTTCTCAAGGTTCTCACCGAGTTGGTGCTTCTCACATGTCTCACATGATATACTACTTCCGGTCATTATTTCTCGCCACATTTCATGAATATTTATGAGAAGTATTTTAATTAAATGGCGAAAAAAATAGTGAACTGAGGGAGTATGATATATTGCAAAAAAATGACATTTTATTTTCCCGTAGAATTTAATGGTTCGGCAACATATTTTATGGTCGAAAATTTCTCAACTAGTGACGAAAATGAAAGCGTATAATTTCAGTGTCCTTAGTACTCGTTCTAGTGTATCTAAATTTTTTGACTATCTAACTCCTGTTTTAGTGTATCTAAAGTACATTTTAGTGTACCTGATAACTTTTTTTTTACATTGCATATACATTTTCTTACTATAACCATTAAATTATGGTTAATTATATTCAATAAAGTGTTTGAATAGACTAAGCTAATGGTAAATGACTCATCTAAACTTTCAGAATAAAATTTGGTTAAGATTAGATAGCGGTTCTCACAGTTCTGAACGAGTTGGTGATTCTCACCTAATCTTCTCTCTATATACATATATTTTATGAGTCAAGATCCGGTGATAACCACCTACTTGTTGAGAGCCGTGGTAACCTCCACCAAAATTTAGTCAAATAATAATTCAAAATTTTAGATGCCACATTTATCCTTAGTTTAGTTCATTTACACATCCCCTTTCCACTAACCAAATAACAATCCTCCAAAATTTTCCCGCCTACTACCGGCCTATTTTTGGGTCATTTAGTATATTTGGTTGGGCTTATATTGTCAAATAAATATTTACTAGATATGCTACATATAATCCTACTCCGTTATTAAGCCTAAATATATGCTAAATATACGTTATATATATACTCTCTCTCATTCACTGGAAAAGCACGTTATTCCTTATTTGGTTCATTCATTGGAAAAACACAGTTTCCTTAAATGAAAAGTTTCACCCATTTAAAAGACATAAATACCCCTATTACTTACCCCACAACTACTCTCTCTTGCATCTACCCCACCACTAAAAGTGGGAGGGGTGTTTTTGTAAAGTAGTCCAACTTACCCGCTTTTTCAATTTTAGAGTACCATTTTTCTATTTTAGCGTACCCTTTTTCAATTTCAATTTTAGCGTACTCTTTTTCAATTTTAGCATACCATTTTTCAATTTCAATTTTAGCGTACCCTTTTCTATTTTAGCGTACCCTTTTTCAATTTCAATTTTAGCGTACCCTTTTTCTCTTTTATTGAAAAAGTAATTCTCGATTCATCAAATAAACCAATACATCAGAGGAAGTAAGATGTATTGGGGAATTATGACTATTATTATTCATATTTATTGAAAAAAGAATATTAACAATTTCTACTCCGTATATAAGATTAATTGAGATTTGAAATATAATAAAAGTATGCGATGAAATCGGGGGGTCTCTATTTATAAATTTTTTTCTACAACAATTGCATGTTAACAAATCAATTAATATCAGTTAGAAATAATATACCAAAATCAATTTAATTGTTTTTGGAAAAAAAAAAATCAAATCAATTGTAAGTTGCACAAAAATCAAATCAATTGCAATTTGCTCATGAAAGAAATTCCTACGTAATAGAATATGCATTCCACTTGTCAGCTAAATGAGTCATCTCATGTCAGCGTGATCCAAATCAAAAGAAGTTGATTCAGTAACAAAACTATGCAAGTAATGTCAACCGTTAGATCTCATAAGATCTAATGGTTCTATGAGGTTCTCATTAATGTATAGGTTCTCACCGGATCTTGACTATATATATATATATATATATATATATATATATATATATAGGTAGGTTCAAATAAGGGCAACAACTATTTTAAGGGCATAAGGTCAAGTGTTAAAGTTGCACAAAAAGTGCTTAAAGTTACACGAGATGAGTGATAAAGTTGCACTTTATCACTTGAAGTGATAAAAGAGCTGAATGTTATAGTTACATATCAATTTTAAACAAATGCAATTTTATCGTATGTCATCTGTAACTTTAATATAGACTTACTGAAACATGGTGATTATCTCACTTTCTTTAAGCAAATAAAAATCTTGAATCATGCTATTAGTAATAAATTATAATAATTAATTACATATAAAAAAAATAAGAAGACTTTTCAAGTATCTTGTACGAAGTATAATAATAAGTAGACTGATGATGTACGTTTTGTTATTCCCAGGAATTGTTTTGGTTGATATAATTATATAATATAAGGATGAATGATTTTTTTTATTTATGATATAAAATTTCATCACCTTAGCAAAATTTATCGACGTGGGATAAATTTACTTGAACTCCTTTTATGATTCAAAAGATTTCAGGTTGACGAAAGATTTCTTTTATTTATATAATAGAATTTCATTATTTTATCATAATTTCTCGATGTTGGATAATTTCCCTTCAATTTATAGCCTTAAGACTTAAAAATTGTTATAAGACTCAAAAGATTTTTCATTAATATCTAAAACGAATGATTTCTCTTATTTATGATATAGTATAAAATTTCATAAACTCATCATAATTTTTCGATGTATCATAATTCAACTTAAATTTATAATTTTAAGAATTTCTTTTAGGACTCGAAAGATTTTATGATTGATATCTAAATATGATGATTACTTTTATTTATATAATTGAATTTCCTCACCTTTTATTTATATAATAGAATTTTAATTATATATTTTTTTAGGGTGAATAAATAAATATTAAATACAATTACTGTATCAAACTGAATTGACTAAGCGTTTCACGCTGTCCTTGTCCAATTTTTGTTGCTTTATGAGGTGATAATCATCGGTTTATATAGTAATAATTTTTTGAATCTTAAAAGGAGTAGGATTGTTTTTTCTATACAAATTCATATATTCTTTATTTAAATTTTAAAAAATCAAGTCTGAGGTGGATTAGGATTTTTTTTTCATATACAAATTTGTATATTTTTTATTTAACTTAAAAAATAAATTAAAAAATTTTGACCAATCATATCGCTCGAAAAGTTTCTGCTTTATTAATATATACTAGATGTAAAGCCCGTGCGATGCACGGGCCACCTTTTAGTGACGTTGATAAAGATACCAAGTTGAATGATTACATAAATTTGTGAAACTGTACAACAGTAGATAGACAGTCGAGGTTAAGAGTATGCCTAATAGTAAAGAAATATTATCCATATACCTAAATGTGTTTCAAGGAATCAAAGATAATACATACGATAAAGATCAAGTTAAATTATATGCATTATATATGGTGCGTTGTAATTAGAGTAAAAGATTAATTAAAGTTTCTCATACATAAATATACGTAGATATAAATATTTACTGGGTAAAATGGGAACATATTACAGTCAACAACGATGAAACATGTGATAAAAAAACAAATTTATCATCATCAACGCACAAGTTATTATAATGAATGTTGAGCCTAAAGTAACGATGCATATTTTTGCTTATTTATAATAGTACAATTATAAATGCATTTGAAATGATAGTAAAGTTCAAAATTACGACTTCATATTTATAATTGTAGTCTTGTAGAAACTCTGTTCACCACGTTAGAGTCTTAAGACCATGCGATGTGGTTGAAATCTTACTTTCTTAATTTTTTTGTTGATATCTATGGACGAATAATTACTCTTGTTTATAATATAGTATTCCATCACCTTCTTATAATTTTTCGACGTGGGTTAATTTGTGGGTTAATTTTTTGGTTGATATCTAAGGACGAACGATTACTTTTATTTATCATAATAAAATAAAGGAAAAGAAAATAATAATAATAATAATAATAATAATAATAATAATAATAATCGTCGTCGTCGTCATCATCATCATCATCATCATATTTTTATTTTTATTTTTATTTTTATTATTTTAAAATTTTAATTTTATATTTTTAGAATTTCTAAATAATTGGAGTATAAGATTTTTGGTTTATAGTCTTAAAAATTCTTTTTAAATTCATTTTATGACTCAAAAGTTTTTTTTATTAATATTTAATAACGAATTATTACTCTTACTTATATAATAGAAATCTATGACCACATTATAATTTTTCGATGTGAGATAATTTTATTTAACTTTATAGTCTAAAGAGATTTTTTAAGACTCGAAATTTTTTTGGTTAATATCTAAAAATGAATGATTATTACTCTTATTTATATAATAAAATTCTATCACATTATATTATAATTTTTCAATGTGAGACAATTTAACTTAAGTTTATATTCATAAGATCGTTTTTTTTAAGACTCAAAAGATTTTTAGTTGATATCTAAGAACGAATGATTGCTCTTATTTATAATACAGAATTTCATTACCCATCATAATTTTTCGATGTGGATAATTTTTACTTAACTTTATAATCTTAGGAATTTTTTTTAAGATTCAAAAGATTGTTTGTTAATATCTAAAAACAAATTATTAATCTTATTTATAATGAAGTAATATAGAATTCATCGCCTTATTATAATTTTTTGATGAGAGGATTTTTTTTACTTAAATTTATAATCTCACGAGGTCCAACTTTTGTTGTCTTATGAGGTGATAATCGTCGGTTTATATAGTGATAATTTTTTAATCTTAAACGGAGTAGGATTGTTTTTTTCTATACATGAATTATTATAATTTTTCGATGAGAGTGATTTTTTTACATAAGTTTATAATCTTATGAGGTCCAACTTTTGTTGTCTTGTGAGGTGGTAGTTTTTGGTTTATATAGTGATAATTTTTTAATCTTAAATGGGGTAGGATTGTTTTTTTCTATACAAATTCATATGTTTTTTTATCTAAATTTCAAAAAAATCGAGTCTGAGTTGGAGTAGGATTTTTTTTCATATACAAATTTTTATATTGTTTATTAACATAAAAAATATATTAAAAAATTTCGACCAATCACATCGCTCGAAAAGTTCCTGCTTTATTAATATAATATTGTGCCAAAATGAAGATAACCAATTTGATATGAAGAGAGTATCATTTTCCTTCCAAATCTTGCCAATTCATTGCCTCCATTTCCTTCCTCCCTAAATTGTATCCAAACAAAGGAAAATGCATCCCTCTCTTTCCCTCCCCTCCATTTTCCTCTATCCAAACGGACCCTTACGCTTAAAACAAATTGAGGAGTAATTGGAGTCCCCTTATTCCCTTAATTTTTGAGTAGTTAGAAGTTACTCTTTAATGGCCCCCTTATCTCCTCATTTTTTTGTTTTTTTTCTCAAAAGTGTAACTGAGGTCTTTGAAAGTGTAACTAGTTAAACTTTAAAAGTGTAAACGGAATCCTTAAAAATGTAACTAGTTATTTCGGACGGGATCCTAATTCTATACATATGATCTAGGATCTTTTGAGAGACCTCAACTCGCCGCACCCGATGAGACCAAATCTCAACCATTAGATTAAAATCAAATTAAAGGCTAATATTAAAACAAAAATCCATACATATAATTTTTTTTTTCGAAAAAAACTTTTTTTTTATTTAGAAAAAAATCATTTTTTGTTTCCAAATTTTGAAAAAAAATAATCATTTTTTTATTTTTTTTGTTTATATTAAAATTAAATTGGCGTATACAAAAACAATTTCAGTGTACATAGTAAACTGTTTTAGCATATATAACAATTCTACTATATCAAATAATCAAGTACATACGACATTATTACTCTCTAAATCCATGGTCTACTACTACGGTTCTTATTATTTCAGACACATGTCTAAATTGACTTTTATAATTAGACTAGAATATATAAACAACTACTTCTAACTAACTTAGAAAAACAACTAACTTTCCTAATGCGAGCATGATAATTATAAGAAGTACCGACTCCGATCTCAGTATAGGTCGAAATATATGGTTGGCTCGCTAGTTAAATCACTTAAATGCGAACTTTCTACCCATTGATGTTCATCTAGATCCCTCAGAAATACTAACAAACTCTAACCAACTTGTAACTACCACTAGTAATTAATTTAGGAAATGAATAAACATGCTAAACAAATAGGAAACTGTTTTATGAAATCGTATCAGTAATGGAACAATATTAGCAAAAGGAATGGTGGTAGGTAGTCAGAAAGGTTGGTGCACATAAAGGTTAGGGGAGAGGGCATACACAATTGCAGATACGCCACGACAGTAGCGCTCCCACATTGTGCGAAATCTTTTCTGGCCTCCAAGATCCCAAAGCTTTATAGTCACGTTCCCTTTTGTAACTTTACGCATGTTAAATCCCACCTGATCTTAGAACATGAGCTATGGTTAGAAAGGTGATGTTATTGAACCAACTCCCAAATTAGTGCGCTAAGACACCAACCGTCGGAATCATATCTTCCGTGTATCCTCCTGTCTGATGATACAAAAAAAAAAATCATCAGGAAAGAGGTCAAAAAACAAATGCTAAATGTATAGCACTCTTAACCAACTACTCACGGCAATTGCATTAAGAAGTGAGGTTTTCCCAGCATTTTGAAGTCCAACAAGAGAAAGCTCCATTTCCTGCTTAAAAAACAAGCTAGCAAGCAAATATGAAGATATATATTAATAACCTCAGCCATTCTGTGGTACCACACAACAATATGCTACAAGTGTGGAAAAGGTTTATCACAATAATATTTTTGGGTTTAAATCTCATCATCTCATTGAAAGAAATTTAAAAAAAAAAAACGTGTCTAATGTCTGGCAAAAATACATAATGGCTGAGAGCATGAACAAACTGAAAAGGGATAAAAAAAATCTGATCAGTAAAAGAACGACACACGATTAGTTAATTGGAGCTGCACTAAAGATTCTGGAGCAAACAAAGACAAATGTCGCATTCAAGAGGAAAGACTCCAGTCTAAACGCTAATACGCCATAGCAAGAACCAGTACACATGCATCTTGCTAATGATTATGAAGAATGCAATCTGAATCCAAGGCAGGAATTGAATGCCGTAGGCAGAGATATATACAGATTCAGAGAACTATTACTATAACAAAAATCAACACTTGAGAATATATGAAGAACTCACTACTCGCTAGTCACTATTGTAACAAGTAATATTGTTATAAGCAACAAAATAAAACCAGAGCTATTCAGATGACCTCAATAAAGGAGCAATTGGGTGTTCCTCTACACAACCTACAAGCTATTTCCACTCAAAGGCAATGAGAATTGAAGGGAATTGTTGCCTATTTAAGAGTTGATAAATAAGCAGGTGGACCTCAGATAACATGGTACTCCGTAATACTGATGGTCCTGAAGCACGCTAAGCTCAATAGCTAGAGTAATAAAACCCCTCCATATCTCCTTCTATAAGACATGGTAATAACTTAGGGTACAGACTTCTATAGAACGATTCAGTAATACTCGAAAGTCCAAAAAATGAACATTAAGGCAAGGGTGATACTACATAAGCCTATCATAAGATTAAAAAGTACTCCCTCCGAGTTCTTATTATTGTCCCAAAAGCTTTTTGGGTGGAAAATAAGTAAGGGAAAATGAGTGGCTCAAAAAAGGAGGAAGAGAGAGAAATGGGAGAGTAATTGTGAACTACACATTGATGACCTAAAAAGGAAAGTAGGACAAAAATCAAACTCAGCCCAAAAAGAAAAGTGGGACAATAATAGGAATTCGGAGGGAGTAACATTATAGCAAAAAATTTAAAAAGTGACAGACAACCAAACAAACATTGGGTCCCTTGTAAATCCAAGGAATTTACTCCTATGCTGGATTTGCTTGCAAGTGGGAGTGGCCATGCTATCCTTGGGCTTATTGCTTACCCGTGTTTTAGATTTTCAATGTACGAAAACAAGGATATATGGTCCACTAGGCGAGAAATCCAGGGGCTGAGATTATTACCCTCGTGGCAATATTGCTCCCCGGAAAAGATTTACCCAAACTATAGTTGAATAACAGTTCAATGTAAATATCAAATAGCTTGTAGAAGTTGTTATACTTTATAAATGTATGAATAAAAATAGCAGGAACCAACATAAAACATGTAAAAGCAAGAAACGGATGATTGGAGCAGCCAATATCCATTCACGTCTACAACGATGCACAGTTTCAGAAAATATATGTCCTCCTCAAGATCATTTTATTTTATAAACAGATCTCATGTCCATTGACTAATAAAGTTTAGCAAACACTTAAACTGGAATTTGGTTTACAGCACTTCGATGAATGGCATAGGGAATATATGATTAACTAATTTGTCCTTTTGCCAAAGAGGTGTCTCTCCTTGCCCTTCTGTGTCATTCAAAGTTCAAACCGCAAGTTTGTGGGCATGCGCCAACTATAAATATATATTCATCTCAAGAAGCACATTCCTCATTCAGTTTTTCTATCTTTAGCCATCCAAGAAGATCATAATCAAATGCACATAAGTAGCTGAAAGAAATGACGTAACCAGAATCTTTTAAACTTTAGATTTCGATGAAAATAAGCTTCAACTATAAATTTTCTTTGCCTTCAGATTTTGATGAAAATTCATATCACTTCAAATATGGCAGTTCCAAAATTTAAGTGAAATAACACTCCTACAAGTTGCCTCAATAACCTTATGAGTCGTTTAACTTGAAAATAGCTATAATTTTCTACGGTTAATTTAGTATCAAGAAGTAATTCATGTGAACGGACTGAATGTTCGCTTTTTGGCAAGATAGATAAGATTTCGATTCTATAACCTGATGGGGCTATTTGTCTCGTGTTCTCCTTTCCTCCTTCGTAGGCACTTATCAGTGCTAATTAACAAGTACTAATTGACATGCATGAGAAAAATGTCAATCCATTTCACACTAAAGCAAAGCAAATTTCGCTATCATTTTATTAATTATATACTCCCTCCACTTTTTTTTCAAGTTGGCCCCAGTTTTCTTTTGCAGATTTTTTTTAGTTAGACTCATTTCCTTCTATAGCCAAAAAATTTGTAGTGAAATGGCCGTCATCTTTGTGATTTTTTAGTATAAAACTAGATTAAAGTCCGTGCAGTTGGCTTAATTACATTGGAAAAAAAAAGTTATATAGAAATAAAAGGTCTTATAAAAAAGGGTAAATTATTTCTATCAAATTAATACTCCGTATTTAATAGATTATTAAGACAAATTAATATTTAATAACACAAATTTAAACTTTCTTCTAACAAATTTCACTATTGTGGAGATCATAAGCAAAATTCATAATATCTCCGTTTAACGCAATACTCGGTAAATATTTGGGTTGATAGTTGACATCTAAGAATCAATAATGATTTCAATTTATAATCATAGAATCACCCCCTTATGATAGATAATCTTTCAATGAGGTACAATTATACTACGGAGTACTTTCTCCTTCCTTATCTTCTTCCATATTCTATTTTCGTCCGCCTTTATATCTTCTTCCCATCGTAAATATTTCTTATTTGGTCCAACTTTTTACTATATTACCCTCTCTTTATACTTATATCTACAATTATGGAAGGAAAAAGTATTTAAGATTCATAGTAAATTTCACACAGTGACATTATTCTTTCAATGTAGGACAAACCACCTACTAAAAAACACATCTTTCAATGGCATTACTCTTTTCTTTTTCGGTCGTCTCTCTAAAGGTCACTTTTTGCTTTATTCTTATTTTGTTTGGTTTTGTTGTTAACATTGGTTCTAAGCTCACTTATTTTCCATCTTTCATTTTTCACCACACATCTCTATACACCTTAATTCTCACTAAGAAGGTGGGGTGACCCTTTTAGTGACACAGATGGAGTATTAGTTATGCGACGAAGTGATTATGATTATTTCAAACCATTGTCATTTCAAAGATTTGACACCGCTTATCAATGTTTATCTTAAGGGGACGACACCGAGAGAAATCAAGAAGACAAGAAGTGAGACAAGTTAAATTTTGATTATTTTTTTAAATATGAAAATTATAATTTAAAGAAAATAATATTAAAATAAATAAAAATTTAATATCAAAAATATTTTTTTTTACTTTAAAAGCAGTAAAAAATTACGTATTCTAACCATAACCCGATACGGGACCAGTATTTGACCCAACACACTCGACAGTTCTAGTGTCTACAAATGACACTCATCAAAATACCAGGTCTTGCGTCTGTGAGCAATATTAATATGTCCGTGAGACCATTACAACTCATAGAGTTTATCTATGTCTTTTACTCGCTAACCATTTGACTCTACTACATCTAATATATTTGCCCAGTTAAATTCGACCTAACCCGCGAACTCGTCCCACCTAATCTGTTGTTTTTTGGGTCATTAACCCAGTTTTTTTACCCAAATCCTAAATTACCTGTTAATTTAGGGACATGACATGGCCCGACCCGTTCAACTTATTGGAAAGAAGATAATACAAAGCTTAAATCACAATTCTAGTCAATCTATTCCTATGCCTAGATTTTGTTAAAACTCTGATTTTAACCTATTAGCAATTCGATATATACTCCCTCCATTTTAACCTAAAACCCATTTAGCCCCATTTTCTTTTAGGAATTTATTATGAGTCAGCCCCATTTCTTCATATGAAAATTTATTAATTAGTATTTTTCTCTCATCACATGCACTATATCACCAATTTCCTCTTACTTTTTCACTTTTTCTTGAAATTTGTATCAAACCCAAATGGAGTTAATAAAAAAAATGGAGGGAAAAATTCATTATTACTCCGTATATATTATCCTTTTATTTGAATATAATTTTATGTCTAAACTTAAATCGTTTAGCATATTTTTAAATTGTGTTCTCCTGTGTTAAATAGTATTCAACATTACTGTAAGAAAAAACCTGACCCGACATGCCAAACTCGTTTTTAGGTCAAGAGTCAAATCTTTAAATCTTGATTTATGCCCCGATATTTTAATTAAAAATATAAATTAATATTCAATTAAATTTTTTATCTTTTAATTATAAAAGAATTTTAAAAATTATTGAAATATAAAATCCGTGCGATGAATATTAGGTAAATAATTGAAATATAACATCATAATTAAGGAGTATAAAAATAATACGAAGTACTATTAAAATAAATAAAAAGAGGTAAAAAATCGACATTCGAAACTATCCGTATTCTGACCATAACCCGTTTCGGACCCATATAACACGACCTATAGTTAAACCGAAATTTGTACCAAACCCAAATGGGGTTAATAAAAAAAATGGAGGGAGAAATTAATTATTACTCCGTATATATTATCCTTTTATTTGAATATAATTTTATATATAATCTTAACTTAAATCATCTAGCATTTTTAGTAACTTATTCTCCTGTACAGTTGCACATAGGAGACAAAAGTTGTGTTCTCCCGTGTTAAATAGTACTCAACATTACTATAAGAAAAAATCTCACCTGACATGCCCAACTCGTTTTTAGGTCAAGAGTCAAGATTTCTAAATCTTGATTTATGACCCGATATATTAATTAAAAATACAAAAATTAATATTCAATTTAATTTTCTATCTATTAATTATAAAAGAATTTTAAAAATTTATTGAAATATAAAGTCCGTGCGATGAATATTAGTTTAAATAATTGAAATATAACATCATAATTAAGGAGTATAAAAATAATACAAAGTACGAATAAAATAAATAAAAAGAGGTAAAAAAATCGACATTCGAAACTATCCGAATTCTGACCAAAACCCGTTTCGGACCCATATAACACGACCCATAATTAAACCGACCCGTATTCAGTATTTTGACCCGACATGTTTAAAGTTATTTAAAATAATTATGTACATTAAAAAAAATCGTCCTATAAGGTTAGAAGTATGAATTCTACGTTCAATCAAAATTTATTATTTTATACTATTACTAATAATAATCAATATACTCAATAATCATCTTTACGTGTTACATAATCAATCAATTTTAAGCCCATTAATTATTGTTATTGTTAAATACAATATATAATATCACATATTACCCGTGTTGCGTATAATAATTATCGTAATGTAATTAGTAATTAGTAGACTTGTGTTGTTTATAAAAAAAAAAAAATTACTTTCACTCAAAATCTGTCTTAGGTTAGAGTTAAGAAATCGACTTTTAACCTCATATTTACTGAAAACCCGGAAATAAAACAATAATATAGCTAATATTGATCGTAAAATAATAATAATAATAATAATAATAATAATAATAATAATAATAATAATAACAATAATAATAAATAAATAAATAAATAAAACTTATATTTTATCATAACTAATAAACACCTTATTACATAAAACTAGAGTCAAAATATTTTAAATTAACTTAATTAAAATAACAATTGAACCCTCCGTTGATAACAAATCATCAAATCTAAACTAAAATCAACCACTCAATTTCACCCTATCATTCAATCAAACCTTGCTTCCCGACCATAACATTGTTAGTCACACACTTGGATGTATCCTTCGCTACAACCTCAGTCCTTACTTCGGCCACCACCGGACCTACCCCATTAGACCTTCCACACTGATCCACCACCTAACCATAGTTTTTATTTTCCAGGAAGCACCTTAAATTTACATTTCTTTGTTAAAAGGCACCAAACCCCAACTTTCGTAAAAAAAACGTTAATATTGACAGTGCTCATCTTTTAATCATCTTCCTTCATCTCTTAATCAACTTTTCTCCTTTAATCAAACTCAATCAACCCTCTTTCCTTAATTCAACCATCCTCCCTTAATCAAACTCAATCAACCCTCATTTGTAGCTATTCTTCATTGCATATATATCTCGATCAATCTTCATTACTTAAGTCAAATCCACCGAGTTTTCGCTTAATCGGTAAGTTTTAAATTATAATTGACCATCCTTAAGTAAATTAATCACGTAAGTCATCAATAACAAATTAAAATTTTGAGTTCAATTTCTGTTTTTATGTTATTTACCCTAACTTTCGAGTATAATTTTTGAATTCAATTCCGCTTTTATGGTATTCATTTTTTGTTTTAGTAATCCTAATTATTAATTGTTGTTGTCAATTCATTTTTTGGTTTTAGTAACCATTTGTATTTCATTCTTTATGTGTATCATATAAGATGAGTACTTGAAAACGACATGTTAATTTAGAATATGCAAAAGTGAAAAATAAATAAATGTGGGGTTCAATTAAGGGGAGAATAAAAGAGACTTTTGAGGGAAATTAAGTTTTTTTGGGAGGGAAAATGAAATATTGTGGCCTTGTGGGGAAATAAAGGGGATGAGAAAGAGAGATAATAAAGAGTAATGTAAAGGAAGAAGAAATGAAAGAGTTGATTGGGTTTGATTAAGAGATGAATATTGATTAAGGGATGAAGGAAGAAGATTAAGGGATGCGAACCGTCAATATTAAGGGGTTTTTTACGGAAGTTGAATTTGGTGCCTTTTAACAAAGAAATGTAAATTTAAGGTGCATTGGGCAAAAAAAAACTACGGGTGCCTTAGTTACAGAAGACTAGACCAATGTCAGGTGTCTTTTGACAAAAAAAACCGTATTTGAGGGAAAAGAAGGTAGGGGAAGGAATGGAGCATAATTGCATAAAGAAGGGAGCATATTGTTTTCCTTTTCCCACCCTATTATTCATAAGTTAGAAGGCTTTTGATTTGTCGTGTAGGTTGTAGCAGCGCAAATGAATCCCCATCCCTCCACTGAAATAATGTCTCTTAAAATTGAGTTGTTTGTGTATTCAGTTGTTTCACTGTCAAAGTTGACATAGACAAGAAGCCACCAGACGAATTAAAGTGGTGATATCATTGGCAAAAGATCGGAAGTCCAACAAAGCAACAAATTGCTGGAAAGGTGTGCCAAGACAGATAGCCTTGCACATAAACTGAGCTTAAGACGCCTCCAAACATGATACTCCACAATCGCCATTTTTATTGTCTCCCACTCTATATTGGAGAAATTTGATGGCCCACCTACTCCACCCTTAAATAAAGAGATTTGAAGTAATTCTATTGTGGCTCTAATAGTTAGAGGGGAGAGGGGACAATAAAATGTTCAAACTTTTTCCGTATCTTAATCTCAGGGGGTCTAACAGAAATTATCCTCCCAATTTTTTTCCATTGAAAATTGAAGTAGGGATCAGAACTAATTCCAAATAGACTAGTTCCGCCATTTCTACCATGGCAAAGAATTTAGCCAGGTCCAAAAGAGTCCTATATTTTAAAAATTCATATCAAATACTTTAGTAATGAGCAAGAACCATTTATACATACGACAAAAGATATAAAAAAAAAAAAAATGACAATCCACTTATAAAGATCCAAGAACAAGAAATTCGGTGCCAAAATGCAAGTTTAATTGAAGAATTATCATAGACAAATACCGCATCATGCACAAGCAAGTAACCTTATGGATTAAACTTCAACTATGACAGAATAAAATAAATGATGGTTTAAACTTTAGTGAGCAATTTTGTTTCATAGGACAACCGCAAGGAGAAAAACTAAACTGGGCACAAAATGAAGGAATGAGCTAATCCAAAGAATATTCAGAACTACAAATGAAATTAGTTTCAGAAACATAAAAGCTCCATTTAAAAACCATGACATTTTGTGGCCCAACGTACGGCTAAATAACCAAATGGGTAAAAAAGTGCAACTGAAGTGACGATTTGGTAAAAAAAAATATCACCAGTGTCAAATTAATAATAAAAAAATGGCACTAGAGCGACAAATTGGTAGAAAATACATAATTGATGCCAAATTGGTATAAAAAAATGTCAATCTAGCGACAAATTGGTAAAAAACGTAATCGGTGCCAAATTATTAAAAAACTATAATTGATGCGAAACTAGTTTAGAATTAACGCTCATAAAATAAATTACCTAACGTTTTGGCTCGGTTTAGAAACTCTTTACAAAGTATGTAAATATTACTCCCTCCGTCCATAATTTATCGCCCCGCTTTCCTTTTTGGGTAGGTTATTATTTATTGCCCCATTCCCTCACTTTCCTTTTTCATCCTATCTTTTTTACCAAACTACCCTTGTTGCTTTTTCTTATTTACAAAAATACCATTGAATTAAACTTACAATACTACACTTAACCTCTAATATTTTATTTATGTATTCACCATTAATTATGGCCCACCATCATTTCTTTAATATTATATATATTTTTCTTATTTTTTGTGCATAAAGCAATGGGGTAATAAATTATGGAAGGAGGGAGTACCACATAGGCTCGTGTTTACAGTTCTTACTATATGGTGCAAAAAAAAGTATCTCCGAGCCAAATTGGTAAACAAAAGTTACACTCCGGCAACAAATTGGTAAAAAAACGTAATCGATGCCAAATTGCTAAAAAAGGTGATTATTGAATCGCTAAAAAAGCGTAAACCCAAAACATGTGCACCTATCAACACTTGACCCGACCCATTTTTTCGACCCGCGATCCATTTGACCCGAATCCGAAATGACCCGTTAATTTAGGGCCGAAACCTGACTTGACCCATATTATGATCTTACTCGTTTAACGGATCTAAAAACATCTAATCAAATACAGTAAGGAAAAAAAAGGATAGATTTTATATGTGGGAGGTGTAATGCACAAACCCGTCAAACGTATTTGATTAGACTTTCTAGATCCGTCAAACGGGTGGTTCATAATACGGGTCAAGTCGGGTTTCAGCCTAAATTAACGGGGTATTTTGGGATTGAGTTAAATGGGTCGCGGGTCAAAAAAGAGTTGGGTCGAGTTTTGACAGGTGTAGATGTTTTGGGTTACGTTTTTTTCGAAATACAATAATCACTTTTTTTAACAATTTGGCACCGATTACGTTTTTTAACCAATTTTATCGCTAGATTGTCACTTTTTTTAACAATTCATCAGAGATAACTTTTTTACACGGTATGATAAGAAGCGTAAACACGAACCTACGTGACAATATTTACCTACTTTGTAAAAAGTTTCTAAAGCAACCCAAAACACGAGGTAATTTATTTTACGAGCATTAATTTCTAGACTAGTTTCGCATCGATAATACTCCCTCCGTCCCGGTCAATAGTTTACACTTTTTTTGGGTGTGTCAGTCAATAGTTTACACTTTTCTTTTTGGATAAAATTTTACTCTCTACTTTTTGCTTTTTAATAAACTAACAATAATTCTTCTCTCACTACCTTTACAACCTTAATCTTTGTGCATAAAGCAAACGTAAACATTCTATTGGGACGGAGGGAGTACTTTCTTTAACAATTTGGCACCGATTACGTTTTTTACCAATTTGTCGCTCCAGTGTCACTTTTTTTACCAATTTGGCATCGATTATCTTTTTTACCAATTTGTCGCTCTAGTGATACTTTTTTTTACCAATTTGGCACCGGTGATACTTTTTTACCAAATCGTCACTTAGGTGCCACATTTTTTACCCATTTGGCTATTTGGCCAATACACCGGGAATGTTCTAAACAGCAGCATTATCAAAATTGCTTAAGTGCTTGGGCTTGCTTGGATTGAAGAATTTGGAAGGAAAGGGGGGCAGGGAGAGTAAGGGGTGTAAAATTCTTGTTTAGTTAACAATGAGGGTGGAGGGAAATTGACGAAAGTGATTTAGAGGTATGATATCCATTTTCCCTCCTTCAATGCAAATCAAGATCCCTACTCCTATTGGAAAGATTTGGAGGGAAATGATATCCAAATAGTCCTACACCTTCTCTTCCCTCCACATCCTTTACCTCGACCCCCTTCCTACCATTTCCCTCTCAATTTGCTATCCAAACAAGGCCTAAAGCTCATGTTAACGATGGGGTAAGAAGGTAAGGGGGCGTCAAATAAGTTGATCAATTCAACAAATAAGTTGATCGATTCAATTTTTCCTTTCAACATCATAACCAGTTGAGATATTATTCCTAAATGTCTCATATTAGAAAGTGCGTCAACCATCACATCAAATGCATCCTACTCACATTAAAAGAAGTGCAAAGTATGATTTTACTAATCAACAAAATAAAATCGCATTGAATGAAAGTGTTTCAGTTTAACGCGATGTAATCAAAAAGTTAGTTTTAGACTTTTAGTATGGGTCATCTAATAATGACATCTATACATCGAAGTGGAACAAGTCAGCTACAAAGGTACCAGATATCTACACATCAAATTTAGGGTAGCAGAACAGTAAAAATCTGTGCATATACCTATAAAACTCAGTGTATATTTGATTTTGTACCTTCTATGCAACTCTCTCCTCACACAAATCAGTAAATTAGCACTCCGTATAAATTAATTTCGCTTCAAAGAGGAGAACAGTGATGACTGTGCTCCTAAACCAAAGCGGCCGACCTATAATTCCAGACAAGATCTGGATACTGTAGAAGAATAATCGACTGAAACAGCAATAATTGAAGCTTTGCACATTGGTATCACGATATAAGAACACGAAACAGAAGGAAATCAAAAGCATAAGTTGAAAAATAATTGTAGCAGAAAAGTAGGAATACCTTCTAAGCCAATTAAGGATTGAATCCCAGAGACCCATTGAAACAGCAAGTGTTCAATCTACAAAAACTTAGAGTTCAAATAATTCCAGTAAATCTGATGCAATGAAGCGGGTTGGTTTGTTGATAAGCTTTTGAAAGAAGGGAGCTGCGAAAGCAATAAATAAAGCAAAATGGAAATTTCGGGAGTTTGGCGGTTTCGTTGAGCGTGTATTCTCGTATGTGCCCAAACTCGTGATGCTAGCATTTTTATCGGGATATTTACTCACTCCATCCCGATAAATTTGTTTGTCTTTCATTTTATGAATGATTTTTAAATATAACTAGTTTTCGTGTCCGTGAAATTTACGGGACTTGCGATGGTGTGTTTGTCCGATCTCCCTTTAGTGTAGTACCTTCTTTGTGAGGTTTTGTTGGCAACGCAGTGGGCAATTGGTGAAAGAGTGGAAATGTTTAATGTTTGGTTTTGTTACCCGAAGTTGTGTAAATCCAAACGATAAGCGTAATGTAGGTAGCAAACAACGTCACTAAATAAGAAACAGGGGAATCTGGGTAAGCCACACCCCCAAATCTTGCTAAACAAAATGGAATATAGTTCGTGGTAGGTGAAAAACAGCATAGCACGACACAATTAACTAACAATAATACGTAAGTATTTTTTCGACCAATGCTTGTAGGTTTCTTTATTGTGCTCCTCTTAAGTGTCGTGTGATGTTGTTGGCCTCAATCGCTTCCCGGCCTTGCTAATCCCCTTCATGTTTGTGTCTTTCGTGTTAGGGTCATCTCTGCAGCACATTGTAGACAGATTATGCTCGATTTGCATAATGAAGCAAATGTAATGATTATTTGTGAATGTAAGTTATCCGCCCCTGAATTTGATACCAGCATGTTGTCTGTTCATATATACCGAAACTTATAAATAAGAATTCGCGTAATATGTTGTTGCATACTTGCATGTCGGTGCAAATGACATTCATATACCAAAAAGTTCTTAAGAAAATTAGATCGTGTTTAAGTATGAGATACAATACACCCGTGATTTTCACGGGTAATAGGCGAAAATGTAAACATACAATTGTTCCAAATAACAAATATTATAGAAATCTCGTGCATTGCACGGGTCATAAAACGGTGTGATCAAATATTCCAAGTCCAAACCTATCAACTGGACTGACACAGCAGCAGCCCTGAACCCAAACGAACTTATTGAAAGGCAATGCTACAAAACTGGCAAGAAGAAATTATATGCAGACGACATAGATTTCCAACAATAAAACAAAGAAAGTGAGCAGCGAAAATGAAGAAATCAATCAAATTGAGCAGCAGAAAATCACAAATCAATCAAATTGAGCAGCAAGAATTTAAAAATAATCAATCAATGAACTGCAAAATTCAAGAAATCAATCAAATTGAACATCAAAAATCAGAAAATCAATCAATGGACTGCAAAAAATGAAGAAATCTAATCTAACCCTAGACTAATCAAATTAAACATCAAAAAATCACAAATCAATCAAATTGAACAACAAAATAAGCTAAAAATCTCAAAAGCTCCAAACTTTCTTCAATTCAATTTGGTATAATCAAACTAAACAGCAAAAATCAAGAACTCAATCCAATTGAACTGCAAAAATCATGAAAGTAATCAAACTGAGCAGCCAAAAAATCACAAATCAATCAAAGTGAACAGCAAAAACAGAGAAATCAATCAAAATTGAACAGGAAAAAAAATCATTAAGCTTATCTGCAATATATATCCTATTAAAGTATCAACTGAGGACTTATCAGTTGGTGTTCAGTATACAAAATCCTCAATGTAAGTGCAACCTAAATGGGTCGTAA
Organism: Agrostemma githago; assembly: GCA_958450325.1. Classification (NCBI taxonomy): domain Eukaryota; kingdom Viridiplantae; phylum Streptophyta; class Magnoliopsida; order Caryophyllales; family Caryophyllaceae; genus Agrostemma; species Agrostemma githago. The sequence goes on along the minus strand of OY288259.1, from coordinate 39,606,874 downwards.
TAATTTGGTCTACCACTTAAACTGAGGATGTAGCAGCTCATTCAATAGCGTACAGGGGAAGATTAAACGTGACCGATGCAGAACAACAACTTACCGATGAAGACGGATGCGGCTAGCAGCAACTTTTGGAGCAAGGTGGCGCCGAAGGTGCAGAGGGACGGAAAGAGGAACGCAAGGGACGGCCTGATTTTGTCATATGAATGCACTTGGGAGGTATAAATAGTCTCAAATAACTTCAGTTCATCGGATGCCATTGTAACTGCAAGGACTTTAATGGAGGGGAGCTTTAATGGACTTTAATGGAGGGGAGCTTTAATGGACTTTAATGGAGGAGAGCTTTAATGGAGCAGTAAGATTCTGTTGTGAGGGCATCCTGGAGTACGAACAGGGCATTGGGTTAGGGGTAGATTAGTTAGGGAATGAGTTAGGTGAGCAGGCATTTGACATGCCACGTGTCAAGCTCTTGAAGGTTGTTAGCTTAAGTAACTAAGAGGGAATAACTTTTTATTGTTTTATATAGATTTGATCATCCTCATGAATTTGCCTACACCTATCATCTCATCATTGGCTCTCTTCCCCTCCTTTATCTTTGTGCCAAAAGTAAAGGTAAAGAATTTGTCGGGATGGAGGGAGTATTATTTGTACACTTTCGCTTCTTGTCCTCTAGATTTTGCGCGAAGTATCCAAAATACCTCTATAATTCATTTCCCTCATTAAATCAGAATCAAAAAAATAATCGTTAAAAACTAATTAAATCTTCAACTTAATGACAAAAAATATTTTCGATTTCATTCTAAAAAACGTCGATTTCACACCAAATACAATCGGTTTCACTCCAAATATAATCGGTTTCACTAAAAAAATCCGCTAATCTATATAAAAAAAATAAAAATTCATCATTTCTTAGTTAATTAGGACAGCAAGTCCTCAGAGACCGACACGTGGCAAGCTAAATGAAAGTCGTCCTAATCTATCTATCTATTCACCTGTGTAATGATCTACTCCCCTCTTCCTACTCCCATCTTCCTTCACCTCGAAATAGAATCATCCTCCATTAAAGCTTATTTAATCCTCCATTGAAGGCTCGGCGATTACAATGGCATCCGAAGCTCAGAAGCCATTTGAGTGTATTTATACTTTCCAAGTTCATACAAATGAGGAGATGAAACCTTCACTTGTCTTCCTCTTTTCGTCCCTCTACAGTTTCACCGTCAATTTGCTCTGAAAGTCGATTCCAATTGCATCCCTCTTGATCCGTAAGATTTACGCTATTTGGTTATTATTTTCATCGGTCAAATTAGGTTATTCCTGTATTGTATTGAATGTTAATGTTCGTTAAATTAGAGAAAGGCCAATGGAGCTTTACAATTAGTACAAGCTAAATTTATACAATATGGAGGAGTGTATAAGTATTTGTGCGTTCATAATCATTTGCTCTTATACACTTTAATTTTCGAGGAGTGTATAACTCTGTAATTGTACAATATATATTCTTAAAGGAGTATATAAGCTAATCCATATTTAGCTCGTGGATGAGAAGGTTTATTAGTTTTAAGTTTGTGAGTAAAGATAGCAGCAGTTAGATACGTGCCTCAGTGGAGGTTGGAGGATGACGAAGTTTAATTTGCCCAATTCCTGCAGAAACTGGAAGGGTCTACTAATTAGATTACTGAAATTGAAGGTGATTCTGTTACCTTCACGGAAATTTGTCGGTTCATGATTCGTTCCTGTAGAGTTTGTGTATTGTATATTCTTGGTGATTCGAATTATAGCATTTCCAATGAATTATTTATACAACAATCATGGAAGTATATATGTTGATCTAGCATAGTATTTGCATTTTTAATGACCGAACAAGGATATACTCTTTCCGTGTCAATTATTTGTTGTCACTTGATTGAACTACTCCTCACGAATAATATAGATACATGAAATGACCGAGACGGAGTTAGTTGTTTTTGGCGGAGCCAATTAATATTGTAATTGAGGTGATTGCTGTAAGATTTACCCTTCCGGATGCTCTGCTGCTTACAATCGTCCGTGTTTTAAACGTTTGTAATGCTATTCACAAATATTTAGCCTATTCTAAACCAACTGTTTTACCAAAATATATGGGGTCTAGTGTTGATTTAGGATAGTGGACAAATTATTTAAACTATTGAGTAGAGCCGATTAGTACTGTAACCGAGGTGATTTATAGTATGTATCTTGCTGCTCCTATTTATTATTTACTCACCGAATGCCAGGTCATGCCTTTCCAGTTTAAGATCCAACACTAGCCCGTGAAATGGACAATATACAGGAGGCCGAAGAAGTAATGAACGCCGTTGGACTTGATAGAAATCAGACGTGTATGAATAAATTTACAAGAAACTGCATTCTTGTAAGCATGAGAGGCGACGCAGCCTCCAGGCAAAGGGTTGCCCAGCCTAGGATTACCCCGCCACAAACATAGCCTCCAATGCAACCACAACCGCAGTTGGGGTTGAATCCTCACATTCGTCGCTTATACACTCAACTAACAAAGAGAAATAGGCACTCAAGAAGAAATATTTTGGACCAAATGAGAAAATCCAGACTTCCACCGCCTCCAAGTCGGTCAGGAAGGGGTACGAAAAAGAAAAACATCAGATCAGCAGAAGAATCCACTGGGGAACCGAGCCGGAAGAAAAAAAAGGCAGCAAATGTTACTGCTCAATCCACGACCCAGTCTGTCGTGCGCTAAAAAGGGAGAAAGCAAGTCTGAAGTTGGAGAACCCAGTCGTCGACTGATTTGCACACAACCCCTTGAACTTGGCCCTACCCGCAACATTATTGGTACGCTCTACTGCCCTACATAACTATTAATTTCATTCGGCCGCTTTCACTAGTAGAATTCAAGCGAATGACATCAGTTGTAAATGGTCATTGGCATCGTTTTTCCATCGATGCCGATCAAGGCGATGCTAATGGCAAACAAATTGAAATTGGCATCGATTTTAAACTTATGCCAATATTCAAGAAGTGGCATCGATTACAACTGATGCCAATATGTGCAATTGGCTTCGGTTGTAAAACGATGCCACTGTACCGATGCCATCGGTTTCAACCGATGCCATTGTTGCAAAAGTAGCATTGATCTATATCGATGCCAATTTGACTTACATATGATTGTCATCGATGCCACTTTCACTACACTGGCATCGAATGCCCTTAACAACCAATGCCAATTTTACGGAAGAGCTAAAAGTCTTACAGACAACACGAAGCTACTGAAGGAAAAAAAACAAACGAAACTGAGAGTTATATTATGAAGTGTCAAGAATTATATTATGAAGTGAGAAATTAGGTCAAGTAATTGTGTAATTAAGAAAATTTGTGTGCATTAACTGATTACCTTACCTTGTACTCTGTAGGTTGATTAACGTTGGAGAGAACAAACCAATCGATAGCGTGAGCGGAGCTACGTTTTACAGTTACCTTGTAGGTTGATTACGTTCTGTAGGTTGATTACCTTGTAGTTGTAGGTTGCTGGAAAGGTGATTAAAGAAAGCAGTTACAGTAGAATTGAGAGTTTGTGAAGGTGAGGGGTGTATGAGGATTTTGTGGAACGTGTTACATTTAAGTAGGAGGGTTTAGTTTGAATAGTGTGAGGGTTTAATTTGAATAGTGTGATGGGAGCTTAGGCTGCTGTGTGAAGGGAGCTTAGGCTGCTATTGGAACAACCCATAAGATTTGGGTTGCCTGTTTATAGGAAATTTAAACCGTAAATTTAATCCTATCAAACCGTTTTTATAGAGTTAAGAGTAAAGCGCTGAAGTTCGACTCGTATTTTGAAATGAATTGAATCTAAAATGACTCATTAATATTAGGGTGACACTTAGACCTGGGACAAATGTCCCGACTCGAATAAGTCAACCCGAACCTAACTCGACACCCGAACGGATGACTCGAAGTTGACCTGTAACCCGAATTGATTCGGGCTAACACGAAAATGACTCGACTATTATTAAAGAAAACAAGTCGATATCCGTTAAAAAATTGAAAATAGCAAACACGAAAAAGACCCGAACCTGAAATGATCTAGTTCGACCCGAAGTCAACCCGATTTTAATAAACCAAAGGTGGTCTGACCTGAAGCCGACCCGACCCAAATTCGACCTATTGACCCGTTTTGTCAGGTCTAGACTGACACCCGACCTAACCCGCTTAGATAGTTGAGTACTTAAGTCAATGAAAGTCATTAAAATTATACGAAGTAATACATCGATATTTAAATATTATAGTTAAAATAATACTTTCAATTATTAATTACGTTATTTTAAATTTCAAATATTATAGAATAAAAGAGTTTTTACAATTTCAATATCATTTAATAATTAAATAACTATGTAATTAATGTAGTTTTAATATTAATTTAAAAATAAGTAACTAATGAGTATTCCGTATTACATTAGTATTAAAACAAATACTCCGTATTATTTAATACAAAAAAAATGTTTTGACTTAAAAAGTGGTAATAACTAAGGTGTCAGAAACTATTTCTGATGCTGGTTATGACATGAACTTGATTCAGGACTTGTGCAACACGACTTGTATTTGACCCGACCCGACCCATGTCCAACACCCGCGACCCGTTTGATAAGTATTAATTTATGCCATCGATTGTCATATATATATAAACCTAATATTAAAATCTTGACCTGATGAAGTAAACCCGAACCCGAAAATAGACCAAAAATATACATATGAATTATTAACCGATCGAACACGCGATATCAGTAACCTCAAGTCCTCAATAGTATCTGAAATCTGTCTCAATCCAAATCGAATTGAGTTCAATACTAATAATTGAATGATAACTAAACTTGCTTATTTCTGAATGTATAGGAGCTGAACTAGTAGAACTGAATTAAAAATAAGGTTATTTCATGGGAATAATATCAACTATGTGTGCGCTTCTTAAAATAATCCAAACTATACGTAATCTCATTTTAATATGAACTACGCATTCAGTAATCTCGCTTTGTTATGTATGAAATTATGACTTGCTATTACAGGTCATAGTGACTTGTTCTAACTTTCTAGGATTTTATTAGGTACGTTGCAGTCATCGTGAAAGCCAAAATAACAATAAAAACTTTTTTTTCATAGCTTCTATAAGACTAAATGGAAAGGAAATGGAAGATGAATTTTTGTTTTTTTTTTTTCAATGGCCGAAAATGAATACCAAATGTGAATAAGAAGAAGAAGAAGAGTTAGAGAATGAGTTGAATAAGGAAGATTCAACAAGTAGCCGGTCATTCATAGCAAGCCGAGGTTAATGAAGACATAGTTCGTATTAAAATGAGATTACGTATAGTTTGTACTAATATAAGAAGAACACGCATAGTTGGTATTATTCCCATGAAATAACCCTTAAGAATATTCATTATACGAAAAATCTCATATTTTTAGTGTTTTTTTCATTTTTTAATTACTAATGATATTATAAACTATTGTATTCAAATATAAAAGTTTACGATACCTTTAAACTAAATTTTAGTGGTTATATAACTAAAGAAAATTATGATCGACATGACAAACGGGTGAACCGGGTCGGATTTGGGTGGTGTACGCTTCGTGTCGTCCATTAGCGAGTTATAAGAATTCGGCTGGTGTCGGGTCATTTTCGAGATTGTTATTTTCAACTTTTTTTTTAGGAATATCAACTCTTTTTCTATAATAATAGTCGGGTCAGTTTCGGGTTAGCTCGGGTTGATTGGGTTACGGGTCAAACTTGAGTCCGTAATCTCAACCATATTGATAAATTGGATACCTCTAGGTTTTCGAATTATAATTAGGGAAGAAATAAAGTTGTTATTAATTTTAATTACAGAGAAAAAACAGTTATATTCTCTTAGTCTAAGGGTACAAAATGGATATGTAACACCCGCTATTTTATTATTATAAAACCGACTTCTGTTACGATTATATCGTAACTCTATACTCTATTCTGTCAATTTCGATATCTATTCCTATTTTTATTTTTATTCTTTTAATTCGAGTTAATCCGATTTCTCGGTAGACCCACATTTTATTTTACAATTTCTTTTTACGAACACTTTTATACCAACCCGTAAATTATTTTGGACCCGAACCGAGTCCAATATTAAGTCTTTCGGAACCAGCCGATAGTTGGCGACTTCTATTTATTCTGTAATTTAATTAGTCCTAGTATCTACTCCTACTCCAAGTTTACGTAGGATTAGTTGGAATCGAGTTTGCAGTCAAACTCTCAACCTCTTTTTATTTGTTGCTGGTGCATATTAAGAAGCATATGAACGTTCTTCTTCCTCTCTATTTTTCAACCGTGCACCATCTCTAATCTACCTCACAAAAATCATCCTTCGTTCTTGCTCTTCTTTCATCATCTTCCGTTCTAAACTCAGGGTAATTTAATTACTCTTAATTCCCGTAGTCCTTAATTTGTAGAATAGTTTTTATATGGTTGTAACACCATATATGTGTACCGTTTTGTAGGCTATTTGGAGGATCCCGAGGCAGACGAGTACATTGTCGATTCAGATCTCGAAGACTAACAAGGTAACAATGATGGCACGACTCGGTATTGCGTGATGTATATGTCGTAGTTGCTTGTAGTAATATTTAAAATCGTATTTTTACTAATAGACATGTTTTACTAAATTATTATGATAATAGTTTTAATCGATTTCTCACATGTTGTTTTTATCGTTTTAATGTTACAAATCGCATGCTATAATTTGTCGTGCATCGAATCTACTAAATTATTATAAGGCCGAGACTAAAACATACAAATAATAATTTATCACTTAATTTTCGTGATTTTTAGTATGAAATACCAAATTGGAAGTTTTATTGTTTTTAACATAATTACAGCATGTTTCAGAATCAATTAGTGTTTTTGTACGATTTTTACTCATGTTTACAGATCTTATTTTCAAAATTTTTAAAAGAGACTAATGTTTATTTTAAGTCTATTATACGCCTGTTAAATTTCGTAAATTAATTCCAAGTACTTTCTTCACAATAAATTGTTTATGAAACTGTGACGGATTAGTTCGCGAATCTGTCAGTTGTTGTAAAAACTAATTTAAAACCTATGATAAACTTTGATTTTAATTTTTATAATTTACGTACATTAACCTTAAAGAGTCTAGTTAATTTTTCTAATTGAATTTGTTTTAAAATAAAATATTAAACGTGTTTTATTAAAGAAATACTATAGGGTGTCGGATTCTAATAGTTTATAAAACTACGAATAAAAACCCCTTTTAAGTTAGAAATTTCGATTTTCTCCAGAAACGAAAGTTGTAGTTAAGCCATTAAAGTTTTCAACCTCACTAATCTTACGTCGTTTTGATTTTTAATGATTTAATTATGAATTTTATAGTAAGACAGTGCAAATCTGAAAAATTTGTAAATTTGTAATTTATTACTTTTAATTACTTAAACTCCAACCTTTTTAGAAATAATTATGATTTTTAATATCTTTGACTTTTAATCATTAATTATACATTTATCTAATAAATATAATATTTATGTCTCAAGGCCTAATATTAAATATTTTATGTAATTCATATTTTAACGATTTCTAATTATAATAACACCTATTTTGGAAAGTTACTATTTGAAGAAAGTTTCTATCTTTGAAAGGTTACTATTTTGGGAATATTTAAGATATCTTTGAATAAAATACTTATAATGGTTTGAATTTGGAATAATGTTGGAAATGAGAATGTACAGTATATAAGTCTAGGATATGTTGTTTGTTGTAATCAGCTACATGGTCAGTGTATTTGCGTCAGGAATACATTGATTGTCGAACTGGGTATCGTTTATGCTCAGGAGTCATGCACATGTACTTAGGCTAGGACCTCGCTGAACGCAGTCCTATTATAGTTTGAGTTGTTGGTAAGAGGGCTTAGGAGTCGCTTCGTGGGCACTGAGTTCCTTAACTAGTGAGTGGGCTTAGGAGTCGCTTTGTGGGCACTGAGTTACTTAACTAGTGACACTTCGGTGTTGTTTGACATATCTCTAGTAGTAAAAGTTGTACTGATCATCGGTTTTAAATTCCATTATTCGTTTTGACGCCGTCAGGCTACTGAATTGTGGTTGTTATGTTTAACATGGCAGGTTATCTGTTTTGCGGGATCGGGTTTAAGCTAGCGAGTAGTCATGATCCTACTCATTTATATTATTTTTAATATTGTTTCTATGGATTGCTTTACCGGATTTTGGAAATTTTATTTTCGCCCTTTTTAGGAAAAGTGGCATTTGTTTCAGACTTACCTTTTTGATCATACAATAATCTATTAGACATCAATGTGTTTCAATCCCATCGACAGTGATTCCGCCACTGTTTTGCATTAGAATTTCTAGGGGATTACAGGATAATCATGTGAAAAAAGTACTGCGTCAAGTAAAATTGGTATTGCGAAGAGTAACAACGTTACATTAATCATATACCAATTAATACAAAATGAATTCATTTTTATTTTAACAAGCCAGGATAAAATATTAGGTAGGACCGAAAAAAGCATACCAAGTATCTTGAGAATAACAAGGATTAAAATTAAAAGTGTAATAAAGAAAGTAAAATATAAAAAATTTACACCGTAATTAACTAAAGAGAGGAAAGGAGTTGAGCGAAGTAATAGGGCGTACGCCCTATGGTGATTAAAGAAGGAAATAAAAACTGGCATTGAGAATCGAACACATGCCTAATTAAGTAAGGATCACCTACTTTTCCAACATTAACCAACTAAGACATGGAAGCTTGATGCATCAATACCTCGCTAAACAGTACATAATCTTTACAAACTACCCCAGGCCAACGCCCAGTCCGACCTTAATGTAGCTTCGTCCGTGGTAACTACTTTCAAAGAAATAAAAATTGGTATCAGTTATAATTTAATAACAAATGACACTATTACAAAACATTAGCATCGATTTTGATTCAACAATCCATGCCGATAAAATTGGCAACAATTTTTTTTTTTGGTAAAGTGTAAATATTATTATTAAACACTAAACGATCGTACATATATCGGAGAAACACTCCACTTCATCTTACATCAAAGATTAGCTTAGTTTTCTAGGAGTCGATCTATCCAATTCTTATCCCTTGTTTGGAGTGGGCCTTTGATTTGATTCTGAACCCGCTTTCTAATATCCATTTTAATGTCTACAGCGCATTTCTTCGGGTGTTTAATAACATTGTTAGGCCTGCACCAGTTTCTTTGCATCCACACATGGTACATAGTAGCATTAATGATGCCATTAATAATGCCCGTCTTTAGCCTCGAGTCTCGTCTATTCAGCCTCCAGGTTGTCACGTCTTTTTCCGGGATCTGAATTAGCATCCATCGCTTCAGTTCTTCCAAGATCAGCCTGCTAAATTCACATGAGAAAAAAAGATGCTGTAGTGATTCCTCCTCCTGTTTACAGATGCAGCATAGCGAGCCCGGAACGATTTTCAGCCTGTGCAGTTTGTCCATCGTATTTAGTCCCCGCTGCTGCACCAACCACGCAATAAAACTGTGTTTCGGAATGGACCATTTGGTCCAGACCAGGTGGTACCATTCTACATTCTGCGTGGGAAGCTTAAGCCACTTATAACCCTTCTCGATAGTGTAGCTTCGCCCAGGGTTGTTGCTCCATTCTTTTTGATGATAGGCCTGCTGAAATTCAGTCGTGAGCTTACAGACTTTCCTCCATATCCAGCTTACGTCAGCGGAAGGTCGGTATTCCTCCCAACTCCTTCCTTTCAGGTATATAGAATGTACCCACTTGACCTAGAGTTTATCCGGACATTCCTTCACCCACTATACGAGTTTACCAACCGCTGCTTTGTTCCAGATTAGATCGTTCTTGAGTCCTAATCCTCCTTCCTTTTTTTGCGCACAGATCTTCTCCCACGCGACAGTGGGTGTCCTGGTATATTCCGTTCCCCCGTCCCATAGGAAATTCCTGCATATTGCTTCAATTTTTAGAATCACGGCTTTAGGCAAGATAAATATCGAGGCCCAATACGTGTGTAAGGTCTTGAGAACAGCTTTCACAAGGATCAATCGTCCGGCATAAGACATCTTCTTGGCCCCAATAACCCGAATGTAATTGGCAACAGTTTCAATATAACATATGATGGCAATATGTTAAAGAAAATTAGCATCAGTTTTGGTTTAGAAACTGATGCCAAAAAAAAATGGCATCGGTACCAGCGAATAATTGATGCCAAAAAAATAAAAATGGCATCCGTTCTAGCAAACCACTGATGTCAGTTATTTTTTTGCATATAATAAACAAAATTGGCATCGATTCTAATCTAACTAACGATACTAAGCCAAAAAAATAAAATTGGCATCAGTAGCAGCGAACCACTGATGCAAAAAAATAAAATAAAATGGCATCGGTTCCAATGAATTACCGGTGCTAGTTATTTTTTTGTATATACTTAACAAAATTGGCATCGACGGTAATCTCACAACCGATACCAATAATCTAAAATTGGAGTCATCTAAGTTAACAACCGATGCCAATTATAGAAAAATAACAAATAGCATCGATTCTTAAGTCATGGCCGATGCCAATTACACTTTAAATTGCAATTGGAATCGATTTTGTTCGAACTGATACCATTGTACCGATGCCATTCGCTTGAATTCATTAGTGTGAGGACTTACATATGGTATAAAGTGAGGCTAATCGGGTAAGAAGGGGCAAAACGATTTGAATATGTGGAGGTAAAAGCCAAGCTAGTCCAACCGTAACCAAACTAAACTCATTCCATTCTTAACCAACTTCAATCAAAGGAATAAGTAGTACCAAGCTTATTATTAATACAAATTTTCATAACTTGCTTCGCACCAACAACTACGAAAAATAGAGAAGTCAATCCTTTTTTTCATAGCAAAAACAAATTCCTTTTTCTTGTTTCACTTCATTTTTTTTCTTTTCTTTTCAACTATGTCCTTTCTTTTTCTTTTCTTTCATTTGATTTTTTTCTCAATTCATTCATCATTTTTTTCAATTCCCTTCTCCAAACAATATGATATGGTACCAAATTTCACCCGAAAAAAAACAATTCCGTCTGATTAGCTAAACTAGCTTGACTAGGGTAGACAAATATGGCATGTAGTTAATAAGCGGGTTAAAACAAGTCAAATTATGGTTATGTGAAGTTCATGGGAATAAGATAAAAAAAGGGGATTGCCTCTTCTACATGTGCTAAAATCACAAACCAAACGCATACAGGTATTTAAGAGACGAATGTCATGCTTATGCAATTTGATGCTACATGTCTCATAAGGAGTGCTACTCTCAACCTATATGAAACTGATCATGGATGTCATTAGTTTAAGGCTCTAAGTCTCACAATATAAGTAGCTTACTCGACAACAGGTCAATTGACTCATTTGGCATTCAAAACATAATCAACGACAAGATTCAAGAAATACTAAACTCAAATAACGGAAAATAAGTGTCATTCACAAGAAAGAGCAAAGAACTAGGGAAAAGCATGCGACAAACGCAATGTCCTCATCGCCGACACGACTCGATACTAAAACACACAAAAAGACGGAAAAATTAAATAAAAACGTTTTTTTTAAAGAATAAAAAAAACACAACTAGGGGTGTTCAAAAATTACCCCGGACCGGCAAACCGGACCGGACCAGACCGTAAGGTCCAGGTCGGTCCAGACCGGGGCACGTACCGGTCCGGTCTCCAGGCCCCAAAAAAGTTGGTAACCGGTCCCCGGTCCGGTCCACACTTTAAAAAAAATATCAAATTTAATGTATTTTTACGGTCCGGTCCGGTCTTAAGAGGATCCGGTCCGGTCCGGGTTTCTTTGTCAACCGGTCCGGTCCGCGGGTTTGGGTTTTTTGGGCTTCCGGTCCGTGGGTCAAACCGGTCCGGTCCGGTCCGGGTTTGGACCGGTGAACACCCCTACACACAACACAACAAATATTCCCCCAAACCAAATTACACAATGTCCTCATTGTGAACCATGATGTTAGAATTAGGACAAAAAATATAACAGGGTAAGGAGGAAAAGCAAAAAGAGTAAGAGAAGGTACCGACAAAATATGTACTGCAGATAAGTCCCCAAACCAGCAACCAACCGGGACTAAGAATCAGACTCGTACCCATCAATGTCATAATCATCATCAGCAGCCTTAGGACTCGATACAAGATCCACGAACTCACGACCAACATGTCGGGACTCATCAGCGAAAGTAGTACCTCCATGCAAAAAAAATCATGGCAGGAATAGGCATCATCGTGTCCATAGTAGCTGACACCGTGATCATAGTCATACTGCAGCCCGAAGTTGGACTGACCAAGAGGAGGTGGAACGGTAGGTCCTCGAAATGAACCGTCAGGACTGAACCAGGAGGGTAAGTGATCAGTCGGCTGTAACTGACCCTGCTGGTAAAGCTGTCGGAGGTGTGGAAAATAGGCTCGCTGTTGGTCGATAGATCGACCGCATCAAATGAAGCATTTCCGTATAACCCGGCTGAGGTTGAAAATAGGTACATGTAGGTGGAACAAATGGCCTCTGATAGGGTGGAGAAGGAGCCTGCTGCTGCGGTGGCTGACGTGAACCTGAACCTTCACCTTGTTCAAAGTGGTGCGACCTCGGTTACCCTGTGGAGTAGCTTCGGGGGTAACAGTGAGTAAGTAACTAGGTGCGGCAGGAGGTGGGATATCATCGACTGGTGGATGCTGCCATAGCTCTGGTAAAGAAGGATCGGGAAGAACACGAGATTGACCAGGAGCAAAGTGCCATAAATATTTATTATCAGCATTCACAGAAAACCAACCTGCAGGAAAATCACTAGCAGTATACACAGTTTCTGATGAAATAGGCACCCGGTTCATCTCATCAAAAGTACCTCGTAGTAGAGTCCGGGCAAGATGAGTTATCAATCCTCCACCATTAATTGACTTCAAGCGACCTACTTTAGTAACAATCAAACCAAAATGCTTCATAATAAGAGCAGAAATATCTAGGTCAAATAAGGGTTGGGATTTTACATTAAGAGCCATCCCGATCATCTCAGTTTCAATTTTGGTCACGGTGCCATGTTCGTGACGACCAAAAATCGACTCGGAAACAAATCGTTGCCAAATACGAATAATAGGGTGTTGAATGGCCTGACAAGGGACACGCTTAAATCGGGCTGGCAAAATTGACCTGTAAGACAATCCCAAAGTAGCTGACGATTAAAACAATCGGGGGCGCTCAAAACATTACCGGAATCCAAGCCAAAAGTATCCCTGAATAGTCGGAGTGGGATGGTATGAGTCTGATTTAGCAACCTAAATGTCATCGTAGCAGTAGCATCATTATACTGAAAACTGCTAAAGAATTCAAGGGTTAAGTCTTTATAGGTGGGTAGATTCATATTAAACAGACCACCTATACCAGTACCATCAAAAAACTGCTCCATCGACTCATTGAGACCATAGTGACGCAGTAGAGCATGACTAAGAAATCGAGTATGTGTTACCGGTTTGGAGGCCATTACAAGGAAGAGTTCTCGCTGCCTTGCCGACTCAAAAATAATGTGCTCATACCCGGATACTGGCGGGAATTCTGGTGGTGATGGCGGAGCCTCCGATGATTCCATTGCACGTTTCGCCTTTTCTTTCCGAACACCATGATGATGAGAAGTAGAAGATAAGTGGTTAAGGTGATGGGTAAAGGGAAGGTGGGAGGAAGATGATGATTAATGTGGAAGAGGGATTTTAAGGGGGTTTTGTTGTGGAGAGGGGTGGGAGGGGTTTAGTGAGGGAGAGTGAAATGAGAGAATGAGGGGGAGGGGGGGGGGGGGGGGGGTGAAACTGAATAAAAAGGACCGTAAACCTCATCCGCCCGCTGAACCGACCGGTTCAAACTCGTACCGCCCGGTTTGCATTTGTACCGAGCGGTTCGAATTTGAACCGATCGGTTTGTCTTCGTACCGCTCGGTTTGCATTCGTATCAAGCGGTTCACCTGTCGTGCCTGCAGATTTTGCTTGCACCGAACATTAGTACCCTCCCTTACGTTCACTCAACAATAAAACAAAAGCTAACACATGAAAAAGAGAAGAAATTACAGAGGTTATACACACGGGTTGCCTCCCGAGAAGCGCTGGTTTTTACGGTCCCGCTCGACCGAAATTACCTCAAGAGGAGGAAGGAGATTGTAGGTAAATCACATCGATATTACCTACGATTCCATCTTCATGATATAGCTTTAATCGGTATCCCTTGGCCATAAATACTTCTCCCGATTCACTTTGCACTTCGATTGCTCCCGATTTTCTGACATTGGTGACGGTGTAGGGACCGGACCATCTAGACCTTATGTAGAAAAGACGATAATTATGTATCAAAACTTTATCGCCCTCCTTGAATTGCTTCGGGAGAATACGTTTATCATGCTACTTCTTTGTGCGCTCCTTGTAGACTCGGGAACTCTCATAAGCACTTAGACGAAATTCGTCCAATTCATTCAATTGGAGCAACCGCTTCTCACCACTCAGAGTCGGGTCAAAATTAAGCTTTTTTACCGCCCAAAAAGCTTTATATTCTAACTCGACGGGAAGATGACATGCCTTACCATAAACTAATCGATAGAGAGATGTACCGATGGGTGTCTTGTATGCGGTGCGATAAGCCCATAATGCATCGTCTAGCTTGGCACTCCAATCTTTTCTAGATTTAGAAACTACCTTTTCGAGAATTGATTTAATTTCTCGATTAGATACTTCCATTTGGCCCGCTTGTTTTAGAATGTAGACACCCAGATTTGGACCTGGTGGCTGCAGAGGCGCCCAACAAATATCCGATGACGATAGGACTGCAACGCGACGCGGGTTCGCGATATTTTAGATAGTTTTTCTATAGAATGGATCAAATAAATTATTCGGGCAAATTAAATTAAAATGATGGCAACCTTAGTCGTGTGTTACGGTCGCGTAGACACTAATTAGAGTCAATTCCGACACCGGGACCCCAAGTCGGTCCCGAAACTCGAACCGAGTCAGCACCGCGGTAAGCGAACCTCGGGACGAACACCCGAGGCCCACTAACGTTCACGGCGCTAGGTCAAGCCGCGGGAGCCTTAATTCCCCAAGTAACAAATTATCCTCCTCCCTCTCGGTTTTGGAAAGTATCAAAACCATATCCTCAAAATCCCAACCACACCACCTGGCACGCCTGGGTCTCCCCGCGCCCAGACCCAGGCGCCTGAGTCTTAGTACGCCCCAGCTCGGGCGCCTATATGGGCGACGAGGGCCAAAAACACCTATAAATACCCCCCTTCACACCCTCATTTCGACACACAACATTCAATCTTCTCTTCTCCCTCTAAACTCTCGCTAAGGGCTCGCTCTCCAACATCCGAGGCAAACGATCCACTCGATCGTAGTTCCGATAATAAAGCGACATCAACGCTACTCCTCACTTTCGAGCACTCCGCTCGATACCGAGGTGCCTGTGATCGACTAGCTCAAAACTAGTACCCAAGTTCTGCCAGATTAGCCGCAAAACTAGTCCTTGGCAACGAAGCTCTGCCAGAATAGCCGCAGGAAGCTCAAGCGGTAACGGAACTCTGCCGGAATAACTGGTCAAGCTAGGAGGATCCGCCTATCGAAGTCGTATCGTCACTAGGTTTCCATCTAAACAAAACTTTCCATATTCGCACTTTCTATTATTATGCACTAAGACAACATTATATGTGGGCACTAGGCCCACAAACATCTACTAAAATACGTAACGTCCCAACTTCAACCACAAACACTAAAACACACTAAATAGACCCGAGTAATTCTGAGATCCATTCTCAAGCTATCTATGCATTGTGTCCCGTTTAGTGTATACACCGAGGGTGCAACTCCTCACTATGTGATTTACTTACATTCCCATTTACAGTTTTTCGTATGATTTATTGCTTTTATGACCTTATAATCGCATGCTAAATCACCTAAAACAGAATTCAAAACGTAAAACAACTAAAATTGAACAAAGTGATGGTCGGGTTCCGTATTAGTCTCGGTGCTCGCCTTATTAGGTTCGACGCATCCCTATTAATACCAAACCGACGCATCTTAAGCAGAATACCAGGTAAGGTATACCACGAGAATGACTAATATCCGTATTATCGCGCTAAAACTGATTTGCTAATACGTATAATACTAGTACTTTCTACTCTCATACGTGCATCTTTTCATGGCCTGCTTGTCACGTGGAATCGCATGCAAAGAATGTAAACACAATTACTTTGATGACACAAACTTACTTGTCCTTAAAACAACCGACATAGCAAAAGGTTTAGGATGTTACAATACTTCCGCCACAACAAAAGAAATAGGATATCAGCCCACCGATTGATTAGTAGTGGCCGCTATAGTGCGGGCGGGATTGGGTGTTGATGTCTATCGGATGTTGGCTTCCCAATACGTACCCTCACCCCTTACTCAGAATCCACGGTTTCCGGATGTCCGAAACCATTGACAATGAGAGTCATTCCAGGCATGGAGTGCTTAAGGGTACAAGTCTTTATCTTTAGGTCCCGTGCCACTCAAATTTGAGCCGCCAAGGGATCAAAGTTGACTTAAATGGTTTCCGAGTCCCCATAATTGACTCGGTGGCGACTCCACAAATCAACGACAACTTCAGTTCACTAAAAAGGCCGCCTTACCAAACAAAACGGCCTTTAAACATTTACAACCACGACTCAATCGATTCCTAAACGGAAACACGGGTGCCTCCACCCGTCTAGTACTAGTCCGGATCGTCATCTAAATCGAGGTCCGACACTTCGCCCCGTACGCGAGATCGGACCGACCCCCGGCAGAAAGGGGGCCGCGTGGGTGATAAGTGTAGTTTGTAGTGCATATCTTGTTGTATTTGGTCTTGTTTTCCCTTGTGAAATCGCTCGGCTAGTTTAGAGCGATTTCGGGGCTACTTATACTTCTTCTAGCACGTTTTAGGTTCCCGAGACCATTCATGAAGAATTGGAACGATTCCGACTCGTTTCATACACTTTTGGAGCCAACGAAGAGAAGGAACGATCACTCGGTGTCTTGGATTCGATCCCGAGACCTTAGGACCCATTCCCGAGCCCCTTAGACTCGATCCCGAGCCCCGAGAATCGATGAGAAGCCCATGAGAAGCAAGGAGGGACCTTAGAGCTCTTATTGGAGGCCTACAAGACCCTTCCCGGGCGGGATAGTGGCCTTCCCGACCGGGAAGGAGTGCATAAATGGAGCAGCGCCTGTTTTGGGGCCGTCCCGGTCGGGACCACTCCGTCCCGGACGGGACCGTACCATCCCGGACGGGACCGTACCGTCCCGGACGGGATGACCCAACTGCTGCGCGTGACTTCTTTTTCTTCCTCCTTCATTCTTGTAACCTTATAAATACTCCTCCCTTGTATTGTTTAAGCATCTTTACATTACCCTAGATTATTTTAGACCTCTCTACAACATTCAAAACCCTAAGTTTAGTTTCATATTAATCTTTAGTTAATCTTAGTTTAACCTAGTTGATTAGTCTTGTATTAAGGGTTTTCTTCAAGAATCATCCAAGATTGACAACCTTGGGAGTTTCATTTGGGTTTATCTTTTCAATACAAGTTCTCATGTTTTTCATATTCTTCCTAGTTTGGTATAATCTTCTTCTCTTCTTTACTTTTAATCTTTGTTAATCTTGCAAGTTTGAATCTTTACATATTGTTCATTGTTCTTGTTTGTTCTTAATGGATGTATGGATTATCATGTTGATTTCTCTTGTTAGTGATAGATTTAGTTTCATAATGTATGAGTAGACTCCTTGTGGGGTTAGTAGGGGGATTAAGTGTGGATAATGGGTGATTAGGGCTTGATTGTGGGTAAAGGTAATTCCTTAGTTGCTAGTCATATATTGGGCACACTATGTGTTTGTTGTATTGCTTGTGTGGGTAGTAGTGGCCAATGCTTCTCATACTTGTGTTCTTATCCTCATTGTTTGACTAATATGTGATTGAATCCTTGTGTTTTGAGTAGCATCTAGCATGAGTGTTCGGGTCTAGTCTTAGACACGAGAGTGCGGACTTGGACATTGGCGCGAGAGCGCAAACCGACCCTAGTAACTAAGAGGCACCTACACCCTTGATTACCCAATCATCCTACCACATTTAAGAACCCGACCTAACCCTACTCTTTCTCTTATTTGACATCCTTCTAGTTAGTCATTATTTCTCTAGTTTCATTGTTTAGTTAATCTTAGTTGTTTCATTTAGTTTATGTCATACATAGTATATTGTTAGTCCATTCTCATCTTCTTCAACCATCATAGTTTATCAATTATAGTCTTCTTTGTGTTTGTTTGTGACTTAGCCTAGTTTTAAGTGGACCTAGTCTAGACATTACATAACCGTCTCCGTGGACATGACCCGACTTACCCTAGCTACCCACTAGGATTAGTTGGTTAATTACTTGACGGTGGGGGACGCGGCGAAACCTTACCATCAATTTGGCGCCGTTGCCGGGGACGGTGCATTGTTTAGACTTAGTTTGCTTATAGCTAGACTTAGTTACCCTTCTTGTGCTCTTCTCCTATCACTTGTGCATATTTTAGTCTTTTTCCTTGTTTTTATCATTTTCTTTCTTCTTTGTCTCCCGTTGTGCTTGTTTATTGTCTTTGCCTAGTGCCCATAAAGCACTAGGTGTTCTTACGTTTGTTCGAGTGTGTAGTGTATGCCTAGGAGGAGAGGCGATTTCTTTCTCTTCAATCCAGAGCCGGAAAGAATCTTTAGAGCCTTTCGCCAACGGACGATTGACCGGGTTAGAATCTCTCAACCAAGTGCTAGCAATACCAATCAAGAACAAGCTCAAGGTTCTGACTTGAACGAGATACCTCGAGAGACGGCCGAAAGGAATTTCGTCAACCCTTTCGGTACTTCTAGTCCTAGTTCTCCTTCTTCAACTACATCAACACCGTCTACACCATCATCTCCCGCATATCCAATCATGCCTAAGTTCTCTTCTCATTCAACCTTCACGGAAGACGTTTTGCCCGGTCCAACCACTTTAGCAGAGGCATATACCGGCAACTTTGTGGCAAAAACGCAATTCATCCAATTGGTCGAAAGAAGTCAATTTAGTGGGTTACCAACCGAAGATCCTCATCAACACATGGAAACCTTTTCGGATTATTGTGATGCTATCTCACAAACGGGAATAACCCAAGACCAAATCCGGTGGGTATTATTTCCATTCTCTTTGATCGGTAAGGCTAAGCAATGGTTCAAGGGGTTAGACAAGGCGACTCTTGGTATTGATACTTGGAAGAAACTAGCCTTAGCCTTTTACCAACAATTTTATCCCCCGGAGAAGACAAATCTATTGAGAGCCTCTATCACGGGATTCCAACAACGTGATGAAGAAAGCCTCTATGAATCGTGGGAAAGATTCAAAGCCTTGATTCGCTCTTGTCCTCACCATGGTCTATCACAATGGTTCCTAGTGCAACAGTTTTGGAACGGGTTATATGAAGACTCAAGGGCCATTCTCAATATGGGATCGAATGGAAGGTTTACCGAGGTGGATGATGACCAAACTTGGTCGAGAATTGAGGAGATGGCGGTGCACAACTCCCAATACTCAAGGCCTAGAAAGGCGAATCGAGGAGGAAGGCATGAGATTGATGCCATCACACAATTAAGCATTGATCTTGGAGCTCAAATAAAAACCCACATGGAATCTATTGACAAGAAGCTCCAAAGCCATTTTGATCAAGGTCAAAGTGCAAGTGCCTCCCACCAACATTCTACTCATCAAGTCAATGCTTTGGGAGTTGTGTCTCCTACACCTTATTATGGGATGTGCAATATTTGCGGGATAGTTGGACATGAGCCTATACATTGTCGAGGTAGTATTGAGCAAGTGAACGCCTTTCAAGCGTTCAAGCAAGGTGCCCCTTATCCTCATATGTTCCAAGCTTCCCATCAAGCTTCCCAACAACAATCTCTAAAACACCGTCCATATGTGCCACCTCCCTTAAGGGACAACAACCAAGGTTATACGGGCAACCCAAGGCCATTCAACAATTTCAAGCAACATAACCAAGGTACCTTCAACAACAATCAAGGGTTCCAACAAGGGAACTTCAATCAAGGCGGTTTCCAAGGAAACCAACACAACCAAGGACATCAAAACTACAACCATGGCAACAATCAAGGCCTTAATCAAGGCAACTCTCATGGGTTCCAAGGAAACCATCAACAACAACAAGCAACTCAAGGTAATCGACAAGAAAGCAAGCCAAGGAGCCGGTCTCCTACTTATGATTATGGCATTCCTCTAGCCATCACCAATACTCCACACAATCAACAATCTCCACCTAGAGATTTCGACATGCAAAAATCTATGTTGGATGTGCAAAAGAGTAACCAAGAAATGCAAAGAAGTCAAATGGAGATGCTAAGAAACCAATAAGAGTTCTTTGCTCATCTTCAAAGGGAGAACATAGCAAGAGATGCTCATATGAAGATGCTTGAAACCCAAATAGCTCAAGTTGCTTCGGGTAGTTCTTCAAGGCAAAAGGTTCAACTACCTTCTCAAGGTGAAACGGCGAAATTTGAGCATGTGAATGCTATTACCACGAGCAGTGGTGCATCTTATGATTCCCCCTTAAACCCGATTGAGCAACAAGCAATGAAAGAAGTTGCATCTCCAACTCAAGAATATTCAAGCTTGGGAGATCCAATGGAGGAGCAAGTTTTGTGGGAGATTGAGAAACCCCATGAAGACAAGCTTCCCCCACTTCAAGGAAAAGACAAGGGTAAAGGGAAAATGTCAATTGAAAAGTCCAACCTTAATGAGCAAGACAAGGTGCATATCAAGTTGCCTTTCCCAACAAGGCAAATGAATACCAAGCTGGATGTTCAATATGACAAGTTCCTAAACATTGTGAAGAAATTGGATGTGAGTGTCCCATTTACCGAGTTACTTACCCAAATCCCGGCATATGGAAGATTCATGAAAGAAATCTTGGCTAGGAAGAGATCCATCGACAAGGAAGAGACCATAGCGTTCACAAGAGTGGTGAGCGAGCTTATTCAAGGTTCTGCGCTTCCCAAGTTGAAGGATCCGGGTAGTTTCTCGATCCCGTGCACCATAGGCAACTTCAAGATTGAGAGAGTACTATGTGATTTGGGTGCGAGTGTAAGCATCATTCCCTATTCCATTTGTGAGCGACTTGGGATGAAGGAGCTCAAGTGTACTTCCATTACACTCCAAATGGCCGATAGTTCACTCAACCGACCATTAGGGATGTTAGAGGATGTGCCAATAAGAATCGGAAAGTACTTCATTCCGGTCGACTTCCTTGTACTTGACATGCCGGAAGATGCTATCACTCCCATTATCCTTGGGCGCCCATTTCTACATACCGCCGGTGCCATGATCGATGTGAAGAATGGTAGGATCACATTTGAGTTAGGCGACGAGAAGCTCGTGTTTGACCTCCAAGGCAACACCTCGCCTACTAATGATGAGTCTTGTAAAATGATCCACGCCATGGAAGGCATCGATCTAGGGGATGAGTCGGGAGAAAGCTTGAAGAACAACTTCTATGGAATTGAAGATGATGATTCCGAGCTTGGGGCGGATGAATGCCCATATCATGATGTTGAGGAAAAATTGCGAGACAAGAAGAAAGATGAGCCTCCCTTGAGGCCATATGAAGATAGATGGACGTTTGGGTATATACCGAAGGATCGAAAGTACAAGTTCAAGCCATTGAACTTAGTAGATCGGGATGCCCCGGGAACGTCGAGACAAGGTTGTGAAGAACCTTGTAGTGTGGATGGTTACACCACAAGCTTGATTGAAGACTTCGCAAGAGCCTTCGATTTGTTTCTTCGTGCCCTTGATGGCGATGGAATTGGTTATATTGTTGTTGAAAAAGAATTAAAGAATGCACCATCCTTGGTTTGACGGAGTTCCAAAAGAACCGTCTCATTGTATATATCTCTTTCTTTTAATTCTTTTGAGTTATGTGAATTACTTGTAATTTGGTATTTTGATGAGTGATGTGAGGGAGGGATTTTGATGAATGTTTTGAGCTTGTTTGTTAGGTGTGAAGTGAGGATGAATCTAGAGAGGAGTGGTTATTGATAGAGCTTGGATTGTGAGCAAGGGAATTAGTTTTTGAAGCTTTGGATAAGCTTTTAGGGTTATGGAGAGTTAGAAGACTCTTCCCGGCCGAGAAGAGAGCATCCCGACCGGGAAGGATGTGTCTTCCCGACCGGGAAGGAGCCATCCCGATCGGGATGAGTGTACCAAGAATCGAGCTTTCTGGAGTGTATTCCCGACCGGGACGAGATCTTCCCGACCGGGAAGGGTGGTTCGTCCCGACCGGGACCGTTCATCCCGACCGGGATGGTCCCCTGCTCCACATTTTGCCTCTTCTTCGACATTCAAGCCCACCCAACCATTTTATATCCCCTTCCAACCTCCCTACCTATCCTTATGCATGTCATATGACCCCTACACTTCATAGACCCTCATTTATCTCATTCTCTCTTCAATTTACACCGAGATTCACATCAAATCCCACCTCCTCACACCATTGCAAGCCTTTGTACTTCAACCATGGAACCGTATCAAGAATGAAGAGGAATAACAATGACAAAGACTAGCTACGTGCCGATATCGAACTATGAGACGATGGAGCGAGTGAGTTGCTAACCGATTGGTACGACAACTATCCTTTCTTTTCCGTCTTTTATTGCTTGTCTTCCTTTGAATGTTCCCTTCCACTTTTGTGTCATGGTGGCCCTCGGGGCCTTGGTAGACATCGCTCCCGACTCTCGATGACGTGACTATATCGAGAGTCATTTCAAAATCAAATTTACAAGTATTTTCACTTTTTCTTTGATTTTACTTTCTTTTTAGGATTTAGTCGGATTCGGGCGGAATCCGGGCTAGGTGACTTGATTACACCTATCCCTCCCCTCCCATTTCCTTTTATTTCTTTCTTTTTATTTCTTCCCCCGTCCATATCGTTTCTCGTCTCGGCCCATGGTGACTTGATTACACCCCGGCCGGACACATTCTACCCTTTTCTCCGCTTTATTTTTGATTTTTTAGCTTTATTTTCGTAGTTTCTTTTCTTTTCTTTAGTGTCTCCATACACTACGATCGAGCATGAGGACATTGCTCGGTTTAAGTGTGGGGGAGCGATATTCTAGTATAGTTTGATTTTATTTTCGTAGTCCTTTTGAAAAATCTTTAAAAACCCTAAAAATTTGAATTTTTTTCACAAAAATCAAAAAGATTTTCTTTCGTGTGTTTTCCTTTTGTGTCGTTATGTCGTATATATTTGTTGTGTTGTGCGTGTTTTGCCTCCCTTTTTCCTTGTAGGTCACTTAATCACCGTTAACTTTGGAGGGCTTTCAAGACTTCCGGTAACATCTTTATCCCTTTTCTTCTTTATCTCTTGCGGAGTTTGGAGGAGATTTATGATGATGTGTGCTCGCGTGGAGCTTTGTAAAGTTTGATGATGATTTGGTTGCTTATTTGGAAATTCGGGGTGGTGCTTGTTCGCTTTAAGTGTTTGTTTCGTTTTGTCTTGTTTTGTTGCTTTTGCCTCTTTTACTTTCATTTTCGTCGTGTCTTCGTCTTGTGATGTGTAGTTGTGTCTAGTATGTAAAAAAGGTTTGCGAAAACCCGGTTTTGAGGCTAGTGTGCAAGTGTTTACTTTCCCTTTCTAGTAGTATGAATCGAGTCTTGGACTTTAGTCTAGTAGAATGACCCTAAATCAATAGTTTCGTTGGTCCTTTACCTTGAGCCCACCTGGCTTACTAGGGATTTACTACGGGATCTGCATTTTGACCATTATGACCACCCACGGTGTGAAAAGGCCTTGGTTGCCGAGTCCCATCTCTTAGGTGACCATGTTCGGAATTGTTTGATTAGTCCAAGTTTCTCCCCTTTTTGTGGGTTTGAAGGGAAATCGCGACCCCCGACTTACCCATTCCCCAACCTCCTACACTTATCCACAAAATAAAGTTGCAATTTGTTGAAATCTCTCTTTCTTTGTTTCAAAAAGAAATGCCTACAACTCAAATCTAGCCAAAAGGGCAAAGAAAAGAAAATGAAAGAAAATGAAAGAAAGAAAAGGTTGAAGAAAAAGAAAAGGCACAAAAAACCAAAAAGAAAATACAAAAGATGAAAAAGAAAAGGCATAGCAACACAAAAAGCAAAAAATGCAAAAGAAAGAAAAATGCCAAAAGAAAACCGTCTCACAAAAAGAGTCCCCACATCTCAAAAATAAGCCTTTTACCGACTATTACCGTGAAGAGCCTACCAAAGGACCGAGTCCCTAGGAAGGATGATAGCGGTAATGGTCGGTTTTCCCTCATTTTGCAATCATATCCACCTTTTTACTTGGACTAGTTAAGCGGTTTTGGGCATGGGACAACCCTCTTGGCTCATCGCTAAAGGGGGCGGGTTCTCACTTACCTACAGTGTCGACTAACACCGTGGTTCATCATTTTTCCATCCCGCCGATCGTCCCGTAGTACGTTTTTAGAAGGTTAGGAGGACCTAGGTAAGTTACCAACGTTTTTATTGCTTTGTTGTCATACTATTAGGGTTTAGTTCATTTCGATTTGTGTTATTAGCTTGGGAACGTTGTCACTTGCCTTGAGTCCTAAACCAGCGCTTCTTTCACCGCTTTTTAGAGGGAAGCGGTATTTGTTTCTTTTTGGGTGCAACCTTGTGTTTGTTTGTCTGTATGCTTGTTTGTTTATGTGTTTTGTGTCCGGTTGCATCCACAGTTTTGTCGCAAGACCTTCCTTGCCTTGCGGAGTGCACTTTTCCTCTAAGTGTACTCGCGTGAGTTGAAAGGGCGTAGGGTGCGCTAATACCCGCTCGGCTAGTTTAGTAGTTAGTTTGTGCTTACTCGAGGGCGAGTAAGGGTTAAGTGTGGGGGAGTTGATAAGTGTAGTTTGTAGTGCCTATCTTGTTGTATTTGGTCTTGTTTTCCCTTGTGAAACCGCTCGGCTAGTTTAGAGCGATTTCGGGGCTACTTATACTTCTTCTAGCTCGTTTTAGGTTCCCGAGACCATTCATGAAGAATTGGAACGATTCCGACTCGTTTCATACACTTTTAATTTGGAGCCAACGAAGAGAAGGAACGATCACTCGGTGCCTTGGATTCGATCCCGAGACCTTGGGACCCATTCCCGAGCCCCTTAGACTCGATCCCGAGCCCCGAGAATCGATGATAAGCCCATGAGAAGCAAGGAGGGACCTTAGAGCTCTTATTGGAGGCCTACAAGACCCTTCCCGTGCGGGATAGTGGCCTTCCCGACCGGGAAGGAGTGCACAAATGGAGCAGCGCCTGTTTTGGGGCCGTCCCGGTCGGGACCATTCCGTCCCGATCGGGACTACTCCGTCCCGGATGGGACCGTACCGTCCCGGACGGGATGACCCAGCTGTTACGCGTGACTTCTTTTTCTTCCTCCTTCATTCTTGTAACCTTATAAATACTTCTCCCTTGTATTGTTTAAGCATCTTTACATTACCCTAGACTATTTTAGACCTCTCTACAACATTCAAAACCCTAAGTTTAGTTTCATATTAATCTTTAGTTAATCTTAGTTTAATCTAGTTAATTAGTCTTGTATTAAGGGTTTTCTTCAAGAATCATCCAAGATTGACAACCTTAGGAGTTTCATTTGGGTTTATCTTTTCAATACAAGTTCTCATCTTTTTCATATTCTTGCTAGTTTGGTATAATCTTCTTCTCTTCTTTACTTTTAATCTTTGTTAATCTTGCAAGTTTGAATCTTTACATATTGTTCATTGTTCTTGTTTGTTCTTAATGGATGTTTGGATTATCATGTTGATTTCTCTTGTTAGTGATAGATTTAGTTTCATAATGTGTGAGTAGACTCCTTGTGGGGTTAGTAGGGGGATTAAGTGTGGATAATGGATGATTAGGGCTTGATTGTGGGTAAAGGTAATTCCTTTGTTGCTAGTCATATATTGGGCACACTATGTGTTTGTTGTATTGCTTGTGTGGGTAGTAGTGGCCAATGCTTCTCATACTTGTGTTCTTATCCTCATTGTTTGACTAATATGTGATTGAATCCTTGTGTTTTGAGTAGCATCTAGCATGAGTGTTCGGGTCTAGTCTTAGACACGAGAGTGCGGACTTGGGCTTTGGCGCGAGAGCGCAAACCGAACCTAGTAACTAAGAGGCACCTACACCCTTGATTACCCAATCATCCTACCACATTTAAGAACCCGACCTAACCCTACTCTTCCCCTTATTTGATTCATCCTTCTAGTTAGTCATTATTTCTCTAGTTTCATTGTTTAGTTAATCTTAGTTGTTTCATTTAGTTTATGTCATACATAGTAGATTGTTAGTCCATTCTCATCTTCTTCAACCATCATAGTTTATCAATTATAGTCTTCTTTGTGTTTGTTTGTGACTTAGCCTAGTTTTAAGTGGACCTAGTCTAGACATTACATAACCGTCTCCGTGGACACGACCCGACTTACCCTACCTACCGGTTAGGAATAGTTGGACTCTATTTGTTTGCGAGGATCCACAGAAATTCCCTACCATCAGTGGGTAGCCGCCGGCACACGTTGAAAACCGGGCCAGTCCCGCGCGGGCGCACGCGAGCCTCGGGCGGTACGTTGCATAACACCATATTTGCGTAGCAAAGTCTCCAATCTCTTCTCGTGGAAGTGTGAACTCCCATCACTGATAATGGCTCGAGGAACCCCGAACCTAGGAAAAAGTATTTTCTTAAAGAGATTTATGACCACCTTAGCATCGTTCGTAGGACAAGCTACCGCCTCGACCCATTTTGATACATAATCCACTGCAACTAGAATATACCGGTTACCAAAAGAAGAAGGAAACGAACCTTGATAATCGATTCCCCAAACGTCAAAAATCTCGACCTCTAATATACCGGTTTGTGGCATCTCATGTCGTCTATAAATATTACCGGATCGTTGGCAAGCATCACAAGAAAAGATAAATCCTTGAGCATCTTTAAATAAAGTCAGCCAATAAAATACGGATTGTAATACCTTAGCAACGGTGCGAGACGGACCATGATGACCACTGATGGGAGGGATTTGTCGTGAATCCCAACCGTCAAACAAAACCGGCTATGCCTAGTGGGTAGCTAGGGTAAGTCGGGTCGAATCCACAGGGACGGGAGGTCGGACTAAGGTATGCTACGGTCAAGGACTAAGTTCGAGACAAACTATTCTAAGGAGGGGGAGACTAAGGCTAAGCTAGGTCTAAAGCAAGAGAACTATCAAAGGAAACGGGCTAGGATTAGGTCGGGGTCAAAGGGGTAATGGAATGGTCGAAGGAGAACTAGAGGTGAAGGAGGAAGTAGGGAAATCTAGGTAATGCCCGGGCTCTCGCAACTTAGACTCACCTAGAGGTTCCACCTAAAACCCAACTCGGCGATACACAACACAATCGGGGTTACTAGCACGCTATAGGCCTAGGTCGAATCCGGGCTCTCGCAACTTAGACCGACCTAGGGGTCGTCCTCACCGGGCTCTCGCAACTTAATGAGGAGACCGAACCCACAAACAACTATCACCCACAAGAGAAAGGCAAGAAAAACAAGCATTCACAACTACTTAGTCATTCAAGCATTTCAACAAACATGTGCCATGCATCTAACCAAGAGGAAACCCAAATCTTCCACCAACATCTCTAACAAGAGCTAATCTATGATTAACAACTAATTACTGACTAATCTACACTAATCTAATCTAATCTAACCTAAAGTAGTCTAGGGTTTAAGGATATAACATGAGATGGTGTCTTAATACAAGAGGGGGGTATATATAGGGTTACAAATGGAAGGGAGAAGAAAAGAATAGAAGGCGGGGTAGCAGTGGCCCGTCCCGACCGAGACGGGGTGGTCCCGGTCGGGACGAGGTCGGTCCCGGTCGGGATGCCACCTTCCCGATCGGGATGGTCCTCAGACAGCAGCTTCTCTTTTTGCTCCTTCATCCCGGACGGGATGAGTCCATCCCGAACGGGATGAGCCTTGTAGGCCTCCATTATGATCTTTTTGGTCCCTCCTTGGTTCTCATGGGCTTCTCACCGATTCTCGGGACTCGGGATCGGGTCTCGGAGGCTCGGGATTGGGTCCCAAGGTCTCGGGGTCGACTCCAAGGCATCGAGTCATCGTTCCTTACTTTCGTTGGCTCCAAAATGTGTATGTATAGAGTCGGAATCGCTCCAACTCTTCCAAATCGGTCTCGGGAACCTGAAACGAACTAAAGGAAGCATAAGAAGCCCATAAATCGCTCCCAAGGAGCGATTTCACAAGGAAAATGGGACAAAAATACTACTCCTTCCCATTCATTGGATTCCTACCATTTATTGAATATATGTGAGGTATATTTTAATAAAATGGTAGGAATCAAATGAATGGGAGGTAGTACAAAATAGGCACTACAAACGACACTTATCAACTCCCCCACACTTAACCCTTACTCGCCCTCGAGTAAGCACAAACTAACTACTATACTAGCCGAATGGGTATTAGCGCACCCTACGCCCCTTCAACTCACGCGAGTGCACTTAGAGGAAAAGTGCACTCCGCAAGGCAAGTTGGGTCTTGCGACAAAACTGTGGATACAACCGGACACAAACACATAAACAAACACACAAACAAACAAACAAACACTTAGACGGTTGCATCCCAAATAAAAGAAATACCGCTTCCCTCTAAAAGCGGTGAAAGAAGCACCGGTTTAGGACTCGAGGTAAGTGACAACGTTCCCAAGCTAGCAATACAAACCAAGGTGGACTAAACCCTAATAGTATGACGATAAAGCAACAAAAACGTTGGTAACTTACCTAGGTCCTCCTAACTTTCTAAAAACTTACTACGGGACGATCGGCGGAGTGGAAAAGTGAAGAACCACGGTGTTAGTCGACACTGTAGGTAAGTGAGACCCCGCCCCCTTTAGCGTGAGCCAAGAGGGTCGTCCTGTGTCCAAGACCGCCTAACTAGTCCAAGTAAAAAGGTGGAAAACATGCAAAATGAGGGAAGACCGACTAATGCCGCTACCATCCTTCCTCGGGACTCGGTCCTTTGGTAGGATCTTCACGGCAAAAGTCGGAAAAAGGCTTATTTTGAGAGGTAGGGGTTATTTTTGTGAATCGGGTTTTCTTTTGGCATTTTCTCTTTTCTTTTGCATTTTTGCTTTGTTTTGCCAATGCCATTTCTTTTTCTTCTTTTCTATTTTCTTTTTGGCTTTTGTGCCTTTTCTTTTTCTTCATTCTTTTCTTTCTTTCATTTTTTTTCTTTCTTTTCTTTTCTTTGCCCTTTTTTGGCAAGATTTGGCTTTTTGGCATTCCTTTGTATGACAAGAAAGAGAGGAATCAACAAGTTGCAAGTTATTGTGTGGATATGTGTAGGAGGTAGGGTAATGGGTGAGTCGGGGGTCGCGATTTCCCTTCAAACCCACAAAAAGTGGAGAACTTGGACTAATCAAACAATCCTAAACACGGTCACCTAGGGGACGAGACTCGGTAACCAAGGCCTTTTCACACCGTGGGTGGTCATAATGGTCAAAAGTGCAAATCCCGTAGTAAATTCCTAGTAAGTTAGGTGGACTCAAGGTAAAGGACCAATGAACTCATTGATTTAGGGTCATTCTACTAGATTAAAGTCCAAGACTCGATTTACACTACTAGGAAGGGAAAATAGACACTCACACACTAGCCTCTAAACCGGGTTTTCGAAAACGGTTTACACACAACACAACACAACACAAAATAAAGACACGACGAAAACGAACGAAAGAAAAAGAAGCAAAAGCAACAAAACAAGAACGAAACAAAACGAACACATACAAAACAAACACCACCCCGATCTTCCAAACAAGTCTCCAAATCAACCTCAAACTCTACAAAGCTCCACCCGAGCACACCACAACACACAAATCCTCCAAACTCCACAAGGAACAAAGAGGAAAAAGGGGTGAAGAGATGTTACCGGAAGTCTTGAAAGCTTTCCAAAGCTATCGGTGATTAAGCAACCTATAAGGAAAAAGGGAGGCAAAACACGCACACAAAACAAATACACGACATAACGACACAAAAAGGAAAAGACACAAAAGAAAATCTTTTTGATTTTTGTGAAAATTTTCAAATTTTTAGGGTTTTTTGAAGAATTTTTCGAAAAACTAAGAAAATAAACTAACGATACTAGAATATCGCTCCCCCACACTTAAATCGAGCCATGTCCTCATGCTCGATCGTAGGGTGCGGAGAGACAAAAGAAAGAAAAATAAACTACGAAAATAAAACTAAAAATCAAAAATAAAGTGAAGAAAAGGGTAGAAGGTGTCCGGCCGGGGTGTAGTCAAGTCACCATGGGCCGAGACGAGAAAAAGATATGGATGGGGAAGAAATAAAAAGAAGGAAATAAAAGGAAATGGGAGGGGAGGGCTAGGTGTAATCAAGTCACCTAGCCCGGATTCCGCCTAAATCCGACTAAATCCAACAAAAGGGGTGAAAAACTTGTAAATTTTGGATTTTGAAATGACTCTCGATGTAGTCACGTCATCGATAGTCGGGAGCAACCATATACCAAGGCCTCGAAGGCCACCATGACACAAATATAAGGGGAAGGGGAGTAAACAAAGGAAAACAAGCAATAAAAGACGAAAAAGAAAGGATAGTTGCCGTACCAATAGGATAGCAACTCACTCGCTCCATCGTCTCCAATGATCAATAAAGGCACTTTGCTTGTCTTCATCATTGCTATCCCGCTTCGAACTCGATAGGTACGCATGGGAGAGGTAGTAATGGTGTGAGGGAAGTGGGATTCGATGTGAAACTCGGTGTAAAGGGAAGAGAAATGAGGTGAGGGTATGTAAATGAAGTGTAACGGTCATATGACATGAGCAAGGATGGGTAGGGAGGTTGGGTGGGGGTATACAATGGTTGGGTGGGCTCAAATGTCAAAGAAGAGGCCAAAAGAGGAGAAAAGAGACCATCCCGGTCGGGATGGATGGTCCCGATCGGGAAGACACACTCGTCCCGGTCGGGAAGCCACCTTCCCGGTCGGGACGGCACTCCAGCAAGCTCCAATTTTTGCACCTCCATCCCGATCGGGACGGCTTCTTCCCGGTCGGGATGGCACATCCTTCCTGGTCGGGAAGCTCCCTTCCCGCCCGGGATGGGTCTTCTTGACCTCCAAAACCCCAAAAACTTCACCGAAGCTTCAAAAACCGACTTCCAAACTCACGATCCAAGCTCTATCATTATCTACTCTCCTCTAGGAATCAGCTTTCCTTCATACCTATCACAATGAACTCAAATGCAACATCAAATTCTCTCCCTCACATCGCTCATCAAAAATCCAAATGAACAAGAGTTCCACAAAGGCTAACAAACCTAGAAACCAAACTATACAAACATAAACACAAATACAAGCACAAAAGAAAAGAAAAAGAGATATTTACACTAAATACTCTTACCAACAACGCCTCCATAGCCATCAAGAGCTCGAAGGAGTAAGTCAAATGCTCTAGCAACATCTTCAATTAAGCTCACATGGCCGAGCCTAGCTGTGGACATGACGTAGGTCCACCCCGACGCGGCGAAGCGCGGGTTTGGGTAGGCGAATGAATCTCGTGGTAAGATTGTTCTCGGGTTCGAAATTTAAGTCAAAACGGAGTCGCCACCGAATTTTGTGGTTATTCGGAACCATACAAGCCCACTCTATGTCGTCGTGGGCTATACACAAAGTAAGCCCACTTCGATTTGAGAGTTTATGGGGCTTGTCCCTTTGCATTGTTATATCGATACCGTTTACACCGGCTTTCGTATATAAAATGACTCTCGTGCGCCAAGGGTTTCGGACATCCGGAAACCAAAGGTTCTGAGTAAGAGGTGAGGGTACGTGTTGGGAAGCCCAATAAGGACACCCAACCCCGCCCGCACATGGCGGCCTCTACTAAGACATCGTTCGTGTTCGTGTACGCGCGCTAGTAAAATGATTAAATGATATGCAAACAACGTTTTTGAGCTAAGCATGCGAGTTGTTGATTAACTACGTCATTTAATGCATCTTGATTCACGTCAAAGTGATTTAACATGTGATGTTCATTTAAGTAAATAAATGGCAAACATCGAATAATAGAAAACTCGTAAATAAATTACAAATTACACGGGCGGAATACAACCCGGAATTCACAATACAACGAGCAATAAAATAGAATAATCGAATAAGAAATGGTAAACGTTAACTAGCAACGGACCCGTATATAATAAAATATAAACTAGACCGAAATTTGTGCAAATGGACGAACCTTAATTAATTACGCATTATATTGCGTATTAATCAAAGGACGGAGGTTCGAGACCTAGGCGTGGTGCTAACCCGATCTCGAACTTCGATGCCTTGTCCCGACTTATCACCTCGAGAAATGGGGTCTAAATTAATTATGTGTCGGATACGACTAAAGAGTCGTCGACATAAAATTAATAGTGCGAGACCATCGATCAAAGTCGTTTTAAGTGTCGTGATATGCATGAGTTTTGAAAATAGGACCACGTGATTGACTTTACACGTGTCGACTAAAAGTTGTAAAAAATGACGAGGCTCAAATGATGATCGAAGCGCTCGGATTTCTGGGCTAAAGGACCCACTCGACCGAGTCATGGCACGGACTCGATCGAGTGCGTACTCGAAGCAGCTACTGCCCAATTTTTGGGGTGCTACTCGATCGAGTGGCCTATGGCACTTGGTCGAGTGCCCCCTGTACGAGGCATGGCTCGTTTTGCTTTTATGTTTTAAAATTGACGGTTGGTTAAATTAAATACAAATATTGCACGATTTGAATTTAACTTGACCTCCGGTACTATAATCGTGTGTATATACGATTATAATACCGTTGTCGGGATTTTATGAAATATGATATCACGTGATTGAAATTTTGAATTAGTAACGGAATTGCATCCCTCTACGTCACGACATCGGAACTAACCCTTTCGGGTTATGTGATGTCGGTTTTCGTGTCAACGGGTTCCGTACTAATCTTGGAAATGGATCTATACGCGTTCAACTACGAAGGATCGTGATCGTGTTAATAAACGAACCTTTAGAAATTGTTCATCGTAGTCAAACGAGTTCGGATCCGAGTTTTGATATTATTATATATATACACGGTATAGTAATGTTATGACAAAGTGTAAATAACGAAAATTAAATGTTAGATTGTTAGATGCGAAAAATAAATGTTAGATGTTAGAATACGATAATTAAATGTTAGATGTTAGATGTTAGTGTACAGAAATATAAAATGTTAGTATACATAAAATTAAAAGTTAGTATGTACAAAATTAAAGGTTAGTGTTAGTAAATAAAATATTAGTGTCGTTAATACCGACTAATAATAATAGTACTAATAATAATAATAATAATAATAATAATAATAATAATAATATATACATAAATAAACGAAAGAAGGGAAAGGAGAAAAGGGGTTTGATGACACCCTCAACCTACATGCTTAATGGCCTCGGAAACGAACTCGTAGTAGCGGCGTGTGCGCGGGAGTGTCGAGATATGTAGGGTGAGTTAGGGTGTGTTTGGTTAGGGAGAGGATGCTCTCGGGTCTTTGGCGAGTTTTGATCTCGAGTTTGAATATGTGTGTGTGTGACGTCGGTTTATCGAGGGACAGAGACTCGGTTTTTGTGTGCTTTTGCCTAGGGTTGCTAGGGACGTAATATTGTGTAGTATGGGAGAAGTGTAGGGTGAATGTAAGCTAAAGGTGCATCGGAAAAACCTTGTGAAATGCATGGGGGTCATGGGGTATTTATAGGGAGCCCCGACGTTGGGTTACTCGACCGAGTGGCGCGGATGCACTCGGTCGAGTGCTCTCGTGAATGAATCTGGACAGCCTTCTTGACGCTCCACTCGATCGAGTGGGTCAATCCACTCGACCGAGTGGATCAAATAGGATCGAGATATTTTTGGAATGATTTGTTGACTTTTTTGAATGATTTGGTTGTTGTGACTTGATTCGTTTTGTGTATTTGGACATAATGTGAGGCTGGTTCGTCTCGGGATTCGAGTTTGACCGGGTTTTGACTCGGTCGCTAAAAGACGGTTTTATTTCCGGTGACGGTTTTGGCCCAAATTAGTCTCTTTTGACTCGGAATGACCCACTGGGCCTGAATTTGAGGTCGGTTTTGAGAGATTTTCACTCCGCTAAATGCCCACGTCGAATACTATTGATTCCGAGTCCGTATTCGAGCGTATTAAGTCACGTTGACGTCCGATCATCATCGGGTGTTTTGTTGGAGACTGCTATAGACACTAGCAGGCAAAATGCGGGTGTCTACAGAGCCCCCACTCTGACTGAGGCTTGGACAAGGCGAAAGTCAGAGTAGCTACCAGGCCAATCGAGGATTACGACCTGGCAGCCTTCCGGTCGGGTCGTTTATAGTCCAGTGGACTCGCGTGAAGGGCTCGCCAGCCATAAGCAGAGGGTCATACCTGTCCTGATGATGATAGCTCCGTGGGGAGTCGGACTTGTCTTTGAAGTCCTAGGTGTACCTATATGTGGGCCCATCCCGTTCCATTTTGGGGAAAATGCCGCCTCGGGCGTTCTGCTGGGGAGATATGTGAGCTGTACGAGCTTGCTTTCGAAGCCTTGAGTCGTACCTGAACTGATGATGGTGCTCCGTGGGGAGTGAAACTTGCCTTTCTTGGGGAGTAGGTGTACCCGTATGCCGACACATCACATCTTGGATGTAGCATACCGGGGAAAGCTGACTCCGTTGGGGAATTTGTTAGTTTCGTGGAGACTTGCTTCTGAAGTCTACCTGTATGCTGACACATGACAAGTTGCATGTAACACATAGGCAAAACACTGACTCGTGCTGGGGAGTAAAGTAGCTGCGCGGGGACTTGCTTCTGAAGTCTTGGGAGTACCCGTATGCCGACACATCACATCTTGGATGTAGCATTCCAGGAGAAACACCGTCTTTGTTGTTCCGTTGGGAAGCAATGCTGGTACCTGAAATGTTAGATACATAGACAGAAATAGCAGGCATAATATATAGCAAGATAGCACATAGGAAATGCAGTTAGCATCTATAGACTGGCTTGCGCTGGGGAAAATGGTTTTTGCTTCATTTTGAAATCGAAGTCCTGAAAGAAACTCATGTGCTAGGAGATAGGTTTTCAAAATTGAAAGGGGTAGAAAAGAAATTTGCAGTATAAATAGACCGGAATTTGACCTTGTCGAAAAGGATTTTCTCAAATGGCTAAGTTTTGCAAATTTTAAAATGAGAATTTGAGGAGAGAGGCCTACCGACAGACTCAACTCTGGATGCGACAAGACGAGATGACAGACATGACTGGACTCTCGAGGGGTTGGACTGTGACTCGGTAGGGGGGTGGGCCACCTAAGATGGCAAGACTCTCAAGTTGCGTTATTCCGTAGCCTAGGCGAGTGGCAACACGGTCAAACTTTAAACTGGGAAGGATCCGGTACAGGGGAATTGCAGTAGTCTGTAATGAGACTGTTTTAGCAGAACAGGACTTAGCAGTAGCAATGTTGTAGCCTAGTGCTCTTTTGAATTTTGTTTGGTTTTGGGATGCATCCCCAAAGTGGGTGTCACTTCGAGTCCTTGACAGATTCTTGTCTTCGACTGAGCCGAGTACTAGGACACTCTATAGAAAGGAGGCTATTTTTTGAAAGTCATTTGGATTTTGTGAGTGGATGGAGAGCTTTTGCCTAAGAGAAGCCCACAGGACGACAAAGCTAGCTGCTGAGAACATGACAGTGTCATGATAGGAATGACGGTGCTTTTTAAATTTGTGTCAATGTGGATGGTTGTGCCCTTGTTGAAAGGCTGCCTACGTATTCACGTGTAGTGAAATCAAACCAAGTCGTAGTTCAGTGGATTGGAAGATATGTTATGGTGCCTAGTTTATTAGGGCTTTATGTGTAACTAGCCACAACGATGGTGTAGGCTAGGTGTGTTCCCAATGATGTCTTGATCAAAGGGGTAGAACAGTTAGGATATTGATCCTGTGACTGTGAGCGTTCTCCGGGGTAGCCCCCAGAGATGGTGTGAACTATTTGGGCATGTTCTGTGCCGACCGCAGGTTGAGTTCCCGTGTTTGGGGTTGGTAACTGGTTTGGATGTTTTCGGAAATGTGGGGCTAGGTCGTAAATGGCTTTGATGATTCGAAATCTGGAGCTCGATTATGTGGAGCTAAGGCTTCGAGGGTAAGGTATTGCAATGTGGTAGGAAAGGGGGAAGTCGAGTAAAAATGACTCGAACTTCGATCAGGATAAGTTTGATAATGTGGGATCTGATTTCCATGTTCGGCCCTAATGGTTAGGGTGTATCCTATGGAGCTTGAATCCTCAAAATTTTGGGCTGTCTCTTAGCCTAGGTCTCGAGAAGGTCTTGAGGGTTGTAATATGGGGAGGCTAAATGTGGTGTTAGCTAACCAGCTTGATTGTCTCTCCTCTATTTGATGGTATGGGCATCGATAATTTTGAATTGACCGTACCCCGGTCAAAGAGCTTTCACTTGTGTTGACCATTGACCACGGTCATGGGTATTTGATTTTTTTCTTTTTTTTTTTGGTTGACCTCTTAGCCCCGGTCGTGGGATTGACCGTATCTGGTCGGGGGATGCTGAGAGTTCTTTTTTTGATGGCCAGCTCTTTTGTTTTGGGCCTTTTGCTTTTTTTCTTGGACTTTTGATTTTTTTTGTCCAGCCTTTTTTTTTTTTTTTTTTACGACTGCCCTCCTATGGTGTTGTGGGTGGATATGGGGGTGGGCCCATCGGTTGGATTAGTCTTGTGGAGCTAAACCTTTGTAAGGTGTAAGCCTAGTTGGTGTTTGTGTGAGTGCAACTCGCGGTGGAGTACTCTATGGTAAGCATGGTGATTTGGATCTCGGTATTGTCATCATAATTCCGAGCAGGCTTAGTGGGAGCATCGTCCCGAGTTGGGTATTTTTGGCATCAAGTCAGACTAACGCCTAAGATAGGGATTGGTTAGTTTTATTGGAGGGGTGTTTATTGTGGGAAATGAGCTTGCCTCCCGTCTTGAACCCAAACTAGGAGACTACCTAGATTTGTCATAGGATTCGATACCGCTCCTGCTAAGAGTAGTTATGTGGCTGTCTATGCCAGACATGGAACAGGTAAGGGAAAACACGGGCCTCAGTTCCTGCAGTCATTATAGATGTGCCTATAATAGTCACGTGCGTGTGCTCACAGTGTATGATGATGGTGTTCATCATGTTCTCGGAAACACATAAGGAAAGTGTATAGTAGAGATAGAATATTGAAAGCTGATTTTTTGTTGAATTTTGAAAAGAGGACAGAATGCAAAAGACTCTGACTCTGATTTGGAAATGAGGATGTAGGGTATCCTAGACTCGGACTCAAACTTAGACTCGAATCAAATCCGGACTTACGGACGCTCGGTTGGTTGTTTCTTTTTTTGGTAAAGTCTTTGATTGGAGAAAACGACAGGTGCCACGACTCGCCTAAACTCGACTTTGCGCGAATGCAAGAGAGGGAGTCAAACTAGACACGGTCTGGGGTGACGGGATGACAAAGACTCTTGGACCGGGATACTCGAACATTGACCTAGACGAGGTAACGACCCTGGCTCGAACTCGACCATGAGATCTGAGCCACGAGGATGAGTCCGAAAATGGGGCGACCGTGTTTGGCCGCGTCACGTGTTCGGACCCACTGTGGCGACCTAAACCTTTAGGAGACTCGAGTGTTCGTAACATAGGTACGACTCGAAGAAGGCATTATAAGGACGCCGGTGTATGATGAACGTAACGTACTCCTTAGGGTGACCGTGTTTGACTGGTCGGTTGGAGGATAGCCCCCGAGCGACGCAAAAGACTCTATAGGACTCAGATGGGGTGGCATCTAAGTGACTCGAAAATGGCACGCGTGAGACAACACGTGTAGGACATGACCCTTAGAGCAACCGTGATTGATCGCTCTGCTAAAGGGTAGCCCCCGAGTGAGACCGAGGACTCTGATAGGACTCAGATGGTGTGACATCTAAGTGACTCGAAAGTGGGGTACGTGAGACAACACGTGTAAGACATGACCCTTAGAGCAACCGTGATTGACCGCTCTGCTGAAGGGTAGCCCCTGAGTGAGATTGCAGGTTTTGCTAAGACTCGAGTGATGGACGAGTGATTCTTAGATGTAAGGATCACGAACCTTTTGTTATAGGCCTATGCCTTGTAAAAGGTTGACTCGGCCTTGATGAAGGCAGACGGGTAAGGGAAGAAACTTGCGATGTAAGATCGGCGGAGTTTCGACGCTAGAGACCCTTGACTTGACTTGAATAAGGATGACCCTGTGATTAGGGTAGACCCTTAAGTTAAAGGATTTTTGAATTGGGATGACTCGACTAACGGATTGAAAGACGGGCAAAATTCCCTTAGGAAAGGTCGTGGGGACCGTCCTGTCGGAGGGAAAATTGTGTGTGACTTTCTAGTTAGGACTCGAGTGTTTATGAACCTTCCATTTACGAGTGTATGACTCGTGTTGGTCGGTTGTGCCTTTAGAAAAAGGCGGACTAGGATGGGGAA
Source organism: Agrostemma githago (assembly GCA_958450325.1). Taxonomy (NCBI): domain Eukaryota; kingdom Viridiplantae; phylum Streptophyta; class Magnoliopsida; order Caryophyllales; family Caryophyllaceae; genus Agrostemma; species Agrostemma githago. The sequence goes on along the minus strand of OY288259.1, from coordinate 39,568,212 downwards.
GAAACCCGTGATGTAGGATCGACGGAGTTTCGACGCTAACGACCTTCGACAAATCATAAAAAGACCCGACACACGGATTACGGTAGGTCCTATAATCGGAAGGTTTTGAAAAATGATTGAATTTTGAAAATTGAGAGGACGGTCCTGAAATTGGTAGTGGGCCAATAGGACCGGGCATTTTGAAATGTCGGAATGGTTGAGTAATTTCGCGTTTTGAAAAATTGGGAGACGGTCCCGTCTTTTGAAATTGGCAGCATGCCGACAGGGCCGAGTTTTTTGAAAAGTTGAATTTTTGAAAATTTGAAAATTTGAATATCGAAAATAAATTTCCGAAAATTTGAAAATTGAAAATGATATCCCGAAGATTTGAGAATCGAAAACGACATCTCGGAGATTTGAAAATCGAGGATGGAATCTCGAGGATTTGAAAATCGCGAATGGCATCACGAAGATTTGAAAATTGAAATTGAATTTTGAAAATTCGAAAATCGAATGGTGGATCGGAAATTCGAATTGAAATGGATAGCATGCCGGCTAAAAAAAAGGCTTGTTTTGAGTCAAATCGTAAGTCTAAATTTTGGCAGCATTCCGAGTTTTTGAATTTGAATATTTTAAAAAGACGAGTCCCGAAATGGACGGTATTTCGGGTTTTTCAAAATTTGGTGTTTTGGAAAGATGGGTCCCGAAACGGACAGTATTTCGGGTTTTTTGAAATTTGGTATTTTGGAAAGATGCAATTTTGAAATGACGGTTTTTGAAAAATGACACGGAAACCAAGTAGCATGTAGTCAAACAAGCATTATAACGACGCTTATGTATGCTTTACACTAAGTCTCGGTCGGTCAAAGTAGGGTCTATACCAACAACGATGGCTTTCTCGTGTGATGGACGGACTCCCTAAGCCGAGTTGGTCTTAGGACATGCTGCGAAACCGAGACGAGTTCCACCATCGATGTCTTTAGCGCACCCATGTAGGAATGCACAGTGGTATAGTGGGACGTCGGTCACAAGTAACCGGCCCGGGCAAAATTTGGGTTATGCATGAATCATTAAACTAATGCGCGCACACTAATCTACGAACGATTTCTCTTCGAGTCTCACCCTAGGAACCCCGATGACATGTGGTACATCAGGTATCCCCAGCGGAGTCGCCAAATTGTGGACATGACGTAGGTCCACCCCGACGCGGCGAAGCGCGGGTTTGGGTAGGCGAATGAATCTCGTGGTAAGATTGTTCTAGGGTTCGAAATTTAAGTCAAAATGGAGTCGCCACCGAATTTTGTGGTTATTCGGAACCATACAAGCCCACTCTATGTCGTCGTGGGCTATACACAAAGTAAGCCCACTTCGATTTGAGAGTTTATGGGGCTTGTCCCTTTGCATTGTTATATCGATACCGTTTACACCGGCTTTCGTATATAAAATGACTCTCGTGCGCCAAGGGTTTCGGACATCCGGAAACCAAAGGTTCTGAGTAAGGGGTGAGGGTACGTGTTGGGAAGCCCACTAAGGACACCCAACCCCGCCCGCACATGGCGGCCTCTACTAAGACATCGTTCGTGTTCGTGTACGCGCGCTAGTAAAATGATTAAATGATATGCAAACAACGTTTTTGAGCTAAGCATGCGAGTTGTTGATTAACTACGTCATTTAATGCATCTTGATTCACGTCAAAGTGATTTAACATGTGATGTTCATTTAAGTAAATAAATGGCAAACATCGAATAATAGAAAACTCGTAAATAAATTACAAATTACACGGGCGGAATACAACCCGGAATTCACAATACAACGAGCAATAAAATAGAATAATCGAATAAGAAATGGTAAAGGTTAACTAGCAACGGACCCGTATATAATAAAATATAAACTAGACCGAAATTTGTGCAAATGGACGAACCTTAATTAATTACGCATTATATTGCGTATTAATCAAAGGACGGAGGTTCGAGACCTAGGCGTGGTGCTAACCCGATCTCGAACTTCGATGCCTTGTCCCGACTTATCACCTCGAGAAATGGGGTCTAAATTAATTATGTGTCGGATACGACTAAAGAGTCGTCGACATAAAATTAATAGTGCGAGACCATCGATCAAAGTCGTTTTAAGTGTCGTGATATGCATGAGTTTTGAAAATAGGACCACGTGATTGACTTTACACGTGTCGACTAAAAGTTGTAAAAAATGACGAGGCTCAAATGATGATCGAAGCGCTCGGATTTCTGGGCTAAAGGACCCACTCGACCGAGTCATGGCACGGACTCGATCGAGTGCGTACTCGAAGCAGCTACTGCCCAATTTTTGGGGTGCTACTCGATCGAGTGGCCTATGGCACTTGGTCGAGTGCCCCCTGTACGAGGCATGGCTCGTTTTGCTTTTATGTTTTAAAATTGACGGTTGGTCAAATTAAATACAAATATTGCACGATTTGAATTTAACTTGACCTCCGGTACTATAATCGTGTGTATATACGATTATAATACCGTTGTCGGGATTTTATGAAATATGATATCACGTGATTGAAATTTTGAATTAGTAGCGGAATTGCATCCCTCTACGTCACGACATCGGAACTAACCCTTTCGGGTCATGTGATGTCGGTTTTCGTGTCAACGGGTTCCGTACTAATCTTGGAAATGGATCTATACGCGTTCAACTACGAAGGATCGTGATCGTGTTAATAAACGAACCTTTTGAAATTGATCATCGTAGTCAAACGAGTTCGGATCCGAGTTTTGATATTATTATATATATACACGGTATAGTAATGTTATGACAAAGTGTAAATAACGAAAATTAAATGTTAGATTGTTAGATGCGAAAAATAAATGTTAGATGTTAGAATACGATAATTAAATGTTAGATGTTAGATGTTAGTGTACAGAAATATAAAATGTTAGTATACATAAAATTAAAAGTTAGTATGTACAAAATTAAAGGTTAGTGTTAGTAAATAAAATATTAGTGTCGTTAATACCGACTAATAATAATAGTACTAATAATAATAATAATAATAATAATAATAATAATAATAATATATACATAAATAAACGAAAGAAGGGAAAGGAGAAAAGGGGTTTGATGACACCCTCAACCTACATGCTTAATGGCCTCGGAAACGAACTCGTATTAGCGGCGTGTGCGCGGGAGTGTCGAGATATGTAGGGTGAGTTAGGGTGTGTTTGGTTAGGGAGAGGATGCTCTCGGGTCTTTGGCGAGTTTTGATCTCGAGTTTGAATATGTGTGTGTGTGACGTCGGTTTATCGAGGGACGGAGACTCGGTTTTTGTGTGCTTTTGCCTAGGGTTGCTAGGGACGTAATATTGTGTAGTATGGGAGAAGTGTAGGGTGAATGTAAGCTAAAGGTGCATCGGAAAAACCTTGTGAAATGCATGGGGGTCATGGGGTATTTATAGGGAGCCCCGACGTTGGGTTACTCGACCGAGTGGCGCGGATGCACTCGGTCGAGTGCTCTCGTGAATGAATCTGGACAGCCTTCTTGACGCTCCACTCGATCGAGTGGGTCAATCCACTCGACCGAGTGGATCAAATAGGATCGAGATATTTTTGGAATGATTTGTTGACTTTTTTGAATGATTTGGTTGTTGTGACTTGATTCGTTTTGTGTATTTGGACATAATGTGAGGCTGGTTCGTCTCGGGATTCGAGTTTGACCGGGTTTTGACTCGGTCGCTAAAAGACGGTTTTATTTCCGGTGACGGTTTTGGCCCAAATTAGTCTCTTTTGACTCGGAATGACCCACTGGGCCTGAATTTGAGGTCGGTTTTGAGAGATTTTCACTCCGCTAAATGCCCACGTCGAATACTATTGATTCCGAGTCCGTATTCGAGCGTATTAAGTCACGTTGACGTCCGATCATCATCGGGTGTTTTGTTGGAGACTGCTATAGACACTAGCAGGCAAAATGCGGGTGTCTACACTAGCCACTCCCAAAAGTTTCCAAGTCGGAGGGAAGAAGCGATCGTCTTCAATATGCTCGGGGTTCTCGTGATCTTCCGGGTCTTCGGAACCAACATAGCTACGACTCTTATGACCATCCGGTAGGTATAGTGGTCTAGAGTCTTGCTCGGTGTCATGATGTGGGAGATCACACCCTAGAGGTGTCGCTTCTTCTACGGGGTCGAGAGTGGAACTCTTTTCCACCGCCCGACAAGGATCCTCTTCACCAACCGTTTCACAAGACAAAGGGCTAGACATCGAGTGCGGTAGAGGAGGAGAAAGCATCAAGTTTTCTTCATTGGAGGCTTTAGGATCCTCCAAATTCCCATACAAAGCAAGTTCCAAGGCATCTACTTCTTTTTCCCAAGTATTGCGCTCCTTTTCTCTCACCTTGTCAAAATTGTCATGAGGGGTCATCTATTCACTTGGGTTTGGATTGTCAACACCCGGTTCATCACGAAGAAAATCAAACAAATCCAACTTTATAGCCAATACATTGGCTCCCCAAGAGCTATCTTGATAATCATGCTCAACTCCCTCCTCATTGTGGGCCCTTGAAGCCTCAACTTCCTCTATTCTTCCTCTATCTTCACCGCCCAAGCAACACTCAACAATGGTCTCTTGATCGACCCCCTCTTCTTCATTTGTAGCTTCACAATTGGGTTGACTTTCTTGTGGAGGCACCCGACCTTCTTGCCCAAATGAACCTTCCTCAACATGTAGCGGAGCTCGAGTGGCCAACATCGTGATATGAGCCATGAATGCATTGATGCGCGCATCTTGCACTCCTATTAGGGCCTTGAGCTCCCTTTCAATCCCTTGTATTTGAGTCAACATCAATTGTTGACCCTTTTACAATAACATCATCATCTCATGTTGGCTCCCTTGTGTTTGGGCCAACATTTGACAAGTCTCAAGGATATTTGGTTGTGGGTTATGTGAGGGTGTTTGGTAGTTGTTAGGATGTGGGAACGATCCTTGACAACTTTCTTGGTAACCATAAGAAGAGGGTTCATAAGATTGTTGATGAGGTTGATATGGTTGGTAAAGTTGTGGGTTTTGGTAATTCGCCCCATAGTTGTCTCGTGATGATTGATGGTAGCTTGGACGCGCCATGTCCATAACGTCGCTTAGGTACCTAGGATGAGCTAGAAGCACTTGAGCAAACGTTAGTATCCTAGTGCTTTTGAGGCACTAGGAAGGAAGAGTAACACACAAGAAGAAAAACGGAGATACACAAGGAGAAGAGAACACAAAAATCAAGAACAAAGTCCAAAACTAAGCAAACCAAAGTCTAAACTACGCCGTCCCCGGCAACGGCGCCAATTTGATGGGAGGGATTTATCGTGAATCCCAACCATCAAAAAAAACCGGCTATGCCTAGTGGGTAGCTAGGGTAAGTCGGGTCGAATCCACAGGGACGGGAGGTCGGACTAAGGTATGCTACGGTCAAGGACTAAGTTCGAGACAAACTATTCTAAAGAGGGGGAGACTAAGGCTAAGCTAGGTCTAAAGCAAGAGAACTATCAAAGGAAACGGGCTAGGATTAGGTCGGGGTCAAAGGGGTAATGGAATGGTCGAAGGAGAACTAGAGGTGAAGGAGGAAGTAGGGAAATCTAGGTAATGCCCGGGCTCTCGCAACTTAGACTCACCTAGAGGTTCCACCTAAAACCCAACTCGGCGATACACAACACAATCGGGGTTACTAGCACGCTATAGGCCTAGGTCGAATCCGGGCTCTCGCAACTTAGACCGACCTAGGGGTCGTCCTCACCGGGCTCTCGCAACTTAATGAGGAGACCGAACCCACAAACAACTATCACCCACAAGAGAAAGGCAAGAAAAACAAGCATTCACAACTACTTAGTCATTCAAGCATTTCAACAAACATGTGCCATGCATCTAACCAAGAGGAAACCCAAATCTTCCACCAACATCTCTAACAATCCCTTAATCACCCAATTAACACCCTAATCACCTTACTAACCCTAGCAAAATACTACTCTAACATGACTAAAGGAAAACTAACACTAATAAGGTGAATCAACATAACAATCAAAACAAACATAAACAAACTAGTGAAAATGATGAACTATAATCAAAGATGAAAACTTGGATGATTAAACATAAGAGATTAAAGGAAAAGAGGAAGGAAAGATTATACCAACTACAATGGATGAAAAGGAGAACACTTGTATAGAAGAAAACCCAAATAATTCCACCAAGGTTGTCAAGCTTGAATGGATTCTTCAAGAATTCCTTAATACAAGAGCTAATCTATGATTAACAACTAATTACTGACTAATCTACACTAATCTAATCTAATCTAACCTAAAGTAGTCTAGGGTTTAAGGATATAACATGAGATGGTGTCTTAATACAAGAGGGGGGGTATATATAGGGTTACAAATGGAAGGGAGAAGAAAAGAATAGAAGGCGGGGTAGCAGTGGCCCATCCCGACCGAGACGGGGTGGTCCCGGTCGGGACGAGGTCGGTCCCGGTCGGGATGCCACCTTCCCGATCGGGATGGTCCACAGACAGTAGCTTCTCTTTTTGCTCCTTCATCCCGGACGGGATGAGTCCATCCCGAACGGGATGAGCCTTGTAGGCCTCCATTATGATCTTTTTGGTCCCTCTTTGGTTCTCATGGGCTTCTCACCGATTCTTGGGACTCGGGATCGGGTCTCGGAGGCTCGGGATTGGGTCCCAAGGTCTCGGGGTCGACTCCAAGGCATCGAGTCATCGTTCCTTAGTTTCGTTGGCTCCAAAATGTGTATGTATAGAGTCGGAATCGCTCCAACTCTTCCAAATCGGTCTCGAGAACCTGAAACGAACTAAAGGAAGCATAAGAAGCCCATAAATCGCTCCCAAGGAGCGATTCCACAAGGAAAATGGGACCAAAATACTACAAAATAGGCACTACAAACGACACTTATCAACCACCATAGGGAGAAGAATGACAACCTTCTAAGACACCTCTAATTTTCCAATCGCGTACGCACTTCCAAAAAATTCCATCCGCGCATTCTCGAAATTGGTAAGGATCATCCCAATAATACCTCCTCACATTAGATAAGAATTTCTTCTTTTGTTGATAAGTACAATTAGTAGGAAGATAACCACCAACCAAAAAGTTAGCAAAATTGGCATACCATGGCTCGTTGGTAGTTAACTCAGCAAAGGTGATCGCAAGTAAGGAATCGTCGGGAAAAGAATCATCAATCGGTAGGATTAATCCGTCTTCATCGAATCTAAGCCGTGATAGATGATCAGCTACAACATTCTCGACCCCTTCTTATCCCGAATCTCTAGATCAAATTCTTGGAGTGGTAAGATCCAACGAATTAATCTAGGCTTTGCTTCCTTCTTTGCTAAGAGGTACTTTAATGCGGCATGATCAGTATAAACATTCACCTTAGAACCTATAGGATAAGTTCAGAATTTATCGAGGGCATATATGATGGCTAATAACTCCTTTTCCGTCGTCGCGTAATTGATCTGAGCTTCGTCTAAAGTCTTACTAGCATAGTAAATAGCATGTAAGACTTTATCTTTTCTCTGACCCAAAACTGCTCCTACGGCATAGTCACTTGCATCACACATAATCTCGAAAGGTAGATTCCAATCCGGCGATCGAATGATAGGTGCTAAGATTAATGCCTCCTTAATCCTGTCAAAAGATTCACGACATGCATCAGTAAAGCAAAAAAGAGCATCCTTAAGAAGAAGCTGGGTAAGTGGTTTAGCAATTTTAGAGAAGTCCTTGATAAAACGGCGATAAAATCCCGCATGACCAAGGAAACTTCTAACCCCCTTAACATTGGTGGGAGGAGGCAATTGCTCTATCACTTGAATTTTCGCTCGATCTACTTGGATGCCCTTATCATAAACTAAATGACCAAGAACTACTCCCTCGTTGACCATAAACTGACACTTTTCCCAATTAAGCACCAAGTCAACTTCCTCACAGCGACCTAAAACCTTAGACAAATTCAGCAAACAAGAATCAAAGTCAGAACCATATACACTGAAATCGTCCATAAATACTTCCATAATTGATTCAATGAAATTAGAAAAGATACTAATCATGCATCTCTGAAAAGTGGCTGGGGCGTTACATAATCCGAAGGGCATCCTACGATAAGCGAAGGTACCATAAGAACAAGTAAAGGTGATTTTTTGTTGGTCCTCGGGATGAATGGGGATCTGGAAAAAAAACCCGGAATAGCCATCTAGATAACAAAAATACTTATGACGAGCTAATCTTTCCAACATCTGATCAATAAATGGAAGTGGGTAATGGTCTTTTTTAGTGGCGACATTCAATTTCCTATAATCAATACACATGCGCCATCCTGTAACAATTCGAGTAGGAATTAGTTCATTCCTATCATTCTTTACTACCGTGGTGCCTCCTTTCTTAGGCCCCACTTGAACCGGACTGACCCACTTAGAGTCGGATATAGCATATATAATACCGGCATCTAGAAGTTTCATAACTTCTTTCTTAACATCTTCCTCCATATCCGGGTTCAGTCGACACTGACCCTGGATAGACGGTTTATGACCGTCTTCGAGATGAATGCGATGCATGCAAAAGTCGGGAGAAATACCTTTTAAGTCACTTAAACTATACCCCAATGCCTTCTTATGTTTCCTCAATACAGTTAATTAATAAATCAGTTAACTGAGATTCAGTCAAAGAATTACTTACTATAACCGGGTTTAGCTCACCATCGTCGATAAAAGCATACAAGAGATTTGTGGGTAACGGTTTAAGTTCAGGTTTTTGTACCTCCACCGAATAAGACACATCAAGGTTGACGGTTTCTACCGTCTCAGCTTCTTTCGGGTCCCCTGCATATAAAAGTGCTTCTATCTCATCTACTTCAGCTTTCCGAATTCCTCCGTCACCTGTATAACTCGATTCACACATTAGTAACTCCAAGGGATCCTTTATTAAGGATCCGAGCAAAGTGGAATCAATAGTGTCATCGACAGAATCAAAAGTGTCTAAACATTAGCATGACTCATCAGTTATAGGGGCTTTTAAAGCTTTATTAAGATTAAATGTGACTTTATCTTCCCCAACCTCAAGTGTCAAACTACCGTTTATGACATCAATAATCGCGCATGCAGTGTGAAGGAATGGACAACCGAGTATAATAGGAATATGCGTATCCTCAGCGATGTCTAAGACAACAAAGTCGACAGGAAAAAAGAACTTCCCTACCTTAACCGGAACGTCTTCTAAGACACCTAAAGGTCTACGGACTGATCGATCAGCCATTTGAAGTGTGATACTAGTACACTTCAAACCTCCTATATCTAACTTCTCGCAGATAGAATAAGGCATAACACTAACACTAGCCCGAAGATCACACAAAGCATTATCTACAACATGAGTACCTATAGTGCATGGGATAGAAAAACTACCAGGATCCATAAGTTTTGAAGGCGATTTATTTTGAAAGAGTGCACTGCACTCCCCCGTAAAAGCAATCGTCTCGACTTCATTAAAAGAACGCTTCCAAGTAAGTATGTCTTTCATAAACTTAGCATATGCAGGTACTTGAGTAATTAACTCAGTAAATAGAACGGTTACTTGAAGGTTCTTCAGAACGTCCATAAACTTACTGAATTAGTTGTCGATCTTGCTGTTGCGTTGACGACCTGGGAATGGGAGCTTTACGTGCTGGGCTAGAGTAGAAATAGGCTGCTTCGATGGGCGAACCGATCGGTTTGATTCTGAACCGGTCGGTTCGTCTTTGTCTTGAGCGGTTTGTTCCTATACCGATCGGTTCGACTTTGTACCGGTCAGTTTGAATGTGTCCCGACCGGTTTGCTTGTCGTCTTCTGGTTCTTTCATAACTTCGTCTTCTGGTTCCGGCATCTTCGGACCATCATAAGCCGTCCCACTCTTTAGGGTAATAGCATTGATATGTTCATTCCCGTGAGGTGGATTACCTTGAGGTGGATTTCCCTGAGGCGGCAAAGTTCCTGGCTGACGAGTAGCTTGAGAGTTAGCTAACTGGGTAACTTGCCTTTCGAGCACCTTATGACTTGTCTGGAATTGAGTCATCATGTTCATCATCATGTTCCTCAGTTCGGCTATTTCAACATATTGTTGATGAGCTTGAGCCTCCAAGGCAGGAAGTAGTGGAAACTGTTGTTGATTATTCTGAATTATGTTTTGCCCTTGAGGTCTTTGAGAATTCTGCTGATTTCCTTGCATTCGACTGTGAGGAGGCACATATGGTGGATTGCGAGTTGGGGGTGTTGTAGGATTTAACACATTCTGACTCGCATAAGATAAGAAAGCACGATTATAGCCAGGCTGATTCATATATGGCAAGTTCTGATTCCGTTGGAATGACTGATAAGCATTAACTTGTTCTTGTGTTCCCATGCATTCGTGAGCATGATGTCCTGATACGCCACAATCATCGCAAACTATTTCTTGGGTCATAGCATGAACTCGATGCATTCCTTTATCTGTGTTAGATGTTTCATAGGAATCGAATCGCTTAGTTAAAACAGCTAATTGATTAGCGATTGTAGAATCAGTCTCGTTACCATTACCACGGGTATTGCCGCGTGGATTTCCCCATCGTGCGTGGTGAGATGCCATATCCTCAATAGTTTGCCACGCCTTATCATCATCAACATTAGACTGGAACCTTCCATTGCAAGCTGAATCAAGTGTGTTACGACAATCGTCGTATAAGCCATTATAGAACTGATTACAAAGAAACCATTCTTCAAACCCGTGATGAGGACATTCTTTGACCAGCTTCTTGAATCTTTCCCATGCCTCATGAATATTCTCATGAGGTGTTTGACGAAAATTAGCAATCTAACTTCTTAGCATATTCGTCTTCTGGGGCGGATAATAATGTTTGTAGAAAGCCAATGCAAGAGAATTCCAGTCATTGATTCCAGCTGAGACCTTGTCGAGATCGGTGATCCATTCTCTGGCCGCATCACGTAGAGAGAACATAAAAAGTATCTCCATGACTTGCTCCTGAGTAACTTCTGCAGGAAGGGGAATAGTAGAGCAATAGTCAGTAAAAATTCTCATGTGTTTAGCGGGATCCTCCTTGGAATCGCCTCCGAACTGATTCTTCTCGACTAAGGTAATGAAAGCGGGACGGATCTCGAAGACGTCATTAGTAGCAGTTGGACGTTTGACCAACTTTGGAAGGGCAGCCTGTTCCGGCTCGGAGTGACTAGCAAGCTTAGGCATCTTGACTAGCGGGGGTGGTAGTAGACGGAGAGGTGGTGAAGTATTGGGAGCGGGAGTGTCCTCTTCTAAGGACTGATATTCCGCGATGAATTCTTGGTGTAGATCTTCCAAAACCGAAAGATCAGATGTTTCTGCGATTTCCTTAAAGAAATTTCGTCGCTTACAAAGGGTCTTCTCTGGTTCAGGATCGAACGGATATAATTCTGAACGGGAGCACCTGGGCATAAGCAAGAAACTACAATAAAGAAGTGAGAAACTGTCTCAAGGAATTTGTGGATTCCTTGAGACGAGGAGAAATAATCTAGAATCTAAGACAAATAAAAAGCAATAAAACAAAACCGTCTCCCCGACAACGGCGCCAAAATTGATAAGGCTAAAGTCGTATCACCTATATCAAAATAAACCTAACAAACGACTAAAAAATAGCTAGTAGCAAGTAAGGATCGAACCACAGAGATGGTTGAATATTGCAGATTATCTATAATTGATTCTAAATTATTCTAATTCCGGTTTTTATGAATTTGGTCTAAACTATTATAATACGATTATGTAAAATAACGAGGTTCTAACTATATTAAAAGGATTTACGGTTTTACGGTTCACTATGTAATTAAATTGGGTAAAGTTAATTAATCATTCAATCAATCAATCATAGTCATTCAGGGCAAAGATACGGCCTTTCAGATCTTATGTCAACCTTAGGATAGATTCTGACGGGCTCTCGCAACTTACCAGATTATCCTACCCACTTACTTGTAGTCTACCCTTACCAGGATTTCGATCTTAGGTTCGGGTTCCTAAACATTCAACTAGTTCAACGTCTCAAACTAATCAAACAACGATACAAGACAAGTAGTCAAGCAATAACATATGAATGATCAATCCAACAATTAATTAAACTAACATCCCCAATTCAATTAACATAGATCCTCTTCAACCCTAGAAGAATAAATTAGCTACTCATAACGAAAGATGAAATAACAAAAGAATTAAGCATAATAGGAATCAATATGAAAATAAAGGAAAAGGAAAAAATACCGATTACGAAGAACTGAAGGATTGAATAATAATTTAAAGCTAAAAAGTGCCGCTACAAGCTTGCAGAATTCCGATGCTAATAATAAAACTAAACTAAAGTTTTTAATGAAAAGTGTACTTAAACCTAACCCTAAGAAGGGTATTTATACTTATTCCAATGCGGGATTTTCGGTCGGTGAGTTGCGTTTCCGACTATAGTTTTCGACTAGATTCTTTCGGTCGGAATTATTTCAAATTCGCTCGGTAATTCTATTTACCGACCGAATTCTGATCTTCCCGACCGATTTACTCGGTTGCTAAATGCCGTCTTCCTTGTAGTGAAATAGGACCTAGTTTAATAAAATAATCCCGTAGAATTTTAAGTAAGGCCGAATACGGATTCTTCAGAAGATTAGGAAAGTCACTCTGACGCGTCGCGAACCGCTCGGTACAAGATCATACCGGCCGGTACAAAAACAAACCGACCGGTTCAACTTCAAACCGACCGATTCGGTATCAAACCGACCGGTTCGGCCTTCGTCACTCTCATTCTCGCCTTCTTGTCTTGTTTTCTTCATTTGTAACTCTTAATTCCGTCTTTTGCTATGTTTCCTGTCAAAACATAAACCATATACCCGGCATAACAAACTACGGGTAAAAGCTACCGAAACTATTCCTATGACATGCAAAATCAGTAAAAACGGAGGATAAAATCAGAATAAATATGCATATGAACTGCGTTCATCAGGTCCCTGTGGTGAAATGAACTCTCAATCCCCATGTATGATTGATGGGAAATGCTCTAAATACTATCCAAGGAAGTTCTGCAGCCAAACATCAGTTAGTGAAGATGGGTACCCAGAGTATCAACGATGGAATGATTGTAAAACATTGGAAAGATCGGCCACGCCATCGAGAATAGATTTATTGAGCCTCATAACATAGATCTATTGGTCAAATATCAGGCACACATAAATGTAGAATGGTGTAATAAACATAGATCAATCAAGTACCTCTTCAAGTATATGTCCATAGGACATGACATGACACTCGCAAAATTAGAAGAGATAACAGGAGACCAGGATACTGGAGAGACGTCAAACAAGCCAGTTGATGAGATTGAGATATATCTTCGTTGTAGGTACATATCAGCCTCTGAAGCTTCTTGGCGTATGTTCGCATTCGAGATTCTGTTTAAGCAGACGCCAGTTCAGAGACTATGTTTTCACTTGGAAGATGAACAACAAATTATTTTCGAAGACGAACAGGAACCGGAAGAGGTACTAGAAAGGGTCGGCGAAGCAAAAACCACCTTTACAGAGTGCTTAGAGACAAATAAATAGCACAAAGAGGCGCATGAATTAACGTATGCTGATTTCCCACTAAAATGGGTATGGAATGTCGGGTCTAAGAAGTGGACAAAAAGGAAAAAAGGATTGAAGCTCGGTAGAATATACTTTGCCCCACCCACCGCAGGAGAATCATATTATTTGAGGTTGTTGTTGAATATAAACAAGGGATCTAAATGTTATGCGAACATTAGAACAGTGGATGGTATCATATATCCGACGTTCAAAGGTGCTTGCAAAGCTAGAGGTTTACTTGATGGAGACGATGAATGGCATGTGGCATTGAATGAAGCCGCAACTTGGTCAACACCTCGACAACTTCGCGAACTTTTTGTCACTATGTTGCTGTTTTGTGAAGTATCAGACGCAAAAGCCCTGTGGGATGCACATTGGGAAAACTTATCTGACGACATATTGCATCGCCAACGCAGAGGGTTCGACATCGGAAATTTAAGTTTAAGTGCCGAACAAGTAAAAAACTACACGCTTTATGAGATAGAGCTGATCCTAAATCGTAGTGGTCGAAGCCTTAGACAATACGATGACGTCCTTTTACCCGAAGATGTCTTAATGCGAGACTCATCTAACCGCCTAATACTTGAAGAACAAGATTACGACGAAGAAATACTACGTGAACAAGCTGACCTACTACAATCAGGTTTAAACATTGACCAGAGACATGTGTACGATTCGGTGCTGAAAGTAGTGCATCTCAAAGAGGGTGGGGTTTACTTTGTTTACGGTAGTGGCGGAACTGGCAAAACATATCTTTGGAAAACATTGATTTCCAGGATTAGATCTGACGGCCATATAGTCCTCGCTGTGGTATCCTCTGGCATAGCCAATTTGTTGTTGATTTCAGGCAGAACTGCCCATTCACAGTTTGCAATACTGTTGCTTTTAAGTGACAACACAAGCTGCAAGATTGATCAGGAGTCAGAATTGGCACATTTAATAAGGAAAGCAAGTCTAATCATATGGGAAGAGGCACCGATGGTGCATAGACATGCTTTCGAGGCCGTCGACAGAGCATTTAGGGACATTATGCAGCTGGATGATCGCATGGCGATGCATAAAGTATTTGGTGGAAAAACTATCGTGCTAGGTGAGGACTTTAGAAATTTTTTACTCGTAGTTCCTAAGAAAGGGAGATCATATATAGGTGATGCTTCTATTAGTAGATCAAATCAAATATGGCCACATTGCACTGCCATGGAACTTCAGAAAAACATGCGCATAATGCAAGGAAAAAGTGAAGAAGAAGCTGCAGAACTATCTGAATTCAGCAGCTGGGTACTTGACATGGGGGATGGGAAGATACCTGCCACATCCAAGGAAGATGAGGATTAAAGTTCATGGATAAGTTACCGGAGGACCCTTTAGTTCATCCGGCTGGAGACCCCATCGCTTCAATTGTCCACGAAGTCTACCCTCAACTATTGGATAATTACACAGACCTTACGTATTTACAAGATCGTGCTATATTAACACCAAGGAATGACACAGCTGAAGAGGTCAACAATTACATGTTAAGCCTCATACCAGGAAAAGAACATGTAGCAAAAAGTGTTGATAGGATTTGTCTATTGACTCGGCATGCAAGTAATATGGACAACTTATATCCAACTGAATTCCTGAACTCACTCAAGTTTCAGGGTTTGCCCAATCATGAAATACGTCTAAAGGAAGGCTACCCAATTATATTGCTAAAAAACATTAATCAAGCTTCAAGAATGTGTAACTGGACAAGACTAATAGTTACGAAAATAGGTTCACGTATTATTGAAGCAAAAGTATCACTGGCACCAACATCGGTATGGTTGTATCAATACCAAGAATTAAGATGACACCAACAGAGACAAAATGGCCTTTCACACTGAAGAGACGCCAATTCCCTGTCAAGGTATGTTTCTCAATGAAAATAAACAAGAGCCAAGGCCAAACATTTCTAAGGTAGGGATATACTTACCCCAGCCTGTTTTTAGTCATGGTCAGTGTTATATGTTGCTATTTCAAGAGTCACATCGCGTAAAGGCTTACAAATTTGCATACCAAGTGAGAATGATAACGATGAATGCGAGAAGAAGACTAAAAATGTCGTGTATAGAGAAATTTTCGCACACTTGTGACAATTTAATTTCAAACCTTCTTTATACGCCGATTTTTGTGTTTTTGTAATAGATTTGAAAGATAGATAGGAGGTTATCTTCAAATATCCCATGTTTTATACTTATGCTATTTATATTGACATTCATTTGAATTTTGATTTTCAAGTATATCGGATTCCCATCTTGCCTTTGTTTCACTCTACCATCAGAGTACATTTTATGCTTAAACTTTCAAAGTAATGAATGTAGCAACACATCTATATAATAACATAAAAAGGGTTGTTGAGGTGTGCCACGTGGCTGCATAGATTGCTTTCTAAATTAGATTTTGGACATATATCACCAGCTCTATACAATTTAAATAACACAAAAATTGAAAAATCAAATAAAAGAAATAAATTGCTGCATTTAACTGACACCACCTCTTCATCTTCCTTCGTAGTTAAGGCCTCACATGAAAATGGCGCCATATCGTTTTCCCACTGTCATTCCTTTCCATTTTTATCTCCAAAGCTCATGATTATTGGATTGCCGACAACTTACCCGACGCCGCGAAAAATCTACCGGTACTTTTTCTTCACTTTATTTTTGATTTTCATGTTTGTGATGTTCGTGATTCTTACCCGACGCCGCGAGAAATTTACCGGTACTTTTTCTTCGCTTTATTTTTGGTTTTCATGTTTGTGATGTTCGTGATTGTGTTGTTTAGATTTGTATTCGGCGATTTCTTTCTGATTTGGTACAACTATTACTGGTAACTGAGAAATTTATCGGCACCTTTTCTTCACTTTATTTTTGGTTTTCATGTTTGTGATGTTTGTGATTGTGCTGTTCAGATTTGTATTCGGCGATTTCTTTTTTGATTTAGTACAGCTATTATTGGTAACGGTTTGCTTTGCCATAGATTATACTGTTTGGTCGCTTAAATGAGATTTGATAGTGGCTTGATTTGAATTTAATTTAGCTGATCATTAGCTCATTTAGTGCTATCATAGGTTTTTGCAAATGTCAGAATTTATCGTGTTCTCTTTCTCATGTAAGAAGCATAAAAAGGTAGATTATACTCAAGCGACATGAAACAGTAAATTATACACCGTCTAAGGCATAGTTGGATGAAGTGATGGTGGTGGTCATGTTTCGTAGAAAGTGAACTTCCTCTATTTTGACACAATTTCCAGCGTCTTCTTGATGCGTTAAGAAGCCAAATATCCCAAAATTAGTCATACACAGCTGAATTAACAGAAATCCAAGCTCCAATCATTAATAGGCAACCCAATTTCCATACATAGAGGAGGTTCCTGTAGAGCAAGATGATTGAAAATATTTATGACCTCCGTCCACACAAAAAACGAGATTGATTAGCTGTTTAAATATTTACAACACACAGACATAGAGACACAAACCCCAAACATGAGTTCACAAGTACAAATTGGGTAAGTTTTTAGCAACCACGTGCTTGGAATCAAGAAGAAAAAAGAAAGACAACCCCAGATCAACAATTAGGCAGTTGATATATATTCTTGAAATCACATGCTCAAGTTGTGACTTTATCATAATCCAAAATTGGTAAAAGCTATAGCAGATATATGCTTCTTAAAGGTTGAAAATGTCCATATTTATAGTTTACTTGGAGGATATTTATAAAAATATAGTGTTAGTATGTAGAGGTTCTGTTCACTTTGATTTTCATCTCTATAGATCTGCTGATATTATTGAAACTCAATTCTGGATTAGCTTTGTCAGCTCTATCCATCTCATATCAGAAGATTTTCGATGCCACGGTTATTCAATTTGATTAGATTCATAGTATCATCGAATTGAGTAGTTAGGTGTTAGTAATGATAACTTCCTTAATCTTGATTGACATCGAGGGCATTCCTGTATGAAATTGCATTCCGTAATGGCGACTGCGCTGAAAATAAGCAATTGATGGCATAACATTATATTTCGGCTTGAGACTATGGTCGTGATGCCTTCAGACCCCGTTGCTTTATTTATTTTCACGTTTCTGTATATTATTACCCCGGTGCATTACGGGTAGTTGAGTTTAGTAGCTATGCTTTACTGACATCCCTTCTACCCTGCCATTTTGATAACGCTTCCCTCTAGAAATGGAGGGCGCAGTTGCAGCCAAGACAAAGAAAAAAAAACCTGCCACCGAAACAAAGGAAGCCTCGCCCAAAGAAAACTAGACCCCATAATATCGAGTCAGCGTTTCCGGTATTCATCCTCTGGAACCTCTTCCCAAATTCGACACCCACCTTCCTACCAAACCAAGCAGAACAGGTACATAAGAAGATGTATTATTCAAAAGAGGAGGACCGAAGCTTACATGTACAATAGACGCCCTATACCCAAATTGCCCAGCCCGTACTCGACCGAGAGCTGGCATAACCGCTACATAAGGAAATGTATAATTGCTCAAAGAACAAGAGGACCCTCTTCACATACTCAAACACTTTCTCCCAACCAACACAGACAAAATAGATATATAAGAAGATGTATTATCGAGAAAAGGAGGAAAGAGGCTTACATGTATAGCAGACGTCCTATACCCGACCTGCCAAAACCGTACTCGGCCGAGAACATGCATAACCACTACATAAGTAAATGCATTAATGCTCAAAGGAAAACTGGAGCCTACATGTACGACAGAGTGCGAGGCTGGAGCCATGACAAGTCGACATTTGCACATCACCGACAACAAAATAGAGGGGAAAGGAGGAAAACCCAGGTTGGTGTAAGCAAATACAGTTCCAAGAGAAACTTGCGAGCACGAACAACACCACAAGAAGATTCAATGCAAACAACAACCTCTTATATTGACAACAATATTGGTACGTACTGATTTGTTAGTGTAATTATGGTACACATTGCAGTTTATTTGGTTGAATCTATATAAACACGCTTTAAATGTAGGTGGAGATCTCGAAGATTCAATGCAAACGACGGGCTCGGGTATTGACAGCATTATTGGTACGTACTGATCTCTTAGTGTAATTATTATAGACATTGCAATTTATTTGGCCGAACCTATCTAATCGCGCTTCAAATGTAGCTGGAGATCTCGACGATGACGGGTCAGCCACCAAAAAAAAATCACAGCACTACATTGACGACAACTAAAAGTAAGGCGGAATAATATTATTATAAGAAAAAAAACTGATTGATTGTCGGCCTTGCTGCTTCTAATTACCATATTCTCGACAGGGGTATATGTTGAGCCTTGGAGTTTCGGTGGGCCTACTGGAGTGTGCGAGTTTTGTGACGCAGTTGTGTGGGTTGAGGAATCAGTAGGCAAGACCACACGAAAAGGCCGACCCATATATAACATTTGTTGTCAGAAAGGAAAAGTTACGCTGCCACGACTTAAGGAGCCACCAGAATACTTGAAATGGTTGCTGGACCCAGCTGGTGGGAGACGTTCAAAAGAATTTAAGCGGCTGATAAGGTCCTACAGCATCGCTCAAGCATTCACATCAACGGGAGGGAAGGTTGATAATTTTGCCAACAAAGGATCTGGACCGTACTGCTTCAGGTTGGGCGGACAAAACCACCATAAAATTGGCTCTCTTTTACCTCACGAAGGTAAACAACCAAGGTTCATGCAACTATATTTTTACAATAACGAGGACGAGGTAGCGGGATAAATAAACTCATTAAATGCCATGGGGAAAAACACACTAGACCCTGAGATTGTGGAGGGCCTTACAAAAATGTTGTACGAGCACAACGTCATAGCTAAGGTCTATAAGATGACAAGAGAAAGACTTGATCCAATGACGTCACACCTGTTCAGCTAAGACTCATTGGCAGCCGCACACAAGATGGTAGACAATACAACCTACCCAGCACAGATGAACTTGCTGCGTTAATTGTTGGCAGTGGGGGAGTCGAGAAGGGTTGTCGAGACATAGTTATCGACGATCGGGGAAAAGGGTTGAAGCGAATTTCCGAGTTACATCCCAGTTTCATGTCAATGCAATATCCCTTGATGTTCCCATATGGGAAAGATGGCTATAGGCCAGGAATTAAACATAGTGACGCCGAAACAAGCAGCCGGAAAAAAAAGAACGTGTGTTACAATGCGAGAATATTACGCTTACCGCTTCCAAGAAAGAAGAAAGGATGGGAAGATCACTGATGGGGTTAGTGTTCTTGCTGGCCGCTTACGACAACAATTTACGGTCGACTCTTTTACGAGTGTGGAAGAGACTCGCCTAATTCGTTCAAACCAAAACATCCTACGGAAATATTCTCTCCGTGGCCTAATTGACGCTGCTGCAGCCGGGGAAACAACACCAGCATCGCTAGGCCATCGTATAATTTTACCCCCATTATACCCAGGATGCTTCCATTTTTTGTTTCAAAACTACCAAGATGCATTGGCTATTTGTCGATGGGCTGGCCCACCAGATTTGTTTATCACTTTCACATGCAACCCCAAATGGTAAGAGATTATGGAGTTTCTTGCTGCCATACCTGGACAACAACCGGAGGATCGCCATGAAATCCTTGCTCGCGTTTTCAAGATAAAACTAGATGCATTACTCCAAGATATTACCACGGGAGAATTCTTTGGGAAAGTTCTTGCAGGTATTACCTCTATATCTGAACAATTTAATTGCTAACAATTTTAGAAGCATGTGTACAATATTAACACTTATATTTTTCGAATTGTGAATGCATATACAATCGAATTTGAGAAAATAGGGCTGCCACATGCCCATATTTCATACATACTATATTAACACCTTATGCTTTTGAAATTGTAGTTGTATATACAATCGAATTTCAGAAGAGAGGGCTGCCACATGCCCATATTTGCCTCTTCTTGCATCCAGCTTCCAAGCCCGTCGATGCGGCAGATATAGACAACATTATCAGTGCTGAGATACCAGATAAAGATAATAATCAAGTTGGATACCAAGCAGTTATGCAATTCATGGTCCATGGTCCGTGTGGTAACATGAATTTACGTTCACCATGCATGGTTGAGGGTAAGTGCTCAAAATACTATCCAAGGAAGTTTTGTGACCGCACATCAATTAGTGAGGATGGGTACCCTCAGTATAAACAATGGCCGAATAGGGGAAAGGAGCGGGCACAGTGTGGATAACACATTTGTGGTTCCCCACAACATTGATTTATTGGTGAAGTACCAGGCACACTTAAATGTAGAATGGTGTAACATGCATCGATCTATAAAGTACCTGTTCAAATATATGTCGAAGGGCCCCGACATGGCACTCGCAAGTGTGGAGGAAATTAGACCTCCCGGTGACGTTGAAGGTGAAACAAGTAAACCGATTGATGAAATTGAGACGTATTTACGATGTAGATATGTATCAGCCTCAGAAGCGTGTTGGCGTATGTTTGCTTTTGAAATACAGTATAAGCACCCACCAGTGCAACGATTATGTTTCCACTTAGAAAATGAACAGCAAGTTATTTTTGATGACGAGGAACCACCAGAAGAAGTAATTGAAAGAGTGGGCCACGCAAAAATAACTCTAACGGAGTGGATGGTTACTAATAAAAAATTCCCTTCCGCACGCCACTTGACATATGCTGATTTTCCAACAAGATGGGTTTGGAACGACCAAAAAAGAATGTGGACAGAAAGGAAAAAAGGTAAGAAAATCGGGAGAATTTACTTTGCAGCACCTAACTCAGGGGAGCTATACTATCTACGGTTGATGTTAAATATTGTTAAAGGAGCAACAAGTTATGCCGACATTAGAACCGTAAATGGTGTGGTGCATCCAACTTTTAAGTCCGCGTGCAATGCTATGGGTTTCTTGGATGGTGACGACGAATGGCATACGACTTTGAATGAAGCCGAACCTTGGTTCACTGCTCGACAACTGCGTGAACTATTTGCAACAATTCTTTTATTCTGTGAAGTTTCAGACCCCAAAGAACTATGGGCGGCTCATTGGGAAAAAATGTCAGACGATATTTTGCCCCGTCAACGAAGACGTCTAGGAATCGGTGACTTAACTTTGACGGATGAGCAAAGTAAAAATTATGCACTTCTTGAGCTAGAGCATATTCTAAATCGCAGCGGTAAGAGCCTTAGGCAATTCGAAGAAATTCCCTTGCCAAATCATGTCCTGCTGCAAGACTCCGCAAATCGTCTATTGATGGAAGAGCAAGACTATGACGAAGAATAACTGCGGATTCAGGCTCAAATATTGCAATCTAAGTTGAATACAGAGCAAATGGTAGTGTACACATTTGTGATTGAAGCAGTACACCAGAAAAGAGGTGGTGTGTACTTTGTTTATGGTAGCGGAGGAACCGGAAAGACCTATCTTTGGAAAATAATGATTTCACGACTTAGATCAGAAGGTCATATAGTCCTCGCCGTTGCCTCATCTGGTATAGCCGCATTACTGCTGATTTCAGGAAGAACAGCACATTCCAGGTTTGCGATACCTTTGAACCTAACTGATTGTACAAGTTGCAAAATTGATCAAGGCTCGGACCTTGCCTATTTAATTAGGAAAGCAAGCCTAATAATATGGGACGAAGCACCAATGGTGCACAGACATGCTTTTGAAGCCGTTGATAGGGCATTCAGAGATATAATGCAACTTGACGACCCCGTGGCGACGGAGAAAGTCTTTGGTGGAAAAACAGTAGTGCTAGGCGGTGACTTTAGACAAATTTTGCCAGTTGTCCCTCGAAAAGGAAGAGCTGATATAGTTGATGCCTCTATTAGCAAATCACCGCATATATGGCCCATTGTACTGTACTTAAACTACAAAAAAATATGCGGATAATGCAAGGAATGAACAAAGAGGAAGCTAGAGAATTAGCGGAGTTTAGCAAATGGGTTCTTGACATTGGTGATGGCAATGTAGCTGCAACATCAAAGGAGGGTGAAGATGAGAAGACCTGGATTAGTATACCGAAAGACATATTAATTCAAAGCGAAAGAGATCCAATTAGCTCAATAGTAAGCGAGGTCTACCCTCAACTAATGGATAACTACACAGATCCCATGTACTTACAAGGGAGAGCCATTCTTGCACCCAAGAATGAAACCACTGAAGCAGTGAACAATTACATGCTAAGTCTCATACCACAAGACACAATTGTTTCAAAGAGTGTGGACAGAATATGCCCATTAACAAGGACTGCAGCCAACATGGAAAGCTTATATCCAACAGAATTTCTGAACTCACTCAAGTTTCAAGGGTTAACAAACCATGAACTACACCTGAAGATTGGTTTTCCAATATTATTATTGAGGAACATTAATCAGTCAGCCGAACTGTGCAACGGTACCAGGCTAACAGTGACTAAAATACAAACACGTATAATAGAGGCAAAGATCATCACAGGAACCAATGTCGGTGCCATTGTTTCTATACCAAGGATTGAAATGACTCCACAGAGACAGAATGGCCCTTTACGATGAAGAGACGACAATTCCCCATAAAGGTATGTTTTGCAATGACTATAAATAAGAGTCAAGGACAAACTTTTGAAAAGGTGGGAGTCTACCTACTGGAGCCGGTTTTTAGCCACGAACAATTATATGTTGCTATTTCAAGGGTAACCAGTCGCAAAGGATTGAAGATAAGCATACCTACCGATGACAAAGATGATAACCAAAATAGACTAACTAAAAATGTCGTTTACAAAGAAATTTTTGAAGACTTATGACAAGTTTTGACTGTTTTAGAAAGCATCTTAATTTTGGTTCTTTTGCCTTCGTAATCTTACTACAACATCAATTCCATGACTCATAATAAAGTTATTGTGACACAAGTTATCGTTTCCATCTGTGTAAACAGTGTGCGTAAATGCTGCATATTTAGCTTCAAATACATGGTCTCCTGACTATGCTCAGAAACACTTCATTTTCATATATACAGTACAGATATTGAAGTTGGCTTCCAAGCTCAAGTGGTGTCAATCGTTGCATACTTTTCATATATACCGTCTCATACTTCACTAATCAGGTATTTATCACTTTTGTCTGTCTTTATGCCAATTAAATTGCGACGTATTAGCACACGAGGTCATGGCACCACAGTAATTCTGCTAAACACGACTATGTGTTCTCTGTGAACAAAATACTGAAAAGCGGTTCCTTGAAATTCGTAAAAGGATAAGCTACTTGAGACATTTGGTTCATTAGAAAACATATAAAAGCAGCAGTGTAACTCTCAACGCCCACAAAGACGACAACGACGACAACAACAACAACAGAAAAAGGACCACAATGCTACAGCAACAAAGAACTTTTACAATAAAATGCCATATGCCAGGGATCGCTCCTGCAGTTCCTGCTATGTTTCCGAATATGTTTCCCTTAGCTACCGGGCAGCTATGTAACTCTGTATTTTTTTCCCATGTTAATTTTTTTTATTCACTGTTTTTTTCATATCTATTTTGTGATTGCAGCTCCCAGGTCTTCCGATCATGCCTGTACAAGCAATGACTCAGCAGGTAACCTACAAAGATATATACTTCGAAGTTTGAAACTTTTTTGATTACTTGCTTCATCCAATAGATCACTGATGCTCTTGATATGAAAATAACTTGGCAGGCTACAAGATATGCTCGGCGGATTTATGTTGGAGGACTCACTTCGACGGCCAATGAACAGGTTCCCACCTTTTAAATCATATTTTGTTCTCTACAAAGCGACATGAACATATTGGAGGTGAAGAAGATGATCGAGTGACACCTAGAATTGTAAGTTATATATATATTGCCTTTAAATATCGACATCTTTACATGAATGTGAAACTATTCGTTTCCCCTTAACTGCCTTAATTGAAGAAAAAATGTAGACCAGGACAAATCAAAGACATAATCTGTCCACGTTCCGCTTAAAGTCAATGTAACCGTACCCATACCCCTCAATTAGATGGAACCCTTTAGATTTCTACCAACAAATAATTGGTAGGTTAGTCTTCGACAATTCAAATAAAAACACTAAATCGAGTAAATGAAAATTTTAAACTTGGTCAACTGAAAATATAGTCACCGATCTTCGGGGACAAAAATCAAATGTAAATTCTTAAGTTTTATTATTCATGCTAATGCATACACATGACGGTTTAAGAAAACAAGATTTAACAAGGCTTAATCTAGAAGTAAGCTTAATCAATAACGATAACCCATCTTCCAGCCTCTCGCACTTGATGTAACCTCGTGTTGCTAAGTTTAGTTGAAACAATTTCACCAAAGGTCTCAAGAAGCACTACATGATAACTATTTGAAGGATGAACTTCCAAGACTCTTCCTAGCCACCACCAGCCATCAAAGAAGACCTCTGCTAAATCACCAACATCAAAACCAGAACTTTGAATATGTGGGGGGCATGGACGCAGCTGCTCAATGGTAACAACTTCTCTATGGTGACGCAGCCCAGAAGGAGTTAGCCAATGTTCAAACTCAACATAAAAAACCCCACTTGAACCTCAAATACTAAACACGCGGCAAAATAAACGAAAAAAAAACCCAAATCGGGAAATGAAACCTCAACAAGGTCGCCAATACCATAGGAGTGAACCATTTTCAGTGAGTTAGGAGACTACAAAAGGATTTGGATTTACAAGAGAAACAAATTAACCATCTCATGAAGAGCCACACCCTTTAAATATGTAGGGAATATAAGAAGCGGTATTTAAACACTAATGCAATACTCCCTCCCATCCATTCAATTCTTTACACTTACTATAAATGGAAAATCCAATCAATTCTTTACATTTCCTTTTTGGCAAAACATTTTACCTTATAATCCTTATATCCTTACTCTATTTACACAAAATGCCACTACTTTTTCCTTACTTTAAATTTGGTGGGCCCATAAAACCATTTGATTTACCAATAATACCCTTACTTTTACTACTTTTCTTAAAACTTGTGAAACCCCCCATGTCAAGGATTGAATGGATGGGAGGGAGTAATTGCAAAGAAAAAATTCCTTTGAATCTTCTTACAAACAAAAGGCACCCTATGTAACAGAAGGTGAACAATCATGTACTTAAGTGGTAGACTATCTATATTTGCCAAAAAACATAACAACGTTCGGCCAAAAAAGATGGGCCAGGTTAAAAAAAATATACGCACTTCTTTACAAGATGAAATTTAGTTTAATTTAATTTAGTTTTGGTTTAATCTACTTAGTTTATTTATTTATTTAAATAATTTAATATTTTCACACTAAGGTGAACTTGGTCCTACAATTTCACAATACCTGGTAGGCTTTGCTAATACATGTGGTTTATCCACAGAACAAAGGTCATCAAGTTACACGCAATAGTACACCAAAAGACTGCAAAATACGGAGTATTATTGATAGCTTGAAGAATTATTGGTGTTCACTGTTACAACAAAAAATGTAACTGAAAACACAATAAAAGTCCAAATAAATGAAAAAATTGAACACAAACCTAATCAACTTCATAATAATAATAATTAAGGAATTGAAGGACAAAATAAATATTTTAGCCACATTAAATGCAATACAAATGCTAATCTAAACTGAAAACCTTTTCGAACGAACGCAAAATGAACTTATGAAATTTAGTTTAATCTAATTTAGTTTGGGTTTAATCTACTTAGTTTATTTATTTATTTAATTAAATTTAATATTTTCACCCTAAGGTTAACTTGGTCGTACAATTTCACAATGATTGATAGGCTAATACATGTGGTTTATTTACCGAAAAAAATTCATCAAGTTACATGAAGTAGTACACCAAAAGAATGCAAATTATAATTGATAGCTTCAAGAGTTATTAGTGTTGACTGTTACAACAAAAAATGTAACTGAAAACACAATAAAAGAGTCCAAATAAATGAAAAAAATGAACACAAACCTAATCCACTTCATCATCATAATAATAATTAACAGAATTGGAGGAGAAAATAAATATTTTAGCCACATTAAATGCAATACAAATGTTAATCTAAACTGAAAATCTTTTGGAACGACCGCAAAATAAATTTCTCTGACCATCAACCTATAAGTATCGACCTGCATCTATAAACCACACAACACGAGCAGCATATACAGCTAACCAAAATGGCCCCTCAAATAGCAACCATTGCAATATTGACACCTTCAAAGTCACGGTACCAGTTAACTGCGCGAGCAACAAGAATTTGGGAGATAACGACAAATGAAAGCGATCAACCAGTTTCACTTGACCTGGTTATTTTAGATCGAGAGGTATAACATATGCACAAACTATTAGGGTACGAAACATGTAAGTTTAACCGTTCACATTAACAATGCTTACATTTGTGATTCATAGGGAAACCAGATCCACACAACAATACCTAAAAGACTGGTCAGCTCTTACAAAGGAATACTCGAAGAGGGGAAGATTTATAAACTACAACATTTTGACGTAGCCAAGAACAACAGGTCATATAGACCTGTTAGAACAACAACAAACATAATTAGGTGCACCGCATTTACCTCAATAGTGGAAGACGACCAAAGTCTGCCAATCCCCCAATACAAGTTTGAGTTTTATCCCCTCAGCAACCTACATGAACGATCCAACCAAACGGACTACTTAATAGGTATATTGCAGTAAAAAACCTAGAGCATATAGTACATGAAAACATATAGCACGTAGCTGCCTTCGTCAAATCTTGCAGATGTTATTGGTTTCCTAACAATCATTGAGAACAAGAGACAAGTCATGACAAGGGCTGGCTATGTCCAAGTGCGCCACATATACATCGAAGATGAGAGGCAAGAACGGCTACACTAGAATGCAAGTGAGGTTCTTAATTGAAAAATTAACTAATTGTCGAAACTTGCAGGAAAGAATCTGTGAGGGTGACACTATGGGGAGCAGCAGCTGATCTAATAAATGAAACACCAATAAACAAATTGGAGGTCCGAGTCATTGTGATAATGTCTACTAAAGTCGTTGTATATGAAAGTAACAAGAATATAATTTCCTCCGTTTAATATCAATTGTACCTTTAAAGTACTAATGGAAAACGTACTTACCACTGACATAATGCAAACATACAGGGGACGATAATTTACAATCAACGTACGGAACGAAAATATACACCAACATAGATATACCAGAAGCAAAACAACTGGCAGAAAGGTTAGTAAAGATGTAATACGGTCCTCAAAATAGAATTCACACGCCCCTGCCCGACAACCTATAACCTCGGCACCACCTCCACTTAGGTTACACATACATCCTCACACATCCTATATCATTTTGCATGCACACATAGGTTTTATTCTCTTTTCGGTAAAACTCAAGGAAATTGCAACTGAAATTTGCATTTACAAAACAGGGCAGACGAACAAGCTACACTTAAGTTTATCGCCCACATCGAAGCAACCACAGAAGAATCACCGTTCAAAACCATTAAGGAGTTACAAGAAATGGACCTCCCAAATGAGGTAAACAACAAAATCCATTCGCCCTACTATAGTAAGTGTATGAATTAAACATTTTCAAGATACATGTTTGACAAAACCACGAACATCAGAAGGTCATGTTCCTTTGTCGAGGGAGGATAACGGAAATACGAACTGATGTCGATTGGAGGTACATGTCTTGCACAACATGCAAAACTGGTCTCCAACAGGACAAAACATGCTTCTACTGCAACAAGTTGATTGAATACCCTACACAAAGGTAACATTACTTTACTGTGTTAAGATTGACGGGTTACGAACTATAAATCAGTACCTATGGTTTTGTTCTCCTCCATTCCGCTAATTACAGTTACGTTGCACAACCCGCGTACAACGTTCACATGTACCAAATACCAAGACTAAATACTATTTCCACTGATGCAGGTATAGGCTAATGACGACCATAACCGAGGGAGACACGACCGCCAAATTAGTACTTTTCGATAAAGAGGCAAAAAAGGTCATTGGCAAACCAATTAATAAGTTGCTTGATGTATATGAAAAGGTTAACACAAATCATTACCTTTATAGCCACCCAGAAAACACTTTCAAAGTTGCCTACTAAGTCGGTACCTACTGTGACACAGGAAGACGAAAGAGGTAAGGTGTTTGACATTCTGCAACAATGTATCGGCAACGAATACATATTCAAAGTAAAGGTTGGGATGAACAAGTATGGGGACGAACGAGAGCTCAAATGACAAAAGACAATGACTAAAAATGATGACAATGGGGATTTAAACGTGAACAACCACGAGAAAGGGAAGGTAAACGGATGACACTTCAGTTATCTAATAAAACACACACACACACACAACAAAACAAAACTAACATTATACTCAGATAGAAGAGGGGCAACCGGATAGCACTTATGAAGGAAGAATTTCACTCAAAACACCGGACAAGAAAGAGACGAGAAAACAAGAAGAAAAGTACGTACATTTTATTACATTCACTAAAGAATCCAAAATTTGATGGAACTTAACGTCGTAACAACTTTGCAGAATACATGGTGCAAACATGGAAACCAGTTCTTCGGGACGCAAGTCAGACAAGAAGCACAAGAGAGCATAAGAGACAAATAGCAACCGCTACATACGATGGCAACGAAGATCGCCTTTACAACAACGATTACATCTTCCTTAATAGCGTGTTGATTTGGATTATGTTTTTCCGACAGAATGTTTTCTGCTTTTTAAATACTTTTCTTAGATCTACAACATTCTTCCAAAGGTTGACAATTTCAATATTCGTTTCCAAAATTAGTGTCAGTTTATTTTACCTTTTACTTAAGTTATACAGAAGTTACTTATATATCGCCAAGATTGTCATGTTCTCTTACATTATTGGAATTTAGCCGGAATTCATTTTAGTAAAGAAAAAAAACCTTCACTTACAAAGTCCCGTGAATATTCACGGGTCAAAGAACTAGTTTGAATTGAAAGGTAACTAGGATAACACATTTGAAAATTGGATTCTTACAATCTGTTATATGTGCAGTTGACTGATAAGTGTAGTTTGTAGTGCCTATTCTGTAGTGTTTTGGTCCCATTTTTCTTGTGGAATCGCTCCTTGGGAGCGGTTTATGGGCTACTTATGCTTCCTCTAGCTCGTTTCAGGTTCCCGAGACCATTCATGAAGAGTTGGAGCGATTCCGACTCAATACATACACTTTTTGGAGCCAACGAAGCTAAGGAACGATCACTCGATGCCTTGGAGTCGACCCCGAGACCTTGGGACCCAATCCCGAGCCTCAGAGACCCAATCCCGAGTCCCGAAAATCGATGGGAAGCCCATAAGAACCAAGGAGGGACCAAAAAGTTCATATTGGAGGCCTACAAGGCTCATCCCCGACGGGTATGGCCTCATCCCGTCCGGGATGAAGGAGCAAATGAAGAAGGAGTGGTCTGATGTCCTTCCCGACCGGGAACAGCTCTTCCCGGCCGGGACCGACCCCTTCCCGGCCGGGATGGGCCTGCTGCTACCCCGCGCTTGTTTCTTTCTTCCCCTTTCCACTTGTAACCCTATATATACTCTTCCCTTGTTATGTAAGCTGATGTTCTGGACTTCCCCTTAAACCCTAGATTATTTTAGCATAGATTAGTGTAGATTAGTCTTTAGATTATCGTTAATCCTAGTTTAACTCTTGTGATTTGGGAATTCTTGAAGAATCCAACCAAGATTGACAACCTTGGTTGATGTATTTGGGTTTTCTTCCATTTATGCAAGATTTCTTCTTTTCATCTTCTCTTGTAAGGTATAATCTCTTTTCCCTTCTATTTATCTTTGTTTTAGTAATCAAGTTTCAATCTTTAGTTCTTGTTTTGTTCATTGTTCATTGTATTGCTAATTTCATTATGTTTGTTTTGATTCTTGCTTTGATTTCTCTTGGTAGTGTTAGTTTTAGCATAGATATGTTAGAGTAGATCTTTGCTAGGGTTATTAGGGAGATTGGTTGTGATTGTGGATGATTAGGATGAGATGGGTGGTACTAGATGTTGTTTTTGTTGTTTCCCTTCAACCTTGCACTCCACATGTTCGATGAAATGCTTGTGAGACTAGTGACGATCAATCCTTGTTTTTCTTGCATATTATCTTGTATGTATGTGTTTGGTTGGTTGGTTTGTTCGCCCCACTACGTAGCGAGAGCCCGGTGAGGACGATCCCTAGACCGATTACGTAGCGAGAGCCCGATCAGTGTTACCTAGGCCTCGAAAACAAGCTAGTGACCCCGTTTTACCCCTTCTTGTTTGCTTCGCAACCATGAACCCGACCTAACCCTAGTTTTCCTTCTTTGCTTCCATTAGTCAGTAGTTACTTGTTTTGTCTTCCTTCTTCTTGCTTTAGACCCTAGATTAGTCCATAGCCTCCCCTTTAGAATAGCTTGTCTCGAGCATAGTCCAAGACCGTAGCATACCTTAGTCCGACCTCCCGTCCCTGTGGATTCGACCCCACTTACCCTAGCTACCCACTAGGTATAGCCGGTTTTATTTGACGGTTGGGATCCACGACAAATCCCACCCATCAAATTGGCGCCGTTGCCGGGGACGGCGTAGTTTAAACTTTTGTTTGCTTAGTTGTGGACTTTGTTATTGACTTTTGTGTTCTCTTCTCCTTGTGTATCTCCGTTTTTCTTCTTGTGTGCTATTCTCCCTTCCTAGTGCCTCAAAAGAACTAGGATACTAACGTTTGCTCAAGTACTTCTAGCTCATCCTAGGTACCAAAGCAGCGTTATGGACATGGCTCGTCCAAGCTACCATCAATCATCACGGGACAACTTTGGGGCAAATGGCCAAGTCCCGAAATTTCACCAACCATACCAACCTCATCAACAATCTTATGAACGCCCTCCTTATGGTTACCAAGAAAGTTGTCAAGGATCATTCCAACATCCTAACAACTACCAAACACCCTCACATAACCCACAACCGAAAATCCCCGACTTCGAGACTTGTCAAATGTTGGTCCAAATGCAAAAGAGTCAACAAGAGGCTATATCGGTATTGCAAAAGGGTCAACATGAGATGATGATTTTAATGCAAAAGAGTCAACAAGTGATGATGACTTACATACAAGAAGTTGAAAAGGAGCTCAAGGCCCAAATAGGGGTGCAAGATGCTCGCATCAATGCACTCATGGCTCATATCACGATGTCGGCCACTCGAGCTCCACAACAAGTTGAGGAAGGTTCATTTGAGCAAGAAGGTCGGGTGTCTCCACAAGAAAGTCAACCCAATCTTGAAGCTACAAATGAAGAAGAGAGGGTCGATCAAGAGACCATTGTTGAGTGTTGCTTGGGTGGTGAAGATAGGGGAAGAATAGAGGGAGTTGAAGCTTCAAGGGCCAACAATGAGGAGGGGAGTGAACATGATTCTCGAGATAACTCTTGGGGAGCCGATGTTTTGGCTATCAAATTGGATTTATTCGATTTTCTTCGTGATGAACCGGATCTAGACAATCCAAAGCCAAGCGAAGACATACCTCCTCTAAGCCATATTGACAAGGTGAGTGAAAAGGAGCGTAATACTTGGGAGAAAGAAGTGGATGCCTTGGAACTTACCTTGAATGGGAAATTGGAGGATCCTAAAGCCTCCAATGAAGAAAACTTGATGCCTTCACCTCCTCTATCGCACTCGATTTCTAGTCCCTTGTCTTGTGAGACAGTTGGTAAAGAGGATCCTTGTCGGGCGGTGGAAAAGAGTTCTACTCTCGACCCCGTAGAAGAAGCGACACCCCTAGGGTGTGATCTCCCACATCATAACACCGAGCACGACTCTAGACCACTATACCTACCGGATGGTCATAAGAGTCGTAGCTATGTTGGTTCCGAAGACCCGGAAGATCACCAGAACCCCGAGCATAATGAAGATGATTACTTCTTCCCTCCGAGTTGGAAGCTCTTGAAAGTGGCTAGGCTCGGCCATGTGAGCTTAAATGAAGATGTTGCTAGAGCATTTGACTTACTCCTTCGAGCTCTTGATGGCTATGGAGGCGTAGTTGGTGAGAGTAGCTAGTGTAAATATCTTTTCCCTTTTCTTTTGTGCTTGTATTTGTGTTTATGTTTGTTTAGATATTTTGGTTTCTAGGATTGTTAGTCTTTGTGAAATTCTTGTTTATTTGGATTGCTGATGAGCGATGTGAGGGAGGGAATTTGATGTTGTATTCGAGCTTATTGTCATAGGTGTGAAGTGAAGGTGAATCCTAGAGAGAAAGGTCTATTGTTAGAGCATGGATTGTGAGCATGGGAGTCGGTTTTTGAAACTTTTGACAAGCTTTTGGGGACGAGATTCTATGTCTCGATGTATTGGTGGACATGTGGGTGAAGCTAGCAAGGAAATGAAGGGCTAGAAGACTCATCCCGACCGGGAAGGATGTCATCCCGATCGGGATGAGTGTGCTGAAAATTGGACATTCTGGAGAGTCATCCCGACCGGGAAGAGGGCTTCCCGACCGGGACGGGTGTGTCATCCCGACCGGGACCATCCATCCCGACCGGGATGGTCCCCTTCTCCTCTTTTGGCCTCTTCTTCACCATGTGAGCCCACCTAACCATTTTATACCCTCTCCCAACCTCCCTACCTACCCTTGCACATATCATATGACCCTACACTTCATTTACATACCCTCACCTCATTTTCTCTTCACTTTACACCGACTTTCCCATCAAATCCCACCCCCTTCACACCATTACTACCTCTACCATGCGGTTTTATCAAGTTTGAAGCGGGAGGACGATGAAGAAGACAAGAAAAGTACCTATATTGATCTATGAGACGATGGAGCGAGTGAGTTGCTAACCTATTGGTACGACAACTATCCTTTCTTTTCCGTCTTTTATTGCCTTGTTTTCCTTTGTGTTTGTTCCCTTCCCCTTGTACACTTTTGGGTCATGGTGTCTTGGTGGCCTTTGAGGCCTTAGTATGGTTGCTCCCGACTCTCGATGATGTGACTACGTCGAGAGTCAATCAAAAATACAATTTTACAAGATTTTCACCCTTTTTTTTAGGATTTAGTCGGATTTAGGCGGAATCCGGGCTAGGTGACTTGATTACACCTAGCCCTCCCCTCCCATTTCCTTTTATTTCCTTCTTTTTATTTCTTCCCCCATCCATATCTTTTCTTGTCTCGGCCCATGGTGACTTGACTACACCCCGGCCGGACGCCTTCTACCCTTTTCTTCACTTTATTTTTTATTTTTAGCTTTATTTTTGTAGTTTCTTTTTTTTTTCTTTTGTCTCTCCGCACACTACGATCGAGCATGAGGACATTGCTCGGTTTAAGTGTGGGGGAGCGATATTTTAGTATAGTCTAGTTTTATTTTTGTAGTTTTTCGAAAAATCTTCAAAAAACCTTAAAAATTTGAATTTTTTTCACAAAAATCAAAAAGATTTTCTTTTGTTTTTTTTTCTTTTGTGCCGTTGTGTCGTATTTTTATTTTGTTGTGCGTGTTTTGCCTCCCTTTTTTCTTATAGGTTGCCTAATCACCAAATGCTTTGGAGAGCTTTCAAGACCTCCGATAACATCTTCTATCCCTTTTTCCCCTTTGTCTCTTGTGGAGTTTGGAGGAGATTGTGATGTTGTGTGCTCGGGCGGAGCTTTGTAAAGTTTGTGGTGGATTTGGAGGCTTGTTTGGAAGTTCGGGATGGTGTTTGTTTTGTTCATGTGTTCATTCTGTTTTGTTTTGTTGTTTCTTGTCTCTTTTTCTTATTGTTTTCGTCATGTCTTTGTTTTGTGTGTGGTTGAGTCTTGTGTGTAAAACGTTTTTCGAAAACCCGGTTTAGAGGCTAGTGTGCGAGTGTTTACTTTCCCTTCCTAGTTGTATAAATCGAGTCTTGGACTTTAATCTAGTAGAATGACCCTAAATCAATGGTTTCGTTCGTTTCTTACCTTGAGTCCACCTAGCTTACTAGGGATTTACTACGGGATTTGCATTTTGACCATTATGACCACCCACGGTGTGAAAAGGCCTTGGTTTCCGAGTCCCGTCCCTTAGGTGACCGTGTTCGGAATTGTTTGATTAGTCCAAGTTCTCCCCTTTTTGTGAGTATGAAGGGAAGACGTCGTCCCGACATACCCATTTCCCTACCTCCCACTCATATCCACACAATAAAGTTGCAATTTGTTGAAATCTCTCTTTCTTGTTGCAAAGAAATGCCTATCACTCAAATCAAGCCAAAAATGGCTAAGAAAAGAAAAAAAAGAAAGAAAATGAAAGAAAGAAAAGATTGAAGAAAAAGAAAAGGCACAAAAAGCCAAAAAGAAAATAGAAAAGAAGAAAAAGAAACGGCATAGCAAAACAAAGCAAAAATGCAAAAGAAAGAAAAATGCCAAAAAATAAATCGTCTCACAAAAAGAATCCCAACATCTCAAAATAAGCCTTTTACCGACTACTACCATGAAGAGCCTACCAAAGGACCGAGTCCCTAGGAAGGATGATAGCGGTAATGGTCGGTCTTCCCTCACTTTGCATATATTTCCACCTTTTTACTTGGACTAGTTAGGCGGTTTTGGGCATGGGACGACCCTCTTGGCTCATCGCTAAAGGGGGCGGGGTCTCACTTAACTACAGTGTCGACTAACACCGTGGTTCATCCCTTTTCCACTCCGCCGATCGTCCCGTAGTATGTTCTTAGAAAGTTAGGAGGACCTAGGTAAGTTACCAACGTTTTTGTTGCTTTATCGTCATACTATTAGGGTTTAGTTCACCTTGGTTTGTATTACTAGCTTGGGAACGTTGTCACTTGCCTCGAGTCCTAAAACCGGTGCTTCTTTCACCGCTTGTTTGAGGGAAGCAGTATTTGTTTTCTTTTGGGTGCAACCGATTATGTGTTTGTTTGTGTGCTTGTTTGTCTTTGTGTTTTGTGTCCGGTTGCATCCACGGTTTTGTCGCAAGACCCCACTTGCCTTGCGGAGTGCACTTTTCCTCTAAGTGTACTCGCGTGAGTTGAAAGGGCGTAGGGTGCGCTAATACCCACTCGGCTAGTTTAGTAGATAGTATGTGCTCACTCGAGGGCGAGTAAGGGTTAAGTGTGGGGGAGTTGATAAGTGTAGTTTGTAGTGCCTATTTTGTAGTGTTTTGGTCCCATTTTCCTTGTGGAATCGCTCCTTGGGAGCGGTTTATGGGCTACTTATGCTTCCTCTAGCTCGTTTCAGGTTCCCGAGACCATTCATGAAGAGTTGGAGCGATTCCGACTCAATACATACACTTTTTGGAGCCAACGAAGCTAAGGAACGATCACTCGATGCCTTGGAGTCGACCCCGAGACCTTGGGACCCAATCCCGAGCCTCCGAGACCCGATCCCAAGTCCCGAGAATCGATGGGAAGCCCATAAGAACCAAGGAGGGACCAAAAAGTTCATATTGGAGGCCTACAAGGCTCATCCCCGACGGGTATGGCCTCATCCCGTCCGGGATGAAGGAGCAAATGAAGAAGGAGTGGTCTGATGTCCTTCCCGACCGGGAGCAGCTCTTCCCGGCCGGGACCGACCCCTTCCCGACCGGAACCACCCCTTCCCGGCCGGGATGGGCCTGCTGCTACCCCGCGCTTGTTTCTTTCTTCTCCTTTCCACTTGTAACCCTATATATACTCTTCCCTTGTTATGTAAGCTGATGTTCTGGACTTCCCCTTAAACCCTAGATTATTTTAGCATAGATTAGTGTAGATTAGTCTTTAGATTATCGTTAATCCTAGTTTAACTCTTGTAATTTGGGAATTCTTGAAGAATCCAACCAAGATTGACAACCTTGGTTGATGTATTTGGGTTTTCTTCCATTTATGCAAGATTTCTTCTTTTCATCTTCTCTTGTATGGTATAATATCTTTTCCCTTCTCTTTATCTTTGTTTTAGTAATCAAGTTTCAATCTTTAGTTCTTGTTTTGTTCATTGTTCATTGTATTGCTAGTTTCATTATGTTTGTTTTGATTCTTGCTTTGATTTCTCTTGGTAGTGTTAGTTTTAGCATAGATATGTTAGAGTAGATCTTTGCTAGGGTTATTAGGGAGATTGGTTGTGATTGTGGATGATTAGGATGAGATGGGTGGTACTAGATGTTGTTTTTGTTGTTTCCCTTCAACCTTGCACTCCACATGTTCGATGAAATGCTTGTGAGACTAGTGACGATCAATCCTTGTTTTTCTTGCATATTATCTTGTATGTATGTGTTTGGTTGGTTGGTTTGTTCGCCCCACTACGTAGCGAGAGCCCGGTGAGGACGATCCCTAGACCGATTACGTAGCGAGAGCCCGATCGGTGTTACCTAGGCCTCGAAAACAAGCTAGTGACCCTGTTTTACCCCTTCTTGTTTGCTTCGCAACCATGAACCCGACCTAACCCTAGTTTTCCTTCTTTGCTTCCATTAGTCAGTAGTTACTTGTTTTGTCTTCCTTCTTCTTGCTTTAGACCCTAGATTAGTCCATAGCCTCCCCTTTAGAATAGCTTGTCTCGAGCATAGTCCAAGACCGTAGCATACCTTAGTCCGACCTCCCGTCCCTGTGGATTCGACCCCACTTACCCTAGCTACCCACTAGGTATAGCCGGTTTTATTTGACGGTTGGGATCCACGACAAATCCCACCCATCATTGACCATAATACAACAGCTTCCCATGCTCGATGATGCAAGAACTACCCAACCGCATAGGTAAACTCTAAGCCTCACCGTTTACTTAACTTCTTCTGGTTATTAAAATTAAATTCGAGTAGTAATTATAATGTCACTAATTAAAACTAACAACTTCAAAGTAAACATGATGATGTTTTTATTCAATAAGAAAAAACCAACCTAGGACGAGAAATCAACCTGTATTTAAAATGTAATACACTACATACTGAAGCTTAGGCTAAACTAATCAATCAAGATGACCCATCTACCATTCTCCCAAACTTGACAGAGACGCATTAGAGATATCTCCCCTATTAAGACTTTGATCATTCATCTCGAGATGGACACCGTAGTAGCCAGGATGACTATACACATGCACGACTCTTCCAACATACCACCCATGGAACACATACAACTCCACGAGATCATCCATAAAAAACCAGAGCTGTCAATAAATGGCGGACAAGGGCTAACGAAGTCAACGACAACAACATCACTTAAAGGGCTTATCCCACTCGAATCAGTTAAATTGTTAAACTGCACATACAAACATCTGTTACCATCACAACACACAATAGAACCACTATAGTAACCATCCCAGAAACCCGCGTGAGGATACATGACCTCCTCTATGTCCCCAATCAGATAAGAGTGCGCCATTTACAAATGTTAACCTATATGTAGAAACCCAGACACAACTACAATGAAATGAGAGTGCAAAATATAAGGTAAAGGTAAACAGTTTAAGAAATATAGAAATTTACACATGCCAGTAGATAAACAGTCAAATATATACTACTATTCAATTCAATAGAATTATTAATTAATTTAATTAATAAATTCGTAATTAGTTGAAAATTAATCATTTCAAATGTAAATGTAAACACAAAGTTACAGTCCTCAAATTATATAATTAATTAAGAGTTTGATTTGAAAAAATAATCTTATTTCAAATTTCAAATAGAATAGATGCAAATGTAAACACAACAGTTACAATCCTCAAATTATATAATTAATTAAGAGTTTGATTTGAAAAAATAATCTTATTTCAAATTTCAAATAGAATAGAATAGATAGAATACATAAATTAAAATGTAAACGCAGCAGTTGCAGCCCTCAAATTATAATTAAGAGTTTGATTTGATTTGATATTTTTTGAAATGATGACAAATAAATGATGAAAAATGATGACTTGGATTAGCAATAACTCTGGAAATAACCGTTATAAATACACAACACAACAGTTACAAAAATGAAAAGTCAACAGTAAACACAAAATAAAGACTCATCAAAACAAATGTAATGACACTAAATGTCCACAAATTAATTGAGATTGAGATTATTAGACTAAAACCTTAAAAATGACAACATTCCTGCAACAAATGTTCACAATTATTATATTATATGTATAGATAGATCGATAGAACTGGCAAATCACAAAGCATTACAAAAAATTGATAAGAAATAAGGTATTCTATTGGTGGAACTTATGCATTCATGCCTCCTACTTTGTATTCACCATCTTAACCAATCACTTACATATTCTTATTGTTGGCACCCACATTTTGACTGCCAGGTGTCTATAGCAGTTTCCAAAAATCACCCGATGATGATCGGGCGCAAACGTGTTTCTACGCGCTCGGATGTGGGCACGAAACCATTAGTTTCTGGTTTGGGCTTTGTACGGAGTACAAATCTCACAAAATCGACCTCAAATTCTGGCCCAGTGGGTCGTTTCCAATCAAATAAGACTAATTTGGGTCAAAACCGACACCGGAAATAAAACCGTCTTTTAGCGACCGGGTCAAAACCCGGTCAAAGCCGTTTCCGAGAGCAAACCCGCGGTCCTCTTTCAGATGGGCCACCCGATCAAGTCCATCAGGGCACTTGATCGAGTAACCCTAGACAAGGAGGGGGAGCTTTGCCTATATATACCTCCTCATGCATGCAATTAACCCAACTTTTTGCAACCCAACTTTTCAGCTCTACAATACACTTACAAAACACCCTAATCACACATTTCAAACAAAATCAATCAACCCTAATCAACCCTAGCTAGCAAACCCTAAACCACCATAACTCGACTTACGTAAACCTTGATACTCCCGTGCCAAGGCCACAACTAACGAGTTCTATCCGAGACTAAGAAACATGTAGGTTGTGCAAAATCCCGTTCTTCTCTCTTCTCCCTTCTCTCCTCGCGTCATTTGTCCGTTGTCATCGTTTTTTTTATTTTTGTTATTCTATCATCGAGTC
The DNA here is from genome assembly GCA_958450325.1 of Agrostemma githago. Taxonomy (NCBI): domain Eukaryota; kingdom Viridiplantae; phylum Streptophyta; class Magnoliopsida; order Caryophyllales; family Caryophyllaceae; genus Agrostemma; species Agrostemma githago. The sequence goes on along the minus strand of OY288259.1, from coordinate 39,528,742 downwards.
TATAATATCAATAATAATTATTAGTATAATACATTAAAATACTTGTGGATTCGTGTCGAGTGCGAATGATGACGGGATAAGGAAATCCGAATATACAAGGATGTTTCATCCGATATTACCGGTCGCTTATCCCGACACCCTTAGCGCTTGATTGTTGAAACAAGTCAACGTAAACAATAGTTTTTTTATTTTGTTCATGTCATCGTTCATCGCATATTTCGTCAATTCCAAAACTATTTTCGAATCAAACATCTTTTTTTTATTAAGGTCGAAACCCGTTGACGCGGATCCGACATCACACAATCCGTAAGGATTTATTACGATGTCAGGAAATCGAGGGAATCAAATCGAGTCTGTTTTAATTAAAGTAATCGCGAAGCGTCAATCTATTTAGGTTCGATAACAACTCAATAGTTGGACGTTGAATCTAAACGATTTGGTCAATTAATTTAACTAATACGAAGTCGTTGATGCCAAAAATAGTGATCATAATTCGCAAGAATTAATTCCGACACTATAAAATGCGGAGACAATTTATTTCGTTTTAGTTGATTTAAAATGACTTATAAATATAATTTCTAGATTTCGCTCTAAATATTCGATATTGATTGAATAATCAAATATCGGATACGACGAGTATTCAAATCCGAATCGAGCATAAATCATACAATATTTCTGCCCGATTCAATAAAAATCATCATTCCAAGGACGCGATACCGACTCCGTAGTCGAATATCAAATCTAACGGAATTAATCAAAAAAGCCAGAACAACCCTCCATGCAAGTCGCGCGATTGCCTGGAAATTGAGACATAAAAAGTTTTTTTTTAGTTCAATTTTAAAACGACTTATAACATCTTTTCTAAACTCGCTCTTAATACTTGATATTGATTCCATAATCAAATATCGAATATGATGAGCATCGAAATTTTAAAGTCGAGTATAAATCATACCATATTTTTACACGACTTAGCAAAATTATCGATTTTCCGAAATCATGCATCATGTTTACACTATTCTATATCGTTATATATTGTCGCAAACTGTTATTACCGTTATACCGTTACTAACATGCTTGTTTCCATCTTTGTCGATTTATTTTTCATTGTTTATTTTATTGTACTAAAATGAACTCGCATGCTAAATATAACTTCGACGTTAGTATTAGATGCATTAAATCGACATAGCAACCCATTCTTTTTCGCATGTTTAGGTAAAATAATGTTTGCATATCATTTTCATCGTTTTACTAACACGCGTATTAAAACGTCATTCGATATCTTAGTAGAGACCGCTAATGTGCGGGCGGGGTTGAGTGTTCTTTGTGAACTTCTCAACACGTACCCTCACCCCTTACTCAGAACCTCGGTTTCCGGATGCCCGAGACAGTTGGCGCACGAGAGTCATTCAATACACGGTATCCGATAATGTCGGTATCGGTATCAAATGCAAAGGGACGAGCCCAATAAACTCTGACATCGGAAATGGGCCATACTTTGTGCATGGCCCACTACGACATAGAGCGGGTTCGAACGGGCCCGAACTCCCACAAAGTTCGGTGGCGACTCCACTTTGATTTAAATTTCAATTCGATCCATTCTCATATGGAGATTCATTCGCCTCCCCAAACCCGCGCGTGGCCGCGTCGGGGTAGACCTATGTCATGTCCACACTTATTGTCACAGGTATAAGACAAAAGATGGAGAAGAACTAAAATAGAAATGGCACCAATTATGACAACTATAGTCAGCTTACTCCCCTCAAAATCAAAGTACAAAATTACTGCAAGAGCAACAAGAATATGGGAGGTGAATCGAAACAAGACGACCCAACCATTATCAATGGATTTGATTTTGTTAGATAAAGAAGTAACTGAGAGAATAATGCTTTTTAAAAATATAATCTACAATATTCTAACAAAATGTTTAATAGGACACCACATCCACACAACAATACCAAAGAAGTTTGTTAGCTCTTACAAAGAGGAATTGAAGGAAAATAGATTATACACATTGCAACACTTCGATGTTATAAAAAAATATCCGATCATACAGGCCTGTAAAAACTAATGACAATATCATCAGGTTCACCCCTTTTACATCAATTGTTGAAGATGAAACTACAAGTCAGATTATTCCATTGCACAAGTTTGAGTTCTTCCTAATAGAGAGTACGTCTTCATGAGTGTAACAACAAGAACGATTATTTAATAGGTACAAAAATCTATTAAAATACGTCTACATTCGTCGTATTTCTCCTAAATATTCACATATTATGTGTTACCTAATTTAAGATTGTTTAGCATAAAACTAGGCTTTACTAGACGGATTAATATCTCTTGCCTGAGGATAATATTAATCTATGACAAATCATAAGCTACCAAAAAAACTAACATCTTTGTTTTATGGTGCAGATCTTGTGGGATTATTGACAAACATAGAGACAATGAAATAAGTGCGGATTGAAAACGACTTCACATAGTTAAGACATATAGAGATCATAAACGAAAGACAAGTTATTATAAAATTGCAACTTAATACAAATTAACCAGATGTTGCCAAGATGAAGTGTCATTTCCTTATTTCTGCAACGCTCAGGGACCAAAGGATACGTGCCACTTTATGGAGGAGATGCAGCGGCGCTCGTGGATGAGGAGATGGCACACGACATTGACTCGAAGGTGGTTGTGATAAGGTCTACGAGAGTAACGCCGTATGATGGTAACAACTAAGAACTAAAAAATCAACAGTTGTGAAGAACAACATTAAATACACTACATATGCAACCCTCTATCCCAAAAAAAAATTGTGTTTGCAGGGGCTTACCAGCTACAATCTACATACAACACAAAAATATACATCAATTTGGACATTGCAGAGGCGCTAATTTTGCAGAAAAGGTTCCCCCGGTAACCATTAAACAACTACGTTACAGTACTTTGTAAATTTATCGCCTAAAAAATTTACATGTTACAAATATATAGAGAACCTTCAATTATTCATGTCACGTTATCAGCCAACCCAGAAGATACGTTTGAAGAGTTGCTGAAGAACAGAAAAACCATCCGGGAACAACTAGAGATGGAAATAGTAGATGAGGTAAAACAATATTTTTCCCACAACAAACATGCAATGAATTTCAACAAAACTACAAAATGCAATAACATATGACCACCTCAAACAGAAAGAAGCATTTATATGCCAAGGCACGTTTGTGAAAGTCCACACGGACGTCGATTGGAAATATTTATCATGTCCAACATGCAAGACAGACATTCGAGAAGATAAAATGTGTGCTAATTGTGACCAGATGATTTCCTACCTGACTCAAAAGCAAATAATAATTAAATTAAAGCTTGTTTGAAACAAAAACATTAAAAAAACTTCTATTTGCAGGTATAGACTAATGACCACGATAACGGACGGAGACACATATGCGCCTTTGGTTATTTTCCCCAAGGAGGCAGAAAAGGTCAATCATAGGGAAGCCAATAACTCAGTTGTTGAACTTATATGAGAAGGTAATGACTTTAGAATTAATATTAATAAAATTAAATACGATATTAATGCAGATCAAAATGTATTAACCACCTGCTATGGAATGGTATTGTAGGACGACAGAAAAGGGAAAATGTTTGACATTCTACAACAATGTGTTGGGAAGACATACACTTTTAGAGTAAAGATAGAGATAAATAAATTTGGGAATGAAAGAGAGTTAAAGGTCCAAAAGACATTTAGTCTTTTGCCTGAGATGCATGAATCCACACCCACCAAAGACCTAGACAAGGTATACACGATTAATTTATTGGTTTCAAAATAACTGCTAACAATGTCAATGATATTCACAAAAAAAAAAAATTGCAAAGCGTGGAAGGAAACGAGGAAAAAAAGTACTACCGTAGAATCGATAGAAGACGACATGCTCCTCAATACTCCACATAAAACAGAAAATTTAAAACATCTAAAACAGTAAGTACAAAACAAGTTACATTTACAAATAATCATTACATTTGCTTCATTTAGCAAATTGACCCTAATCTATCTACAATGTACTGCAGAGATGAACCTAATGCGAAAGAAACAAATACAAAGGGGATTACCAAGGCTGGAAAGCGATTGAGACCAACAACACCACACCAAACTGAAGGAGTTATGTCCAATGTCCTACAGATTAACCCGCTTAAGTCTATCTATCTGATATGCCTTGCTAGAGGTCGATGTCGGGTTGACATGTAAATGAGTTACGTGTCTGGTAGTCTTAAGTGGGCCCATTGGGTCACACACAATGTGTACGAGATATTATTACTATATATCACTATATTAAATATATCGGGTCAGTAGTAATACGGACCCAGCTGCGTTGTCAGGTTATGGTAATTAGAGTTATACTAATAATCTAATTATGGTAATTAGAGTTATGGAAGTAACCTAATTCTACCTTCTCATCTCCTATATAAGGAGGTTCATATGATGAACCAAGATATGGAATAAAGAGTATTGACTCATAGTATATTCGTCTTATAAAGAGTTATAAGAGAGATAAAGAGAGAAGTTGTGAGACGGTCTCACGTACCTTTATACTAGCATATACGTCGCAGTTCTGTACCCGTGTGGATACCAAAGGAGGCATCACGTTTGGGGTATTTTATTCTGTCCGTGAGAATTATTTATTCTGTCCGTGGAGGTTATTTATTCAGTCCGTGGAGATTATATATATTTCTGGGTTTATTATAATTCTTATTAATACGCTGTTCCGCTGCAAATAAGGTATAACTATTATCCTTCTAATTTTGTCCTTTCGGTTAATACTCGTAACCACTACAAGAAAAGCGAAGCCTAGCAACCGATATTTACCGACCGTCCAAATAACAATCGGTAATTTGTTATACCGACCGCAAGCATTCGGTAATAATAATTCCAGTCGGTAAATTACCGACCGAATATAAGCAGTCGGGACATTGGAAAATCGGTCGGCAATGACCCATTTTACCGACCACTATCTGGAACTACCGACCGATTACTGTCGCTCGGTGACGGTTTTGTATTAAACCCCACCAGCTCTCATTGATCATTTGCTTTTGCTTAAAAAAAAAAAGAAAACCCGAACACCCTAACCCTTCCTCCCCTTCGCGAAAACCCTAACCCTCCCTACCCTTCGCCGGACGCCAGCGTTGCCGGACGCCGGACCTTCGACGGACACCAGCTTCTCCGCCGCCGTTCCATCCCTTCGCCGGAATAACCCTTCCTCTCCCAATTTCCTGAAAATCCCCAATTTCAATAACCTAGGGTATGAATTTTAATTGAGTTTGATATTTAATTTTGTTTCGATTTGCTTTATTATTGTTGTATGCTTGATGAATTCAACTTAGGTTAGTTTAATTTAGATTAAACTTGTTTGTTAGATTAGGGTTAAATTAGATTTAGGGTGACATTAGATTTTAGTTTAATTTAGGGTTACGTTACATGAAAAATTGCTTAAGTTAGATGAAATTGGTTTTAGGTTAGATTTATTGTCAATTGTTGATTAATTATTGACAAAGGGTTTAGTTTTCAAATTGTTGAAGTTGGTAAAAGACTTAATTAGATGTTAGGTTAGCTTCATTTGTTGGTGAGGGTTAAATTAGATGAAACAATACCGTTAAATTAGATGTCGTCAATTCGATATTCAATTGATGATAGTGACCATTAATGGGTATATGTAATGACTCATGAGAATCTGTGTTTTATTTGTTTCAATAGCATTATCGTTGAGGCGTTGATGATCAGACACTAAAAGGTAGATGAAGAGTACCATTTAAGGTAGTTGGTGGTTTAGGATGAAAGGATAAACAATTGTGATTTTGTTCTCTTAAAGATGAAGAGTCTTACATTTAACAAAAGCTAAGCATAAGTAAGGGATATGAGCCGATGGTAACATGCTTAGGTTAGAGAGTTCGCTTTTACAGAGTTTTGTCTCGTGCTTAGAATCATACCAGTACTACTTGGGTTTCCCTAAATAATTATGCTTGTTTGATCCATGATTGCTTTTTTGTATGCCTTTTTGAACATTGGACATTGTTTGCTCTTCTTGTATGATGCAGATACTTCAAGGCTTGATTGTGTGTCGATTATTGGAGTTTTTGAAGTCGTAAGTCCCTTTTTGTAGGCTTGAATTCATAGCTTCTTATAGTTTGATTATGTAAATATTTTGAGAACTTAATAATTTCTTATGTGAAAACTTCTAAGTGATAAATGGCTTAAATCCATGAAGGATACTTTAGGGCTTGTTTGTGCCAGTTATCGAAACTCCAAAGTAGTAAATTCTTTTTTTCTCCATGTTTAGGAGAACAGAAGAGGGCAGACAAGGAAACAAATGAAATACGAGTATTACTATTAGATGTATGTCTATTTTCTAACATCACTTTTGTAATTTTCTTCTTGACTCATGAGCATGTGCATATATATTTTTGTATTGTCTCATAGCGATTCAACATCAAAGCTATTCATTATCAAAAAAACACATTCTGATGAACTTATTGTTAAAAAAAAATTCAGGTCATGTCAACATTTGTTATCAAGAAGCATATTAGTTTATGGTCTCCGTCCCATTTGATATTATCAAGGTATTTTCTTCTTCAAGATATATGATGTTCCATAATATTTGATTATCAGGATGTTCAGAGATTAAAACTTACGTAATGTATGATTATTCAATCTCGACCTGACTTGAGATACGATCTAATCATGAGTGAACGAATGACGCTTTCGATTGTGATGAACACCAAGGACAAAGTCAATCAATGACTTGATATGCATCTAGATAGTTAAAGCAGTCCCATTGCTTAGAGATGAGTCAATTCGCATTGAGCAAAGGATTTTTTTTTTTACATTAAGATACTGTACTAAGGACCTTTGCTTGGATATTGTATGTAATTGATATTTGATCCATGAAGTCTAATTTAAATTGTTTGTTATTTGGATATAAATTAAAGAAGTGTGATTTTATTGACATGTGTAGCCTTTATATAGTAATTATTTATTTTTTTGTATGTGGAATCATAAGCCTCCAAGTGGCTAAAATGCAAATATTATTGGAATGTTATCCCAAAAGCCACCGACCGCCCATTCCTTTTTGCCGACCGCACCTAAGTTTTTACCGACCGATTGTTTACATTACCGACTGATATAGAATATACCGACTGAAAAAACGGTCGGTAATTGCCGACTGCAAAAATCGGTCGGTAAATTAAATTACCGACTATAGTTACCGACCGATTTTTGACGGTCGAAATTGCTTTCAAAACGGTCGGTATGACCCATTACCGACAGATGTGAACATTTACCGACCGATTATGGCGGTTGGTAAATCCGTTTATTCTTGTAGTGAACAGGTCCTTGGGTTTAAGGGTTGTAACCTTACAGTGGTATCAGAGCCTCTGTTATGTAGTATTAATCAAATCGACCTGAATCTTTGTCTCATAATTGGTTATGAGGGATTCCATTGCGTATTAATTTGATTATTTGTGAGATCCGTTCTCAATTTATTTGGTATCGTCTGAATTTGCGGCTTGTAACGTACGTAAGAAGATATGAATTTCTTTTGTCTCATGGAGGAAGTCAGCATTACATTAGTCAGCATGTGCATACTATTTGATTATTGCATGTTGCTTTTGGCATTAATTTGCATGATATTCTTTGTTGATTCACTTAGTTACGTACACTCTGTTAATTTTGCCGCCTAAGCGCATTACACTTTTGATTTGATCATATAAAGTTGTTGTCTTGTTTTTGATGATCGATTCATATGAGACAGTGCGGCTAGCAAGTCGTTTTATCATTTTAATTTAGGGTTTATTTTAATTTGTGAATTTAAATTGTTAAATTCTGAAATTAATTATTAAATTTTATTAAGATATAATATTGATTATTTTTAATTTAATTTTGCCTTAAATTGACCCACTATAATCCCAAATTACTTTGTTGACGATGAGACTATTTGGATTAGTCAAGATTCGATTGAAATTTGGAACGTAAAATTACAAGCATTTATCGTTAATGATGAGTCCTAATAAGATTAGGACAATACTCGTTTTAATTATGGTGGAGACGGAACGAAAAAAGGTCAACCCGGTCGACACGAGTGTGACTCGATCGGAACGGGTGTGACTCAGCTGGCACGAGTACGACTCGGTAGGCACGGGTGTGTCCCGGTCGGAACGGGATGACCCTGGCGGCAAAGGTTTGACCAAGACGACACAATATTTACTCGGACGACATGATGTCGGGTCGAGCGACGCTTTTAAGAAAAAGTCGTTTTCTTGCGTTTGTGTGTTGATTATGAATAAAAAAGGATTATACTTTTATTTTTCCGAATCTATGAAAAATTAGTTTTCTAAATCGGTTAAATAATATTATGCATTTTAATTAGGGTTATTTAACGACAATAATACCAACTATAGGGCGTCTTCCCCAAATAATACCAATTTCAATAAATTTGAGAATAATACGTATTATTGGAGTAGTTAAACAAAAGTAGTATAAGTGACTTTATAACCTGCTACATCAGGTCACCTAATTAATATTTAACCTGCTACTTATCCTTGATCCTCCTACTTAGACCTGGATAACGGGTGAACCGTGTCGGGTCAGCTTCGGCTCGGGTCACTTTCGTCTTATAATAATCGGGTTGACTTCGGGTCGGGTCGGATACTTTCGGGTTCGAGTCATTCTCGGGTTTGTTGTTTTCATCTTTTTTAGGTATATCGACTCGTTTTCTATAATAATAGTCGGGTCAGTTTCGAGTTAGCTCGGCCCAATTCGAATTACGGGTCAAAATCAAGTCTTCAATTCGGGTGTCCGGTCGGGTCAGTTTTGTCAGGTCTATTCCTCCTTACTTCTCTCCTTCATCCTCTCTCTCCATTACCCTTCATCCTTCTTAAGTTTTTTTTTTCTTTTAATTTCTATACGTTTTGTTTGGATTAACGTATTGATTTTGGTGTAGGATTGTGTTGTTAGCTAGATTTGGTTACGTTGAAGACTTGAAGAAAGAGGAAGAGTAATGACATGAATGACGTTTAATGCCCGTACGCTGAGTAAGTGAAAAGGAGTGAAGTAATATGAAATAAATGAAAGGCGAAAACGGAAGGTGAACGGGTTCACCACTAGCTAACTGGTCATCTATACTACTCTGGTTTAACTACTCCAAAAATACGTATTATTCTCTGATTTGTTAAAATTGGAATTATTTTTGGAAGACGCTCTATAGTTGGTATTATTGCCGTTAAATAAAATTAAAGGTGAAAAAGGAAGGTGGAAGGGTTCTACAGGTAACCGGTCACCTATACTACTCTTGTTTAACTACTCCAATAATACGTATTATTCTCAGATTTATTAAAATTGATATTATTTTGGGAAGATGTCCTATAGTTGGTATTATTGTTGTTAAATAACCCATTTAATTATCATATTATCATAAATAGATCGGAAAAAGAGTTTCTCGAGTCTTATTTGATTTTGATGAATTGTTCATCTATATGACAATTATAAGATGCAGATTGATTGTGAATTGAGTTTTGTATATCCGTTCAAATTTTTCGGGTGGGAAATTGTTCCTCGTAGTTGGAAAAATGAAAGATATTGGTGAAATTGTTCAAACCAACTAGCAATTATGAATTGTAATTGATTATGAATCAAAAATATGGGATCTCTTAACTTGTTTTATACACAAATCACTAGTAACAATTGAATTATTATGTCATATGATGCATGATTTTTATTGTTTGAGACTTGTGACTTGTGTTCTTAGGTTGCCTTGTAAGTTGACCTAGCAACATGGTTAGGACCCATATTACATTTAATCCCTCGCACAAATATTAAGTATTGCCTTTCCAAAATTGACCACTACAATAATTTCATACCATTGGTTGAAGTGACTGCCTAAGCGGTGCTTTGCCGATGTGTGTGGACTGAGTAGGTAGGTAACGGTTACCCACAGGTTCAGTCTGGTTTGCTTAACATTGCTATCAAGTCGGACTTGGGCTTTGAGGTAAATAGTTGGTGTCATATGATGACTAATTCCGTCGAACCAAGAATTACATATTGATGTAATTGACAATGCTGTTGTCTACCTTTACTTTTGAAGCTTGAGCAGTGAGCTCAAGTTCACTTGAGCGACAAAAGGTTTAGGATCTTGGAATATTATGCGAACTTGAGGGTAGTTTGCATGATTTTTTCTTAAAATTGTTTATGATTATTAATATTAATTATCGTTTTACTTTGCATATACATGTAGTTGTAATTTAGTTACCGTTATCACATTTATTAAAGATGATTTTGAATTGTTCAACCTCGTCGATTGGTATCTTGAGAATTGTTCTCAAAATTAGAGATACGGATTTTGTCCTTGTGAAGGATAATTCCGATAGATTATTACCAATGCTAATGTACAGTATGGACTGTATTAGAGTCATGAAGATGACTATAAGTACTAAAATCAATTGTTTCAATAAAAGGGAACAGTTCCCATTAAGTGAGAAAATATTGAAAATGATCTAATTAATCCATATGTCATACGATGACTTGATTATATTGATAATCAGGAAATTTTGGATGATTCTTTCTAAAGAATTATGAACTGAAATCGTTTCAATTAGTCCTAAGTTTAGGTCACTTTATTATGAATAAACATGTGACTTAATAAAGTTTCTCACCTTTTAGCATGAGATGTTAAAAGATGATTGAACATTGTATCAAGAAGGCAAATAATACTAATGTTCTATGAGTTCATTAAGAAAATTGCTTGAGATAATGATTAATGAATCTAAGACGTTGGTTAAAGTAAGGGAAGGACAATCGTTGTCATACCCAAACTTGTTGCCAAATATAAGACATTGGTAGATAGTTTCTAGAAGTGTCTAGAAAATTTGCAAATCAATTGAAGTATAACTTCTGGTGTGTATATTATTAGAGTAATTGTTACTTTCATTCTACTGTTTTGGTATAAGATACCAAATGCAACTATTACATTGTGGATGTGATGGCTCAAAGAGGGTAGAATAATGGTATATAAGTGAAGTGTTTTGTGATTGAAATGGACAAACGTTGTTATTTCATATACAAAAGGAAAATCACTTAATTTTACCATAAAGCTGCATACTGGAATTGAATAATTGTTATTCTTGTACTAGTCATAAGCAAGAATATTGATTCTGTTTCATGTATGGGCATGAAAAGTTTTGATAAAAGTAGAACAATTGTTGCTCTATACTTTGCAAGAATATGAGGTACAATAAGGCTAACATGATTGTTGAGCCCTACATTCTTAGTAGTGAATGCTTTTATTTGTAGCATAACAATCAAAAGGTTTCGTCCCTCGACACGAGTTTTACCTATTATGGCATTGTCCTTAATCCATGAGACAAGAAACATAAGAATAAGTTTCATAATGATGAAATTATAAACCTTATTGATAAGGATCAACTGAGGTAAATGGATTTTGTTTAGATGGATAAATGACATTACAAGTGACTTCTATTAATTGTAGTGGGAGAGTACTTAGACTTGTTAAATCACACATATACATATACGTGTGGGTTTAACTAGTGATGTTGCAAAAATGGGTAACACGTATTGTTTTTTTCATTTAATGAAATTTGAAACTGAATGCTTTGAATTGTTCTAGGAAATTCAGATGAAAGTACAAGATCAACTTGATAAGTTGATACGAGTCGTTTGATATGATTGAAACAGGGAGGAATTGAACTAAAAGATTGCGATCATCTTAGAAGTAGTGAGAAGTATTTCAAACTACATCGAACCATATTTGATATGATTTGGTCTATGATGAGTCATGCAGATTTTATTGACGCTTTAGAAAGTTATGCACTATAAAAGTCTTTGTACAATGTTGATGAGATTGTCCATGAAAGTCAAAGAATAGACACCATACGAGATATGGATTGAAAATGTTCTTAAAAGTCTCTTCTTAATTATCAAGTCAAGTTTAAAGAAAATTGTTTTCTAGAACTTAGACTCAATTATGACATGTGTTTTATTAGGGATATTATGTTAATTCTACAAACCATCCAAAGAACAAAACTGTTTTGTTGCATGGAGTGGTATGTTTCTTTTCAAAATATGTGATTTCTAATAGAAACAGTGGGAGTAGAATTGACCTTGAATTGTTCAAGATTAACAGGAATTCTCTACAACTGTTGAAGAGGATGACATTGATGTATCCATGAAAAGTCATGATCATCTTACCTGTAAAATATTACCCTACATAGGTTTGCCCTATGATGAAATAATAATGGGCAAAGACTCCAAAAGTCACATAAAATCTATTGTAATAGATTTCATATACCATAATTACCAAGTATAGACTTTGGTTAAATGGGTCATATAGTGAAGAATAGTCTTCAATATAAAGATGATGTGGATTGATATAAGAGTATCTATGGAGCATAATTGGTAGTTAAGGATTAATCTCATAGTAATGACTATGGAAAAACCTTTTTACAACATTATGCTTAAGTCTATTGAGATTGATTTAGCATTTTAAATGTCATCACTCATTATGATGAGTTTTGGATATGTAAATGTGAAATACATTTCTTGAAAGGGATGCAATAATATGATGTGTGTGCGACACATCGTATGAATTTCATATTATTAAAATTACTAGGCAAATGTGAATATTCCGATTTGATTGGAGCATTGAGCAAGTATCTTCGTTTCTCAATGTGGTAATTCAAAGATGTTTGTTTTTCTTTGAGACGAAGAGAGACAAAGTATGTATAAGAGGCTAGTGAGAGTGCATTTATCGTTATGATTTGGTGTGTACGTGATATGCTTCTCTAACTAAATGACATTTGGTTGCTTTAGTCTATGAGACTTAGCAAGAAAGTTGTTTATTATGTGATCGTGTGACGAGCAGATACTAATCTAGTGAATGTCACTAGACCGTTGTCTAAGGATCATTCCTAAGTGCTGGAGAAGCAAAAAGGGGAATTATTCAAGAGATGCGTATTGTGATAAGCGAATTGTTATAAACAAGTTATAACGATTTATATTTCCAAATAGACAAAAATGACATGAGATTGTAATCTCGGTATATTTTGTTTTGGATGAGAAGTTGTGTGTTGGAACGGTTCCAAAGAACAACTTTGTGACTAGTATTATAACTAAAGTTAGTGTTCTATTACTTCTGAAGCAAATAGATGTTTGATTACGAATTAAGCACACACTCAACTTTAAAGTTTATGAAGCAATTTATTGCTTATAAAACTAACAGTTTGCCTTAATTGAGAGAAGGTAGATTGGTCATATGCTTGTAAATAACCGATACAAACGTTGTAAGTCCCGAAACCTCCTCTACATAAAGATCATATTGGTTATGATCGGTATAAGACGCATGGGCGAGTGGTCTTAGTACTTTTAGAGATGTTTGGTTTAGTGGGAGTTATTTCGATAATTGATATATGTATGACATATTGTCATTTGGTTAATGTAACCGAGTTTTGTCCCTAAATAATTTACATTGATGAAATAGATCACTAAGTACGTGATTTAGTCTTGGAACTCTATTTGGATGATGTAATTATTTTGTCTCTAGTCAAGGTATTGAGTTGGGACATTTGAATACCCTTAAATGACTGGTGTGTGAGTTGGTTGATGACTAAGTTCCTTGAGTCATAGGTATTGAGATACTAAACCAGGCACATGGGTGTATGTTAAGAATATGAATTAGACAGACCCATCGAAAAGGATTTTACTAAGATTTCGCTTAGTGTCAGTAAAGTTCTTTGCAAGTTATGAACTTGTACGGTCTTTAGACCTGAGTCTTTAACTATTCTGTACATGTGATGTGCATGCTTTGATATTATTCCTCGTCATCTGTGAAAGGGGGCTATGGATGGATCATGTGATAGGATGTGGTTAGACAAGAGGGGATTTGCTCTTCCTTTATTGAAGGGAATTTATTGTTTCTTGGCCACTCGAAGAGTGTGACTTGTGTAAATGCGTGGCCGCGCTCAGATAGGATGATTGTCATCTATCTGCTCTTTTAACAAGTCAACTCAAAAGATTCGAGTAAAAGATTGAGACATGTGAGGATGACACTTCTTCTTACCTCCTCAATTGGACATGTACAAGTGGGAGACTGAAGGAGTTATGTCCACTGTCCTACGGATTAACCCGCTTAAGTCTATGTATCCGATATGCCTTGCTAGAGGTCGATGTCGGGTTGACATGTAAATGAGTTACGTGTCTGGTAGTCTTAAGTGGGTCCATTGGGTCACACACAATGTGTACGGGATATTATTAATATATATCGATATATTAAATATATCGGGTCCGTAGTAATACGGACCCAGCTGCGTTGTCAGGTTATGGTAATTAGAGTTATACTAATAATCTAATTATGGTAATTAGAGTTATGGAAGTAACCTAATTCTACCTTCTCATCTCCTATATAAGGAGGTTCATATGATGAACCAAGATATGGAATAAAGAGTATTGACTCATAGTATATTCGTCTTATAAAGAGTTATAAGAGAGATATAGAGAGAAGTTGTGAGACGGTCTCACGTACCTTTATACTAGCATATACGTCGCAGTTCTGTACCCGTGTGGATACCAAAGGAGGCATCACGTTTGGGATGTTTTATTCTGTCCGTGGGAATTATTTATTCTGTCCGTGGAGGTTATTTATTCAGTCCGTGGAGATTATATATATATTTCTGGGTTTATTATAATTCTTATTAATACGCTGTTCCGCTGCAAATAAGGTCTAATTATTATCCTTCTACTTTTGTTCTTTCGGTTAATACTCGTAACAGGTCCTTGGGTTTAAGGGTTGTAACCCTACACAAACTTAAGAGGGGCACAATTAAATAGCCTACAAGCATTGGTTGGAAAATTATTTACGTATTATTTTTAGTTAAATGTGTCGTATTACAATAAAGAATTATTATTTAAGTACTGTTTTCCAACTACCACAAACTATATTCCAATTGGTTCAACAAGATTTGGAGGTGTGCCTTACTCAGATTTGCACATTCCTTATTTAATAGCATCGGTCTGTTATCTACCTTACACTTATAGTTGGGGTTTACACAACTTCATGTAACAAACCAATCATTAAGAATTTTCACTCTTTCAACAATTGATCTCTACGTTGACAACCAACGCTCCCAAAGAAGGTCTTGCGATAAAGGAAGGTCGCATAAATAAACCATTGCTAGACCTGTGAATTTCACGGGCAGAAAAACTAGTTAATCATTAAAAACTAATTAAAAATATCGATTTCACTCTACCAAAAAAATGATTCAATCAAAAAAAAATTGATTTCACTAATTTTTTTTTCTAATTACTATTTACATCTTTAAATTAATAATAATAAAATATATATTAATTTACTCCAAAAATATCGATTAGATTAAAATAAAAAGAAAAAATGTCGACTTGAGTGGGCCCTGTTCTTTCGAACTAAAATTGACTGAATTTAACTAAAAATGTCTAAACTTAACTTAACTGAACTCAATTGAAAGTGTTTGAACTGGAAAAAAAACAAACAAAATAATAATAATAATAATAATAATAATAATAAGTGTGCCAAGTATCATGCACGCTGCACGGCGATCGGGTATGGTTTCTTACCTTTCTCCTTCTCCTCTCTTGGCGAGCTCGACACGGATGTTGTTTCTCTGCTCCAACGGATTCGGAAATTCGCTTTATCACAAGATGCTGGATCGCGTACCACAGTTCATATTTTCACTAGAATTAGCTTTGCAATCGCTAAGGGAGTGGGAGCCCAGATAGTATCTCGGCTTCCCTCTAACTTCTTGTAATTTGTTCTGGTGTTTAATGCAAGTTCCGTTTATAATAATAATAATAATAATAATAATAATAATAATAATAATAATAATAATAATAATAATAATAATAATAATAATAATATATCCATACTCGATATCTTGGCTTGCCACTAAATGATGCTAATAACAGATTGGAATATTATGCCGAGCTCATTAATAAGATCCATGCCTTAATTTGCTTTTGGTCAGCTTGCAGCCTGCATGGAGGACTCAATTCATTAATATTGACATCTTTGGCATTATGACATATTGGTGTGGTGTGCAAACACCATACTGTCAGGGAATGTCATGAGTAAGATAAACTAAATATGTATAAATTTCTTTTGGACAGGTTCTGATAATAAAAGCAAGCCCCACGAGAGCTGGAAGAGCATCTGTGCACCATGGGAAGAAGGAGAGTTGATATTGGGGACTTGGAATAAAGTCGTGATAAGTAACTGGATTTGGAAGCAAATCACTATCAATGAAGGCATTTGGGGTACCTAGATTCAACAATATGTGCTGGGCAATAAAGAGATTTTGGAGATTCAGAAAGAGGAAAGATACACCTCAAGTTTGAATAGCATTATTGCAGTCAGGGATGAGATCATAGAGCAGGAAGGGAGTAAGGAAGCAGTCGAAAATATGATTCAAAGTTGGCAAGGGCAACATGGATTCCAAGTAAACAAGGTATATCAATGGTAATATGATAGGAAACGATGGCTTCAGGTGATTAGGGGGGCAATGGTGGTACCGAAACATGGACTCATAGCTACACTAACAGTGCATATAAAACTGGCCACTGTGGACAAGTTGAGGAAGGAATTCAGATAGTTGTGGACATGGCAAAGCCCACTCCCGGACGCTACGAGGTGCAGGTTTTGGCGTATATTTTCGTGATGAGATTGATCTCGAATTGAAATTAAATTGAAGTGGAGTCGCCACTAAAATTTGTGGGAGTCCGGACTCGTTCGAGCCCACTCTATACTTGGGTCATGCCGCGCACAAAGTACGGTTTGCCTCGTAGTACTAGAACTTAGGGGTCTCGTCCCTTTGCATATCAAATATCGGATTTCGGATATCGTATGACTCTTGCGACCAATGGTTTCGGACATCCGAAAACCAAAGATTTTGAGTAAGAGGTGAAGATACGTGTTGGGAAGCCCACGAAGAACACCCAACCCCGCCCGCTCTTAGCGGCCTCTACTAAGATAATCGATTAATGTTGGAGTACGCACGTTAGTAAGATGATTATGCATGACAACTGTTTTTTTGAAACTAGCATGTGAATAGTATGTTGTAGTACGTCGTTTAATGCATCTTATATTGTCGAAGTTGTTTTAGCGTATGATTGTTCATTAGAAAGCCATAAATTGCCACACAATGTACGTAAATAAATAACTTGAAATGTAGATTACAAGCTACATGGACGGAATACAAACCGGATTCACAATACGGCAACCGATCGAATAATATTGTATATAGAAAATTAAACGTAAATTATGAACTGACTTATAAATGAAAAATGCAAACTGAAATCGTATATAGAAATGTTGGACAAACTCTAAACAACTACGTATCGCATTACGCACTAACTAGAGGACAAAGGTTAGACGTGGGGCGCCAGGCGCCCTGGGACTCAGGCACATGGCACTAGACGCCTTTGTCCTAAAGCGCGGGAGCTAGCGTGTCTGGGACAACAATGACGAGGACCACAATGTAATCCTGATCCGGACAACTAAGATTTTCTCGTCCCGACTTGTCCCTATGAACCTAAAGTCCTCCGCGTTCATCGTGATCATGATGGACATAAAGAAAGTTGTCGATACCCAATTTAGCGTCATAAGACGTTCGTTCAAATTCGTAATAGAACTTTATGATATGAACACGGATGTGAGATGGGAAATTACGGAATGAATTAACATTGTAATAATCGTATTTTAATACTCGTATTTTAGGATTATCTCGACTCTATTTTACGGGTAGTAGTATGTATTATTGTTTGATCCGCTTCTTTTACCCTTTAGTTATACCCGTATAATACCTACTAAATTAAAAGTCCGTGCGCTGCACGGGCCGGGTTGGTTGGCTTAATTACATTGAAAAAAAGTTATATAGAAATCGAAGACCTCATATAAAGATTATAAAAATAAGGGCAAATTGATATTTTATACCTTTTTTTTTTTAGCGAAAAGATCATTTCATTAATAAAAAGTCATACGACATCTACAAATTATATCGAAATTGAACGGATACAATACTATAAAATTTGAGTAAAATAAATTCTCGTTAAAACAAAGATCTCTCACTATGATTTTGATCTCCGCTTATGCACATCCTCTTTCAACATATCGCTGTTTAATGATACAACTTTTTACAAGAGGGTCTTCGGATCTTCCAAAGTTTTGAAGAGCATCGATTTCATCTAACTTGATAGACTGTAGCCGCGAATCTGACATAATTTGAGATACCATATAAAGAACGATTGTGGTAGTGATATTCCACGTCCTCTTTGCTATCATAGATTGAACATCTCTCCTAAAAGAGAAAGCGAAACCCATTAATTGATAAGGGCGAGACTCCCCAAAAGGAAAGGACAATTATTATAACTATAATACTAATACTGTTACGAATACTAAAACTATATAATTAATTAAAATTGGGGGCTTACCACCAATTAATGGTGGAAGCCCCAAGTTTTTTTTCTTTTTGGAGGCTAGGGTTTTTAGGGAGGAGGAAGAAGATTGAGAGGGGGTGGATATTTTATACCTTAAATAACATCATTTTTCAAACTTTATACCTTGAATAATTTTCTCTCAAATTAATATTTAATAGATTATTAAGACAAATTAATATTTAACAATTCAAATTTAATAATTCAAATTTAAAGTTCTTTTAACAAATTTCACTATTGTGGAAATAATAATTAAAACTCATAATATCTCTCTTTAAGACAATACTTTAGAAAAAATTGGGTTGATTCTTGATATCTAAGAACCAATAATTACTACAATTTATAATCATAACATCAACTCTTATGATAATCTTTCAATGTGGTACAATTATGTAGGGTTACAACCCTTAACCCAATGACATGTTACAAGTATTAATCGAAAAGACAAAAGTAGAGGGATAACAATTACTCCCTCCATCCCACTAAGATGTTCCCACTTATATTCCAATGTGAGGAATATAATAATTAAATGGGAACATCTCTTTGGGATGGAGGGAGTATACCTTATTTGCAGCGGAACAATGTATTAATAAGAAGTATAATAATCCAAGAAATATATATAATCTCCACGGACAGAATAAATAATCTCCACGGACAGAATAAAACACCCCAACGTAATGCCTTCTTTGGTATCCACACGGGTACGGTACTGCGACGCATATGCTAGTATAAGGGTTTGTGAGACCGTCTCACAACTTCTCTCTAAATCTCTCTTATAACTCTTTATAAGAAGAATACTCTGTATATATATATATATTATGAGTCAATACTCTTAATTCCATATATGGTTCATCATATTGTAGACACCCGCATTTTGACTGCCACGTGTCTATGGTAGTCTCCGAAAAACACCCGATGATGATTGGACGTCAACGTGACTTAGTATACTCGGATTTGGGCTCGGAATTCATAATATCCGACATGGACTTTTAGCGGAGTAAAAATCTCACAAAACAGACCTCAAATCCAGGCCCAGTGGGTCATTCCGAGTCAAATAAGACTAATTTGGGCCAAAACCGACACCAAAAATAATTTCCGTCTTTTGGCGACAGGGTCAAAACCCGGTCAAAGGTAAAACCGTCTCAGAAATCAGCTGAAATCACTTAAGCGCCCAAATTCAAATTCAAAAAAAGCTACCAAAACAAACAAGTCAAACTTCCCTACTTTGGCTCAACCGTTTGACCCACTCGATCGAGTGGTTTGACCCCACTCGATCGAGTGGAGCCTTTCTACCCGGGCTTGGCCCATTTGTTAAGGCACTCGATCGAGTGCACTAGGGCCACTCGATCGAGTGCCCCTAGGTCGTGGGAAAAGTCTATAAATACCGACTCATTCCCATGCATTTGCCAACTTTTTTCAGATCCTTTTCACCATCATTTTGCCCTACATTTTCAGTCACACTTCACCCTACATTCATCCTACAATCTACACTACAAACCCTAAGCAAAACACATCGAAATCCGAGCCTCTATACCTCGGAAACCGACACATACACCCATACACACCACAACTCTCATACATCCTCGATACTCCTAAGCATTGTCGCTGTTCACGAGCCTATTTCCGAGATCTATACTAGCATGTATGTTGAGGGTTTCCTAAACCCCGCTTTAATCTCTTTTCTCTCGTTTTATTTCCGTTTAATTCATCGTATTTTTGTATAGTAATCGTAATCGTCACAACGTTAACACTAACACTTTTTTTTTGCATCTTTACATTTTCGTTTTATATCATTTTATCGTCATTATATTATTAATACCGTGTATATATAAAACTAGTATGAATTTCGGTCTAAAATCCGTTTGACTACGATGTTTGCCTAAGATCCGTTTAATCCCTTTACGAGCAACGACGGAGGTGGAGCCCTTTCGAGGAGCCCCGCCCTAATGTACTCAAGGGCGTAACGTGATCGCAAACGGTCGTAGTTGAACGAATTTCATTCCATTTCTATAATTGGTACGAGACCCGTTGACACGAATACCGACATCACGTAACCCGAAAGGGTTAGTTTCGATGTCGTGACGTAGAGGGGTGCATCTCGTTACTAATTCAAAGTTTCATAATCTAACACAAACGTTTTCATAAAAACTCCGGTGACGGTATTATAATCGTTCATACACGATTATAGTACCGGAGGCCGAGTCGAATACAAATCGTGCGATATTTGTATTTGACTTGGCCGATCATCGATTTCAAGCCATAAAATCGAGCAAATCACTACTCGTACAGGGGGCACTCGACCGAGTGCCATAGGCCACTCGATCGAGTTGCACCCCAAAAACAGGGCAGTAGCCCCGTTAATGACACACTCGACCGAGTGCCATAAGGCACTCGATCGAGTAACCCCCCAAAATATGGGCAGTAGCCATGTTAATAGCGCACTCGGTCGAGTCAATCAATGACTCGGTCGAGTGGGTCTGGCAACTCGGAAACCCGAGGGCTTGGACATATATTCCGAGCCCCGTTCTTATCGACTTTAGACCATCGACCGACCTTCATACTTTTTCAAAACCTACACATCACGACACGTAGAACGACTTTGACCACCTTTACGTGATAAGTCGGGACAAGACTACGGAATGCGAGACTAGGCTAGCAATACGCCACAATCTCGTATTTCCGTCCTTCGCTTAATACGTAACATAATACGTATTTAAGCGGGGTAGTCCATCTACATAATTTCGCGGTCTAGTTTACATATGGGTCCGCTTTTATCTTTGTTTTACGTTTATGTCGTATTGTGAATTCCGGGTTGTATTTCCGCCCGTGTAGCTTGTACGCTTTTTACTTCTTTTTCGAGCTTTATTTATTATTTGCTTTTACGCTTTATAAATGAATCTCGCATGCTAACTCAACTCGACCAATAATAAGATGCATTAAATGACGTAGTTAATACAAAATTCGCATGCTTAGTCAAAACGCTGTTTGCATATCATTTCATTATTTTACTAGCGCAAGTATCACGAACACGAACGATGTCTTAGTAGAGGCCGCCATGTGCGGGCGGGGTTGGGTGTCCTTAGTGGGCTTCCCAACACGTACCCTCACCCCTTACTCAGAACCTTTGGTTTCCGGATGTCCGAAACCCTTGGCACACGAGAGTCATTCTATATACGAAAGCCGGTGTAAACGGTATCGATATAACAATGCAAAGGGACGAGCCCCATGAACTCTGAAATCGGAGTGGGCTTACTTTGTGTAAAGCCCATGACGACATAGAGTGGGCTCGTATGGTTCCGAATAACCACAAAATTCGGTGGCGACTCCATTTTGACTTAAATTTCGAACCCGAGAACAATCTTACCACGAGATTCATTCGCCTACCCAAACCCGCGCTTCGCCGCGTCGGGGTGGACCTACGTCATGTCCACAATTTGGCGACTCCGCTGGGGACACCTGATGTACCATATGTCATCGGGGTTCCTAGGGTGAGACTCGAAGAGAAATCGTTCGTAGAATAGTGTGCGGGCATTAGTTTAATGATTCATGCATAACCCATTTTTGCCCGGGCCGGTTACTTGTGACCGACGTCCCACTATACCGTGGTGCATTCCTACATGGGTGCGCTAAAAACATCGATGGTGGAACTCGTCTCGGTTTTGCGGCATGTCCTAAGACCAACTCGACTTAGGGAGTCCGTCCATCACATGAGAAAGCCATCGTTGTTGGTATAGACCCCATTTTGACCGACCGAGACTTAGTGTAAAGCATACATAAGCGTCGTTATAATGCTTGTTTGACTACGTGCTACTTGGTTTCCGTGTCGATTTTCAAAAACCGTCATTTCAAAATTTGCATCTTTCCAAAATACCCATCTTTCGAAAAACCCGAAATACTGTCCATTTCGGGACCCGTCATTCTAAAACACCCAATTTTGAAAAACCCGAAATGCTGCCCATTTCGGGACTCACCTTTTCAAAATATCCCATTTTCAAAACTCGGAATGCCGCCGAAATTTAGGATCAACGATTTGACTCAAAATATCCTTTTCTGTAGTCGGCATGCTGTCCGTTTTAACTCTCGAACTTCCACCCCCACCACCTTGATTTTCGGAATTTTCCTTTTCAAAATTCTAATCTCGGTTTTCGAAATTCCGTTTTCAGTTTTCAAAACTCTCGGAAATTTCTTCATTTTTGCATTCAAACCTCAACTTTCAACTTTCCTGAAATAAACCTTCCTTATTATAGGACCTACCGTCTATCCGTGTGTCGGGTCTTTGCATAATACGTAGAGGGTTTATAGCGTCGAAACTCCGTCGATCTTATATCACGGGTTTCCCCCCTTTCCCAAGTCCGCCTTATCTGTCAAGGCACGACCAACCCGCGTAGGGCATACCCCTACAAAGGAAGGTCCGTCCATACACTCGAGTCAAAAGTCTGGGGAGTAATCTCACGTGGACCTTCCTTCGAACGGGACTAGGCCCACAAAGCCGAAATCCTAAGGAAGTCATACCACCCACGAGTCATCCGTCTACATGTCTTTCTCGAGTCTTTTCCACTCAGTCCTTTCTTTTTGGGTCGCTCGGGATGTGCTGTTTCCTTTGATTCCAAGACTGGGTTCGGTTTCTGATTACGTGGTGTTCTTACAGACAGGCCACCATCAACCAGACACACTCGCAGGATGGAAACTGCCTTAGCTGAACTGAAAGCCTCCGTTGATTCCATGATCGAGAAGCAGGCCGACATCGATGCCCAACTGAATGAAATGAGGGCTGGGCAAGTTGCTATCGTCACTCGATTGGCTTCGGTGGAGCACAGGACTCCTACTACCGGAACTACCGGACCTTTAGCTGAACTGGTCAGCTCGGTCCGCCGACTAGAAGAACAAGTGCATTTAACTGGGAATAACAACATTCACCGGGAAAACAGTCGGGAGTATAACCCGCTAAGTGACAAGCTGCCTGCAAACCTGAACCTCACCGGTTTGCCTATGTTCGAAGGGACTGAAGACCCGTTACTACATGTACGGGCCTTCAAGGAGTTCATGGCCATCAAAGGGGTAGACTCCACCATGTTCAAGAACCTCTTTGCTGCGTCTCTTGAAAAGCACCCTCGGGCCTGGTACTACAGGCTAGACCCGAAGAAATACCCTACATGGGATGATGTGGCCACCGAGTTCGCTCGGAACTATGCTGACAACACCGAGATCCAAACCACAATGAGATCTCTGGAAGTTATGGCCCAGGAGCCGAAAGAAGGTTTTACCAAATACCTTCAACGATGGAGGGCCGAGAGCGTGAAACTGGTCGATAAGCCCAGTGAGAAAACTTTAGTGGAGGCCTTTGTTAAGAACCTCCTCCCATCCTACCGGGTTCACCTCCGATATGCCGTCATACCCAATTTCACTACCCTTACTGAAATGGGTATGAGGATTGAAGATGATCTGAGACTGGAAGGCCTCACCAAGGCCGCTGCTAAGGGTTACCAAGGGGCTTCTTCCTCCACAACCAAGCCTCAAGCTGCAACCCGCAGTATTTTCGACGCGGTTAATCTACTAGATGCCCCGTCCAAGAGAAACACCCCACCTCGGGTTTTCACTGATATAGGTACGACCTATACTTATGCCTTACAAAGGCTGTCCTCAAAAGGCCTAATCCAACCGATAGGCCCAACTCCTGAAGTTCCGGTTGAGCGACGCTCCAAGAACTACAATGCCCAAGCCTATTGCCAATACCACCGAGGCAATGGGCATGATACCGAGAAGTGCTGGAAGCTGAAGCACTTGATTCAGGACCTGATCGGAAGCGGTAAAATCCCGCTGCTCGGAGATAAGCCCAGTAATAAGGAAAATCCTTTCAGCTCCCACGCCATCTTTACCGGGGAGGTGATCGATTGCTCTCATCTTATCTCTCCACTTATCCCGCAAGTGAACGGGATCTGGTTCGACGACGAGGAAGACGTCTACCTCGCCAAGGGGGAAGCTGTCCCCATCACCGCCGAGGAGATTCGAAAGACTAAATCTCGAGTCTTAACCAGTAACCACCTTGGCCGTTCCTCTCAAGCCACTAGCTCTAGGGACGCCCCTATCCCGACAACCGTCATTATGGAAGTTGCCTCTGAAGAGCCAACCGCTGAAACGGCTCTTGTGAAACAGTTGAAGAAAACCCGAGTTGACCTCACTATATGGCAACTCCTGGTTAGCTCTCAAGAACATCGGGAAGCACTCACAAAGGCTCTCGATCAAATCAAGGTTGACTCTTTGGTTACCCCCGCTGAGATGGTAGCCACGATCTTGCCCCACCTAAAGGCCAAGGCTAAGGAAGAAGGACCGGTAATCACTTTCTCCGAGGCCGACCTACCACCATTCGGGGCCACCCATAACCTGGCCCTCTACATCACGGTGGTCTGCCGAGGAAAATACCTTCCCATGACCCTAGTTGATGACGGGTCTGCTGTGAACGTCCTTCCTCTAAGGACCGCAAAAGCCCTCGGCATTACCGAGGCTGACTATGTTCCGACTGCTCAGACCATCCAAGCTTTCGATGGGAGCCCGAAGTCGGTAGCGGGGGCCGTGAAACTGACCATCATCACTGTCCCGGTAGAGAAGGAGCTCGAGTTTCAGGTGATCGATGTCACCTCATCGTTCAACTTGCTCCTGGGTAGGCCTTGGATCCACGCGGTCAAGGCGGTGTGCTCCACCCTTCACCGAAAGATCAAGATGCCTCTGCTTAACGATGTCATCACTTTAGAGGCAACACCGATGACTATGAATAGCTGTAACGCCACGGGACGCACGGACCTCTGGGGGTTCGATTTTGTGGGGATGATCGAGGAAGAGTACCTCTTTAGGCCTTACTTCACTACGAGTATCGACATGATGCTCCAAAACCTAGGATACTTTCCGGGGGCTACCTCTCAACCCGATCTTCCAGCTGGGAAGATCATCGAGGTTCTCAAAGACGAAGAATCTCACTTTGGTCTTGGTTATGATATCACCCCCGACAATGTTGTCCGAGCAGGAATCGAAAAGGCCTGCAACATCCTTAAGGGTATCTACTTGAGCCCTTATAGCCCACGGTTGACTGACTACTTTGTCACACCGGTGTTTGGGGCTATCCAGGTTGGTCTATACCAACCCAATGCTATGCAGCTCGGGACCCACTTGACCCGGGACTGCAACTACATCCCGGATGATGTGTTCGCCCTCATCCAGTCCAATGGAGCTGAAGATGCTGAGCCCGCACTAGGGCTACTATTTGGGGAAGACACCGTAGCCCCAACTCCAAAGGAAGACCTGGTCAACCTGATTCTCCGCAGCAACAGGTTTGACCCGACCAAGCTGATCTCGGATGTTGGTTCCGAGACGGGAAACAAGGCCTGGAGGAAGACTGTCAAGTGGACTGACAGTCAGGGAAGAATTTACAAGCTGGTCACCGGAGAGGGAGACATGCCTGAGTCTGAGTCCGAGTCCGAGTCTGAGTCGGAGTCTGAGTCAGAGTCTGAGGTCGAGTCTAGGGAAGTCGGTGCTAGAGTCACTCCTGTAACCCCTCTCCCTTTTATTATTCCTGCTGCCGGCACTTCGGGGTCTGTCCCGAGTGCCCTACCTATCCCGCCACTGACCAATGATCAGATGGCTGCTCTCTTTGAGCTGTTCTCCAAATTTTCAATCAATAATAACAACCGTTCTGCTTACGACTTGTCTCTTTCAAATTCTGCTTTTAAAAATGTTTTATGCTATGACATTGAGAAATCAGACAAACAGGTACCTTTACCTCCGCATTTGATCGAGCAACTAGAGCAAAGGGAGTCCCGAAACCCGGTGATCGAAGAAACCGAGTCCATAAATGTGGGAACAACCTTAGAGCCTCAAACACTTAAGATAGGGTTATCCTTAGATCCCGAAGAGAAACAACAGTTCGTAAACCTCCTCCAAGAGTTTAAGGATGTCTTCACATGGTCCTACAAGGACATGCCGGGGATAGACCGGGAAATAGCCGAGCACCACATACCAATCAAAGACGGGTGCAAACCGGTCAAACAGAAGCTTCGTCGGATGAGGCCCGAATGGTCTCTCAAAGTAAAAGAAGAAGTCGATAAACAATTCAAAGCCGGCTTCATACAAGTGTCCGAATATCCGGACTGGGTGGCAAACATCGTGCCAGTTCCTAAAAAGGACGGTAAGGTGCGGGTATGTGTAGATTTTCGGGATCTTAACAAGGCGAGCCCGAAAGATGATTTTCCGTTACCACACATCGACATACTGGTGGATAACACGGCCGATCATGCCCTTATATCATTCATGGACGGGTATGCCGGGTATAATCAAATCAAGATGGCGGAAGAAGACATGAGTAAGACTACCTTCACCACACCTTGGGGTACTTACTGCTATACCGTCATGCCTTTCGGTCTCATTAATTCCGGGGCCACATATCAAAGGACTGCTACCACTTTACTACACGACATGATGCATAAAGAGGTAGAAGTTTACGTAGACGACATGATCGTCAAATCCAAAGAACGGGACGGTCACATCACCGCCCTAAGAAAATTCTTCACCCGATTGCGCAGATACAACATGAGGTTAAACCCTCAAAAGTGCAGTTTCGGGGTAACATCAGGCAAATTACTGGGTCATATCGTTAGCCAACGAGGTATCGAAGTCGACCCAGCTAAAATCAAAGCCATTACCGAGATGCAACCTCCTAAAACCGAAAAAGAAATAAGGGGATTCCTCGGGAAAGTCCAGTACATCAGCCGGTTCATTTCCAAATTAACCATGGTGTGTGAACCAATTTTCAAGAAACTGAAAGTGGGAGAACGGGTACTATGGGATGACAAGTGCCAAACTGCTTTCGACAAGGTCAAGGAAATTCTGTCTGCACCGCCAGTCTTAATGCCACCTCAACCCGGTTTGCCTCTGTCGTTATACCTAACGACGACCGAGACAGCCATGGGGGCTATGCTGGCTCAGACAGTTGACTCCGAAGAAAGAGCCATTTACTACATCAGCAAGAAGTTTTTAGAGTATGAGTGCAAATATACCATGCTCGAAAAAACGTGTTTGGCTCTAGTCTGGGCCACCAAGAAACTCCGACATTATATGCTCAGTCACGAGGTCCATGTGCTATCCAAGATGGACCCGATCAAATATATCTTTGAAAAGCCCGTTCTCAACGGCCGAATCTCTAGATGGACTCTAATGCTGGCAGAGTTCGACTTAAAGTTTGTACCGTTAAAGGCTATTAAAGGTCGAGTAGTAGCTGAATTTCTCGCCGATAGCCCGATAACCGATGAAGGACACACCGACACTTGGTCCTTCCCAGATGAAGATATTTTCCATACTGATACTGAAACTTGGGATTTATACTTCGATGGTGCATCTAATTTTCGAGGGTTCGGAGTCGGGATCCTCCTAATTTCACCAAAAGGGGAACATACTCCCGTCTCCATCAAACTGGACTTTGATGTTACTAATAATGCAGCAGAGTACGAAGCATGCATTTACGGGCTACAAGCCGCCGCCAATCTGGGGATTACAAATCTCCGGGTACATGGTGATTCATCCTTGGTCATTAACCAAGCACTTCAAAAATGGAAAACTCGAAATGCTAATCTCGTGGCCTACCAGGCACGAGTACGGGATCTCGAGAAACAATTCCAAAAGGTAGAATATATATACCTACCCCGGGAAGAAAATCAGTTCGCAGATGCACTCTCAAAATTGGCATCTTTACTGAAAATTCCCGTCCACGTGACCAATATGCCAATTTGCGTCGAAAGACGGTCCGAGCCAGCATACATCTGCGACATTGAAGACATTGAGTTAACTGATCCCGAACCATGGTACCAAGCCGTGTTAAAATACCTGACAAACGGAGAATATCCTCCCGGGACGGAAGGTCGAGCCAAGAAAGCCTTACGGAGGCTGGCCACCCAGTTCATCCGCACTGACGACAGACAACTGTATAAAAAGACGGCACAAGGGGCTCTTCTCCTTTGTGTTGACAAATACAAGGCTGAAAGGGTCATGGCCGAAGTACATGATGGTGAGAACGGCCCACACATGAATGCCCACATGCTGGTCCGGAAAATCATGAGGCTCGGTTATTACTGGAATACCATGGAAGCCGATTGCCGGTCGTATGTCAAACATTGTCATAACTGTCAAATTTTTGGCAATGTGCAACATATGCCGTCATCACTACTCTATACCATGACGTCACCCTGGCCATTCTCAACGTGGGGTATCGACATAATCGGGAAAATAAATCCCTCAGGTACCGGTGGGCACTGCTTTATTCTGGTAGCTATCGACTACTTCACCAAATGGGTCGAGGCTGAATCATATCGCATTCTCACTGCCAAGCATGTCGCCAAGTTTATCCAAAACAAGATAATATGTCGATATGGGATTCCCGCTGAATTTATCAGTGATCACGGGACTCATTTTCAAGCCGAGACTGCGGCCCTGCTGACCAAATATAAAATCCAAAGGCATACTTCCTCGCCTTACCGTCCCCAAACAAATGGAGCAGTAGAGGCGGCTAATAAAACAATTGTCACCATACTCAAAAAGATGGCTGACAATTACCGGGACTGGCCCGACAAAATACCTTTTGCCCTATGGGGATATCGAACGTCAATTCGCACCGCAACCGGGGCGACACCATATTACCTAACCTACGGGATGGAGGCAGTCCAGCCAGTCGAGCTGGAGGTACCGTCCCTCAGAATTCTGTTAGAAAGTCAAGTACCCGAAGCTGACTGGGTTCGAGCACGATATAACTCACTGGTTCTACTAGACGAACGACGGTCTCGTGCCCTTAATAATATCCAAATCTACCAGAAGAGGATCCAACGGGCCTTCAACAAGAGAGTAAGGCCCAGACACATCAGGGAGGGCGATCTAGTCCTTAAGTCTATTCGGGCTCTACTACCGGTTGACCCAAGGGGAAAATTCAAACCCAATTGGGCTGGGCCATATCTGGTAAAGAAAATCCTATCGGGGGGAGCAGTGATGCTGACGGACCTGGACGGGAACGAGTTTGTCAACCCAACCAACCTGGACCAGCTGAAGCGCTACTACCCTTAGCCATTTCTCAATGTCATTAGCAAATTTTATCAAAATCATTTTTTTACAAAAAGCAAGTCAATGAGCTAGAATTACTTATTCTACTGTCATAAACATCTTGAACTAATAGTCTTGGTGTAATTCGAGATTGCAAATTTCCTATGCCTGAACTACGTTTGGTTTGATTCTGCTAATCGCGGATACGTAGGCAACCCCTCAAAAGGGTACAACCAATGCAATCAAGAAAAGACAGGAGCGGTTTAATAATAAACTTCTTTTATTAATTCAAAAAAATATATATCCCGATAAACTCGGAAAATTACAAAGTGCAGGAATTCAAAAAAAAAAATACAAAAAAGGGCACACAATAAAAATAATAATAATACTTAAATAATAATAAATCTAAGGACTCGGCATTTAGGGCATCTTGCCCTTCCCCTTGTCCTTGGCATTCCTAGTCGTCCACTGGCGACGACGCGGAGGGGAGCGTTCCCGAATCACCACGGGAACTTCTCTAGCCCGGGCTCGAGTGTTTGAGCCCGACTCCCCTGTCATATCAATGGGCCCAAGTCGAGCCCTGACCGGCTCAGGGAGCCGGTCACGCGGACCGAGTCGGTCCCGGACTGCCAACCTCGGCCCAAGTCGTCGTTCCAAGTCAGTCTGCCCTCGGGTGCTGCTAGAACCGACTTCCTTAGATCGAGTCTTAGTTTGTGACGTAAGACCCGATTCTCCCCGAACTGCGGTCTCAGGACTGTGTTCCCCGGTGAAGAAGTCTCTGTTGTCCTTCGCCGACTCACGCTGAACCAATTCGATGGCCTCGTCAACTTTTAAGGCCTTTCGAGCTTCTTCGGACTCTTCAGAAGTCCACTTCTGATAAGCCCGCGATACCCAAGCGGATTGGCAAGGGCTAGGTACCATCCATGTGGGACGAGTGAACCATCGTTGCAACCAAGTGTCGCACATAGCGTCCGTCAATTGGAGCGGGACGCTAATAATGGCTTCCTTCTCAGGGATGCGCTGAGACGAACCGAACTGCCTTAGGAGGCGGTCCGGGTAAATGTGAACTGTCCAGTCTAGGGACAAGATCGTCAGATATCGGGCTTGGTCCCTCTTCGCCAGTCCGGTCAATTTCGAAAGGAACCACCAAGCGACGGTCCACCTGATCAAAGGACCCCCGTGAAACACCAACTCCTCGTCCCAGTAAGCTCGATCAATCCGATGACTCGAGCTTATTTTCCGCCTCCGGGAGCTAATCTGACTGCTCCGGTAATTGGGAATGCTTGGAGGGGTCTCTATGATCGATAACCGCTCCGACAACCATATCTGAAAAGCATACACAAGCTTCGTAAGCCATTGAGTGATCCGCTACAGCCCACTCGATCGAGTACAGCAGCTGACTCGATCGAGTAAGCCTGTCAAAAACAGGCAGTAGCCAAGTACGAATGTCACTCGATCGAGTGACTTACGAGAATCAGAAAATTCGCGCGAAACGTGAAAAAAAAAAATAAAAAAAAAAATAACGAGGTGCATACTTGAAGAAAACGGGTACTCCCCGTCAGCGGTCGAGTTGGGTCGAGCCGTCTAGCGTCCAGACCCGTAATAATCTCCCCAGTGGCTAGCCAAGCAGGGCTATGACCAGTCTCCATCTGGTCAACCACTCCGATCAGCCTGATTTGACCCCTGCATGAGTCAAGCTCCATCAGCCCCTCAAAGACATAACAATGCAGCATGCAAAAGGCGAAAGCCCTACGCCTATGAGCAGGGGTGGCCCTCACGTCCCGTGGATTCATGAACTTATCGGCTAAATCAAATAGGGAGACGTTATCTCCCTGCACCATTCGGTTTGCCTCAGCATGAGACAAACCCAAGAATTCCCTCAAACGCCTCCTTGGATCCGGGTAGAATGGGGGAATGGCAGGCTGAATAGCAAGACCCCAGCCACCTATGGCCGCAATCTCCTCGGGCAAAGGACACATCTCGCCCCTCGGGAATGCAAACACGTGATGGGTGGTGTCCCAAAACGACAGACAGGCATCCAGAAAGTGCGAATCCACTATTAGACGTTGAAAAGGGAACAGATTGACTATCCCCATTTGAGTCAGCCTGACCTTCTCCTCGTCCCGAAAGTATTGGGACCAGGCGAGAAGCATGGCAGTCAAGTGATCGATGCCCATGATAGGGATTTTTAGATTTCTTAAAAGTCTACAAGATTTTGGGAAAGGAGAAGGAGAATTTGAGTTGTGATGAAGAAACTGAAGCAAGGATCTCCCATGTTTATAATGGGGAAACCTAACTGAAAACCTAACTGCTACTGCCTCCTCATCCAACTGGGCCCTATGCGCGCGCAGGCCTGATTTCAAACTTGAACCCAGAATAGGAATCAAGCTGTCCCGAGATTTCCTAAGATTTTCTAAAAATTTCTTCGCGTCAAAATTTTTGTCTTTCCAAAATTTTCAATCTTTTTTCTCCCCAGCGAGAGTCAACATTTTACCTACATGTTACACGCAAGTTGTTATGTGTCAGCATACAGGTACACCCCAGACTTCAAGAAGCAAGTCCCCGCGAAACTATTTAATTTCCCCAACGGAGTCAGCTTTCCCCCGGTGTGCTACATCCAAAGTGCGATGTGTCGGCATACGGGTACACCTACTCCCCAAAAGAGGCGGGCTTTACTCCCCACGGAGCATTGCCATTAGCTCAAGTACGACTCAAGGCTTCAGAAGCAAGCCGGAACAGCTCATATACTTCCCCAGCGGAACGCCCGAGGCGGCATTTATCCCGAAAACAATACGGGATGGGCCCACACATAAGCGCGCCCAGGACTTATGCAACAAGTCTGACTCCCCGCGAAGCTATCATCGTCAGGACAGGTATGACCCTCTGCTTATGGCTGGCGAGCCCTTCACGCAAGTCTACTGGACTATAAACGACACGACCGGAAGTCTACCAGGTCTTAACGGGCTTGGTAGCTACTCTGACTTTCGCCTTGTCCAAGCCTCAGTCAGAGTGGGGGCTCTGTAGACACCCGCATTTTGACTGCCACGTGTCTATGGTAGTCTCCGAAAAATACCCGATGATGATTGGACGTCAACGTGACTTAGTATACTCGGATTTGGGCTCGGAATTCATAATATCCGACATGGACTTTTAGCGGAGTAAAAATCTCACAAAACAGACCTCAAATCCAGGCCCAGTGGGTCATTCCGAGTCAAATAAGACTAATTTGGGCCAAAACCGACACCAAAAATAATTTCCGTCTTTTGGCGACAGGGTCAAAACCCGGTCAAAGGTAAAACCGTCTCAGAAATCAGCTGAAATCACTTAAGCGCCCAAATTCAAATTCAAAAAAAGCTACCAAAACAAACAAGTCAAACTTCCCTACTTTGGCTCAACCGTTTGACCCACTCGATCGAGTGGTTTGACCCCACTCGATCGAGTGGAGCCTTTCTACCCGGGCTTGGCCCATTTGTTAAGGCACTCGATCGAGTGCACTAGGGCCACTCGATCGAGTGCCCCTAGGTCGTGGGAAACGTCTATAAATACCGACTCATTCCCATGCATTTGCCAACTTTTTTCAGATCCTTTTCACCATCATTTTGCCCTACATTTTCAGTCACACTTCACCCTACATTCATCCTACAATCTACACTACAAACCCTAAGCAAAACACATCGAAATCCGAGCCTCTATACCTCGGAAACCGACACATACACCCATACACACCACAACTCTCATACATCCTCGATACTCCTAAGCATTGTCGCTGTTCACGAGCCTATTTCCGAGATCTATACTAGCATGTATGTTGAGGGTGTCCTAAACCCCGCTTTAATCTCTTTTGTCTCGTTTTATTTCCGTTTAATTCATCGTATTTTTGTATAGTAATCGTAATCGTCACAACGTTAACACTAACACTTTTTTTTTGCATCTTTACATTTTCGTTTTATATCATTTTATCGTCATTATATTATTAATACCGTGTATATATAGAACTAGTATGAATTTCGGTCTAAAATCCGTTTGACTACGATGTTTGCCTAAGATCCGTTTAATCCCTTTACGAGCAACGACGGAGGTGGAGCCCTTTCGAGGAGCCCCGCCCCAATGTACTCAAGGGCGTAACGTGATCGCAAACGGTCGTAGTTGAACGAATTTCATTCCATTTCTATAATTGGTACGAGACCCGTTGACACGAATACCGACATCACGTAACCCGAAAGGGTTAGTTTCGATGTCGTGACGTAGAGGGATGCATCTCGTTACTAATTCAAAGTTTCATAATCTAACACAAACGTTTTCATAAAAACTCCGGTGACGGTATTATAATCGTTCATACACGATTATAGTACCGGAGGCTGAGTCGAATACAAATCGTGCGATATTTGTATTTGACTTGGCCGATCATCGATTTCAAGCCATAAAATCGAGCAAATCACTACTCGTACAGGGGGCACTCGACCGAGTGCCATAGGCCACTCGATCGAGTTGCACCCCAAAAACAGGGCAGTAGCCCCGTTAATGACACACTCGACCGAGTGCCATAAGGCACTCGATCGAGTAACCCCCCAAAATATGGGCAGTAGCCATGTTAATAGCGCACTCGGTCGAGTCAATCAATGACTCGGTCGAGTGGGTCTGGCAACTCGGAAACCCGAGGGCTTGGACATATATTCCGAGCCCCGTTCTTATCGACTTTAGACCATCGACCGACCTTCATACTTTTTCAAAACCTACACATCACGACACGTAGAACGACTTTGACCACCTTTACGTGATAAGTCGGGACAAGACTACGGAATGCGAGACTAGGCTAGCAATACGCCACAATCTCGTATTTCCGTCCTTCGCTTAATACGTAACATAATACGTATTTAAGCGGGGTAGTCCATCTACATAATTTCGCGGTCTAGTTTACATATGGGTCCGCTTTTATCTTTGTTTTACGTTTATGTCGTATTGTGAATTCCGGGTTGTATTTTCGCCCGTGTAGCTTGTACGCTTTTTACTTCTTTTTCGAGCTTTATTTATTATTTGCTTTAACGCTTTATAAATGAATCTCGCATGCTAACTCAACTCGACCAATAATAAGATGCATTAAATGACGTAGTTAATACAAAATTCGCATGCTTAGTCAAAACGCTGTTTGCATATCATTTCATTATTTTACTAGCGCACGTATCACGAACACGAACGATGTCTTAGTAGAGGCCGCCATGTGCGGGCAGGGTTGGGTGTCCTTAGTGGGCTTCCCAACACGTACCCTCACCCCTTACTCAGAACCTTTGGTTTCCGGATGTCCGAAACCCTTGGCACACGAGAGTCATTCTATATACGAAAGCCGGTGTAAACGGTATCGATATAACAATGCAAAGGGACGAGCCCCATGAACTCTGAAATCGGAGTGGGCTTACTTTGTGTAAAGCCCACGACGACATAGAGTGGGCTCGTATGGTTCCGAATAACCACAAAATTCGGTGGCGACTCCATTTTGACTTAAATTTCGAACCAGAGAACAATCTTACCACGAGATTCATTCGCCTACCCAAACCCGCGCTTCGCCGCGTCGGGGTGGACCTACGTCATGTCCACACATATGAACCTCCTTATATAGAAGATGAGAAGGTAAAATTAGGTTATTTTCATAACTCCAATTATCATAATTAGATTAGTAGTATAACTCTAATTACCATATCCCGACAACGCAACTGGGTCCGTATTACTACTGATCCGATATATTTAATATATCTATATATATTAATAATATCCCGTACACATTGTGTGTGACCCAATGGGCCCACTTAAGACTACCAGACACATAACCTATTTACATGTCAACCCGACACCGACCTTTAGCAAGGCATATCGGATACATAGACTTAAGTGGGTTAATCCGTATAGGACAATGGACATAACTCCTTCAGTCTCCCACTTGTACATGTCCTTTCAAGAACGGCGTTAAGTCTCTTTGCTACTATTGTCTCCAATTGAGAATGAGGTAAGAAGAAGTGTCATCCTCGCATGTCTCAATCTTTTACTCGAATCTTTGAGTAGACTTGTTAAAAGAGCAGATAGATGGCAATCATCCTATCTGAGCGCAGCCACGCATTTGCACAAGTCACACTTTTCGAGTGGCCAATAAATAATAAATTCCCTTCAATAAAGGAAGAACAAATCCTCTCTTGTCTAACCACATCACTATCACATGATCCATGCATGCCCAAAAACCATCCATAGCCCTCTTTCACGGCTGACGAGGATTAGTATCAAAGCATACACATCACACGTATAGAATAGTTAAAGACTCAGGTCTAAAGACCCTACAAGTTCATAACTTGCAAAGAACTTTACTGACACTAAGCGAAATCTTAGTAAAATCCTTTTCGGCGGGTCTGTCTAATGCATGTTCTTAACATACACCCGTGTGCCTGGTTTAGTATCTCAATACCTATGACTCAAGGAACTTAATCATCAACCAACTCACACACCAGTAATTTAAGGTTAT
Organism: Agrostemma githago; assembly: GCA_958450325.1. Lineage (NCBI taxonomy): Eukaryota > Viridiplantae > Streptophyta > Magnoliopsida > Caryophyllales > Caryophyllaceae > Agrostemma > Agrostemma githago. The sequence continues at coordinate 39,492,659 of OY288259.1, read as the reverse complement.
TCAAATATCCCAACACAATACCCTGACTAGAGACAAAATAATTACATCATCCAAATAGAGTTACAAGACTAAGTCACGTACTTAGTGATCTATTTCATCAATGTAAATTATTTAGGGATAGAACTCGGTTACATTAACCAAACGACAATATGTCATACATATATCAATTATCGAAATAACTCTCACTAAACCAAACATCTCTAAAAGTACTAAGACCACTCGCCCATGCGTCTTATACCGATCATAACCAATATGATCTTTATGTAGAGGAGGTTTCGGGACATACAACATTTGTATCGGTTATTTACAAGCATATGATCAATCTACTTTCTCTCAATTAAGGCAAACTGTTAGTTTCATAAGCAACAAATTGCTTCATAAACTTTAAAGTTGAGAGTGTGCTTGATTCGTAATCAAACGTCTATTTGCTTCAAAAGCAATAGAACACTAACTTTACTTATAATACTAGTCCCAAAATTGCCCTTTGGAACCGTTCCAACACACAACTTTCATCCAAAACAAAATATACTGAGATTACAATCTCATGTCATCTTTGTTCATTTGGAAATATGAATCGTTGTAACTTGTTTACAACAACTCGCTTATCACAATACGCATCTCTTGAATAATTCCCCTTTTTGCTTCTCCAGCACTTAGGAATGATCCTTAGACAACGGTCTAGTGACATTCACTAGATTAGTATCTGCTCGTCACACGAGCACATAATAAACAACTTTCTTGCTCAGTCTCATAGACTAAAGCAACCAAATGCCATTTAGTTAGAGAAGCATATCACGTACACACCAAATCATAACGATAAATGCACTCTCACTAGCCTCTTATACATACTTTGTCTCTCTTCGTCTCAAAGGAAAACAAACACCTTTGAATTATCATATTGAGAACGAAGATACTTGCTCCTTGCTCCAATCAAATCGGAACATTCACATTAGCCTAGCCATTCTGATAATATGAAATTCATATGATGTGTCTCATACACCATCTTGTACATTTCTTTTCAAGAAATATATTTCACATACATTTGTCCAAAACTCATCATATGAGTGATGACATTCAAAATGCTAAATCAATCCTAATAGACTTAAGCATAATGTTGTAAAAAAAAGGTTTTTCAATAGTCATTACTATGTGATCAATCCTTAACTACCAATTATGCTTCATAGATACTCTTATATCAATCCACATCATCTTTATATTGAAGACTATTCTTCACTATAAGTTCCATTTAACCAAAGTCTATACTTGGTAGTTATGGTACATGGAATCTATTAGATTTATGACTTCATGTGACTCTTGGAGTCTTTGCCCATTATTGTTTCATCATAGGTCAAACCTATGTAGGGTAATATTTTGCAGGTAAGAGGATCATGACTTTTCATGGATGCATCAATATCCTCTTCAACAGTTGTAGAGAATTCCTGTTAATCTTGAACAATTCAAGGTTGATTCTACTCCCACTGTTTCTATTAGAAATCACATTTCATTAAAAGAAACATATCACTCCATGCAACAAAACAATTTTGTTCTTATTTGGACGGTTTGTAGAATTAACATAATACCCCTAATAAAACACATGTCATAATTGAGTCTAAGTTCGAGAAAACGATTTTCTCTAAACTTTAAGACTTGATAATTAAGAAAAGACTATTTTAGAACATTTTCATTCCATATCTCATATGGTGTCTATTCTCCGACTTACATGGAATCTCATCAACATTGTACAAAGACTTTTGTAGTGCATAAGCTTCTAAACAATCAATAAAATCCACATAACTTATCATAAACCAAATCATATCAAATATGGTTTGATGTAGTTTGAAACACTTTTCACTATTTCTAAGATGATCATAATCTTTTAGTTCAATCCCTCCATGTTTCAATCATATCGAACGACTCGTACCAACTTATCAAGTTGATCTTGTACTTTCATCTGAATTTCCTTGAACAATTCAAAGCATTCAGCTTCAAATTTCATCAATTGAACAAAACCATACGTGTTACCCATTTTGCAACATCACTAGTTAAACCCACACGTATCTTTATATGTGTGATCCAGCAAGTCAAGTATCCTCCCATTACAATTAATAGGAGTCACTTCTAATGTCATTTATCCATCTAAACAAGATCCATTTACCTCACTTGATCCTTATCAATAAGGTTTATAGTTTCATCATTATGAAACTTATTCTTATGATTCTTGTCTCATGGATTAAGGACAATGTCATGATGGTTAAAACTAAGGTCGAGGGAGTTGAACCTTTTGGTGGTTATGTTACAAATAAAAGCATTCACTACTAGGAATGTAGAGCCCAACAATCATGTTAGCCTTATTGTACCTCATATTCTTGCAAGGTATAGAGCAACAATTGTTCTACCTTTATTAAAACTTTTCTTGCCCATACATGAAACATAATCAATGTCCTTGCTTATGACTAGTACAAGAACAACAATTATTCAATTCCAGAGCTTTATAGTAAAATTAAGTGATTTTTCTTCTATATATGAAACAACAACATTTATCCATTTCAATCATAAAACACTCCACTTATAATCCATTATTCCACCCTCTTTGAGCCATCACATTCACAATGTAATAGTTGCATCTGGTATCTTATACCAAAACAGTAGAATGCAAGTAACAATTACTCCAGTAACATATACACCTGAAGTAATACTTCAATTGATTTGCAGATTTTCTAGACACTTCTAGAAAGTTATCTACCAATGCCATATATTTATCATTACATTAACGACTGAATCACTACATTACAACGGATGATATTTGAAATCATGCTAGAGAGAGATTTGACTTGTGAGAGATTTTAGAGAGATAAAGCTCTAGATAGTTTTCTTCTTTACTTTGCAATGGCTAAGCAGAAGAAGCAGGTGTCTAGATCTAATAGTAGTAAGGCACATAAATCAAATAATAATTCAACCTATAATAAAAACAAAAATAGTAATAGTACACTTCATAATACTAAATCACGATCAGGAACGAAATCGCAGTAGATGAACCAATTTGAAGAAGAAGATGACCTTGAGCTGGAGGGCGATGAAATTATTCAACCAGGTCAAGGGCAGTCGATGGAGGAGGTGATTTAGAATGTCTTGGAGGACCAGGGGGAGCATCAGTGAAATACTGTCACACGAAAAGAAGCGGCAACTGGTAATTCCCTTGTACTTACTCATGAAGACGTTCAGACGGAACTTGATTACTGGTCCTTGGTGCTAATCACCCTTGGTATGTGCTCAGTGGCTTTTTACGTCGGAAATGGAAACAATATGAGATTGAACATATATCTTTTCAATCTAATGGGATTAGTGTGGTCAGATTCAAAACTGAGGAATGTAAACACGAGGTGCTAAGGGAAGGATTCCTTTTCTTTGACAACAAACCTGTGGTTGTTAAGGACTGGAATCCCCATCTTAAGCTGAAAAAAACTGATGTAGCTTCTGTGCCTATATGGATTCGATTCTACAATCTGCCTATGAAGATTTGGGGTAACGCTTTACTCAAAATAGCAGGGCTGGTGGTGAAGCCAATAAGGACATATATTGCTACCAAGGAGAAGTCGTTTCTGGGTTATGCCCGAGTTCTGGTTGAGGTCCCATTTGATACTCAGCTCCCTGATGTTGTCAAATTTCAGGATGAGTTGTGTTTGGGAATAAAAACATATGCGTGCCGACGGTGATCCTACAAGGTGAACTCCGGGCCTAGGGGGAACCCCTGGGACGGAGCCTCCGATGCCCAAGTCAGTAAAATGTATGACTAAATATAGATATATAGGAAGATAAGAGAGGTAGAGAGAGAGAGTAAGAAGGAATATGTATGAATGAATTGCCTCCTTTTCCCCTCACCCTAAGTGGGGTATTTATAGAAGAAAGGTCGGGTGACATCACTTAGGGGATGTCACCTACGACATCACTAAGGAATGTTAATAAGGAGATCTCTCTTAGTCAATTAATAACTACCCGTAAAGGGGTTCGGCCTCTAGGGTCGGCTAGGACCCAGTTGGGCCTTCTCAGTCCCGGGAATCGGGCCTATGCGTCTAGGGGATTTATCCCGCATCAATTTACCCTCAGCGGAGTCGGATACTGAGTATGCGGGTCTGGTGCCACGCATGGTTGGACCGACAATTTGAATGACATACTGTTTTTTATACAAAGCCACCGTATTCATTAGGCCTTGTTGGCGCATCTGCCCTAGCGTCATCTGAACTCTGTCAGGGCATCAAACGTCGGGCCCCTTGTGTACTCGGAGGTGTACATGGGGTTTATCATTCTGTACATGGCAAGGTAATCACTAAGCCCTGTGATTGACGCTTATGCCCCGATGTATCTCATATGGATGTGTCAGGGTGCTAGAGGCCTGCCAGGGTAGTTTATGAACTTTGTCTAGGACTTAGGGGTCGTGCCCCTTGCCTGATTGGAGGCAGACATAAGGACTTATGCTTATATACAAGCCCGAGTATTTACTCTTTACGCCTTGTCGGTCGGCGATCTTGACTCGGCCAATCTATGAGCTTTGGTAGAAGCTCAAGAACCGTGCCCCCTGCGTGCTCTGATGTAGGCAGAATGACTTATATTTTCTACAAGGCCAAGTATTCATTAGGCCTTGTTAATCGAATGACCTACCTCGATCGGTCATTGAACCTGGCCGAAGTTTGGCGGACATCCCCTCACAGAAAGACTTATGCTTTGCACAAGGCCAAGTATTCATTAAGCCTTGTTAATCGGATGACCTACCTCGACCGGTCATTGGACCTTTAGACGTTTTTAGGTTCATGATGGGCCTATAGATGATCTCTTCAGCAGAGTGAGACAAATATCACTCCAACACAAGGCTCGAAGGATCTCCTAGGAGGACAATCATGATGAAAGATTTTCTGACGCCTCGCATGCCCGGGTAATTAAGACATTCTTCCTGGAGAATATGCATGGCATTTAATGCAAAGAAGTTCAAATGCCACCCTCCCACCCAGTTCTGCTAAGGGTCGACAGCCAGCACCAGCTGCGCTCCCCCGAATGCCGAGGGGCAATTGATGGGGTCAGCTGTCCATCTCGGGTTAACCGCTGAATCAGACATGGGTCTGACCCGGCCCTAGTGATGATCTGAACCCTGGAATAGCCCGCGATGCGGACTGCCAGTTAGGTCCGTCCAACCAGCCCTCTGGGGCACCTTTAAAAAGCCCCACAAAGGTCTGCAGTCTAAAAGCCAGTCCTCGGCCAACCGAGCCTAGTCCTCCTGTGACCCTCGCAGGGGGAAGGGATCCCTTATGGTCTCCCGATCACCGAGCAGCCTACCCCGCCGACCACAGGCTAGGTAAGGCAGACCCTCCTGATCATGCCTAAGGTGAAAGGAGATGAGTGGAGGCCACACCTCCACGTCTCTCTCACTACAACAATTCCCTTAGAATCTGGACGCTTTACTGTGGACACTTCTGTAAGCGTCGACCTTGTTTTGACCTTATATATTTTAATAAAAAAAAACTGCCTAATTTACCCCAAAATTTATACGGAGTACAAAAACCGCTCTTCTAGAAAAACCTAATTAATTCGCTCCTCTAGCTAGAGATTTCACATTCGCGCTTTCCAAAATCTAAAAAAAAGAAATCCCGCCTACCACATTGCTTACCTCACATCGTCTTGTATCTCTCACCATCGCTCAATAGATCTTATCTTTGATCATCCATATGCATGTTTTCTAATCAATATCACCATTAAATAAATTAGGTACTTTTTTCATTGATTAATTTCTTGTTTTCGTTGTTTAATTTATGTAGTTATTAGATTTTAATTCTTCTAAGTTACCGGTAAGTTTTTGTTATAAAGTTTGACGATTTTGTTGTTATTCATTTTATTGATTTTTTTTGTTGGTGATTTGTTGAATTGATTTGATTTCTATTTCGTAGGTGGAGTTACGGTGTTATCCATTGCTGAGCATGTCATAATAAAATGAAGTTCATCTGGGCAAGCATCGTCTTTATTATTGTGATTTTTTTGTTTATCGGTTGTGATAAAACACGATAAGGACTGAATCTTTGTCATAATTAGAGGAAAGCCTAACAATTCTTATATGCTTGCACAAAACAAAATTGTTTCCTCAATCTCAATTCTCAACTCAAAGGCACCATCTCCTCAACAGCACCAACACTCAGTTTTGAGGACCTATTCTTCCTCTCATGTCCCTAAGTTTGATCCTAGTCACAGTATGTCTCTTTTCCTCTTCCGTGTTTTGTGTTTCGTTAAATTTTCAATTTATCTGCTGTAGATGGGTTTATTTACCTCTTAATTTGTAGTTTAGGGGTTTGTAGGAATCATTATCTTTACATATGGGGACTTTACCCGATTGACTTAAAATTAGAAGACTTCATGAAAATCCTTTGAAGGAGATGAATGAGTAAACATTCAGATCAGAATGTAAGAACCGTATCATCTCATTTCTCGTTTCTTAAATGCTTACCTTGTTGTTTATTCAACGTCTTTACCAGCTAACTTAACTAATGTTTGCTATCCTTCTTTCGACAGAATTATAGGACAAGATCCGGAAGGTGATGTTGTACTTAAATGTAGCATCTACGAGAAATTAAAGACCCAAAATAAAGATCATTTTACAAAAATCCTGCAATTTTCTTTGTAAACTGAATGAAGTAGCGGGATGTGTGCTATGAATTGCTAAATCAATGCACTAACTGTACTTGCCTCGATCAATTTGATATGTAAACTAATTTTTACAGTGAAGACTTGGGTTTTGGAATCCTCATTCCTCGGAGAGTCAAACTAGCAGCGCGAATAACCAAGATGCATGTATATTAGTGTACTTGACAATTGCAGTATATTGTGATCACTGATCAACAACAGTTTCCAGATTTGTGAGTTGTGACTGTATGTAATACGACTGAGAGATGATCAAGGTTATAGTGTAAGTTTGTCAACGGTGTGATGGTCTGGTGGTCCGTAGATGGCCTGGCCTATCTTATTGGCTGATTGGTCCAAGCCCAATGGTTTATAGGAAGCCTTAATTTGTTAGTTGTTGTCCCAAAATTCCCTTATGTGTTCTGAAGTTCCTAGCATTCGTTTAATTGTTATCAATTCATTCTGAATAATAATGTTTGTAGGCAGAAGCGAACACCGAGATTGTTTATATGGTCTACTAAACTCAATACTATAATCTTAATTAAATGAGCGAGTTTAACTCAACTCCCTCAAAATGGTCTCATACTAAGTACTATTTTTGCATGCGGGTATTTATTTTGAAGTATGCAAGGGCGGCTGTGGAAAACCTCCTACCCACCTCCCGCATTTGCTGGATCCCCTATGGCACTAAGCTTTTGTTGGTGTATAGTTGGATGTTCGTACTAAATTATTAATTAGAAGCTGCTACCTTTCAATAATTAGGTTGTAATGTTGTTGTAAAAACTTGTACTTCAGTATTGGCAGATTTTAGAAGGACGTCGGGATGATATTTTGATTTTGCAGTTTTCTCATGAAGGAAGATACTTAGCATCAGCGTCAAATGGTTGGTAAGTTATTTTGAATTGTGTTATGTTTAAAGTTAAACAGATAGCTTTGGCCATGGCTAACGTTATGTTTTGTTTTTCAATTATCAAATGATTTGTATTGTAAAAAAACGTATGATACCATATAATGAATTGTGTTAGTAGTTGATACTTGTTATTTTTCTTTTTCTATCTTGTACATTATTAGTTCTATGATGAAAGGGAAACCAAACTACATTTATTTATTGGAATGTAGGCTCTCTATTTGGATAAGTACATAAGAAGAGTAAAACCTTTTGTTTTGATTGGCATTTGCTTAATGAACCCGAAAAATTTCTCATGTTTTAAATAGTTTTCTTGTTATAGGGCTTTAAACATAGATGTGTGACCATGGTCATTGCAAGAGAATATCATTGATGACCTAGGTACTGAAATAGATAGCTCTTGAAATCGGCTGGATTTTTATTCACATGTCATTCGTGAAATATTTACATACAAAACACTTTTCGTCAAGGATATGAATAATGTATATCGTTGACTCGTTGTGTGGGTGTCTGTATCTTATCTAAATATTTAGTATAATAATTTGTAGTACAATATACCTTGTTGAACGAAATCGATCCCTTCATTTCACTTCAGAGGTACAAGCCCTTTCTAGATTTTACCCCTTTTTTATGACCATGGATTATCTTATCTTTTTATCACTATACTTTCAAACTTTCAGCTGCGTCATCTCCTTAACCTCAAAGCTCGAAATATGAGTTGAATTTGTTACTCACTTTGAACTAAAACTATTGTCTCTATTGTTTTACATTTTAATACCTCGTAATATTTTTCTATTAGTATACTCCGAAATAAGTTTATGCAACTTAGCTCACTAGATAATTGAATTTCAGGTTAACGACTTCTCCACATACCGTATGTTTTTTTTGCAATTGAGGATGGGATTAGTATTATTAAGATCTATATTATAACTACCCTTATAAGGCAAATAGTTACTATAATACTAGGTTTGTCATCTAGGATTAACAGTCGTTCCCTTGAGATTTGGCTTTGGAGTATGTTCAGTTTGCCATTTAGCTCACAAGAGTGTATTATAGTTTCTTTTTTAGGGACGTACTATGACAGTGGCTATTATATGATTAACCTTTGGCGTTGTCATTAGTTTTCTATAACTCATACTTTCTTTAAAGGACAATTCCTTTAAGGTAATGTGATCTAATGGTAAAGATGAATGGAAACTGATAAGTTATTAATTAATTGGTGCTTTACACTAAATTTAGCTATTTTAATAACATTAATTTTTCTCATTAAGCGGCTTCTATTTGAGAAGATTTTGGTGTGATTGCTTTTGCTTAGTTATTTTTTGTGAACATTTCTCATATTTGCAGGTGTTTGGTCAAGCATGTGTTGTGGATTGGTTGTGTGAAATGCAGTATTCAATTGTATATTGGTAAAGCTAGTTAAACAATAAGTCGTATATAGGTAAATCTCTTAAACTTTGGTATTCTCCTCTTTCTATTGTTATTTTAGCTATTGACCAGATAAATCTATTTCAGTAAATATTACTTCCTTCGATTTTTAATGTTTTTTACCCCATTTCAATAAATTAATCCTCACATATATTCTTGAAATGAGGCAAACATTAAAAAACGGAGGGAGTAATTTTCTTTGGTTTTATGACGTTGGGTTCACTTTTTTGTTGATTTAAAAGATTTTTTGATTTGCGGTCTTTTGGTTTTGTAATTTCCGTCCTTGTTCTTTCTAGGTTTCTGCAAAAACTGGATTTTAGCTTGAGATAGGTTTACTTTTGCTTAAAGTTAATTTTGGTTTAAGACGCCCTTTTCTAAACTTTGTAAGTGAAAAAGATTAACTGCTAATCCAAATCATTGCATGATTGTTTCAGAGCACTATACCAATTTTGATTGTTCAAGGACTTAACTTCAAGAAGGATGGTTTTTTTTGTCATCGACTTCTGGACATAGCAAGGGTCTAAGCTAAGCCTTTTGATTTTGGCTTGTGAGAGTGACGCGAAGCACATGTGATTTTCTCCTTGGAACCAATACCAACCGATTTTGTAGACATTTATTTTTGTACAAAATCATTAGTATGTAGCGATGTTTTTCCGATATCTCTTATACATTTGGATGAATAATTACAATGCTTCTTTTAAATTTGGTTATATATTTAAGTCGACAGTTTTGCTTTGGAAGTATACTCATCAAATTAGTGTTTAATATATCAGCATTGAGTCGTTCATAATGTTTGTTTAACATGATACTGGTTCTAAAATAGCTAGAACAAAAATGGTAGCAAAAAAACCAGAGGTGATGTAAAAAATTGTCGAGACGTATGAAAATTGTTGACGTAAAAAGCATCACCTGTGAAATAGGTTACTGACGTAACAAAGTGTGGGTAGCCCTGACGCTAGAAAGCGTCGCTGAGCTTGACGCTAACAAGCGTCATAAATTCCTGACACTGAAAATAACCACGCTTTTGGAAAGCGTCGAGAAATAAAATATTGACACTTTAAAGCGTCGAAAACAGCATAAAAAGTGTCGAAAATATCAGGGATTTGTAGTAGTGTCTCTCTCTTCCTCTCTCTTGTGAAAACCTATAAATACCTCCTTATTTTCCTTCATAATGAGGTAATCAACTTTCTCTCACTAGATTCTCACTCTAGAAAATGCCACCTTATTCCTCACGAATAAGGTTTGTCAAGTGTATACACGGACTGACTTAGGCGTCGGAGAGGGTTCCCTCAGACAACTCTGAGCTAGGCCCTGTGCGTTCCTTGTGCAGGTCACAGACCCCCTTTGCCGGGAAAGTCCGACCACTAGAGGAGATGAAAGTAAGGCCTAAGGATAGAGCCAGATCCAAGGGGAGCCAAGATCTAATCCAATCCGAATCCAATTCCGGTGTGATTATTTCCGTACCGGAACAAGTTGGACATTCTTCATACACAAATTGTGCATTATGAATGGAAACCAATCAAATGTAAGCTTTGCCAGGGCATAGGCCATGATGAGGTTTTGTGCTATAAGAAGAAAGAGGAGATTAAGGCTGGTAAGAAACAGGTGTGGAGGCTTGCAGTGCCAGTGGCAGGCCCTGTTGCAGCGCAAGATAAAGGGAAAGAGAATCTGACAACCATAAGGGAAGAAGAAGGTCTAATAACTCCAATGCCCACATAATTGGTGGTCAATACCACGAGTCCTGGCACTACAACAAATTGACACTTGCGCCACGAATTATGCCACGAGAATTTGTTATTTGTGGCTAAATTTTACCTAGCCACGAGAAAAATTTGATTCACTACTTGGGAAAAAAAAAAATGTCACGGGAACATTTTTTCCTGTGGCAAAAATTCACTTGGGCCACGAATTTTATTAAAGTCATAGCCAATAATCACTCTTGTCACGAAAGATGTCACACTCGTGGCAAAAATATATTTAGCCACGAATTTGTTCAATGGCAAATATTATTTAGCCATGACATAATTAACTTCCGTGGCGAAATTATTTTTTAGCCACGGATTTAATAAAGGCATGTGGTTAATGGTTCTCCAAACTTTAATCAAATTACTTTCAAGTTAAGCCGATTGTCAAATATTGATCTTAAAAATTTCATTAAAATTCAAAGTTAAAGATAATATGAAGAAAAAAAATATTAAATTTGAAAATATTTTATTAATAAAAAAAAATTGGTATTATTTTATTTAGTTTTAAGAATTTTTTTTTGATTTTTTGTAAAATTAAATACAAGAAAACTTAGGTTGTCTAATTTGTTGGTTTTTTTTACTAATCATCATATTTGAAGTAATTTATTTCTCTTAATTTGACAATATGTTTTATTAAAATTCTATAATCTTAAGTATGACTTTTGAAAGATAACTAACATTTACATAGTTTAATATATGCTAGCTAAAGTGCGGCGTACATAACATATCAAGTAAAATAAGTATGTGATTGATCATCCATCATTGAGACGTCTAATATTATTTAAGACTCTTTCATTTTTACCGCTTAATTAATTAATTTTTTCACATGTAATACACTTCTTTTTAAGACAAAAAAACTTAAAAAGAAAGTGACTGAGCATGATTATTTTTCCAAATTATTTATTTTCTTACAATATTTTGAGCGTGAAAAGAATCGTTTTATTAAACTCGTATTTAAAAATTCTAATCGGTCTATATTTTTTTATGGAATTAAATTTTACTGCGAAAACAATAATTATTTTTGAAAATTAATTGTCTTTCAAGTTGTTTGATTTGGAAGAAAGATTAATGTATTAGAAAGTAATGCCTAAGTTCAATAACAATTCAAAATAATTTTTCAAAAAAAGAGAGGTATAAGTGAGAAAATCAAATAATTAACAAATACAAGTAAGAAAATCAAATAATTAATGACTAATAGTGAGAAAATCCAAAATTAATTTATCGTCAACTGTTTAATTCAATAACTGCTCTGTAATATTATTTCGAAGATATTTTCAAAAATGAATTTAAAATAAAACTTACTTAATGGAAAATTAAATTAAATTTGGGTAACTTGAAGTAGGCAAGAGAAAACTCATTGAGGATAAAAAAATGATGAAATAAAATAACGACCGATAATGAAAAGAAAAAACATATCGAAAAAATGATGGTAGGATTTGTCGTGGATCCCGACACCAAATAAAACCAACTAATCCTAACAAGTAGCTAGGGTAAGTCGGGTCGATCCACGGAGACGGAAAAAGGGTTTAGACTAAGGTTTACCTAAAGACTAGACTAAGTCACAAGGAAACACAGGGAGGAGAATTAACAAGAATTGGTTACTACAACGACCACTAGGCTAAGAAACAAGGATAAACAAATTAAGACAATGAAAAGAGAATAAAACTATGACTATGAATGAACTAGGTATAACATGAACTAAATGAATCAAGTAAAGCTAAATGAAACAACAAATTAGAGGAATAATGGCTAGGAAGATGAAGAAATCAAATAGGGGAAAGAGTAGGGTTAGGTCGGGTTCATAGGTGTATTAGGCTAGTAGGCAAATCGAGGGTGTAGGTTTCACCTAGTCACTAAGGTAAGTCCGCGCTCTCGCGTCAAGAACAAACCCGAAAACTCAAGCAAGATGTTAGCCAAAACAAGAGAATTCAACCACTAATCAAACATACAACAAGAAAGAGGAAACTAGCAAGAGTAGTATGGCCACTACTACTCTAACAAACATTTCATCAAACACATGGCATGCATAACAAGTGACTAACAACAAAGATTCAACCTTTATCCACAATCAACCCTAATCACCCATAATCAACACCTAATCCCCTTACTAACCCCACAAGAATCTACTCACACATGATTAAATTGAAACTAACACAAACTAGAGAAACCAACATAAGAGCAAGAACATTCATAATGAAGAACAACAAGGATGAACAATGAACAAAAGATAAAGAATGAAATTTTACTAACAATGAAAGATTAAAGGAAAAGAGAGAAGAAGAATTATACCAACTAGAGAAGATGAATCAAAAGATTGAAACTTGTATATAAAGAAAACCCAAAACCTCCACCAATATTGTCAAGATTGGTAGATTCTTCAAGAAATCCAATAATACAAGAGTACTTACTAAGATTAAGCTAAGATTAACAAAAGATTAAGGAAGGATTAAGCTAATCTATACTAATCTAAGCTAATCTAACCTAAAGTATGTCTAGGGTTTTCTCCCCCCTTAAAACAATACAAAAGGGAGGTATATATAGGGTTCCATAAGTGAGAGGAAGGAAAGAATGAAGCGGCGAACTGAGCTGGGCCCATCCCGGCCGGGAAGGAGGTGATCCCGGTCGGGAAGGGTGCCATCCCGGTCGGGAAGGTCATGATCCCGGCCGGGAAGGCCCTCCAGTGGCTCCTGTCTTCTCGTCTTCTCATCCCGGCCGTGATGGGTCCTTATTTGTTCTTCCTAGGCTTCTTATCGATGCTCGGTGCTCGGGATATTCTCAAGTGGGCACCAAGTGACTCGGGATCGAGACCAAGTCACCGAATCATCGTCGCTTCTCTTCATTGGCTCCATATGCATCGGAAACAAAACAGAATCGTTCCATTTCTCCAAGATGAGCATTAGGAACCTAAAACAAGCTAGAAGAAGCGTAAGTAGCCTCGAAACCGCTCTAATGAGCGATTTCACAAAAGAAAGCGGGACCAAAGACGAGAAATAAACACTACAAAACGCACTTATAAAAAAACTAGCAATAAAAGAACGTGGAAAATAGAAACTAAAATAAAAATATCGATAAATTAATGAAATCATGAGTCCAAAAATCAACTTCGAAACTCTTTTTTTTTTCCAGAATAATAATTTTTTAATTATAATATGTAAATCATTGGGGAAAAAAATTAATTACTCAAAAGTAAATGTAGTTTGTGAAAAAAAAAAACATCACTTTAAAAGAATTCAAACCAATGATTATGTCAATAAAGTTCAATTCCATTTCTGGTAGCTGGCCTTAAAAACTCCACAGTTAAGCGTGCTTGAGTGAGAGTGATGTTAAGATGGGTGACCTCCTGGGAAGGTTGTTCGATGTGTGGTGAAATTAAATAATATTGGAATGACTCAGCTATAAATCTAGTAACCATTCCAGATGTGACTACTATTGGGGTAGAGAATTCTTATGGTTATTGATTTTTTTAATTTATTATATATTTTGTCACCGGAATAAATTTTCGCCACAAACATAATTAGCCACGGGATAATCCGTGGCAAAAAATTAACTTCTAGCCACGGGAGACTCCGTGGCAATAAAATCAATACTTGCCACGCTTTTTTTTCCCCCGTGGCTATTTGTTTGCCACGGCCACTTGCGCCACAGATGGTCTTTCCGTGTCAAAGTACTTTAGCCACGAAAATTTAGCACTTTTGCCACGAATTCAGCCGTGGCCCAAGTGCTCATTTATAGCAGTGTGGGAGGGTTATTACTAAGTTTAATCAACAAGATAGAGGAAGAATTAGATTTGAGGGCAAATCATTCTTTGATGTTCTAAATTCGTCAATTCATATGAACAATTCAGGCAAGATATTAGGAGGTGTGGAGGAGGATGGGTGCACTGACTAGCATTGGGTTTTGGAATATGAGGGGAATAAATGGTCCTAATAAGCATAAAGACCTTAATTGTTTTTTGCATAAGAATAATATAGGACACTTTGGAATAATGGAAACCCGGGTTAGAATAGGGGCTATTAATAAAGTGTTTAATGGTGCTGGTGTTAGTTTGAAGCTAGTTACTAACACGCAATCGAGTGAAGGAGGTCGGATTTGGGTGATGTGGGATCCTATGGTTTATGATATCCACATTGTGTGCAAGGAGGAACAAGTTATTCATGCGCAAGTACATCTACTTGTAAATGATGTCAGATGGAATATGTCCTTTGTGTATGGTTTTAACAGAGGCAGTGAATGGAGAGTGCTATGGGAGTCAACTAGGCAATTCAAGAATCAGTTCCCGGGTCCTTGGTTAATGGTAGGGGACTACAATAATGTCCTCCATTTTGATGAGAGGATTGGGAATGCTGTGACGCAAACATAAACTGATGATTTTCTCAGATGGGTTGATGACTGTGGGTTGGAGGACTTACCAGCCACAGGTGCATTCTTTACGTGGAATAACAAACGCGAAGAAGGAAGTAAGAGGTTTAGTCGTATTGACAGAGCGATGGCCAATGATGTTTGGATAAGGAGTATGCCAGTTTGCTATGTACAATTTCTGCCTGAGGGTCTATATGACCAATGCCCGTGTGTGATAAAGATAATGAATGATGAATTGAGCAGAAGGGGCAATTTCAAATATTATAATATGTGGGGAAAGGATGCTGGGTTTGAGAATATTGTGAAGGGTATATGGAATCAAACTATACCAGGCACTAAGATGTTTCAGGTGGCTAGAAAGCTCAAGCGGCTTAAGAAACCACTAAGATAGCTTAATAGAGGTTTTGCCAATATTGAAGCGGCAACTCAGGTTGCGCTATTGGTGTTGCAGGATGCACAGAGGAAAATGCACAGTAATCCCCTTAATAGGCAGTACCTAATGGCTGAGATGAAGTTGGCAAAAGGATATAGAGAGTTAGAGCAGGCTCGAGTTAGCTTCTTGGCACAACGAGCTAAAGTTAAATGGGCTTTGGATGGAGATGACAATACCAAATACTTCCACTCAACCATAAAAGCGAGAAGAAGTAGGAATAGGGTATTCATGATACAAGATAGACATGGTAGGATGTTAAAGGAAGGATTTTACGTGGATCCCGCCGATCAAAATAAACCAACTAACCTAACTGGGTAGCTAGGGCAAGTCGGGTCGAGATCCTCAGGGACGGAAAATGAGTCAGAGTAAGGTGTACTACGGTCCAAGACTTGGTTCGAGAGAAACTAAACTATGGCTAGGGTGACGGCTAAGGTCGACTAATAACTAATTAAGCTAAACAAGCAACTAAAGATAAATGGAAGCAAATAGATCAACAAGAAGAAAACTAGGGCTAGGTCGGGTTCATGGATGTCAAGGAGACCAAAAGGGGAAAAATGGGGTTACTAGCAAGCTTTCACAGCCTAGGTTCCGATCGGGCTCTCGCTACTTAAACGACCTAGGGGTCATCCTCACCACGCTCTCACTACTAATGAGGGAACCAAACCTACCAACCAAACAAACACATACAAGAGAAGAGAAGAGGCAAGAAAAACAAGGATTGATCATCTCAAGTCTCACAAGCATTTCATCAAACATGTAGAGTGCAAGGCAATAGGAAACAACTAAAACAACAACTAGTACCACCCATCTCACCCTAATCATCCCTAATTACACCCAATCCACCTACTAACCCTAGGGGGTAACTACTCACACATAACTAAGCTTAAACTAACACAAACAAGAGAAAACATCCATATGAGAACTACAACATTCATTATGAAGATGAAACTAGCAAGAGCAACAAACAAATGATAAAGATTGAAACTTGAATGATAAACAAAGATTAAAGGAAAAGAGTAGAGAAAGATTATACCAAACTAATAATGAGATGAAAAGATGAAAACTTGTATAGAAAGAACACCCAAAACCTCCACCAATGTTGTCAAGATTGAATGGATTCTTCAAGAGATCCCTTAATACAAGAGTAACTAACTAGATTAAGGAGTAATTGAGGACTAATCTACACTAATCTAAACTAATCTAACCTAAAGTAGTCTAGGGTTTGGGTTTAGTGGGTAATCTAAAGGATGAAAAAGTGCTTAAACAATACAAGATGGGGGGGTATATATAGGGTTACAATGAATAAGGGAGGCGGAAAAGCGAACCAGCCCCGATTTGGGCCCATCTCGGCCGGGAAGGAGGTGATCCCGGTCGGGATGAGGTGGTCCCGGTCGGGATGGACCTGGTCCCGGCCGGGATGGAGCTCCAGTAGCTCGTCTTCCTTTGCTTCTTCATCCTGGTCGTGATGGATATGTTCCTGACCGGGATTGGTCATGTAGGCTTCAAATATGATCTCATAGGTCCCTACTTGCTCTCCCTAGGCTTCTCATCGATTCTCGGTGCTTGGGAAAGGGTCCCAAGGGCTTGGGATCGAGTCTAAGCCACCGAGTGAACGTCGCTTCTCTTCGTTGGCTCCAAATGTGTCTGAAACGAGTCGGAATCGTTCCATTTCTCCAAGATTGGTCTTAGGAACCTAAAACAAGCTAGAAGAAGCGTAAGTAGCCTCAAAAACCGCTCCAAAGAGCGATTCCACAAGAGAAACCGGGACCAAACACAAGGAATAAGAACTACAAAACACACTTATCAACTCCCTCACACTTAACCCTTACTCGCCCTCGAGTAAGCACGAACTAACTACTAAACTAATAAAAACAAAAATACTAGCCGAGCGGGTATTAGCGCACCCTAGGCCCTTTCAACTCACGTGAGAACCATTAGAGGAAAAGTGCTCTCCGCAAGGCAAGTGAGGTCTTGCGACAAAACTGTGGATACAACCGAACACGAAAACACATAAACACACAAACAATCAAATAAACAAACAAACGGTTGCATCCAAGAAGAAACAAATACCGCTTCCCTCAACAAAGCGGTGAACAAAGCACCTGTTAAGGACTCAAGGCAAGTGACAACGTTCCCAAGCTAATAACACAAATTGATATGGACAAAACTCTAATAGTATGACAGCAAAGCAATAAAAATGTTGATAACTTACCTAGGTCTTCCTAACCTTCTAAGAACGTACTACGGGACGATAGGCAAAATGGAAAAAGGATGAACCACAGAGTTAGTCGACACTGTAGGTAAGTGAAACCCCGCCCCCTTTAGCGATGAGCCAAGAGGGTCGTCTCATGCTCAAAAATAGCCTAATTAGTCCAAGTAAAAAGGTGGATAATGGTTACAAAGTGAGGGAAGACCGACCATTACCGCTATCATCCTTCCTAGGGACTCGGTCCTTTGGTAGGCTCTTCACGGTAACAGTCGGTATAAGGCTTATTTTTGAGGGGGTGAGAATTTTTTTCGTGAGATGATTTTCTTTGGCATTTTTCTTTTGTATTTTGCTCTTGAGTTGCTATGCCATTTCTTTTTCTTCTTTTGTATTTTGTTTTTGATTTGTTGTGCCTTTTCTTTTTCTTTTTTCTTTTTTCTTTTCTTTCTTTCTTTTTTCTTTCTTTTTTTCTTCTTTTCTTTCTTTCTTTTTGCCTTGGTTTGCCCTTTTGGCTAGATTTTTGTTTTGTAGGCATTTCTTGCAACCAAGTAAGAACTTAGACAATTTGCAACTTATTTGTGGAAATGTGTAGGAGGTAGGGAAATGGGTAAGTCGGGGGTCGCGATTTCCCTTCAAACCCACAAAAAGAGGGAAAACTTGGACTAATCAAAGCAATTCCGAACACGGTCACCTAAGAGACGGGACTCGGGAACCAAGGCCTATTCACTCCGTGGGTGGGCAAAGTGGTCAAAATGCAAATCCCGCAGTAAATCCCTAGTAGACTAGGTGGACACAAGGTAAAGAACCAACGAAACTATTGATTTAAAGTCATTCTACTAGACTAAAGTGCAAGACTCGATTCATACCACTTGGAAGGGAAAGTAAACGCTTGCGCACTAGCCTCAAAACCGGGTTTTCGAAAACCTTTTTACACTAGACACAAACTTAAACAAGACAAAACAAGGACGCAACAAAAATGAAAGAAAATGAGACAAACACAACAAAACCAAACAAAACAAACAAACAAACACACAAAATAAACAATCACCACCCCGAAACTTCCAAACAAGCCACCAAATCCACCACAAACTCCAACAAGCTCCACCGGAGCATACACCATCACAAAACATCCTCCAAACTCCACAAAAAGGAAAAAGAAGAAAGAGATAGAAGGATATTACCGGATGTCAAGAGCTTTCCGAAACTCACGACGATCAAGCAACCTACAAGGAAATGGGGAGGCAAAACACATACAACACAACAATCATACGACACAAAGACACGAAAGAAAAAGACACAAAAGAAAATCTTTTTGGTTTTCTTTGAAAATTTTCAAATTTTTAGGAATTTTTAAGATTTTTTGAAAAAACTACGAAAATAAAGCTAAACTAGACTAGGATATCGCTCCCTCACACTTGAACCGAGCAATGTCCTCATGCTCGATCGGTAGTGTGTGGAAGACACTAAAAAGAAGAGAAAAAGGGAAAATAAAGCTAAAAATCAAAAATTAAAGTGAAGAAAGGGTAGAATGTGTCTGGCCGGGGTGTAATCAAGTCACCAAGGGCCGAGACAAGAAAAGATATGGATGAGGGAAGAAATAAAAAGAAGAAAATAAAAGGAAATGGGAGGGGAGGGCTAGGTGTAATCAAGTCACCTAGCCCGGATTCCGCCTAAATCAGATTAAATTCTACCACAAGAAGAAATAAAACTAAGGAAAAAGTGAAGAGATTTGTAAATTTGGATTTTTCAAAGGACTCTCGATGTAGTCACGTCATCGAGAATCGGGAGCAATTACCACATGGGCCCCGTGGGCCACCACGACACCAAAATGATAAAGGGAAGGGGAACAAACGAAGAAAGACTAAGCAACAAAAGACGGAATAGAGGGAGAGTCGTCTTACCAAACGGTTAGCAACTCAATCAACTCCATCGTCTCAATGATCGTTATCGGCACCTTGATTGTCTTTATCATCATTATTCTTCTTCCTCAATGTCGTCTCAAGTATCGGGCTTTCATAGGTGTAATAAGGTTGGGATTTTGGGAAAACTCGGTGTATAGGGATGAGAAGATGAGATGAAGGTGTATAATTGAAGTGTAAGGGTCAAATGATAGAGTCTAAGGTGAGTAGGGAGGTTGGGAGAGTGTACAAAGTGGTTGGGTGGGGTTTAAATGAAGGAACAAAGGCAAATGAGGCTGCAGGAGCCCTCCCAGCCGGGAAAACAGTGATCTTGGTCGGGAAGGACAATCAGAAGCTCCTGATTTCATGCCCAACTCATCCCGGTCGTGACGGTTATGATCCCGGTTGGGAAACTCTTCTTCTCGAGCCTTGAAGCCTTCATTCAATACTAGTTCCACCCGAAAGACAAATAATACCTCGGGATCCAAAATCCCGTCCCCAAAAGCTTGTATAAAGCTCAAAAACCGACTTCCTCCACAAAGCCTTGAAGCTTCTATCATCCATAACTTTTTCTAATTCTTCATCTTCACTTCAAACCTATCAAGTAAGCTCAATAACCACAATCAAGAATCCCTCCCTTACATCACTCAAGAAAAATTCCAAAGTACAAGAACTCCACACAAACCAAAAAAATCCTAGAAATCAAACTATCCAATCATACAAATACAAATATAAAAGAGAAGGAAAAAAAGGTATTTACAACTTGGTACTCTCACCATCTACGCCTCCATAGCCATCAAGAGCTCGGAGGAGTACGTCAAATGCTCTACCAACATCTTCGATAAGGCTCATGTGGCTGAGCCAAGCCATCAACAAGAGTTTCCAAGTCGGAGTCAAGAAGCAATCATCTTCATTATGCTCGGGGTTCTCGTGATCTTCCGGGTCTTTCAAACCAACATAGCAACGACTCTTATGACCATCCGGTAGGTATAGTGGTCTAAAGTCATGCTTGGCATTATGATTTGGGAGATCACACCCTAAGGATGTTGCTTCTTCTTCGGGGTCGAGAGTGGAACTCTTTTCCGCCGCCCGACAAGGATCCGCTTCATCAACCGTCTCACAAGACAAGGGACTTGAAATCGAGTGCAATAAAGGAGGTGAAGGCATCAAGTTTTCTTCATTGGAAGCTCTAGGGGAGACCTCATCGTCATTCTTACTAGAATTCTCACCATGAAGAAACTCAAGGCCTTTGATGGCGGCCTCAATTTCTTCGACGGTTTGGTCTAGCATAGCATCTCAAAATCCCCTAATCGGCTCCTCGAATTTCCCATTCAAGGCTAGTTCTAAGGCATCAATCTCTTTCTCCCAAGTATTACCTTCTTAATAGCCAATACATTGGCTACCCAAGAGTTACTTTGAGGATCATGTTCAATTTCCTCCTCATTGTCGACCCTTGAAGCTTCAACTTCCTCTATTATACCCATAGCTTCACCATCCAAGCAACCCTTAACAATGATCTCATGGTTGGTCTTCCCTTCTTCATTAGTGGCTTCATAATCGGGTTGATTTCCTTGTGGAGACAACCGATTTTCTTGCCCAAATGAACCTTCCTCAACAAGTTGTGGAGCTCGCGAGTGGCCAACATCGTGTAACGAGCTATGAGTGCATTGATTCGAGCATCTTGCACCTCTTTTTGGGCCATGAACTCCTGTTTGTCCCTTTGCATTTGAATCATCATCTCTTGTTGGTTCTTTTGCATTTGAATCATCGTCTCTTGTAGACTCTTTTGCATTTGAATCATCATTTGACAAAGCTCAAAGTTGGGGATTTTTGGTTGTGGGTTATGTGAGGGTATTTGGTAGTTGTTAGGATGTTGGAATGATCCTTGACAACTTTCATGGTAACCATATGGAGGGGGTTCATAAGATTGTTGATGAGGTTGATATGGTTGGTAAAATTGTAGGTCTTGGCAATTTGCCCCATAGTTGTCCCATGACGGTTGATGGTAGCTCGGATGCATAACTTTGCCTTGATTCATTGAATGCACTAGAAGCACTTGAGCAAACGTTAGTAGCCTATTTGACGGAAGGATTTGTCGTGGATCCCACCGATCAAAATAAACCAACTAACCTAACTGGGGAGCTAGGGAAAGTCGGGTCGAGATCCTCAGGGACGGAAAATGAGTCAGACTAAGGTGTACTACGGTCCAAGACTTGGTTCGAGAGAAACTAAACTATGGCTAGGGTGACGGCTAAGGTCGACTAATAACTAATTAAGCTAAACAAGCAACTAAAGATAAATGGAAGCAAATAGGTCAACAAGAAGAAAACTAGGCTAGGTCGGGTTCATGGATGTCAAGGAGACCAAAAGGGGAAAAATGGGGTTACTAGCAAGCTTTCATAGCCTAGGTTCCGATCGGGCTCTCGCTACTTAAACGACCTAGGGGTCATCCTCACCACGCTCTCGCTACTAATGAGGGAACCAAACCTACCAACCAAACAAACACATACAAGAGAAGAGAAGAGGCAAGAAAAACAAGGATTGATCATCTCAAGTCTCACAAGCATTTCATCAAACATGTAGAGTGCAAGGCAATAGGAAACAACAAAAACAACAACTAGTACCACCCATCTCACCCTAATTATCCCTAATTACACCCAATCCACCTACTAACCCTAGGGGGTAACTACTCACACATAACTAAGCTTAAACTAACACAAACAAGAGAAAACATCCATATGAGAACTACAACATTCATTATGAAGATGAAACTAGCAAGAGCAACAAACAAATGATAAAGATTGAAACTTGAATGATTAACAAAGATTAAAGGAAAAGAGTAGAGAAAGATTATACCAAACTAATAATGAGATGAAAAGATGAAAACTTGTATAGAAAGAACACCCAAAACCTCCACCAATGTTATCAAGATTGAATGGATTTTTCATGAGATCCCTTAATACAAGAGTAACTAACTAGATTAAGGAGTAATTAAGGACTAATCTACACTAATCTAAACTAATCTAACCTAAAGTAGTCTAGGGTTTAGTGGGTAATCTAAAGGATGAAAAAGTGCTTAAACAATACAAGAGGGGGGTATATATAGGGTTACAATGAATAAGGGAGGCGGAAAAGCGAAACAACCCCGATTTTGACCCATCCCGGCCGGGAAGGAGGTGATCCCAGTCGGGATGAGGTGGTCCCGGTCGGGATGGACCTGGTCCCGGCCGGGATGGAGCTCCAGTAGCTCGTCTTCCTTTGCTTCTTCATCCCGGTCGTGATGGATGTGTTCCCGACCGGGATGGGTCATGTAGGCTTCAAATATGATCTCATAGGCCCCTACTTGCTCTCCCTAGGCTTCTCATCGATTCTCGGTGCTCGGGAATGGGTCCCAAGGGCTTGGGATCGAGTCTAAGCCGCCGAGTGATCGTCGCTTCTCTTCGTTGGCTCCAAATGTGTCGGAAACGAGTCGGAATCGTTCCATTTCTCCAAGATTGGTCTTAGGAACCTAAAACAAGCTATAAGAAGCGTAAGTAGCCTCGAAAACCGCTCCAAAGAGCGATTCCACAAGAGAAACCGGGATCAAACGCAAGGAATAAGCACTACAAAACACACTTATCAGATGTGTAACACTCCTGCTAGTGTGGAC
The DNA here is from genome assembly GCA_958450325.1 of Agrostemma githago. NCBI lineage: Eukaryota > Viridiplantae > Streptophyta > Magnoliopsida > Caryophyllales > Caryophyllaceae > Agrostemma > Agrostemma githago. The sequence goes on along the minus strand of OY288259.1, from coordinate 39,469,377 downwards.
ACTGCTTTCCTTGACTACCACGAGAATTTATTGGGTACTTCAAGATCTACTGTACTTAAATGTATACAAGCAGTGCAAAGGAGGACAGTTGTGCAACAAGATCAGTAGGATAGATTGTTAAAACCAGTGTCAGATGATGAAGTTAAGAGAGGATTATGGGACATCCCTGAAATCAAAGCCCCTGGCCTTGATGGGTACTCTAGTGGGTTCTTCAAAGATGGGTTTAACATTGCGGGTGTTGATTTTACTATGGCTGTAAAAGAGTTCTTTAATTCGGGAAGGTTATTGAAGCAAATTAATTCAACCACCATCACTCTTATCCCTAAGAAAGAAAGGCTAGTGTTTGTTGCTGATTTCAAGCCGATAGCATGTTGTAATGTATTGTATAAATGCATCACTAAGCTGATATGTACAAGGCTCATGGAGGTACTCCCATCCTTGGTCAGTCAAAATCAAAGTGCTTTCATTAAAGGGAGGGATATAATGGACAATATTTTGATATGTCAGGATATGGTCCGATTATATAACAGGAAAGGAAGCTCTCCACAGTGTATGATGAAAGTAGACCTTAAGAAGGCCTACGATTCTATTGGGTGGACCTTTTTAAGACAAATCTTGAAGCCTTAAAATTTCCACCAGAGAGAATGATAGGGTGGATCATGGAGTGTGTGTGTTCCCCTACATATACATTGGCACTTAATGGTTCCTTATTTGGGTAATTTTAGAGAAGGCGAGGAGACAGACAGGGAGACCCAATGTCGCCCCTGCTATTCACTTTATGTATGGAGTATTTTACTTGGCTTATGGATGTGGTGACATTACAGGCAGAGTTTAGATATCACTCCCGTTGCAATATGCTCAAGCTTTCCCATCTTTGCTTTGCGGACGATCTTATGGTTTTATGTCTTGCAAATGTGGAATCTGTGAGTATCATTAGTAGGACTTTTGGCTGGTTTGCGCAGAGTTCTGGATTGGAAGTAATAGACAGATGTATGATATAGTCATTAATGGGGTGAATGGGCAAATAAATCAAAGAATTCTGGAGGTGTCTTGATTCAACTTGGAAAGTCTCTTTTTAGGTATCTCGGGGTACATATATTGATGGTAGGATTTGTCGTGGATCCCGACACCAAATAAAACCAAATAATCCTAACAAGTAGCTAGGGTAAGTCGGGTCGATCCATGGATACGGAAAAATGGTTTAGATTAAGGTTACCTAAGGACTAGACTACGTCACAAGGTCACAATGGAGGAGAATTAACAAGAATTGGATAACTGGGAAGCAACAAAACAAACAAAGATAAGAAATAAGGATAAACAACTAAAACAATGAAGGGGAATAACACTATGACTATGAATGAACTAGGTATAACATGAACTAAATGATTCAACTAAAGCTAAATGAAACAACAATAAACGAGAGGAATGATAGCTAAGATGAAGAAGAAATCAGTAAGGGAAAGAGTAGGGTTATGTCGGGTTCATAGGTGCATTAGGCTAGTGGGGTAATCGAGGGTGTAGGTGTCACCTAGTCACTAAGGTAAGTCCGCGCTCTCGCGTCAAAAACAAACCCGAAATCTCAAGCAAGATGCTACCCAAAACAAGAGAAATCAACCACCAATCAAACATACAACAAGAAAGAGGAAACTAGCACGAGTAGTATTGGCCACTACCACCCTAACAAACATTTCATCAAACACATGGTATGCATAACAAGTGATTAGCAACAAAGATTCAACCTTTACCCACAATCAACCCTAATCACCCATATTTAACACCTAATCCCCCTGGCCTACTAACCCCACAAGAATCTACTCACACATATTCAAACTAAAACTAACAATAACTAGAGAAACAAACACAAGAACAACCATATTCATGATGAAGAAAACAAGGATGAACAATAAACAAAAGACAAAGATTAAAACTTAACTAACTATGAAATATTAAGGGAAAAGAGAAGAGAAGGATTCTACCAAACTACAAAGGAGATGAAAAGATGAAAACTTGCATATATAGAGAAAACCCAAATACATCCACCAAGGTTGTCAATCTTGATAGAAATCTTCAAGTAGAATTCCAATAATACAAGAGTAATTACTAAGATTAAGGAAAGATTTAGGAGAAACTAAGCTAAGGATGAAGGTTCTCTATCTAGGGTTTTGAATAATGTAGTGTGTTTAAAACAATACAAGAGGAAGGTATATATAGGGTTTCGTAAGTGAGGGAATGAAAAGAAGGCGAAGGAGCTAAGCTGGGCCCATCCTGGCCGGGATGGTGGTGGTCCCGGTCGGGAAGGGTGTGATCCCGGCCGGGAAGGTCATGGTCCCGGTCGGGAAGGCCCTCTAGTGGCTCCTGTCTTTTCGTCTTCTTATCCCGGCCGTGATGGGTCCTTATTTGCTCCTCCTAGGCTTCTTATCGATGCTCGGTGCTCGGGATATTCTCAAGTGGGCTCCAAGGGACTCGGGATCGAGTCCAAGTCACCGAATCATCGTCGCTTCTCTTCATTGGCTCCATATGCATCGGAAACGAAACAGAATCATTCCATTTCTCCAAGATGGGTATTAGGAACCTAAAACAAGCGAGAAGAAGCGTAAGTAGCCTCGAAACCGCTCTAAAGAGAGATTTCACAAAAGAAAGCGGGACCAAACACGTGAAATAAACACTACAAAACGCACTTATCAACTCCCCCACACTTAACCCTTGCTCGCCCTCGAGTAAGCACGAACTAACTACTAACTAATAGAAACTAGACTACTAACCGAGCGGGTATTAGCGCACCCTACGCCCTTTCAACTCACGCGAGAACACTTAGAGGAGAAGTGCTCTCCGCAAGGCAAGTGCGGTCTTGCGACAAAACTGCGGATACAACCGAACACGAAAACACACCAACAAACAAACAAACAAACAAACAAACAAACGGTTGCATCCAAGAAGAAACAAATACCGCTTCCCTCAACAAAGCGGTGAAAGAAACACCGGTTAAGGACTCAAGGCAAGTGACAACGTTCCCAAGCTAATAATAGAAACCGAAATGGACAAAATCCTAATAGTATGACAACAAAGCAATAAAATCGTTGGTATGTAACTTACCTAGGTCCTCCTAACCTTCTAAGAACGTACTACGGGACGATAGGCGGGATGGAAAAAGGATGAACCATGGAGTTAGTTGACAATGTAGGTAAAGTGAAACCCCGCCTCCTTTAGCAATAAGCCAAGAGGGTCGTCCCATGCTCAAAAATAGCCTAACTAGTCCAAGTAAAAAGGTGAATATGGTTGCAAAATGAGGGAAGACCGACCATTACCGCTATCATCCTTTCTAGGGACTCGGTCCTTTAGTAGGCTCTTCACGATAACAATCGGTAAAAGGCTTATTTTTGAGGGGTAAGATTTTTTTGTGAAATGATTTTCTTGGCATTTTTCTTCTTTTGCATTTTGCTTTTGATTTGTCTTTTGCCATTTCTTTTTCTTGTTTTGTATTTTGTTTTTGATTTGTTGTGCCTTTTCTTTTTCTTCTTTCTTTTCTTTATTTTTGCCTTGGTTTGCCCTTTTTGGCTTAATTTGTATTGTAGGCAATCATTACAACCAAGTTAGAAACCTCAATAAAATGCAACTTATTTGTGGAAATGTGTAGAAGGTAGGAAAATGGGTGAGTCGGGCGCGCGCTTTCCCTTCAAACCCACAAAAAAGGGGGAAACTTGGACTAATCAAACAATTTCGAACATGGTCACCTAAGAGGACGGGACTCGGCAACCAAGGCCTTTTCACTCCGTGGGTGATCAAGGTGGTCAATATGCAAATCCCTAAGTAAATCCCTAGTAGACTAGGTGGACACAAGGTAAAGAACCAACGAAACTATTGATTTAATGTCATTCTACTAGACTAAAGTCCAAGAATCGATTTGTGTCACTAAAAAGGGAAAGTAAACACTTGCGCAATAGCCTCAAAATCAGGTTTTCGAGAACCTTTTGTACACTAGACTCACAAACTATACAAGACAAAAGAAAATGAGTCAAACAAAACAAATCAAAATAAAACACACACACACAAAAAGTAAACAAACACCACCCCGAAACTTCCAAACAAGCAACCACATCAACCACAAACTCCAAAAAGCTCCACCCGAGCACACATAATCACAAATTCTCCTCCAAACACCAAAATGGAAAAAGGAGAAAGAGATAGAAGGATATTACCGGATGTCAAGAGCATTCCGAAACTCACGGCGATCAAGCAACCTACAAGGAATTGGGGAGGCAAAACACACACAACACAACAAATATACGACACAAAGACACAAAAGAAAATGGCACAAAAGAAAATCTTTTTGGTTTTTATGAAATTTTTCAAGTTTTTAGGAATTTTTAAGATTTTTTCGAAAAACTACGAAAATAAAGCTAAACTAGACTAAGATATCGCTCCCCCACACTTAAACTGAGCAATGTCCTCATGCTCGATCGGTAGTGTGTGGAGACACTAAAAAGAAGAGAAAAAGGGAAAATAAAGCTAAAAATCAAAAATGAAAGTGAAGAAAGGGTAGAATGTGTCAGGCCTAGGTGTAATCAAGTCACCTAGGGCCGAGACGAGAAAAGATATGGATGGGAGAAGAAATAAAAAGAAGAAAATAAAAGGAAATGGGAGGGGAGGGCTAGGTGTAATCAAGTCACCTAGCCCCGATTCCGCCTAAATCCGACTAAATTCTACCAAAAGAAAATAAAAATAAAAATAAAAGTGAAAAGAACTTGACAATTTGGATTTTCAATAGATTCTCGATGTAGTCACGTCATCGAGAATCGGGAGCAATAACCGCAAAGGCCCCGAGGGCCGCCATGACACCAAATGCATAAAAGGAAGGGGAACATACAAAGAAAGACTAGCAAATAAAAGACGGAAAAGAAAAGAGAGTCGTGCCTACCAAACGGTTAGCAACTCAACAATCTCCATCGTCTCAATGATCATTTTCGGCATTTTGCTCGTCTTTGTCATTGATATTTCTCCTCTTCCTAAATGTAGTCTGAAGTACAAGTATCGGGCTTGCATTGGTGTAATGAGGTTGGGATTTAAGGGGAAACTCGGAGTTTAGTGATGAGAAGATAAAATGAAGGTGTATAATTGGAGTGTAGGGATGTATGAAATGATAGTGGCTAAGGTGAGTAGGGAGGTTGGGTGGGGGTATAAAGTGGTGGGGTGGGGCCTAAATGAAGAAAAGATGGCGAAATGGGATGCTAGAACCCTTCCCGGTCGGGAAGGCATTGATCCCGGTCGGGAAGCCTTGGTCCCGGTCAGGAAGACCTTGATCCCGGGCGGGAAGACCCGTCAGAAGCTCTTGATTTCATGCTCACCTCATCCTGGTCGTGATGGTAATGATCACGGTCGGGAAGGCCATGTCCCGAGCCTTGAAGCCTTCATTCATTAATAGCATACCGAACCTTCCACCCAAATGACAAGTACTACCTCGGGATCCAAGATCCCGTCCCCAAAAGCTTACGAAAAGATCAAAAACCGACTTCCTTGCCCAAGCTCCTAGCTTCTATCATCAACGAATCCTCCCAAAACTTCATTTTTACTATCAACCTATCAAGTAAACTTAATAAACACCATAAAAAATCCCTCCCTCACATCACTCAAGAAAATTCCAAATTACAAGAACTCTACACAACACACAAAGCCTAGAAACCAACCAACCAATCACACAAATACAACTACAAAAACTCAAAAGAAGAGGAAAGAGATATATACAACAAGATGGTTCTTGAGGAACTCCGTCAAACCAAGGCTTGTGATGGATCTTCATTCTTTATCAACACAATTGCACACAATTCCATAGGCCTCAAGGGCACGGAGCAACAAGTCGAAAGCTCTTGAACAATCTTCATTAAAGCATGTGGAACACCAACATATACTCCAAGGTTCTTCATAACCTTGTCTTGACGTCCCCGGGGAATCCCGATCCACTATGTTCAATGGCTTGAACTTGTACTTGCAATCCTTTGGGACATACCCAAACTTCCATTCCTTTTCATGAAACCTCAAAGGAGGCTCAACCTTTCTCTTACTAACAAGCTTATCCTTGTTCAAGTCATCATGTTTCAACTCACCAAGATGGAGGGGACTAAAATTCAAGCAAGTGGGATTAATCACCTCCGAGCTACTTTCTAGCTCCTCACAATCAAGATTATCAAAGTTCTTCAAATTTTCACACAAGGTAACCAAGTTTTTTACCTCATCAAGCATTTCACCAGACTCATCCCCTAGGTCAATGTCTTTGACGACATGGATCATATGACATGATTCTTCATTTGTAGGCGAGGTGTTGCCTTGAAAGTCAAACACAAGCTTCTCGTCACCTAACTCAAAAGTGATCCTACCCTTCTTGACATCGATCAATGCACCGACGGTGTGTAGAAATGGTCGCCCAAGAATAATAGGGGTGGTTGCATCCTCGGGCATGTAGCGTACAAGGAAGTCAACCGGAATGAAGAATTTCCCGATCCTTAACGGCACATCCTCTAACATTCCTAATGGCCGATTAAGTGAACGATCAGGCATTTGGAGTGTAATCGAGGTATACTTGAGCTCTTTCATTCCAAGTTGCTCACAAATAGAATAAGGGAGAATGCTTACACTCGCCCATAAATCACACAACGCCCTCTCGATCTTCAAATTCCCGATGGTGCATGGGATTGAGAAACTACCCGGATCCCTGAGCTTAGGTAAGGTGGAGCCTTGAATAAGATCACTCACCTCTCTTGTAAATACTATCGTCTCTTCCTTGTCTAAGGATCGTTTCCTAGGCAAAATTTCCCTCATGAATTTTCCATAGGCCGGGACTTGGGTAATTAACTCGGTGAAAGGGATGCTCACATCTAATTTCTTCACAATATCGACGAACTTATCAAATTGAACATCCGCCTTTGTCTTCAATTGCCTCGATGGGAATGGCAACTTGATGTTGATCTTGTCAAGTTCATTAGGCTTGGATTTTTCACTTGACACCTTCTTCTTTGCTTTACTTTCTTCTTGGGGTGGGGGAATGAAGCTTGTCTTCAATCGGTTTTTCAATTTCCCATAAGACTTGCTCCTCCATGAGATTCCCCAAATTTTCATTGCCTTGGCATGGAAATTCCATTTCTTTTATAGCTTCATGTTCATTAGGAAACAAGGGAGAATCATAGGATTATTGAGCTTTTTTGAAAACCACCTTTTTGAGCTTGATGATTAAAGTTCCCTTGATTATTGAACCCTTGTTGATTGTTGAAGGCACCTTGGTTTTGGTAAGCATTTTGTTGTTGGAAGTTGTTGAAAGGCCTATGATTTCCTTGGTAACCTTGGTAGCCTAGATTGTCCCTTAAGGGAGGAGCAACATATGATGGACGGTGTTGTTGTACCGCTTGTTGTTAAGAGGCTTGGAACATATGAGGATTTTGCACATTTTGAGCCTTATAAGTAGAGTATGCGGCACCTTGTTTGTATGCTTGAACAGAATTCACTTGCTCAATGCTACTTCGACAATGTTGAGGCTCATGTCCATATATCCCACAAATCTCACATATCCCATAATAAGAGGTTGGAGAAACCATCCCCATAGCATTAACTTGATGGATAGATTGTTGGTTAGAGGAACTTGTGCCTTGAGCTTGAATTAAGTGACCTTGGAGCTTCTTATCAATAGTATCCATATGAATCTTCAATTGAGCCCCAAGATCGGCACTAAGTTGTGAGATTGCATCGATCTCATGCCTTCCTCTTCTATTTGCCTTTCTATGCCTAGAATATTGAGAATTGTGTACCGCCATTTCTTCAATCCTAGCCCATGTTTGGTCATCCTCGACCTCGGTGAACCTTCCATTAGAACCCATGTTGAGTATAGCCCTAGAATCTTCATATAAACCATTCCAAAATTGTTGGACAAGAAACCATTGGGACAACCCATGATGGGGGCAAGATCGGACCAAGGCCTTAAACCTTTCCCATGACTCATAAAGACTCTCCTCATCCCGTTGTTGAAAACCGGTGATGGAGGCTCTTAGCAAGTTTGTCTTCTCGAGAGGGTAGAATTTTTGGTAAAAGGCTAATGCAAGCTTCTTCCATGTATCAATTCCCATGGCCGCCTTATCGAGACTCTTAAACCATTGCTTAGCTTTTCCAATAAGAGAAAACGGGAAAAGAACCCATCGAATTTGATCTTGAGTAATCCCGGTTTGAGAAATAGCATCACAATAATCGGAGAATGTCTCCATATGTTGGTGCGGGTCTTCGGTGGGCAAACCACTAAATTGATTTCGCTCTACAAGTTGAATGAATTGTGTCTTGGCCACAAAATTTCCGGCATAAGCGGCTGGTAGAGTGCTCGGTCCCGGCAAGACATCCTCGGTGAAAGTAGAGTGCGATGAAAACTTAGGCATGTTTTGATGTAAGGGAGATACGGTGTAGAGCTTGATATAGATGTTGAAGGAGAACTAGGTGGACAAGAGTGACTAGATGTACCAAAGGGATTGATGAAGGTCCCTTCGGTGGTCTCTCGAGATGCTTCGTTTAAGTCAAATCCTTGAGTTTACTCCTCAATGTTAGTGCTAGTACTAAGTTGGGAGTTTCTAACTCTAGCAATTGTTCGTTGGCGAAAGGCTCTAAAGAGTCTTTCCGGCTCTGGATTGAAGAGAAAGAAGTCGTCTCTCCTCCTAGGCATGCACTACACACTTGGAACAAACGTGAGAACACCTAGTGCTTTATGGGCACTAGGTAGAGACAATAAACGCACACAACAAAAGAAAAAGAAGAGAAAAACACACAAAAAGAGAAAAATCGGTAACTAAGTCAAGAAAATAAGCAAACAAAGTCTAAACAAACACCGTCCCCGGCAACGGCGCCAAATTGACGGTGAGATTTGTCGTGGATCCTGACACCAAATAAAACCAACTAATCCTAACAAGTAGCTAGGGTAAGTTGGGTCGATCCACAGAGACGGAAAAACGATTTAGACTAAGGTTACCTAAGGACTAGACTATGTCACAAGGTCACAATGGAGGAGAATTAACAAGAATTGGATAACTAGGAAGCAATAAAACAAATTAAGATAAGAAACAAGGATAAACAATTGAAACAATGAAGGGGAATAACACTATGACTATGAATGAACTAGGTATAACATGAACTAAATGATTCAACTAGAGCTAAATGAAACAACAATAAACTAGAGGAATGATAGCTAAGATGAAGAAGAAATCAGTAAGGGAAAGAGTAGGGTTATGTCGGGTTCATAGGTGCATTAGGCTAGTGGGGTAATCGAGGGTGTAGGTGTCACCTAGTCACTAAGGTAAGTCCGTGCTCTCGCGTCAAAAACAAACCCGAAATCTCAAGCAAGATGCTACCCAAAACAAGAGAAATCAACCACCAATCAAACATAGAACAAGAAAGAGGAAACTAGCAAGAGTAGTATTGGCCACTACCACCCTAACAAACATTTCATCAAACACATGGTATGTGTGAACATGACATAGGTCCACCCCGACGCGGCCACGCGCGGGTTTGGGGTGGCGAATGAATCTCCATATGAGATGGGTCGAATTGAAATTAAAATCGAAGTGGAGTCGCCACCGAACTTTGTGGGAGTTCGGGCCCGTTCGAACCCACTCTATGTCGTAGTGGGCCACGCACAAAGTATGGCCCATTCCGATGTCAGAGTTTATTGGGCTCGTCCCTTTGCATTTGATACCGATACCGACATTATCGGATACCGTGTATTGAATGACTCTCGTGTGCCAATGGATTCGGATATCCGGAAACCATGGTTCTGAGTGAGGGGTGAGGGTACGTGTTGGGAAGTTCACAAAGAACAACCAACCCCGCCCGCACATTAGCGGCCTCTACTAAGATATCGTTTGATTTTGAAATACGCGTGTTAGTAGAACGATGAAATGATATGCAAACATTGTTTTGTCTAAACATGCGAGAATTTGAATAGGTTGCTAGGTCGATTTATTGCATCTAAAATTAACGTCAAAGTTGTATTTAGGCATGTGATATTCGTTTTAGTCTAATAAAACAAATGAAAAGAAATCGCTACAAACATAAACAAACAAGTTAGTAACGGTTTGTAAATCGAATAAGAAACGTAAATACGATGACATGCATGATTTTGAAAAGTTTATGACACGTGATGGATTAAACACGCGTTGACCGAGGTCAAAAAGATATTTATCGAGACTTTAAAATATGCCGAGAAAACCCGTTGTTTTTGTTAAAGAAACGATGTTCGAAAAAATTAGAACGAAATTGCTTTTTTATATCGCGGATTTCAGGGACCTACGCGACCCGCACGGAGAGCGCCCGACTCGCGTGGTCGTGCGACTCGCACAAGGGGCGTGCGACTCGCACGACAGCCTGTTTTCGGGATCGCTTTTTTGAAAAATCGACAATTTTGTTAAATCGCGTACAAATATAGCATAATTTATACTCGACTTAAATTTTCAATATTCGTTATATTCGATATTCGATTATGAAATCGATAAAATATTCGGAATGATTTTTAGAAAAGAAAAGAATGCTTTATAAAATCGTTTTGAAAAATCGAACGAAAAAAATGTTAATTCTCTCCGCGTTTAAAATCATCGTATTTTGTTTTTTAAAATCATGTGACGATTTTTTAGCCTCAACGAGATTAATTCAGATCTTTTTGATACGATATTCGACTATAGAGTCGATATCGTATTTTTGGAACGTTTGTTTTATATGAAAATAATTTTGTAGTATCGATATTAAGAGGAAAAAGCATGATGATGATGACCCATAAATAAAAGCGGACCGACGACGCAACGACGAAGAAAAGAAAAAAACGACGAGAAGAGGAGGAAGAGAAGAGAGAAAACGGGTTTGATTTTACACCTTCAACCTACATGCTTTTTATTCTCGGAATGAGGCTCGTCGGAATGTGGCTTAGACACGGAAGCTTCGAGGTAATGTCGGTGAGTTATGGTGGTATGGGGCGTGTAGGGTGTCGGGTTGAGGTGGCCGGTTTTCCTCGGGTTTAGGCGGCGTGATCTCGGGTTTTTATTATCGGTTATTCGATGCTATTATTGCTAATGAATGTCGGTGTTTTTTTTGTAGTTATGAGCGATGTCCAAAAGGGTGATATTTTCGTTTGTGCAAGGGGCCTATTTATAGGAGAGTTTCCGACCTTGGCTAGGAGAGGTAGTTGGATAAGAATTACCGCTTTGGATAGGAAAAGTAGGAAGACGAGAGGATCGAGAACTCCGTTTCTTGGTGAGAAAGTCACGAAACTTAGCTGACATGAGGAGTCTCGGCCGAGTACTCGTTGTGCTCGGTGGAGTTCTCGAGTAGGATTCCTACGGGAGATCGAATTCTATCTTTAACGACTTTGTTTAATATTTTTGTAGCTGATTTTTGTAGCGTTTGAGCTCAAACCAGACTCGTGGGGTGACACGGCTGGTTTCGATGTCTCAGAAAATATCTTTGGCCGGGTTTCGACTCGGTCGCTAAAAGACGGTTTTGCCCCTAGTGTCGGATTTGACCCAAATTAGTCCAATTTGACTCGAAATGACCCACTGGGCCTGAATTTGAGGTTGGTTTTGTGAGATTTGTACTCCGTAAAAAGTCCAAGCCAAATGCTAATGATTTTGAGCCCATATTCGAGTTACATTAAAGCATGTTTACGTCCGATCATCATCGGGTGTTTGTCGGAAACTTCTATAGACACCTAATGACCAAATGTGGGTGTCTACAGTATGCATAACAAGTGACTAGGAACAAAGATTCAACCTTTACCCACAATCAACCCTAATCACCCATATTTAACACCTAATCCCCCTACTAACCCCACAAGAATCTACTCACACATATTCAAAATAAAACTAACAATAACTAGAGAAACAAACACTAGAACAACCATATTCACAATGAAGAAAACAAGGATGAACAATAAACAAAAGATAAAGATTAAAACTTAACTAACTATGAAAGATTAAGAGAAAAGAGAAGAGAAGGATTATACCAAACTACAAAGGAGATGAAAAGATGAAAACTTGCATATATAGAGAAAATCCAAATACATCCACCAAGGTTGTCAATCTTGATAGAAATCTTCAAGAATTCCAATAATACAAGAGTAATTACTAAGATTAAGGAAAGATTTAGGAGAAACTAAGCTAAGGATGAAGGTTCTCTATCTAGGGTTTTGAATAATGTTGTGTGTTTAAAACAATACAAGAGGACTTACATATGGAATATAAGAACATGCATGCAATCTAACATGATACAAATCTCTACCAACCGTACATACACATTCAATAGGACCAAGACACATGCCGAGGACTTACATATGGTATAAAGTGAGGCTAGTCGGGTAAGAAGGGGCAAAATGATTTGGATATGTGGAGGTAAAAGCCAAGCTAGTACAACCGTAACCAAACAAAACTCATTCCATTCTTAACCAACTTCAATCAAAGGAATTACAAGTAGTACCAAGCACCTTATTTTCAACTTTTCATGACCGGCTTCGCACCAACAACTATGAAAACAGAGAGATCAATTCTTTTCTCATAGCAAAAACAAATTCCTCTTTTTGTTTCACTTTTTTTTCTTTTTTTCTTTTTTCAACTATCTCCTTTTTTTTTCTTTTCTTTCATTGATTTTTTTTTTTCAATTCATTCATAATTTTGTTTTTCTTCTCCAAGACATAGTACCAAATTTCACCCGAAAAAAAACAATTCTGTCTAATTAACCAAACTAGCTTGACTAGGGTAGGCAAATATGGCATGTAGTTAATAAACGGGTCAAAACAGGTCAAATTATGGCTATGTGAAGTTCATGGGAATAAGATAAAAGAAAGGGAGTGCCTCTTCTACATGTGCTAAAATCACAAACCGAATGCATACAGGTATTTAAGAGACGAATGTCATGCTTATGCAATTTGATGTTACATGTCTCATAAGGAGTACTACTCACAACCTATATGAAACTGATCATAGATGTCATCAGTTTAAGGCTCTAAGTCTCACAATATAAGTAGCTTACTCGACAGCAGGTCAATTTACTCATTTGGCATTTAAAACATAATTGTCGACAAGATCAAAGAAATACTAAACTCAAATAACGGGAAAAAGTGTCATTCACAAGAGAGAGCAAAGAACTGGGGAAAAGCGTGCGACAAACGCAATGTCATCATCGCCGACACGACTCTATACTAAGACGCACAAAACACACGAAAAAATGAAAAATAAATAAATAAATTTATTTTTTTTGAAAATTAAAACACACTTAAAAGAAAAATACACTAAACACAAAATATCCCCCCAAACCAAATTATACAATGTCCTCATTGCGAACCAAGAGAAATAAATTAGGACAAAAATATAACGGGTAAAGGAAGACAAAAAAAACGAAAATAAAAAATAAAATAAGAGAGAGGGAAAGGTACCGGCAATATATTGCAATGAAGTTCCCCCAAACCAGTAAAGAATATGGGAACTAAGAATCAGATTCATAATCATCAATAACAAAATCATAGTAGCTCAAGGCTCTTAGAAGGAGATCAAATGTCTGCGCATGTGCTAAACAGAAGCATAAGTAGCACCAAGATATAGTAAAGACATCATATAAAATCAATGTCAAAGACCGTCTCAGCTTGTCAGACTTTCTTAGAAAACTTTCATAATGCCTCGACATATAATCCCAGCCGTCAATAAATGGTGGAAAATAATATTGTAAATTATAGGGCATGTAAGACAACTCAATACCTTTCAGATCAACAATATTATTTTTCACAATTAATTAATGCGAGACGGGAGAAATACCTGTACTATCATCGAGGTTAGAAGGAAGTTCAAGTGGATGAGAATGATTTATTACCTCAACGGGTGTATCCACAATCCCATATACCTCAAGATTTTCTGTTTCGAGGGTTCCTGGATGATTTAGTCCCGCTTCTAACGCATCTACTTCGGCGTTCCAAGGGTTTACTTCACCTGCACAATTCTCAAAACACATCAAATCCTCTAAAGGGGCCTCGGTGAGGAGCCCTTGTGTAGAATAATCAACAAAATTATCAATCACACAAGAAGCATCAATACATGAGTTAGGCATAGTGATTTCAGACGAAAGCTCGGTAGGCGGATGACTAGAATCATCAATTGACTTACAAATGGGCTTATTAACAACACTCAAAATCTCAGGATTTTCCGTCAAAGATTGAATCATTAAATTTTCAGACATAACAGAATCAACTTCAATGACCGGAGAATGGACTTCCAAAGCAAAAATCAAAGGCTCATCATCATCGTCATCAAATAGGTCAATATCCTCTCTAACATATGCAACGGACGTACTCATAACACAGTCAGTTGATAATGGTGACGGATCAGCTCTCAAATCTGACTTACGTAGAGTAGCCGTTAATTTTTGCAATATCACCTTACAGTCTGCTTGAAAGCAATCCACCTCTTCTCTGATTCAGCGCTGTTTCGGGCTAAATATTTAAGGAGTTCCCATCGCTCCTCATAAGGCATATAATTAAACATCCCGTCGCAATTTGCGTCGATATTAGCCCGTCTCTCATCATCCACACCATCATAAATCATATGACACAACTCCCAAATATCAAAATGATAGCCACTTTGAAAAATAAAAGACTCAAGTCTATCCCAATAAATATGCAGTGACTCATGATTAAATTGAGGAAAGTAGAAGATAGTCATAATGATTAGAAAAAAAAAATTAATATATATACGAAAAAAAAAATATACAAAATAATCTAGAACCCAAAACAAATAATAAGCAATAATACAAAACCGTCTCCCCGGCAACGGCGCCAAAATTGATAAGGCTAAAGTCGTATCACCTTAATCAAAATAATCCTAACGAACAACTAACAGGTAGCTAGCAGTAAGTAAGGGTCGAATCCACAGAGAGACGGATGAAAATCGCTAATTATCTAATAATCGATTCTAAGCTATTTAAATTCCGGGTTGTATATGAGTTTGATCTAAACTAATATGATTATGTAAATAAAAGGATCTAACAATATTAAAGGGATCTAGGGTCTTCTTGTTCACTATGTAATTAAATTGGGTCAGGTTAATTAATCATTCAATCAATCAATCACGGTTATTTAGGGCAAAGACACGGCCTTTGGGATCTTATGTCAACCTTAGGATAGATTCTGACGGGCTCTCGCAACTTACCAGATTATCCTACCCACTTACTTGTAAGTCTACCCTTACCAGGCTTTCGATCTTCGGTTCGGGTTCCTAAACATTCGACTAGTTCAACGTCTCAAACTAATCAAACAATAATACAAGACAAGTAGTAAGGCAATAACATATGAATGAACAATTAAACAAATAATCAATCCAACATCCTCAATTCAATTAACATAGATCCCCTTCAACCCTAGATAAATAAATTAGCTACTCATACTAAAACATAAAGCAATAAAGAAATTAAGCATAATAAAAGACAATATGAAACTAAGAGAAAAGAGAAAAATACCAATTACGTAGAGCTGAAAGATTAACGATCTAAAGGTAGGATTACAAACTAGAATAATTCTAATACTAATAAAAAGTCTAAACTAAACTACTGAATATGAAAGTGTAAACTAAACTACTGAATGAGAAAGTGTGAAAAGTGTTAATAAATCTAACCCCAAGGAGGGTATATATACTAATAAGAAGGAGTCTAACATCTTCTCCTTTCCTAAATAATAAGGAAAAAATAACAAGCTAAGAATAGTACGTAAGATAAGAGTTATGGTAAGTTACGAAGTCTAATAACTGAAAATCCCGCGAAACAGCTTCAAACCGATCGGTTTGGGTCTGAACCGAGCGGTTTGGGTTCATCCCGAGCGGTTCGGGTTCCTCTACACTGCTCGATGAATTTGAAATGCTTGTTGTTTCTTCGTTACTTATCGAAATTGGACGTGTGATATACCGTTGGAAAGCTAAGAGAAAGAGATTTCCAACTCCATCAGAATCAGCTCAATTGGAGCTGTATAACTCAAGATATTTACGTTTGAAGTTGACCCTTGTTTTAGCGATCGTTCTTTCATCTCGATTTGCATTTGTTTGAGCTTTCCAACTTATTTCTTTGTCTTTTCTTATTGTTTCTTCACTCACGTCCTTCTCCAAGTATTCACTTAATATCCTCTAACTTTTATCACTTCTTCCTTGTAGATTTCATGGTTCGACTCTCGTCATTACCTAAAATAAAGCACAATAGCCTTCATTTGTTTCGTTTCCTACAAAACGTAAACAAAATACCCGCCATAACAAAGAAGGATGAAAAGCTAGAAAAACAACTCCTAGGATACATAAAATGAACCAAAATAAAGGAAAAGTTGGGGTTAAATATGTATACAAAATGAGTTCATCAGGCTTGCAGCCCATGAATGCATGCTTCATATTCGGCTGCGTTGTTAGTCACGTCGAAATCCAGTTTAATGGATAATGGGTGTGCTCTCCTTGTGGTGTGATCAGCAAAATCCCGACCCCAAATCCTCGGAAGTTGAACGCCCCATCGAAATATAAATCCCATGTTTCGGTATCAGTATGGAATATATCTTCATCCGGAAAGGCCCAAGTATTGGTGTGTCCCTCCTCGGATATCGGACTATCGGCAAGGAACTCCGCTACTACTCGGCCTTTTATGGCCTTTAATGGTACGAACTTGAGGTCAAACTCTGCTAGCATCAAAGTCCATCTGGATATTCGGCCGTTAAGGACGGGCTTCTCGAATAAGTACTTGATAGGATCCATTTTGGATAACACATGTACTTCGTGACTGAGCATGTAGTGTCGAAGCTTTTTAGTGGCCCAAAATAAAGCTAGACACGTCTTTTCGAGCATCGTATATTTGCTCTCGTACTCTAGAAACGTTTTGTTGATGTAGTAGATAGCCCGCTCTTCTGAATCGACTATCTGGGCCAGCATAGCCCCCATGGCTGTCTCGGTCGTTGTTAGGTATAACGACAAAGGTAGACCAGGTTGAGGTGGCATTAATACCGGCGGTGCAGACAGAATCTCCTTGATTTTATCGAAAGCCATTTGACATTTATCATCCCACAGTACTCGTTCTCCTATTTTCAGCTTCTTGAAAATGGGCTCACATACCGTGGTTAGTTTTGCAATAAAGCGGCTGATATATTGGACTTTCCCGAGAAACCCCCTTATCTCCTTTTCGGTTTTAGGTGGCTGCATCTCGGTAATGACTTTGATTTTTGTTGGGTCAACCTCGATGCCGCATTGGCTAACAATATGGCCCATTAATTTGCCCGATGTTACCCCGAAACTGCATTTTTGAGGGTTTAGTCTCATGTTGTACTTGCGTAATCGGGTGAAGAACTTTCTTAGGGCCGGAATGTGCCCGTTTCGGTCTTTGGACTTGACGATCATGTCGTCCACGTAAACCTCTACTTCCTTATGCATCATATCGTGTAATAAGGTAGTGGCGGTCCGTTGATAAGTGGCCCCGGCATTAATAAGCCCAAATGGCATGCATAACGGTGTAACAGTAAGTACCCCAAGGTGTAATGAAGGTGGTCTTACTCATGTCTCCTTTCGCCATTTTGATTTGATTGTACCCTGCGTACCCGTCCATAAAGGATAGAAGGGCACGATCGGCCGTGTTATCCACCAGTATGTCGATGTGTGGTAACGGGAAATCGTCTTTTGGACTGGCCTTATTAAGGTCCCGGAAGTCTACACATACTCGTACTTTGCCGTCTTTCTTGGGTACCGGCACGATGTTCGCAACCCAATCTGGATATTCAGACACTTGAATAAAGCCCGCTTTGAATTGCTTGTCGACTTCTTCTTTGACTTTGAGAGACCATTCGGGCCTCATCCTTCGGAGTTTTTGTTTTACCGGCTTACACCCGTCTCCGATGGGTATACGGTGTTCGGCTATCTCCCGGTCTATTCCTGGCGTGTCCTTGTAGGACCATGCGAAGACGTCTTTGAATTCTTGGAGGAGATCCGTGAATCGTTGTCTCTCCTCGGGATCTAAGGATAAACCTAACTTAAACATCTGAGGCTCTAAAGGGGTTCCTACATTGATGGAATCGGTTTCCTTAATTACCGGATCTCAGGACTCCCTTTGCTCGAGTTGCTCGATTAGATGCAGAGATAATGGCACCTGTTCGTCGGGTTTCTCAATGTCATTGCAAGTAAAATTTTTGAAAATATTTTGAAAATAAGACAAGTCGTAAGCAAAACGGTTATTGTTATTATTGCTAGCAAATTTTTAAAACAGTTCAAAGAGAGCGGCCATCTGATCGTTGGTCAGTGGCGGGATAGGGAGAGCTCTCGGGATAGACTTCGAGACTCCCATAGGTGTGACAAAAGGAATGGGGGTTACAGACTCAGCTCTAGTACTGGACCCTCTAGACTTGGACTCAGACTCCGACTCTGACTCAGACTCGGACTCGGACTCAGACTTAGTGTCTGGCATATCCCTTTCACCGGTAGTCAGCTTGTAAACTCGACCCTGGCTGTCGGTCCACTTGACTGTCTTCCTCCAAGCTCTCTTCCCAGTGTCAGCACCAACTTCAGAGATCAGCTTGGTAGGGTCGAACTTGCTGCTGCGGAGGATCAAGTTCACTTGCTCTTCCTTGGGAGTCGGGATGACCTTATCTTCCCCGAATAAGAGTCCCAGCACGGGCTCAGTATTGCTCGCACTTTCCTTCGACTCGGCCTGGATGAGGGCAAAGATATCATCCGGGATGAAATTGCATTCCCGAGCCAATTTGGTCTCGGGATACGAGATGGTGGGCTGATAGAGGCCCATTTGAATGGCTGCGAACACTGGAGTGACAAATTTGATTGTATTTGTTCTGTCCACGCGTTCCGGTGTCATAGTGTAACCTAGACCGAAACGAGATCCCCCGTCATTTAGAACCTCGATAATCTTCCCAGTTGGAAGATATGGCCTGAAGTAGCCCCCGGTAGGTAGCCCAAGTTCTGCAACATCGTATCGATGCTAGTAGTGAAATAGGGCTGAAAAAGATATTCTTCCTTGATAATTCCCACGAAATTGAAACCTCGCGGGTCGGTCGGGCCTGCCTTGTTGCAGCTTGACACGGCTATGGAGGTAGCCTCGAGAGTGATGATCCCATCTTGTAGAGGCATCTTGACCTTCCTGTGAATGGTAGAGGATACGGCTTTGACCGCATTGATCCACGGTCTACCGAGTAGCAGATTGAAAGATGAGGTAACATCAATTACCTGAAATTCTAGCTCTTTCTCTATTGGGCCGGTTATAATTGTTAGTTCGACGGCCCCATCAACTGATTGTGGGCTTCCGTCGAAAGCCTGGATAGTTTGCGCCGTTGGAAGATAATCGGCCTCGGTGATGCCAAGGGCTTTAGCAGTCCTTAAGGAAAGGACGTTTACGGCGGACCCGTCATCAATCAGGGTCATGGGGAGATATTTGCCCCGGCAGATCACTGTAACGTAGAGAGCTAAGTTATGGGTCGTCCCGAATGGTGGCAGGTCGGACTCCGAGAAGGTGATGAGTGGGTCTTCTTCCTTAGATTTGCCTTTGAGATGGGGCATGACGGTGGCTACCATTTCAGTTGGGGTAACCAATGAGTCAACTTTGATCTGGTCGAGGGCCTTAGTAAGCGCCTCTCGATGTGCATGGGAACTAACCAAAAGCTGCCATATGGTGAGATCCACTCGAGCCCTTTTTAGCTGTTTGACCAGAGCTGTATTAGTATTTGGCTCTTCGGGAGTTGGCTCGACTTTGGCTGGCTCGGTGGCGACTTCCAGGGCAGAACAGCCGGCGGTGACGTGGTGGTTGCTGGCCAAGGCTTTGCATTTGGCCTTCCGGACCTCCTCAGGGGTGATAGGGACAGCTTCCCCTTTTGGTAAGTAAACGTCGTCTTCATCGTCGTTCCAGATCCCATTAATCTGTGGGACGAAAGGCGAGAATAGATGAGAACAGTCGATCACATCGCCGGAAAAGATGGCATGAGTACTGAACGGGTTTTCTTTATTGCTCGGCTTGTCTCCGGGGAACGGAATTTTCCCGCTCTCAATCAAGCCCTGGATAAGATGTTTCAGCTTCCAGCACTTCTCTGTATCGTGCCCGTTGCCTCGGTGATTATGGCAGTAGGCCTGGATGTTATAGGCTTTGGACCGTTTCTCGACCGGGACTTCTGGAATCGGGCCTATCGGCTGGATTAGACCCTTTGAGGATAGCCTTTGTAAGGCGTGAGCATAGGTAGTCCCTTTGTCAGTGAATACCCGAGTCCGAGTATTCTTTTTGGATGAGGTATCCAGTAGATTGACCTCATCGAAGATGCTACAGGCCGCAGTTGTAGTTGCGGGCTTGCTGGAGGACAAAGTAGCCCCTTGATATCCCTTGGCAGAGGCCTTAGTAATGTTCTCTAACCTCAAGTCGTCTTCGATTCTCGTACCCATCTCGGTTAAGGTGGCGAAGTTGGGTATAACGGCAATACCGGAGATGGATCCGCTAAGAGGGGAGGAGATTTTTCACGAAGGCCTCCACTAGCACCTTTTCGCTGGGCTTGTCAACCAGCTTTACGCTTTCGACCCTCCATCTTTGAAGGTATTTAGTGAACCCCTCTTTGGGCTCTTGGGCCATAACTTCCAGAGTACGCATCGTAGTCTGGATCTCAGTGTTGTCGGCATAGTTCCGAGCAAATTCTGTAGCCACGTCGTCCCAAGTTTTGTATTTCTTGGAATCAAGCTTGTAGTACCAGGCTTTTGGGTGCTTCTCCGGGGAAGAAGCAAAGGGATTCTTGAACATGGACGACTTGACCCCTTTAACAGCCATAAACTCCTTGAAAACCCGGATATGGAGTACCGGGTCTTCAGTCCCATCGAACATTGGCAGGCCCGTTAAGTTGAGATTAGCGGGCAACTCATCAGTCAGGGGCGAATAAGCCCGAGCGTTCTCCGTATGAATGGTGTTGTTGGTCGTCATGTGGACCTGTTCCTGCAGCTTGCAGACCGCGCTGGCCAGTTCAGCTAACGGCCCGGTAGTCTCGACTCCACTGTTAGGAGTTCCTTGTTCGACTGCGCTCATGCGAGTGAGGATGGCGATCTGGTCCTCCCTCATTTTTCTCAATTGATCCTCTAGCGTGACCAACGAGGCGATCAACTCGTCAATGGCTTCTTTCGTCATGGTTCGGGTGAAGGGCGGCATGTCTGTAAGAATACCGCGTAATCAGCAACTGACCCAAGTCCTAGAATAAAAGTAATCCCGAGCAAAGGAAAAGAAGACTAGGAAGGAAATGACTCGGAAAAGGACGCCTAGACGGGTGACTTGTGAAAGGTGGACCTACTTTAGAATCCGGCTATGTGGGCCGTGTCCCGTTTGAAAGGAGATTCACGTGAGATATTCCCCAGACTTTGGACTCAATTGTGTAAACGGGCCCTCCTTTGCAGGAGTATGTCCTACGTAGGTGGGCCTTGCCTTAGTTAAATAAGGCGGACTGGGATAGGGGGAAAACCCGCGATATAAGATCGACGGAGTTTAGACGCTAAAGACCTCGATGACTTATGACACGACCCGACACTGCTAAATACGGGAAGTCCTAAGAAGAGGAAAGTTTTTTAAAGGGATTGTTTTTTAAATGTCCGAAAGATTCAGGGGAGGGCCTGGTTTTTTCGAAAAAAGAAACGGAAATCGAACCGGGCGACGGTTTTGAAATTTCGAAAATATTTTCGAGAACTGGGCAGAATACCGGCTAGAAAAAGGCTATTTTGAGTAAAATCGTAAATCCTAAATTCGGTATATGTCCCGGGTTTTGAAATTGAATGTTTTGAAAAGGATGCAAATTTTTGAAAATGATGGTTTTTGAAAAGATGTAAACCAAGTAGCATGTAGTCATGGAAGCAGTATAATGACACCATGTATGCTCTTAAGCTAAGTCTCGGTCAGTCTATAAGGGTCTATACATAGCCTATCCGAGAATCGGGGCGGACTTCCTAAGTCGAGTTGAGCTTAGAACATGTCGTAAAACCCATACGAATCGACTGTGGACACCTTTGACATATCCAATTTGGACTACATCAATAGTATAGTGGGACGTCGGTCACCAGTACCGGCCCGGGAAAATATGGGGTTATGCATAAACCGTAAAACTAAAACGCGTATTGTACTAGTCAAACGATTTCTATTCGAGTCTCACCCTGAGGATGCCGATGGTAAGTCACGCATCAGTTAATCCCCAGCGGAGTTGCCAAATTGCGGACATGACATAGGTCCACCCCGACGCGGCCACGCGCGGGTTTGGGGAGGCGAATGAATCTCCATATGAGATGGGTTGAATTGAAATTAAAATCGAAGTGGAGTCGCCACCGAACTTTGTGGGGGAGTTCGGGCCCGTTCGAACCCACTCTATGTCGTAGTGGGCCATGCACAAAGTATGGCCCATTCCGATGGCAGAGTTTATTGGGCTCGTCCCTTTGCATTTGATACCTATACCGACATTATCGGATACAGTGTATTGAATGACTCTCGTGTGCCAATGGATTCGGATATCCGGAAACCATGGTTCTGAGTAAGGGGTGAGGGTACGTGTTGGGAAGTTCACAAAGAACACCCAATCCCGCCCGCACATTAGCGGCCTCTACTAAGATATCGTTTGCTTTTGAAATACACGTGTTAGTAGAACGATGAAATGATATGCAAACATTGTTTTGTCTAAACATGCGAGAATTTGAATGGGTTGCTAGGTCGATTTAATGCATCTAAAATTAACGTCAAAGTTGTATTTAGGCATGTGGGATTCGTTTTAGTCTAATAAAACAAATGAAAAGAAATTGCTACAAACATGAACAAACAAGTTAGTAACGGTTTGTAAATCGAATAAGAAACGTAAATACGATGACATGCATGATTTTGAAAAGTTTATGACACATGATGGATTAAACACGCGTTGACCGAGGTCAAAAAGATATTTATCGAGACATTAAAATATGCCGAGAAAACCCGTTGTTTTTGTTAAAGAAACGTTGTTCGAAAAAATTAGAACGAAATTGCTTATTTATATCGCGGATTTCAGGGACCTACGCGACCCGCGCTGAGAGGGCCCGACTCGCGTGGCCGTGCGACTCGCACGGCAGCCTGTTTTCGAGATCGCTTTTTTGAAAAATCAACAATTTTGTTAAATCGCGTACAAATATAGCATAATTTATACTCGACTTAAATTTGCAATATTCGTTATATTCGATATTAGATTATGAAATCGATATCAAATATTCGGAATGATTTTTAGAAAAGAAAAGAATGCTTTATAAAATCGTTTTGAAAAATCGAACGAAAAAAATGTTAATTCTCTCCGCGTATAAAATCGTCGTATTTTGTTTTTAAAATCATGTGACGATTTTTTAGCCTCAACGAGATTAATTTAGTTCTTTTTGATACGATATTCGACTATAGAGTCGATATCGTATTTTTGGAACATTTGTTTTATATGAAAATAATTTTGTAGTATCGATATTAAGAGGAAAAAAGCATGACGATGATGACCCATAAATAAAAGCGGACCGACGACGCAACGACGAAGAAAAGAAAAAACGACGAGAAGAGGAGGAAGAGAAGAGAGAGAACGGGTTTGATTACACCCTCAACCTACATGCTTTGTATTCTCGGAACGGGGCTCGTCGGAATGTGGCTTAGACACGGGAGCTTCGAGGTAATGTCGGTGAGTTATGGTGGTATGGGGCGTGTAGGGTGTCGGGTTGAGGTGGCCGGTTTTCTTTGGGTTTAGGCGGCGTGATCTCGGGTTTTTATTATCGGTTATTCGATGCTATTATTGCTAATGAATGTCGGTGTTTTTTTTGTAGTTATGAGCAATGTCCAAAAGGGTGATATTTTCGTTTGTGCAAGGGGCCTATTTATAGGAGAGTTCCCGATCTTGGCTAGGAGAGGTAGTTGGATAAGAATTACCGCTTTGGATAGGAAAAGTAAGAAGACGAGAGGATCGAGAACTCCGTTTCTTGGTGAGAAAGTCACGAAACTCGGCTGACATGAGGAGTCTCGGCCGAGTACTCCTTGTGCTCGGTGGAGTTCTCGAGTAGGATTCCTACGGGAGATCGATATCTATTTTTAACGGCTTTGTTTAATATTTTTGTAGCTGATTTTTGTAGCGTTTGAGCTCAAACCGAACTCGTGGGGTGACACGGCTGGTTTCGATTCTCGAAAAATATCTTCGGCCGGGTTTCGACCCGGTCGCTAAAAGACGGTTTTGCCCCTGGTGTCGGATTTGACCCAAATTAGTCCTATTTGACTCGAAATGACCAACTGGGCCTGAATTTGAGGTTGGTTTTTTAAAATTTGTACTCCGTAAAAAGTCCAAGCCAAATGCTAATGATTTTGAGCCCATATTCGAGTTACATTAAAGCATGTTTACGTCCGATCATCATCGGGTGTTTGTCGGAAACTTCTATAGACACCTAATGACCAAATGTGGGTGTCTACAGTATGCATAACAAGTGACTAGGAACAAAGATTCAACCATTACCCACAATCAACCCTAATCACCCATATTTAACACCTAATCCCCCTACTAACCCCACAAGAATCTACTCACACATATTCAAAATAAAACTAACAATAACTAGAGAAACAAACACAAGAACAACCATATTCATAATGAAGAAAACAAGGATGAACAATAAACAAAAGATAAAGATTAAAACTTAACTAACTATGAAAGATTAAGAGAAAAGAGAAGAGAAGGATTATACCAAACTACAAAGGAGATGAAAAGATGAAAACTTGCATATATAGAGAAAATCCAAATACATCCACCAAGGTTGTCAATCTTGATAGAAATCTTCAAGAATTCCAATAATACAAGAGTAATTACTAAGATTAAGCTAAGATTAACAAAAGATTAAGGAAAGATTTAGGAGAAACTAAACTAAGGATGAAGGTTCTCTATCTAGGGTTTTGAATAATGTTGTGCGTTTAAAACAATACAAGAGGAAGGTATATATATGGTTTCGTAAGTGAGGGAATGAAACGAAGGCGAAGGAGCTGAGCTGGGCCCATCCCGGCCAGGATGGTGGTGGTCCCGGTCGGGAAGGGTGTGATCCCGGCCGCGAAGGTCATGGTCTCGGTCGGGAAGGCCCTCTAGTGGCTCCTGTCTTCTCGTCTTCTCATCCCGACCGTGATGGATCCTTCCCGGCCGTGATGGGTCCTTATTTGCTCCTCCTAGGCTTCTTATCAATGCTCGGTGCTCGAGATATTCTCAAGTGGGCTCCAAGGGACTCGGGATCGAGTCCAAGTCACCGAATCATCGTCGCTTCTCTTCATTGGCCCCCTATGCATCGGAAACGAAATAGAATCGTTCCATTTCTCCAAGATGAGCATTAGGAACCTAAAAAAAGCTAGAAGATGCGTAAGTAGCCTCGAAACCGCTCTAAAGAGCGATTTCACAAAAGAAAGCGGGACCAAACACGTGAAATAAACACTACAAAACACACTTATCATATATCCTACAAAAGACTCTCCTCTATTGATTGCTCAGTCTTGGTGGATAAGATGGTAAATAAGATTAGAGGGTGGGGAGCTATCAAACTTAGCTATGCTGGAAGATTATCTCTAGTTAAAGCGGTTCTTACCCATATTCACTTATATTGGTGTAGGATTTTCCTGTTACCACGCGATATTATTAAGCGAATTGAATGCATATGTAGGATTACCTTTGGAGTGGGAAAAATAGCTATCATAAAATGCGTATGCCTCTAATGGCATTGGATTGTAGATACCTAGATTTGGACTTGGTGACTGCAAGGGTGCCCAACAAACACTCGATGACGATCAGACAGCCACGCAACGCAAGATTACGATGTTTTAGACAGTTTTTCTATAGAACGGATCAAATAATTACTCGGAAAAATTAATTCGACATCAAGACAGCCTTAGTCGTGTCATACGGTCGCGTTGACACTAATTAGAGTCAATTCTGACACCGGGGCCCCGAATTGGTCCCGGAATATGCAAAGTCAAACCCGAGTCAACGCGTCGGGCCGAGCAAACCTCGAGACACGCGCACGAGGCCCACTCGACGCTCGACGCGCTACAGTTAAAGGGAAGCCTTAACCTCCAAGAAAGCCTAAGATACGCATATTCTCCATTTTGGAAAGTTTTAAAATCGGATCTTCAAAAAGTCAATCGCCTCATACCAGGCTTCCCAAAACTGAACTGCCTCACACCAGGCGTCTGAATTCTGAGTCGCTGGACACCAGGCGTCTGAGTAGTCAACTTCAACTGCGCGAACAACTATAAATACCCCCCTCATTTTGCTCATTCGACACACAATTCATTCTTCTCTTCTCCCTCATACTCTTTACGAGTTTCCTCTAACTTAGGTTCGCACTCCGACCCTAAGTAACGATCCACTCGATCGTTGTCCCGATAAGCGAATCGACGCTACCCCTCACCTTCGAGCACCCTACTCGATCCCGAGGAGCATGTGTTCGACTTGGTAACCCCAAGTCTAGCAGCGGAGGTCTGCCGGGTTAACCGCAGAACTAGCCGTAGTAAACGAAACTCTGCCGAAATCATCACAAGCCAAGCTAGAAGGATTCGCCTCGAAGTCAAACCGTCACTAGGTTTTCATCTAAACAAAACATTACATTTTCGTACTTTTATTATGTACTATGATAATGTCAAACGTGGACACTAGGTCCGTGGCACGTTATAAACATACGTAACGTCCCAACTTCAACCATAAGCACTAAAACACCCTAACTAAACCCAAGTAGTTCCGAGATCCCTTCTCAACTATCTACGCGTCGTGTCTTGTTTAGTGTACACTCCGAGGGTGCAACTCCTCACTATGTGATTTACTTACATTCGCATTTACAGCTTTCGTATGATTTACCGCTTTTATGACCTTATAATCGCATGCTAAATCACCTAACACGAAATTCAAAACGTAAACAAGCTAAAACTGAACAAAGCGATGGCCGGGTTTCGTATTAGTTCTGGTGCTCACCACCCGTGGTTCGACGCATCTTAAGCAGAATACCAGGTGAGGTATACCACAAGAACGACTAATATCCGTATTATCACGTTAAACTTGATTTCCTAATACATATAATACTTAGTATACTCTACTATCCTATGTGCATCTTTTCATGGCCTGTTTGTCACGTGAAATCGTATGCAAAGAATGTAAACACAACTACTTCGACGACAATAAGCTTACTTGTCCTTATACAACCGACATAGCAAAGACATAGGGTTAAGACAATGGATGTTACCGTACTTCCGCCACAACAAAGGAACGAAGTTATCAGCCCACCAATTGATTATTAGTAGAGGCCGCTATGTGCGGGCGGGATTGGGTGTCGATGTCTAGCGGACGTTGCCTTCCCAATACCCCTTACTCAGAATCGACGGTTTCCGGATGTCCGAAACCATTGGCAATGAGAGTCATTCCAGGCATTGAGTGCTTAAGGGTACAAGTCTTTATCTTTTAGGTCCCGTGCCACTCAACTTTGAGTCGGCTAAGGATCAAAGTTGGCTTGAACGGTTTCCGAGTCCCCATAATTGACTCGGTAGCGACTTCACAAATCGGCAACAAATTCGGTTCACTAAAAAGATCGCCTTGAGAATCATATCGGCCTTTAAACATTTACAACCACGACTCGATCGATTCCAACGGAAACACGGGTGCCCGCATCCCTCTAGTACAAGTTCGAATCGTCATCCAAATCGAGGTCCGAAACATCGCCCCGAACGCGAGATTGGACTAGCCCCCGACCGGGAGGGGGCCGCATGGGTGGCTGCCGCGATGAAACCGGGTCAGTCCCGCGTGGGCGCGCGCATGACGCCAGGCGGTGCGGACGGACGTCCACTGTTTGGCGACTCCGCTGGGGATTTGGAAGCAAGTTTCCAGCGGTGGTGTAACTCGAACGAGGTCGGTGAAGCTCATTTCCTAGTTTCTTGTTGTGGTCACTACAGGTTTTGGCCCTAAAAAGCCCACGATATTAGGACCAATCGACCTCTTCGCGGTAAGATCCTTACGACCACGCGGAGAGACTCTCGGTTGACGCTCCGACCGTCCAAGGTTGCTGCGTACTCTGTGGATATACCAAACGAGTGGTTCTAAGCGGACGGTAGGACACTCACCTCCCCAGGTGACTTGTCGTCGCCTAAGCAAAGACTATTCGTGGGCAGTA
This sequence comes from Agrostemma githago, assembly GCA_958450325.1. Lineage (NCBI taxonomy): Eukaryota > Viridiplantae > Streptophyta > Magnoliopsida > Caryophyllales > Caryophyllaceae > Agrostemma > Agrostemma githago. The sequence goes on along the minus strand of OY288259.1, from coordinate 39,441,199 downwards.
GCCTACCCTAACCTACCCGTGTCTGCATCCTGCATGAGTGTACGCATTCCTAGCTATGATAATACACTAAAATCTAGATTCAACCACGACAACATACTCAACCGCACCCAACTCCGTTTTCCAAAAAGAACATCTTCTTTTCAAAACCGCGTTTTAAGTGCCGATACTCCGGCCAAATTAAAATTATTTCCAAAAGCATTTTAGCACCGTCACCATGGCGTACTTTACACTCCACATTTTCAAAAGACACCTTTTGAGCGCCATTGCTTTGGGCCAAAGTAAAACTCGTCATTTTCAAACAACAACGAGAATTGTTATTATCGCCGAACTGCCAACTAATGAGATCAAGGTACTTTATACGGTTACATCTTGCTTTCAAAACATTCACGCACACAAAACACACCGTTAACACTGCCAAATTCTCAATAAAAGAGATTAAGGCACCTAAAGCGGTCATCTCATTTTTCAAAACATTTTTCGTACACACCGTTAACACAACCGAAACTTCAATTAATGAAGTCAAGGAATATATAACGGTTGTATACGCGAAACATTTTTTTTACAACACACCGTTATCACTGTCGAAATTCCTATCAGTAGAATCGACAAATACGGTTCGCCAATTTAAAAAACAAATTTTTTTTCAAAACACTTTCACCACCTAAATTCTGTAGCAAGGATTTGGTCACACCTTTGAAACACCATCACAGACACCACATTCTCTCACGAACGCCGTCTACATCGCGAACTCTGAGATACTAATTAATAGTGGTCTCGATATAAACGCGATACCACGATTTTCAAAACCGGTTCTTCTATAACCGCGCTTCTTTTACAAAATCACAATTTACACTTTTGCTATCGTCAAGTCCTTGACACTCACGTAGCAACACCTTTCCGCACACCACAAACGATGTCACTAAACCGTCGTAATACCGATTTTTGCAAACTCTCACTTTCGAAAAAGTCTGCTTTCAAAACCCATCCGTTTTCGAAAACATTGAACTATTTGATTCCGAGCCGGGATCGAGATCGATTTACTTACGTCGTACAACTGTGTGATTAACTGTCTGTGTTAGTTACTAAAGTCACCTCCGCCCGAGGTCTTACATTTTGGGGCGTCTCATTTGAGATGTCTTCTTCTTTAAGTCTCACTCCCGAGATTTATGCCATTAAGGGAGTCAAACCTAGTCTTTTCGCCAGGATATTCCCATCCTCTTTAGGTGACACACCACGGTATTGGTTCTACTCCCTTGACCCCAAAAAGATATCCACTTGGGATGACATCTCCATAGAATTCGGAAAGCAATACGCGGATAACTCCGAAACACAAGTCACCATCCGAAGCCTCGAAGTCCTTTCCCAAAACGAGATAAAAGGCTTCTCCAAATTTCTGACTAGGTGGAGAAAGGTCAACACCCAATTAGTAAACCACCCCGACGAGGCCACCTTAGTAGAGAAATTTGTCAATAACCTCAGACCCACTTACGCCGCACACCTTAAGTACCAAAATATCCACACTTTCGAGGAACTGTCTACCCTAGGAATACGCCTAGAAAACGATATGAAGAAGGGAGTGTTCTCCAAAATAATGGGGAAGGGCTATCAAAGACCAACTACATCCACGGAAATCCGCACTTACGGGTCATGCGGGAATAACAAAATCGAAGAAGTACAACTAGTCGAACCAACCACCCGGGGAAGAACAAACTTTATGATAAGTGTGTTATTTAGTACTTATTTCTTGTGTTTGGTCCCGGTTTCTCTTGTGGAATGGCTCTTTGGAGCGGTTTCGAGGCTACTTACGCTTCTTCTAGCTTGTTCTAGGTTCCTAAGGCTTATCTAGGAAAATGGAACGATTTTGACTCGTTTCAGACGCATATGGAGCCAACGAAGAGAAGCGACGATGACTCGGTAGCTTAGAATCAATCTCGAGTCCCTTGGAGTCCATTCCCGAGCACCAAGAGTCAATATGAAGCCTAGGAAGAGCAAGTAGGGACCTATGGGATCATATTTGAAGCTTACATGACCCACCCGGTCGGGAGCACATCCATCACGACCGGGACGAGAAGACAAAGGAAGACGACTTACTGGGGGTCCATCCCGGCCGGGATCATGACCTTCCCGGTCGGGATCATCCCCTTCCCGACCGGGAAGGGCCTAGTTCTGCCCGTCTTCGCTTTTTCCGCCTCCTTCACTCGTGAAACCCTATATATACCCCCTCTTGTATTGTTTTAAGCACCCTACATTATTCTAAACCCTAGATAGAGATCCTTCATCATTAGCTTAGTTTCTCATTAATATTTCCTTAATCTTTTGTTAATCTTAGCTTAATCTAGATAGTTACTCTTGTATTAAGGGATCTCTTCAAGAATCCACCAATCTTGACAACATTGGTGGAGGTTTTGGGTGTTCTTTATATACAAGTTTTCATCTTTTCATCTCATTATTAGTTTGGTATAATTTTTCTCTACTCTTTTCCTTTAATCTTTGTTTATCATTCAAGTTTCAATCTTTATTATTTGTTTATTGTTCTTGCTAGTTTCATCTGATCTTCATAATGAATGTTTTGGTTCTTTTGATGTTTTCTCTTGTTTGTGTTAGTGTTAGTTTCAATATGTGTGAGTAGATTATTGTGGGGTTAGCAGGGGGGATTAGGTGTTGATTATGGGTGATTAGGGATTGATTGTGGGTAAAGGTTGAATTTTGTTGCTAGTCACTCATTCTTGCATGCCATGTGTTTGATGAAATGTTTGTTAGAGTAGTAGTGGCCATGCTTCTCTTGCTTGTTTCCTCCTTCTCATTGTATGTTTGATGGGTGATTGATTTCTCTTGTTTTGAGTAGAATCTTGCATGAGTTTTCGGGTTTGTCTTTGACGCGAGAGCGCGGCCTTACCATAGTGACTAAGTGAAACCTACACCCTCGATTTCCCCACTAGCCTTGTACACCAATGAACCCAACCTAACCCTACTCTTCCCCTTATTTGATTTCTTCATCTTCTTAGTCATTATTTTTCTAGTTAGTTGATTGAATTTAGTTTTAGTTGATCCATTTAGTTCATGTTATACCTAGTTCATTCATAATTCTAGTTTCATCCCTTTTCATCATCCTAGTTAGTCAATTCTTGTCAATTCTCCTCCTCTTGTGTTTTGGTGACCTAGTATTGCCCTTAGGTAGACCCAAGTCTAGACCCCATTTTCGTCTCCGTGGATCGACCCGACTTCCCTAGCTACTTGTTAGGAATAGTTGGTTTACTTGGTGTGGGGATACACGGTGAATCCCTACCTTCAATTTGGCGTCGTTGCCAGGGACGGTGTGCGTTTAGATTTTTGTTTGCTTATTTGCTTGATTTAGTTACCGTTTTGTGTTCTTCTTTTATCCATTGTGCATAGTTTGTTGTATTTTTCCTTGTTTTTATTGTATTTTCTCTCTCTCTCTTTTGTTGTGTTCGTTTATTGTCTCTACCTAGTGCCCATAAAGCACTAGGTATTCTCACGTTTGTTCCAAGTGTGTAGCGCATGCCTAGGAGGGGTACCGACTTCTTACTCTTCAATCCAGAGCCGAAGAGACTCTTTAGAGCCTTTCGCCATCGGACAATTGATCGAGTTAGGAATTCTCAACCGAGTACTAGCACTAACATTGAGGAGCAATGCAAGATCAAGGATTTGACTTAAACGAAGCACCTTGAGAGACCACCGAAGGGACCTTCACCAATCCCTTTGGTACTTCTAGTCACTCTTCTCCACCTAGTTCTCCTTCAACATCTATATCAAGCTCTACACCGTCATCTCCCGCACATCCAAACATGCCTAAGTTCTCATCTCACTCTACTTTCACCGAGGATGTCTTGCCGGGACCGAGCACTTTACCGGATACATACACCGAAAATTTTGTGGCCAAGATACAATTCATCCAACTTGTGGAGCGAAATCAATTTAGTGGTTTGCCCACCGAAGACACCGAACCAACATATGGAGACTTTATCTGATTATTGTGATGTTATTTCTCAAACCAGGATTACTCAAGATCAAATCCGATGGGTTCTTTACCCGTTCTCTCTTATTGGAAAAGCTAAGCAATGGATCAAGAGTCTCGATAGGGCAACCATGGGGATTGATACTTGGAAGAAGCTTGCATTGGCGTTCTATCAAAAGTTTTACCCTCCCGAGAAGACAAATTTGCTAAGAGCCTCCATTACCGGTTTCCAACAACGGGTTGAGGAGAATCTTTATGAAGCATGGGAGAGATTCAAAGCTTTGGTTAGATCTTGCCCCCATCATGGTTTATCACAATGGTTCCTTGTTCAACAATTTTGGAATGGGTTATATGAAGATTCAAGGGTCATACTCAACATGGGGTCTAATGGAAGGTTCACCGAGGTAGATGATGACCAAACTTGGTCTAGGATTGAAGAAATAGCGTTTCACAACTCTCAATATTCTAGGCCTGGGAAGGCAAATAGAGGGGGGAGGCATGAAATTGATGCTATCACACAACTTAGTGCCGATCGTGGGGCACAATTGAAGACCCATATGGATGCTATTGATAAGAAGCTCCAAGGTCACTTTAATCAAGGTCAAAGCACAAGTTCTTCCCACCAACATTCAATCCACCAAGTCAATGCTTTGGGAGTGGTTCCTCCAACCTCTTATTATGGGATATGTGAGATTTGTGGGATATATGGATATGAGCCTCCACATTGTCGAAGTAGCATTGAGCAAGTGAATGCTTTTCAAGCATACAAGCAAGGTGCCCCATACTCTACTTACAAGGCTCAAAATGTGCCAAATCCTCATATGTTCCAAGCTTCCTAACAACAAGCCTCTCAACAACAAGCTCTACAACAACACCGTACCGTTCATTCTATGTTGCTCCTTCCTTAAGGAACAACCAAGGCTACCAAGGTTATCAAGGTAATCAAAGGCCTTTTAACAACTTCCAACAACAAAACCAAGGTGCCTTCAACAACAATCAAGGGTTCCAAAATCAAGAGAACTTCAATCATCAAGGTGGTTTCCAAGGAAACCAACACTCTCAAGGATTTCAAAACAACCAAGGTTACCACAATCACAATCAAGGTAATCTCCAAGGCCTAAATCAAGGCAATTCTCAAGGGTTCCAAGGGAACATTCAAAATCAACAAGGGTTACAAAATGCTCAACAAGAAACCAAGCCAAGGAGCCGGTCTCCAATTCATGACTATGGCATTCCCCTAACCCTCACTAATACTCCACATAACCAACAATCTCCGCCTCGGGATTTTGACATACAAAAGACGATGTTGGATATGCAAAGGAGTAATCAAGAGATGCAAAGAAGTCAAATGGAGATGCAAAGAAACCGACAAGAATTCTATGCTCAACTTCAAAGGGAAAACAAGGCAAGAGATACACATGTGAAGATGCTCGAAACCCAACTAGCTCAAGTTGCTTCGGGTAGTTCTTCAAGGCAAAAGGGTCAAATACCTCCTCAAGGTGTACCAACGAAATTTGAACATGTGAATGCTATCACCTTGAGGAGCGGTGCATCATATGATTCTCCCTTGTTTCCTAATGACTATGAAGCCATGAAAGAAGTGGTATCTCCATCTCAAGGCAATGCAAATTGGGGAAATCTCATGGAGGAGCAAGTCTTGTGGGAAGTTGAAAAACCTATTGAAGACAAGCTTCCCCCACCCCAAGAAGAAGACAGAGCAAAGAAGAAAGTGTCAAATGAAAAATCCAAACCTAATGAACTTGACAAGATACACATCAAATTGTCATTCCCATCGAGGCAATTGGAGACAAAGGCGGATGTTCAATTTGACAAGTTCGTTGATATTGTGAGGAAATTAGATGTGAGCATCCCTTTCACTGAGCTAATTACCCAAGTCCCGGCCTATGGAAAGTTCATGAGAGAAATCTTGATTGGGAAGAGATCCTTGGACAAGGAAGAGACCATAACGTTTACAAGAGAGGCGAGTGACCTTATTCAAGGTTCCACCTTACCTAAGCCCAAGGATCCGAGTAGTTTCTCAATTCCATGCACCATCGGGAATTTGAAGATCGAGAGGGTGTTATGTGATTTGGGGGCAAGTGTAAGCATTCTCCCTTACTCTATTTGTGAGCGACTTGGAATGAAAGAGCTCAAGTGTACCTCGATCACACTCCAAATGGTCGATCGTTCACTTAATAGACCATTAGGAATGTTAGAGGATGTGCCATTAAGGATTGGGAAATTCTTCATTCTGGTTGACTTCCTTGTTCTTGATATGCCGAAAGATGCAACCACCCCCATTATCCTTGTGTGCCCATTTCTACACACCGTCGGTGCAATGATCGATGTCATGAAGGGAAGGATCACTTTTGAGTTAGGCGACGAGAAGCTTGTGTTTGACCTTCAAGGCAACACCTCGCCTACAAATAAAGAATCGTCTCATATGATCCATGCCGTCGAAGACATGAGATAGGGAATGAAGTGGGTGAAAGCTTGGAGGTTGCCAACAAATTGTGTGAAAATGATGTAAATGAAATTTCCTTGTGTGATAATTTGAATGCTTGTAATAGGCTTGATTGTGAGAAGCTAGAGAGTAGCTTGGAGATGAGTGAACTCACTTGCTTGAGTTCCAAATCTCCCCTTCTTGACCATGTCCTAGATGATGATGCTTTTGAGCTTGGGGTGGATGAATGCCCTTGTAATGTGAATGAGGATAAGTTGCTAGGAAAGAAGAAATTTGAGCCTCCCTTGAGGCCCCATGAAGATGAATGGAAGTTTGGGTATATCCCGAAGGATCGCAAGTACAAGTTCAAGCCGTTGAACTTAGTAGATTGGGATGCCCCGGGAACGTCGAGGCAAGATTGTGAAGAACCTTGGAGTGTAGGTTGGTACTCCACGAGCTTTATTGAAGACTTCTCGAGAGCTTTCGACTTGTTGCTCTGTGTCCTTGAAGGCTATGGAGTTGTGTACCATGTTGTTGAAGATGAATGAAGAATTTACCATCCTTGGTTTGACGGAGTTCCTCAAGAACCGTCGTGTTGTATATATCTCTTTCCTCTTCTTTTGAGTTTTTTGTAGTTGTAGTTGTGTGATTTGTGGTTAGTTTCTAGGTTTTGTTTGTTGTGTAGAGTTCTTGTCATTTGGAATTTTCTTGAGTGATGTGAGGGAGGAATCTTTGATGGAAGTTTTTGAGCTTACTTGATAGGTTTGAACTGAAGATGAGGAACTAGAAAGGGATATGGATGATAGAAGCTTGGATCTTCGGCAAGGAAGTCGGTTTTTGAGCCTTTCATAAGCTTTTGGGACGGGATCTTGGATCCCGAGGTAGTATTTGTCATTTTGGTGGAAGATTCGGTATGTTATGATTGAATGAAGGCTTCAAGGCTCGGGAAAGGTGCTAACCCAACCGGGATCATTGCTATCACGAGCGGGACGAAATGAGGAACAAAACAGGAGCTTCTGACGAGCAATCCCGCCCGGGATCGTGGTCATCCCGACCGGGAAGAGTTGATCCCGACCGGGAAGGAAGCCCTTCGGTGGTCTTCTCCTTCTTCTCTTTATTTAAGCCCACCCCACTGCTTTATACTCCCTCCCAACCTCCCTACTCACCTTTGCCACTATCATTTCACCCTTACACTTCAAGTATATACCTTCATCTCATCTTCTCATCACTATACACCGAGTTTCCCCTCAAATCCCAACCTCATTACACCATTACAAGCCTGATACTTCAACCGTGTGACTACAGTTAGAAAGAGGAGGAATAACAATGATGAAGACAAGCAAAGTGCGGATAACGATCATTGAGGCGATGGAGATTAATGAGTTGCTAACCATTTGGTAGGCGACTCTCCTTTCTTTTCCGACTTTTATTGCTAGTCTTCCTTTGTATGTTCCCCTCCCCTTTCTCCTTTTCGTGTCATGGTGGCCCTCGGGGCCTTTGTGGTCTTTGCTCCCGATTCTCGATGACGTGATTACATCAAGAATCACTTGAAAAATCCAAATTGGCAAGTTCTTTTTACTTTTTTTTTTTTTTTTACTTTTGGTAGAATTTAGTCGGATTCGGACGGAATCCGGGCTAGGTGACTTGATTACACTTAGCCCTCCCCTCTCATTTCCTTTTATTTTCTTCTTTTTATTTCTTCCCCCATCCATATCTTTTCTTGTCTCGGCCCTTGGTGACTTGATTACACCCCGGCCGGACACACTCTACCCTTTCTTCACTTTCATTTTTGATTTTTATTTTTATTTTCCCTTTTTCTCTTCTTTTTAGTGTCTCCACACACTACCGATCGAGCATGAGGACATTGCTCGGTTTAAGTGTGGGGAGCGATATCCTAGTCTAGTTTAGTTTTATTTTCGTAGTTTTTTGAAAAATTTCATAAAAACCAAAAAGATTTTCTTTTGTGTCTTTGTGTCGTATATGTGTTGTGTTGTGTGTTTTGCTCCCCCGATTTCCTTATAGGTTGCGTGATCGTCGATAAGTTTCGGAAAGCTCTCGACATCCGGTATTATCCTTCTATCTCTTTCTCCTTTTTCCTTTTGTGGAGTTTGGAGGATGTTTTGTGATGGTGCATGCTCGGGTGGAGCTTTTTGGAGTTTGTGGTTGATGTGGTTGCTTGCTTAGAAGTTTCGGAGTTGTGTTTGTTTACTTTTTGTGTACATTTGTTTTATATTGTTTTGTTTTGTTTGTCTCATTTTCTTTCGTCTTTGTTGTGTCTTGTATAGTTTGTGTCTAGTGTAGAAAAGGTTTTCGAAAACTCGATTTTGAGGCTAGTGCGCAAGTATTTACCTTCCCTTCCTTGTGGTATGAATCGATTCTTGGACTTTAGTCTAGTAGAATGACTTTAAATCAATAGTTTCATTGGTTACTTACCTTGAGTCCACCTAGTCTACTAGGGATTTACTGCGGGATTTGCATTTTGACCACTTTGTCCACCCACGGAGTGAAAAGACCTTGGTTGCCGAGTCCCGTTCTCTTAGGTGACCATGTTCGAAATTGTTTGATTAGTCCAAGTTCCCCCCCCCCTCTTTTTTTGTGGGTTTGAAGGGAAAGCGCGCCCTACTCACCCATTTCCCTACCTTCTACACATTTCCACAAATAAGTTGCAATTTTGTTGAGGTTTCTATACTTGGTTGTGATTGAATGCCTACAATACAAGATTTATCCAAAAGGACAAACCAAGAAAAAGAAAGAAAAAGAAATAAAAGAAAGAAGGAAAAGAAAAGGCACAACAATTCAAAAACAAAATAGAAAAGAAGAAAAAGAAATGGCATGGCAAATCAAAAGCAAAATACAAAAGAAAAATGCCAAGAAAATCATTTGACAAAAAAATCTTACCCCTCAAAAATAAGCCTTTTACCGATTGTTATCGTGAAGAGCCTACCAAAAGACCGAGTCTCTAGAAAGGATGATAGCGGTAATGGTCGGTATTCCCTCACGTTGCAACCATTATCCACCTTTTTACTTGGACTAGTTAGGCTATTTTTGATCATGGGACGACCCTCTTGGCCTATCGCTAAAGGAGGCGGGGTTTCACTTACCTACAGTGTCGACTAACTCCGTGGTTCATCCTTTTTCCATCCCGCCTATCCTCCCGTAGTACGTTCTTGGAAGGTTAGGAGGAACTAGGTAAGTTACCAACGTTTTTATTGCTTTATTGTCATACTATTAGGATTTTGTCCATATCGATTCGTGTTATTAGCTTGGGAACGTTATCACTTGCCTTGAGTCCTTAACCGGTGCTTCTTTCACCGCTTTGTTGAGGGAAGCGGTATTTGTTTCTTTTTGGATGCAATAGATTGTTTGTTTGTTTGTTTGTGTGTGTGTTTTCGGGTTCGGTTGTATCCACAGTTTTGTCGCAAGATCTCACTTGCCTTGCGGAGAGCACTTTTCCTCTAAGTGTTCTCGCGTGAGTTGAAAGGGCGTAGGGTGCGCTAATACCCGCTCGGTTAGTAGTCTAGTTTCTTTTAGTTATTAGTTAGTTCGTGCTTACTCGAGGGCGGGTAAGGGTTAAGTGTGGAGGAGTTAATAAGTGTGTTATGTAGTGCTTATTTCTTGTGTTTGGTCCCGGTTTCTCTTGTGGAATCGCTCTTTGGAATGGTTTCGAGGCTACTTACGCTTCCTCTAGCTTGTTCTAGGTTCCTAAGGCTTATCTTGGAGAAATGGAACGATTTCGACTCGTTTCCGACGCATATGGAGCCAACGAAGAGAAGCGACGATGACTCGGTAGCTTAGACTTGATCCCGAGTCCCTTGGAGCCCATTCCCGAGCACCGAGAGTCGATAAGAAGCCTAGGAAGAGCAAGTAGGGACCTATGGGATCATATTTGAAGCTTACATGACCTATCCCGGTCGGGACCACATACATCACGACCGGGACGAGAAGACAAAGGAAGACGACTTACTGGGGGTCCATCCCGCCCGGGATCATGACCTTCCCGGTCGGGACCACCTCTTCCCGGTCGGGATCATCCCCTTCCCGGCCGGGAAGGGCCCAGTTCTGCTCGTCTTCGCTTTTTCCGCCTCCTTCACTCGTGAAACCCTATATATACCCCCTCTTGTATTGTTTTAAGCACCCTACATTATTCTAAACCCTAGATAGAGATCCTTCATCATTAGCTTAGTTTCTCATTAATTTTCCTTAACCTTTTGTTAATCTTAGTTTAATCTAGATAGTTACTGTTGTATTAAGGGATCTCTTCAAGAATCCACCAATCTTGACAACATTGGTGGAGGTTTTGGGTGTTCTTTATATACAAGTTTTCATCTTTTCATCTCATTATTAGTTTGGTATAATCTTTCTCTACTCTTTTCCTTTAATCTTTGTTTATCATTCAAGTTTCAATCTTTATTATTTGTTTATTGTTCTTGCTAGTTGCATCTTCATAATGAATGTTTTGGTTCTTTTGATTTTTTCTCTTGTTTGTGTTAGTGTTAGTTTGAATATGTGTGAGTAGATTATTGTGGGGTTAACAGGGGGATTAGGTGTTGATTATGGGTGATTAGGGATTGATTATGGGTAAATGTTGAATCTTTGTTGCTAGTCACTCATTCTTGCATGCCATGTGTTTGATGAAATGTTTGAATCCTAATCCCTTAACCATAACCAACCCAAAACACTAATTGAATCCTAATCCCTTAACAATCCCCAACTCAACATCCAATAACTCATTAAAATGTGTCCAATAACATAATCAAGGCATGTCGGGGATTAATCGTCCCCTAGTAAAAGACTACTCACTACCCATAAAAATAATAATCAAAACACTAATAATTACTCTAAACATAAAAAGAAGCATAATGAAACAATAAATACTAAAACTTTAACTAATGAAATAAATTAAACTAATCTAACATAACACATAGTACTAATTACTCAACATAAAGATGAAACACAAACTTATAATCATATTACCAAACACAATTAACGAAAAAGAAATGAACTTTAAACTAATTAGTAACTAAATTAAACACAAACCCAAAACATAAAGATAAACAATAGATAAATAAAAGAGATGAGAATTGTACCAAAGAAGATGAATTTAAGTAATTTGAATGAAGAAGAATAAAAGATTAAATCATAAAACTTAATTAAAACTAAATAAAAGAAAGATTAAGAAGAATAAGAAAGGTGGGCTACTTGGTTCTACGGCTACCACTACTCTTAAACCCCTTACAAAAATCTCTACTCCAAACTCTAACTATCTAACTCTCAGCCACCCTCCTCTCAAGGGAGGGTTTAAGGTTTTAAATATCCCAAAACATAATTGAAATGCCCCCAATTTAAATGAAATGAAAAACAAGGTAAACAGAGGGCTATATCATCTTTTGACTTCAAAATTAAAATCCACCAGCGTAAGGCAATAAGCACGGTCGATGAGTTGAGCACGCTGACTTTGGCACGGTTTCAGCTCGCCTGTGCCAGTTACGCACGGGCCGACGTGTGTTCATCGATTTCGTCGGAATCTGGGCTTCAACTTGATGTCGGCGGTCTGGATGATGCTCCGGCGGCGGTGGAGCTGATGGTAGAGCTTTTGGCTGCCGGAGGTGGTCGGTTTCTGGGCTGTGACGGAGGCGGAGCTCGGTGGGAGAAGACGCAGTCTGGTGGTCGCGCGGTCGCTCGCCGGTGGTGGTGGTCTGAAATGGTAGGTTGGAGCTCGACGGCGATCCATGGTGGTCAATTAATGGGGTCAAGACGGAGGTGGATTGATGGTGGACAGCAATGGTGATTGAAAGTGAGGATAATGGTGGTGTTGATTGAAGGGGAAATCGAAGAGGATGAGGTGAGTGAAGGAGAGTTGAAGTGGATGAGATGGTGAATTCGAATTGTAGTTAAGAAGATGATTGATTGTGGAGTTGATTGAAATAGAAATCGAATTGAGAATGGAGGGATGAAGATAATGGAGATATTGATGGTGGAGGGATTGATTGAAGGTGAAAAAGTTACAGCTTCCAAATTGAACATGGATTTGGCCATTTGGGTCAAGGTGACCGCGACTAATTCTCTTCGAGTCTTGACCCGTCTTTTATCGTCTCGATTAACTTATTCGCTGTTCTTGGTACCTATAAGATCAAATATCGAAGCACAGTACCCAATTATGTTATCAACATTTATATGTCACATTTCAAAGATGATTCAAGTGCAAGTGGTAACATTTCGAATTTCTATTTGAATTTAAAGCTTCTACTTTTGGTAATTCATATGTGAATGCTGATAATGTTAACATATCAATTCAACTTGGAATTACTCTGCTTGGGTTCGTGCTTATGCCTTGTTTCTAGAAGAGAAGCTTGAATAATGTTCCCATGTGCTGAAATATGATGTTGAGACTGATCCCTCTGCAAGATATTCAGCTCTTTCTTCTGAATGATGTTTTTCCTCGAGTACTTTACTATATTTATATATTACCCTAAGGCTAAGTTTAAAGGGGTCTAAGTGTGAGTGTGAGTCAGAGACTCAGATTTGTTGAGTCTGAGACTCATACCTGGATAATGTGGTTGAGACGGTCTGAGACTCAGATAAGTCTGAAGTTGAGTCTTGGATTTCAAAGACTCAATCTCAGACTCGTTCATTCAGTTCAGTTAACTTCCGTTCAGTTCAAATAAGTTGTTATTATTATTATTATTATTAAATATTATTAAATATTATTATTATTATTATTAAATATTATTAATTATTATTATTATTATTAAATATTAAATATTAAAATTAATGACATTTTTATAATAATTAATATTAATATAATAATAAAAATTAATATTTTTTTATTGTTATTAATATTATTACTATTAAATATTAATATTAATTATTAATATTAATTATTAATATTAATATTAATTATAAATATTAATATTATTATTATAATATTATTATTAATTAATTATTATTATTACTATTGTTATAAATAATAATAATAATAATAATTATTATTATTATTATTATTATTATTATAAAATATTTTTTTAATAATATTTTTATAAAAATTAAAATTAATATAATAATAATTAATATTTTTTGATACAATAATTAACATTATTTGTTGTTATTATTATTATTATTATTATTACTATTATTATTATTATTATTATTTGTTGTTGTTTAAATAGTAATTAATATTTTTTTTGTAACAAGTAAACTTGTTATTGTTATTATTGTTGTTATTATTGTTATTATTATTATTATTATTATTATTATTATTATTATTTCTGTATTTCAGGCTACTTTAGTTCAGCTCAGCTTAGTTCAGTTCAGTTCAACTCATTTCATTTTATCTCATTTCACTTTAGCTCATTTCACTTCCGTACAAAAGAATATGGCCAAAATAATTTGTATTAGATGATATAGTTGTATAGATGATAAAAACCAAATTCATATAATAAATGATAAATAACACGGCACGTAGTAATAATAACGGATAATGAATCGATGGTTATATCCGATCAAACCAAACAAAACCTAGTTCAACCTGAACATGACCAAACCCGACCCGAACCAACGATCTGACCCGGAAAATGATCCGCATCTGACCCATACCCGACAACTAGACATGGCAAAACTGGCTCGACCCGATCGGACCCGAATAAGCCAACCCGAACCCAATCTAATATCCAAACTAAAGATTCGAGGTTGACTCGTAACCTGAATTGACCCGAGCTAACCCAAAATTGACCCGACTATTATTATAAAAAACGAGTCGATATCCTTAAAAAAAGATGAAAATAGCAAACCCGAAATGATATGGTCCGACTTAAAGTCAACGCAAAAGTCACCTGACCCAAACCCGACCCGGTTGACTTGTTTGTCAGGTGTACCGACAACCCAACCCGAACTCGATCCACCCGCCCGATTGTCATCTTTAATAAGGACCACTTGGATGTAAAATTATTCGTATGTCACAATATTTATTTAACAATTAATTATTTAATTGTAATTATTCGAGTTATAAAATAAACGTAGATATTGAGGTAAATAAAAAAATAAAATAAGGTAGGTAGATTTGAGGTGAAATGAGGTAAATATAAAAATAATAAAATAAAATAAGGTAGGTAAAAAGTTGAGGTGAAATGAATGAAAAAATAATACTCCCTCCGATTTTTATCTATCTTCCCTATTTCTTTATTGGGCTGAAACATCCTTTCTTCCCTATTTCTATTTTAGGCCATCAATATGTGGTCTAGAATCACCTTACATTTCTCTCTCTTCCTTCTTTTATTTTGAACCACACATTCCTACACCCTTATTTTCTTCCCCAAAACCAAAGGGGAATATAGATAAAAATCAGAGGGAGTATAAAATAAGGTATGTGAGGTGAGAAAGTCTGAGATGAGTCTGTGGATAAAGTGTACTTTTGTAATGAGTCTGAGTCTGAGTCTGAAGAATGAAAAATGGATGGAAAGCTGAGATAGTCGAATCTGAGAAAAAAAAAGATGAGTCTGTGGATAAACATAGTCTAAGTTGCATTATATTATGACTTGACTCCTACCAAATTCTTCAACGATTCCATAGGCTACTCCAATATTCTAATGAACAAACATCTCTAGAGATGTAATACGATCTTCCCCTTTTATATTAATCAAAGACTTGACATACTGGTGGAGCATATAATGGAAATTCCTACTGTTGGTCCCTAGCCTATTATAAGTAGGTAATTTTTCTAAAGCAACCCATCTTAATGCTTCGTCATCATCTTCATAACCTCTTGCACTTCTCCTTGTTGGCTTGTTTGACTCCCAAATGCATCCTCTACACCCCAACCCGATGACCTGCTTATGTTTGGACTCAAATTCCGTCCCCATCCTCCATCTGTCGTCCCCATTTCGACTAATTTCCTAAATTAGTGAGCTTCATTCCTAACGGGGACAAACGCTGGTGTCATTATATGGTCTCTTCAATTTTCCTTATCATATTTTTTTTACCATTGCAGGACGCTCTAGAACACAAAAAGGGGATGACGAAATTGGTGGATGACAAAATCGGCTCACTTATAGATTTTTTTGGGACGAAGACATACATACCTTTCAAAATAATAATTGTTTAGGATTTTTTATGCTACTTTCGATTGCGAAATATATGATTGGATATTATTGTAGGTGTTCCTCTTACGAAATTTTATTTGATTGCGAGATTTATAATAATTGCAGATTTTTCTAAGTGTTTGTTTTATGAATCTTTATTAATTTGTATATGGCTCTTATTATAATTATCAACAATTGTAAGGAGTAAGGTGTTAGATTGAGACATACTCCGTATTATTAATATGTTCTTTATGATCACATTCTCGACGCTTCTATGATGTCAAAGTGTCGATAATTAAATTTTATATTATTATTATTTCTTGACGTTTTTAATAGTAGAAAGTCGGGTGCTTAGAAAAAAATTTGGCCGGGAAAAAACAAGCCTCGACATATAAAAGCGTCGAGGTTGCATATTTTAGTGTTCATGTGGTGACGCAGTAAAGTGTCATGGATAAAATATTCAACGGTTTAAAGCGTCACAAATGACGACACAAATATGCGTCGAGAATTCCTGACACCAAAAATCTCCACGCTTTTCAAAAGCGTCGCAAATTAAATTTGTGTCACTTTAAAGCATCAATAACCTACCTTTAAAGCGCCAAAAAACCAACTGTTTTGTAGTAGTGGTGTAGCAGACGGGACATAAATCAACTTTAGATTGTTAGTAATACGATATGAAGTATAAGACTAGTACGTACCGAAAAAGAGTACGATCACATTAATGCGAGTATAATAAGATTATTGTATGTCGAGTTATAAAGACAAATTAAAAAGATAAATAAATAATACAAAATAGAAGTGGTAGAGCTTGACTACTAAAATTTGGGTAGAGCTTGATTTTTGGCATTCATGAATGTGACTTTTATTTAAAGGGTTTCGCAAGTGTCTCATGAAATCACTAATTACAATTGTGCTAATACATCACATGCATGTTGATAATATTTGTTGGTTATTGACCAACGTTTATGGATAGTGGTCAATGGTAAAGAAGTGAAAGCTAATTGTGACAAACTTCTCTCTATATATCGTTAAACTGAGAGACGTGATCATGATGATGTAGTTTTTCAATTTACTTAAGCAAGTTAATTGAATATGCTTTTGCTTGTGGACAATTATCTTGAATCATGAGCTGGATTCAGATGTAGTTATGCTCTTATGATTGAAATTCCATGATTTGTTCCAAGTTTGCATGGAATTTGGGTATTGAATGAATATAAAGTGTAGTTATAATAGTACCAAGTTTGGGTTTCTATTGATTGCTACATCATATTTGTATATTAAAGTATAGTGAAATCTAAGCTTGAAATTGCTTGAATTGTCAGGTGAATGAGCTATGTGGCGATGATGCCGAACAGTAAATTTTTCATTGTGGGGGAGATATGTATAAACTCCATCATAATTATCAAAAGCTACGTTGAGGTAGCGAATTGCCAAATGTTGAGGCATTGTGAAATGGTGATCATCGATATGTGTGATACCACAAGAGTATATGATTTCTCGAGAATATGTTAAATCGAGAGGATATTGAGATCCTCTCGTCAACGGCCATTGTTTGAGTTGTGTTGGAGACAGCACATGAAATGGGATTAAAGCCTATTAAGGAGTAACTGTGATTGATACCCAACTTAGCCCAGCTAAGGTCAAATGCGGTCAAACGAAGTCACAGTGAACTCGAGTTATAATGTCACAACCATTTCCTTTGTAACATGTTTATGTGACATGTTTATTTTCATTCTAAGATATACTGTCCTGTGTTTTCAAGGCTGAGCTTCGGCTCTTAATAAATTCATAGTCCTAACGGATGGTTTGTGACAGTCAAACCTGATGAATTTACCTATGTGAATGTGGGGGATATTGCTCTAAACCCCAAGAGATCCTTAAGGCTTTAGGATCTCTAGAGGCATTCATGAACTACCAGGATTCATGTGGAGGGCACTTGGGAAGTCCAAGTAAAACACTTATGTTATACACTTATTAATGTTCATGATGAGTTCATGGATGATGCGAGTACCAGCCCTGATTTGAGATCGGTAAGGGTGCGAATCGACCTTCTACCATCTCCATTAGAAGGTTAAAGGCTATAATCCACCTCAAATGGCGGTTTTAGGTTTTTTGTATGCACTGGGTGTTAGTTAAAGTCCACAAGACACTAAACATCTAAACACCGAGTCTCCGTTGCCATTTTTTCGACCTTTCTTCTTTTGAATCATGTGGGGGATTGTTGGATTTGATGCTTCAAAAGAAGCAAATATTGGGAATTAGTCTTGGAACGTATTTCCAAACTAATTATGCGTTTTTCACTCTTGACTCATGCGGTCTTCCATAATTGATTGTGAAGTCTCCCACATACATCATTTTCTATGGTGAAATCGTTATTTACTATGCTAATTCACCACTATATAAATCAATGCCCCAAAACTCAAACGATAACAACAATAAAAAAATCATCTTTCTCTTCTTCTACATTCTCTCTAAAAATTTGGCAACGTTCTTGGCGGTATTCATCTGTTTCTCCACCTACACTGGAGTAACAGCGGTTGTGTAATCATGGGAGTTGAGTGCTATTGAGACCGTGTGTAGCAGACGGGGCATAAATCAACTTTAGGACAGTGACGGTTCTGTCGCGCCACAACCATCTTTTATCTAGATAAGCTATCTCATTACTATTTACCTTTATATTAACTTGATTGTATTATTTATTTATCTTTTTAATTTGTCTTTATAACTCGACATACAATAATCTTATTATACTCGCATTAATGTGATCGTACTCTTTTTCGGTACTAGTCTTATACTCCATATCGTATTACTAACACCTTCTCCTCACAATTCACTTTCACTTCTTCCTCTCTCTAAAATAATTCCTTAAAAATCGCTTTTCAAATATAAAACCGCTTCCGCTTCCACTCCAAATTCGTAGTCAAGTGAGTACATCTATCTATTTTGTATTACTTTTTAGTTTGTATTTGATTATTTTAGGTCGATTAGTTTGATTATAATTAGTATTAGGTTGATAGTTTAGGTTCCCCGTAGCTATTATTTGCTTGATTAATCCATGTAATACCCGATTTGAGTAGTTATTGTTTGCTATATTCGATTGTGGTTTCGGTTTTTGTGATTTAGGGAACAATTTCCGCGAAGAGGGGCGCGGTTTCTGGGTTGAGCGTTGGGTTTGGGCTGCTGTGGGACGTTTTGGGCGCCCAAAAAAGGCGCCTGGGGGGTCTCCTGGGCACCCAAAAATGACGCCTGGGAGGCCTCCTAGGCGCCCAAAACTGGCGCATGGGGGGTCTCCTGGGCGCCCAAAACTGGCGCCTGGGGGGTCTCTTGGGCGCCAGTTTTTGGCGCCTAGGGGGCCTCTTGGGCACCATTTTTGGGCGCCTGGACCATTTTTTCGTGTTATTATTTTTTATTTTTTTACGTTATACGCTATGTGTGGACATGACGTAGGTCCACCTCGACGCGGCGAAGCGCGGGTTTGGGTAGGCGAATGAATCTCGTGGTAAGATTGTTCTCGGGTTCGAAATTAAGTCAAAATGGAGTCGCCACCGAATTTTGTGGTTATTCGGAACCATACGAGCCCACTCTATGTCGTCATGGGCTATACACAAAGTAAGCCCACTCCGATTTCAGAGTTTATGGGGCTCGTCCCTTTGCATTGCGATACCGATACCATCTATACCGGTAATCGTGTAAAGAATGACTCTCGTGCGCCAAGGGTTTCGGACATCCGGAAACCAAAGGTTCTGAGTAAGGGGTGAGGGTACGTGTTGGGAAGCCCACTAAGGACACCCAACCCCGCCCGCACATGGCGGCCTCTACTAAGACACCGTTCGTGTTCGTGTACGCGCGCTAGTAAAATAATTAAATGATATGCAAACAGCGTTTTCGAGCTAAGCATGTGAATTTTGCGTTAACTACGTCATTTAATGCATCTTATTACTTGTCGAAGTGATTTAGCATGCGAGGTTCATTTATAAAGCGTAAAAGCAAGTAAATAAACAAAGCTCGAAAATAAATAAATAACGTACAAGTTACACGGGCGGAAATACAACCCGGAATTCACAATACGGCAATACGTGTAAATAATAAACGAAATGACAATAACGCGATATAATGAAAGGGACGGACCCGTATGTAAACTAGACCGCGAAATATGTAGATGGACTAACCCCGATTAAATACGCATTATGTCGCATATTAAACGAAGGACGGAAACATGAGACTGCGGCATATTGCTAGCCTAATCTCACATCCCGTAGTCTTGTCCCGACTTATCACGTCAAAGTGGTCAAAGTCGTTCTACGTGTCGTGATGTGTATAGTTTTGAAAATAGGATGGTCGGATGATGGTCTAAAGTCGATAAAGAACGGGGCTCGAAATATGTGTCCAAGCCCTCGGTATTGTGGGTTATGAGACCCACTCGATCGAGTCATTGACTGACTCGGTCGAGTGTCTTATTAGCGTGGCTACTGACCACTTTTTGGGGTGCTACTCGATCGAGTGGCCTATGGCACTCGGTCGAGTGCCCCCTGTACGAGTGGTAACTCGCTTTGTTTTATGACTTGAAATTGATGAACGGCCAAACCAAATACAAATATCGCACGATTTGTATTTAATTCGGCCTCCGATACTATAATCGTGTATGAACGATTATAATACCGTCATCGGAATTTTAGGAAAACGTTTACGTTAGATTAGAAAATTTTGAATTAGTGACGAAATGTATCCCTCTACGTCACGACATCGAAACTAACCCTTTCGGGTTACGTGATGTCGGTTTTCGTGTCAACGGGTTTCGTACCAATTATGGAAATGGGATTAAATGCGTTCAACTACGACCGGTCGCGATCACATCACGCCCTTGAGTACATTGGGGCGGGGCTCCTCGAAAGGGCTCCACCTCCGTCGTTGCTCGTAAAGGGATTAGATGGATCTTAGGCGATCATCGTAGTCAAACGAATTCAAAACCGAATTTTTATACTAGTTTATATGTACACGGTATAATAATGTTAGTGATGATAAAATGATACAAAAAAAATGAAAATGCAAAAGTTATAATAATACTAGTGTTAGTGTTACTACTACGATATTAATTACGATGCAAAATACGATAAATTGAATAAAAAATGCGACGAGATAAAAGAGATCGAAAATGGGGTTTAGGACACCCTCAACATACATGCTTAGTAAGGACCTCGGAAATGGACTCGTAATAGCGGCACGGGCTCTGGAGTATCGAGGATGTATGCGAGTTATGGTGTGTATAGGTGTGTGTGTTGCGTCGGTTTATCGAGGGACGAAAGCTCGGTTTTTTGTGTGTGTTGCTTAGGGTTGCTAAGGCTTGATGTGTAGGTATGTAGGTTAGATTGTGGCTGAAAAATGTAGGGCAAAGTATGTGTAAAAAAGGTTGAAATGCATGGGGGGGTGAAGCGGTATTTATAGACTTCACCCCTCGACCTAGGGGCACTCGATCGAGTGGCCCTAGTGCACTCGATCGAGTGCCTTCGCAAATGGGCCACACCCGGGTTTTGACGCTCCACTCGACCGAGTGGGTCAATCCACTCGATCGAGTGGGTCAAGCAAATCGAGAGAAATAAGGAAAGATTTGATTTTGTTGGTTTTGATTGCTTTTTTGAATTCTGATTTGTGCGCCAAATGAACTTGGCTGATTTATGAGACGGTTTCGTCTTTGACCGGGTTTTGACCCGGTCGCCAAAAGACGGGAATTATTTTTGGTGTCGGTTTTGGCCCAAATTAGTCTCATTTTGCTCGGAACGGCCCACTGGGCCTGAATTTGAGGTCTGTTTTGTGAGATTTTTACTCCGCTAAAAGTCCATGTCGGATATTATGAATTCCGAGCCCAAATCCGAGTATACTAAGTCACGTTGACGTCCAATCATCATCGGGTGTTTTTTGGAGACTATCATAGACACGTGGCGGTCAAAATGCGGGTGTCTACAGAGCCCCCACTCTGACTGAGGCTTGGACAAGGCGAAATTCAGAGTAGCTACCAAGCCCGCTAAGACCTGGTAGACTTCCGGTCGGGTCGTTTATAGTCCAGTGGACTCGCGTGAAGGGCTCGCCAGCCATAAGCAGAGGGTCATACCTGTCCTGATGATGATAGCTTCGCGGGGAGTCAGACTTGTAACATAAGTCCTGGGCGCGCCTATGTGTGGGCCCATCCCGTAACACTTCAGGAAAAACGCCGCCTCGGGCGTTCCGCTGGGGAAGTATGTGAGCTGTACGAGCTTGCCTTCGAAGCCTTGAGTCGCACTTGAGCTGGTGATGATGCTCCGTGGGGAGTGAAATTTGCCTTTCTTGGGGAGCAGGTGTACCCGTATGCCGATACGTCGCACCTTGGACGTAGCATACCGGGGACAGCTGACTCCGTTGGGGAAGTTAAATAGTTTCGCGGGGACTTGCTTCTGAAGTCTGGAGTGTACCTGTATGCTGACACATAACAACTTGTATGTAACACATAGACAAAACACCGACTCTCGCTGGGGAGAAAAGTAGCTGCGCGGGGACTTGCTTCTGAAGTCTTGGGTGTACCCGTATGCCGACACATCACGTCTTGGATGTAGCATTCCAGGAGAAACACCGCCTTTGTTGTTCCGTTGGGAAGCACTAGCTGGTACCTGAAATGTTAGATACATAGGCAGAAATAGCAGGCATGGTATGTAGCAAGATAGCACATAGGAAATGCAGTTAGCATCTATAGACTGGCTTGCGCTGGGGAAAATGATTTTTACTTCACTTTGAAATCGTAGTCCTGAAAGCAACTCACGTGCTAGGAGATAGGTTTTCAAAATTAAAAGGGGTAGAAAAGAATTTTGCAGTTTAAATAGACCGAAATTTGACCTTGTCGAAAAGGATTTTCTCAAATGGCTAAGTTTTGCAAATTTTAAAGCAAGAATTTGAAGAGAGAGACATACCGACAGACTCGACTCTGCACGTGACCAGATGAGCTGACAGACACGACTGGACTCTCGAGGGGTTGGACCGTGACTCGGTAGGGGGGAGGGCCACCTAATATGACAAGACTCTTAAGCTGCGCTAATCCATAGCCTAGGCGAGTGGCAACACGGTCGAACATCGAAAAGAGAAGGATCCGGTATAGGAGAACCGCAGTAGTCGTTAATAAGACTGTTACTGCACGGCAGGACTTAGCAGTGGCAATGTTGTAGCCTAGTGCTCTTTGAATTTTTGGTTTCGGGGTACATTCCCGAAGTGGGTGCCGCATCGAGTCCCGACAGATTCTCGTCTTCGACCGAGCCGAGTACTAGGACACACTATAGAAAGGAGGCTAGTTTTTTTTGAAAATTTTTGGATTTTGTAAGTGGATGGAGGTCTTCTGTCTGAGAGAAGCCCCAGGACGACAAAGCTAGCTGCTGAGAACATGACAGTGTCGTGACCGGAATGACGGTGCTTTTTTTTCGAACTTGTGTCAATGTGGGTGGTTGTGCCTTTGTTGAAAGGCTGCCTACGTATTCACGTGTAGTGAAATCAAACCAAGCCGTAGTTCAGTGTTGAAAAATATGTTATGATGCCTAGTTTATTAGGGCTTTGTGTGTGACTAGCCATAGCGATGGTGTAGGCTAGGTGTGTTCCCAATGATGTCTTGATAAAAGGGCTGGAATAGTTAGGATGTTGATCCTGTGACTGTGAGCGTTCTCCGGGGTAGCCCCCAGAGGTGGTGTGAACTATTTGGGCATGTTCTATGCTGATCGCAGGTTGAGTTCCCGTGTTTGGGACTGGTAACTGGTTTGGATGTTTTTGGAAATGTGGAGCTAGGTCGTAAGTGGCTTCACTGTTTTGACATCTGGAGCTCGATTTTGTGGAGCTAAGGCTTCGAGGGTAAGGTATTGCAATGTGGTAGGAAAGGGAGAAGTCGAGTAAAAATGACTCGAACTTCGATCAGGATAAGTTTGATAACGTGGGATCTGATTTCCATGTCTGGCCCTAATGGTTAGGGTGTATCCTATGGGGCTTGAATCCTCAAAATTTTGGGCTGTCTCTTAGCCTAGGTCTCGGGAAGGTCTTGAGGGTTGTAATATGGGGAGGCTAAATGTGGTGTTAGCTAACCAGCTTGATTGTCTCTCCCTTATTTGACCGTTTTCACTACAGTCATGGGTTCTTGAATATTTTTTGGCTGACCTTTTAGCCCTGGTCATGGGTTTTGATGATGTTTTTGAATTGACCGTTCCCGGACAAGGGACTTTCTCTTGAGTTGACCGTTGACTATGGTCGTGGGTATTTGAATTTTTTTTTTGTTGACCTCTTGGCCCCGGTTGTGGGATTGACCGTATCTGGTCGGGGGATGTTGATCATGGCCAGCTCTTTTGTTTTGGCCTTTGCTTTTTCCTTGGACTTTTGATTTTTTTTGTCCAACTTTTTTTTTTTTTACGGTAATCCCCTCCTATGGTGTTTGTGGGTGGATATGGGGGTGGGCCCATCGGTTGGATTTGGCTTGTGGAGCTAAACCCTTGTAAGGTGTGAGCCTAGTTGGTGTTTGTGTGAGTGCAACTCGCGGTGGAGTACTCTATGGTAAGCATGGTGGTTTGGATCTCGGTATTGTCATCATAATTCCGAGTAGGCTTAGTGGGAGCATCGTCCCGAGTTGGGTATTTTTGGCATCAAGTCAGACTAACGCCTAAGATAGGGATTGGTCAGTTTTGTTGGAGGGGTGTTTATTGTGGGAAATGGGCTTGCCTCCCGTCTTGAACCCAAACTAGGAGACTACCTAGATTTGTCATATGATTCGATACCGCTCCTGCTAAGGGTAGTTATGTGGCTGTCTATGCCAGACATGGAACAGGTAAAGGAAAACATGGGTCTCAGTTCCTGCAGTCATTATAGATGTGCCTATAATAGTCACGTGCATGTGCTCACAGTGTATGATCATGTTCATCATGTTCTCGGAAACATAAAAGGGAAGCATATATGAAAGACTGAAAAAGCTGATTTTATTGGATTGAAAAAGAGGACAGAATACAGTTGACTCTGACTCTGACTTTGGAATTGAAAGAGATAGAACATCCTAGACTCGGACTCAGACTCGGACCCAAATCAAATCTGGACTCTTGGATGGGGTTGTCAGTAGTCTTCGGCTTCTAAGGACTCAAGTGGATGTCCAGTGTAGCCTTTGGTAGAAGCTTCACCCAAATCTTCGTTATGTCGAAGATCGTCTTCAATCCTAGTGCCCATTTCAGTAAGCACAGCAAAGTTTGAGATGCCGGCATACCTAAGATGGACGCGATAGGAGGGTAGGAGGTTGTTGATGAATGCATCTACTAGTGTCTTCTCGCTGGGCTTGTCTACCAGCTTAACACTCTCAGCCCGCCAACGTTGAAGGTATTTGGTGAAACCCTCTGTCGGATCTTGGGCCATGACTTCTAAAGTCCGCATGGTAGTCTGAAGTTCGGTATTATCAGAATAGTTTTTAGCGAACTCGGTAGCCACATCCTCCCAAGTGGGGAATCTTTTTGTATTAAGCCTATAGAACCAGGCTTTTGGATATTTCCCGAGGGATGCGCCGAACAAATTGATGAACATGTCGGCTTTGACCCCCTTGATCGCCATAAATGCTTTGAAGGCTCGGAGGTGTAGTAATGGATCTTCCGTCCCTTCGAATATGGGTAACCCCTCTAAGTTGAGATCTGTTGGTAGTTTCTCACTGATGGGTGTATAGTCTCGGGAGTTTTCAATATAAATGTTGTTCCCTCGGGAGGCATGGAGCTGTCGTTCGAGCTCACGCACCGTGCTGATCAGTTTGGCAAATGCCCCAGTATTGACCGATCCAGAATCGAGGTCTTGTCGTTCGATGACAGTTAAACGAGCATTCATGGCCTCTTGGTTGGTTTTCAGGAACCCTATATGGGTTTCGGTTATGGCCTGCCTACTAACCATTGTTTCCAGCGAAGCCTTTATTTCATTGATGGTGTTTTCCATGTCCCTATTCCCGGTTGTGGGTGCCATACTCTGCGAGAATACCCACGTAATCAGAAATGTTGCTTCGGAACTTGAATACGCCAAGGCATAGGAAATAGCGCGGGAGGAAAGACAACTCGGGTTTGACTCGGGTTAGACTCTCCTAAAAAAGTGTAAGGTGCGATTCTCGAAGCGACTGTGATTAATCACTCCGTCGGAGAATAGCCCCCAGGTGAGATTAAGAACTCTTATAGGACTCAGATGGTGTGGCATCTAAGTGACTCAAAAGTGGGGTACGTGAGACAACACGTGTAGGACATGACCCTTAGAGCAACCGTGATTGATCGCTCTCCTAAAGGGTAGCCCCCTGAGTGAGATTGTAGGTTTTGCTAAGACTCGAGTGTCGGACGAGTGACCCTTAGATGTAAGGATCACGAACCTTTAGCTACAGGGCTATGCCTTGTAAAAGGTTGACTCGGCCTCGAGGAAAGGCAGGCGGGGTAAGGGAAGAAACTTGCGATGTAAGATCGGCAGAGTTTCGACGCTAGAGACCCTTGACTTGACTTGAATAAGGATGACCCTGTGATTAGGGTAGACCCTTAAGTTAAAGGATTTTCGAATTGGGATGACTCGACTAACGGATTGAAAGACAGACGATATTCCCTTAGGAAAGGTCATGAGGACCGTCCTATTAGAGGGAAAGATCACGTGAGACTTTCTAGTTAGGACTCGAGTGTATGGACGAACCTTCCATTTACGAGTGTATGACTCGTGTTGGTCGGTTATGCCTTTAGAAAAAGGCGGACTAGGATGGGGAAGAAACCCGTAATGTAGGATCGACGAAGTTTCGACGCTAAAGACCTTCGACAAATCATGAAAAGACCCGACACACGGATAACGGTAGGTCCTATAATAAGGAAGGTTTTGAAAAATGATTGAATTTTGAAAATTGAGAGGACGGTCCTGAAATTGGTAGTGGGCCAATAGGACCGGGCATTTTGAAATGTTTGAATGGTTGCGAGTAATTTCGCATTTTGAAAAATTGGGAGACGGTCCCGTGAAATTGGCAGCATGCCAACAGGACCGATTTTTTGAAAAGTTAAATTTTTTGAGATTTTGAATATCGAAAATTTGAAAATCAAAAATAAGATCCCGAGGATTGGAAACGGCATCTCGGAGATTAGAAAATCGAGAATGGAATCTCGAGGATTTGAAAATCGCGAATGGCATCACGAAGATTTGAAAATTGAAATTGAATTTTGAAAATTCGAAAATCGAATGGTGGATCGGAAATTCGAATTGAAATGGATAGCATGCCGGCTAAAAAAAAAGGCTTGTTTTGAGTCAAATCGTAAGTCTAAATTTTGGCAGCATTCCGAGTTTTTGAATATTGGATATTTTGAAAAGACGGGTCCCGAAACGGACAGTATTTCGGGTTTTTTGAAATTTGGTATTTTGGAAAGATGCAATTTTGAAATGACGGTTTTTGAAAAATGACACGGAAACCAAGTAGCATGTAGTCAAACAAGCATTATAACGACGCTCATGTATGCTTTACACTAAGTCTCGGTCGGTCAAAATAGGGTCTATACCAACAACGATGGCTTTCTCATGTGATGGACGGACTCCCTAAGCCGAGTTGGTCTTAGGACATGCCGCAAAACCGAGACGAGTTCCACCATCGATGTCTTTAGCGCACCCATGTGGGAATGCACCGTGGTATAGTGGGACGTCGGTCACAAGTAACCGGCCCGGGCAAATTTGGGTTATGCATGAATCATTAAACTAATGCGCGCACACTAATCTACGAACGATTTCTCTTCGAGTCTCACCCTAGGAACCCCGATGACATGTGGTACATCAGGTATCCCCAGCGGAGTCGCCAAATTGTGGACATGACGTAGGTCCACCCCGACGCGGCGAAGCGCGGGTTTGGGTAGGCGAATGAATCTCGTGGTAAGATTGTTCTCGGGTTCGAAATTAAGTCAAAATGGAGTCGCCACCGAATTTTGTGGTTATTCGGAACCATACGAGCCCACTCTATGTCGTCATGGGCTATACACAAAGTAAGCCCACTCCGATTTCAGAGTTTATGGGGCTCGTCCCTTTGCATTGCGATACCGATACCATCTATACCGGTAATCGTGTAAAGAATGACTCTCGTGCGCCAAGGGTTTCGGACATCCGGAAACCAAAGGTTCTGAGTAAGGGGTGAGGGTACGTGTTGGGAAGCCCACTAAGGACACCCAACCCCGCCCGCACATGGCGGCCTCTACTAAGACACCGTTCGTGTTCGTGTACGCGCGCTAGTAAAATAATTAAATGATATGCAAACAGCGTTTTCGAGCTAAGCATGTGAATTTTGCGTTAACTACGTCATTTAATGCATCTTATTACTTGTCGAAGTGATTTAGCATGC
Source organism: Agrostemma githago (assembly GCA_958450325.1). Taxonomy (NCBI): domain Eukaryota; kingdom Viridiplantae; phylum Streptophyta; class Magnoliopsida; order Caryophyllales; family Caryophyllaceae; genus Agrostemma; species Agrostemma githago. The sequence goes on along the minus strand of OY288259.1, from coordinate 39,413,357 downwards.
GAGGTTCATTTATAAAGCGTAAAAGCAAGTAAATAAACAAAGCTCGAAAATAAATAAATAACGTACAAGTTACACGGGCGGAAATACAACCCGGAATTCACAATACGGCAATACGTGTAAATAATAAACGAAATGACAATAACGCGATATAATGAAAGGGACGGACCCGTATGTAAACTAGACCGCGAAATATGTAGATGGACTAACCCCGATTAAATACGCATTATGTCGCATATTAAACGAAGGACGGAAACATGAGACTGCGGCATATTGCTAGCCTAATCTCACATCCCGTAGTCTTGTCCCGACTTATCACGTCAAAGTGGTCAAAGTCGTTCTACGTGTCGTGATGTGTATAGTTTTGAAAATAGGATGGTCGGATGATGGTCTAAAGTCGATAAAGAACGGGGCTCGAAATATGTGTCCAAGCCCTCGGTATTGTGGGTTATGAGACCCACTCGATCGAGTCATTGACTGACTCGGTCGAGTGTCTTATTAGCGTGGCTACTGACCACTTTTTGGGGTGCTACTCGATCGAGTGGCCTATGGCACTCGGTCGAGTGCCCCCTGTACGAGTGGTAACTCGCTTTGTTTTATGACTTGAAATTGATGAACGGCCAAACCAAATACAAATATCGCACGATTTGTATTTAATTCGGCCTCCGATACTATAATCGTGTATGAACGATTATAATACCGTCATCGGAATTTTAGGAAAACGTTTACGTTAGATTAGAAAATTTTGAATTAGTGACGAAATGTATCCCTCTACGTCACGACATCGAAACTAACCCTTTCGGGTTACGTGATGTCGGTTTTCGTGTCAACGGGTTTCGTACCAATTATGGAAATGGGATTAAATGCGTTCAACTACGACCGGTCGCGATCACATCACGCCCTTGAGTACATTGGGGCGGGGCTCCTCGAAAGGGCTCCACCTCCGTCGTTGCTCGTAAAGGGATTAGATGGATCTTAGGCGATCATCGTAGTCAAACGAATTCAAAACCGAATTTTTATACTAGTTTATATGTACACGGTATAATAATGTTAGTGATGATAAAATGATACAAAAAAAATGAAAATGCAAAAGTTATAATAATACTAGTGTTAGTGTTACTACTACGATATTAATTACGATGCAAAATACGATAAATTGAATAAAAAATGCGACGAGATAAAAGAGATCGAAAATGGGGTTTAGGACACCCTCAACATACATGCTTAGTAAGGACCTCGGAAATGGACTCGTAATAGCGGCACGGGCTCTGGAGTATCGAGGATGTATGCGAGTTATGGTGTGTATAGGTGTGTGTGTTGCGTCGGTTTATCGAGGGACGAAAGCTCGGTTTTTTGTGTGTGTTGCTTAGGGTTGCTAAGGCTTGATGTGTAGGTATGTAGGTTAGATTGTGGCTGAAAAATGTAGGGCAAAGTATGTGTAAAAAAGGTTGAAATGCATGGGGGGGTGAAGCGGTATTTATAGACTTCACCCCTCGACCTAGGGGCACTCGATCGAGTGGCCCTAGTGCACTCGATCGAGTGCCTTCGCAAATGGGCCACACCCGGGTTTTGACGCTCCACTCGACCGAGTGGGTCAATCCACTCGATCGAGTGGGTCAAGCAAATCGAGAGAAATAAGGAAAGATTTGAGTTTGTTGGTTTTGATTGCTTTTTTGAATTCTGATTTGTGCGCCAAATGAACTTGGCTGATTTATGAGACGGTTTCGTCTATGACCGGGTTTTGACCCGGTCGCCAAAAGACGGGAATTATTTTTGGTGTCGGTTTTGGCCCAAATTAGTCTCATTTTGCTCGGAACGGCCCACTGGGCCTGAATTTGAGGTCTGTTTTGTGAGATTTTTACTCCGCTAAAAGTCCATGTCGGATATTATGAATTCCGAGCCCAAATCCGAGTATACTAAGTCACGTTGACGTCCAATCATCATCGGGTGTTTTTTGGAGACTACCATAGACACGTGGCGGTCAAAATGCGGGTGTCTACACTATGATATCCGTCTCGTTTGTTTTTTTTTCGATAAAATGTTTATATGTGAAATTCGTTTTGATGTATTTTGTCATGTGGGTTTGTATTTTTGTATTTGGGTATTTATGTTTTAATGTGGGTATTTTGAGATTCGTTATGTACTTTTACGATAAATGTTTATATGTGACTTTTTCGTTTGTATTTTTGCCATGTGAGTTTCGGTTTTAATGTTTGATGTTTACAAAAATTTAGCTTTTGAAATATTTGACAAATTGTTTAATCAAAAAAATATTGGATCTTTAGCTAAAAAATATCAATTTAGTTCAATTTAGGTGAAAAACTTGTAACCGTTATCTTTAGCTAAAATCACCTACCCTTTGAAGGTTAATAGTTTACTATCTTCAGCTACAATCGGCTAAAGATAGTACTAATTTGACGGCTAAAAGATCGTTCAATAACGTTAATTTGAACGAAGCTAATTTGAACGTTTACTATGAACCTCGAACGATGAAGGTTAAAATTAGTTGATTTTAAAATTAGTATATGTGTACTAAATTAGAATACGATGAAGGGTAGCCGTTAAAATATGATGGTTAATATGATAAAGTTTAGGATGAACGTTAATTTGAACGATGAGTACTAATTTTAAGGTTACTGGTGCTTACTAAAAAAACTAGCCTTCCTTTGAAGGCTAATTTTAGCTAAAAACTAAGTAATCGACGACCCGCATCGAGATAACAAATCGTAGGTAACATTAATTGAAAGAAATTAGCTAAAAATTACAGCACTACTTTTAAATTTTAATATTATTATTAACAACTAATATATTTTCCTTTTATCATCGTGTGAAATTGAAAATATTTTTGAAACTAGTAAATGTTATCATGAGCTTAAATTAATATCATTTAGATGAGAAGAACATCGGTAACAAAATAATTTAGTTGAGAAGAATATACGTTATCATTAATTTGAATTTTCAAATAATTTATATATATGAATTTCAAATCCAATATCGGTTGTTCGAACACTGTTTCATTTACAAAATAGTACGAGAACGTTAAATTATTTTATTATATATTATTAACAAGTAACATAGTTTCATTTTATCACTGTGTCGAATTTCTAAATTTAGATGGCTGATAAAGGGAAGAGTAGCCGGGTCGACGGTAGGATTGTCATTGTGTCCACTCGCGCTAGGGGTAGGGCGCGGCCGCCACCTACCGGCCCACCAGAGCCATGGTTTACCACGGAGCCACTGCAGACGACTGCTGCGTATGGGGAGGGTGGGTCTTCGTCTCGGGGGGGACACAGTCTTCTGTTCCACATTTCCGTATCATGAGCGGTACACGTGATGGTTCCTCAGAGGGAACCGAGAACGGTGGTGTCCCCGAGCCATCTAGGTCGTTGCAGTCTGCCGACCTAAACATGGAGTTCGGTGCGGGCGGTCGGTGTGGGCGGTTCGGTACTCCGGGTCGACTAACTGCTCCCTGGCGCTGACGTGCGCGTAGTCCTGGCCGACTTACTCGGGGTGGCTCCCGTGTCGGTGGTGTCGTACCTTCTCCTCTCATGTTCGACTCCGATAAGCATCCTCCCCGTCCCTGATGATTTTCTGGGGTTCGGGTTCGAAGAAGGATCAACTAGGCCTGATTCCTCGGGACGTAATGCTGAATTCAACACATCAATGTAATGTCGCCACATACTTGGATCGCTCTGACGTATTTCCTCAATTAACCCGTCGAGCAGAAACCTATCGCTGTTGGGCATTGCTTCCTCCCCGGCGAAATCGAGCGTCCTTCAAAAGACATGCACGTCGGTCAACTGAACTACGGAATTCCGCGCCATCAGCCCGGCAAGTTCACATGCGCACGGCAAACTCATGGACGTTGTCAATACACACCGGCAGTCCTCAAAAACCCGATCGACCAACTCGTGCATCCTCGTCAGTTCCCGAGTCAGCAAGGTTAACGCCTTATGACTTACCCGGAATCTCAAGTTCATGAAAATCGGAGGCAGAATAGTTGATAGCTTCCTGCGGGAGGTCTCCAACTTCTTCCGCAGTTTCGACTGCTGATGACCAATTAGCTTGTCAATCCTATCGAACAACCGATCTAAGGAAGCCGTCGACGTGCCAAGAGCCTTCTTCAATGCCGCAGGTGCAAATTCGACGATGGATGTGGTGGTGTTGCCGAAGTGGAGGTACGATCAGTGTACGAATGATTCCATTGGCTGTAATTACGCCAAACGGTACCAATGTAATGAGGAATTCCCGACAGCCTCCAGTTCAACTTCATGTCGTTCCATTTTCTTTGGAGGTCCGCGAGACTTGTAGAATACAGGAAAGGGTACCACACTCCATGCATGAAGGTCGCTACTCGGTCTTGCTGACCCTCAAACCTCTCCAAGGCACGTTTTTCCACACAGTTAGATATGTGCCACGTGCAGAGCAGATTCTGGGTCTGCGAAGCCGGAAAGACCTTCGATACTGCCGCCATCAACGCCTGAGCCTTATCCGTCACAATCACGTTCGGTGCTCGGTCCCTAATGAACAGCTTCAACTTATCAGGCACCCAAGTATAAGACAACGTGTCCTCATGTCGAAGTAGGGCATAGGCTATCAGAAAAGGTTTCCCAACGGGTGTCACCCCGACCATCTCCATTAACTTCATATTGTACTTCTGATCTTGTAGGTTGCATCGATAGTGACTACGTAAGACCACGTACGAAACAGTTTCACGGACTCGGGGTGAGCCATGAATACACGTTACACGATGCTCGTAATCTCGTTCTCGAAGAAGAAGTGGACGTAGAGAGCCCGACGCGCTAGTACCATCATCTGCTCGATGGCATTACGACCTTTCCTCGCCTGCGCCCTCAACTTCACCCCCATATTATATATCGTCTCGATCGAGGCGCGAGGTTTCTCCGGATTTCTCTGATGAAGGCCCTCGTGTATTTAGGCTGGTGTCAAATGGTCCCGAAGATCGTTGAAGACGTACTCTTTCTCGGCCTCATCAAGGGTGGCTAGACGTTTGTGCCCGTCATCGTGAACCCGTAACGGGTGGTTGTGCGTGCCACATGGACCGATGGCTAAAATCCATCGTTCCCTGTCTAAGCTCTCGCACGCCTTCACCCAAAACTTACAACCGGTCTTCTGAGAAGTCTTGGAACCTACTTTCGGATTTCCGTTACGGTTGCACTTGAAGTAATTTTGACCAAGACGGTTCGGGTTGACCTTGCTCTGCGTTTTGTTGCTCGCTTTCACCAAAGTGAACCCAAGAGCCACAGCTATCTCGTTAGCGTAGTTGAATGCCAGGTTCGAACTATCGAACGGTAGCCCAAAAATAAAACAAATGCGATAGTCAATACCGTCGCCACCAAAGTCCTCATGATACACTGACAAAATATTACAGGTTAGTTACTGAACAGACAATCAACAAATTTACCTATTTTAAACTTACAAACTGAAGTGCGTCAACAAAATGTATACGTAGTAACGTAGAAACTAAACATAGTTTGGCGTCCAATGAGTACGATTTAATTTAGTAATTTCCGCGAACATGAACGATGAAAACAAATATAACTCCACTAACGAAGGATGGAAACGAATATAACTACACAAACGAATGATGAAAAGAAATATAACTCAAATTTTTATACACATTTTCGTATCATAAAAATTTCAAACACTCAAAGTAAGAAACATTTTAAAGGCGGGTTTTGTTTTCACTGACCTAAAAAAAACATCTCCTCTTCAGAGAAACCCGACTTTCGTACATAAGAATACTCCACTAACAAACGTGCCCTTCCGAATATGACTCCACTAACGAACGATGAAAATGAACACAAAAAAGTAATGTCATTACACCTCCACGAAACCTAAAATTTCATTAACATTTCGTATAATAATAATTCAAAACATCTAAACACCCTAGTCATGAAATTAAACGATACGGATATCGTAACGCATTTATTAAATTAACATTTCGTATAATTTCATAATTTCGTATACAAACGATACGGATACTAAACATTTATACACTTATTCATGAAATTAACATTTCGTATAATTTCATAAAAATAATTCTAAATAACAACACCCGAGTCACGATATAAACATTTATCGAAAACAAAAACAAACGATACGGATATCGTAACGCATAACGTAAAAAGAAATAAAAAAACACAAAAACAGACCGAGGCGCCGAAAATTGGCACCCACGAGACCCCACGGGCGCCAAAAACTGGCGCCCAGGAGACCCCCCAGGCGCCAGTTTTGGGCGCCCAAGAGACCACCCAGGCGCCCAAAACTCACGCCCAAGACCATTTTCCGCGCTCCAGCTCTCTTTTAAATAACGAAAATATATCACAACATCGATTTCAACAAGAAAATCGAGCACGCAAACGACATGTCAAACAAGAAAATGCGATTTCTTACGCTAAACTAACGCACATTCCTCAGAGATTATAATCAAAAGAGAGAAAAAAAGGAGAGATAATATAATCAAAAGTGTACTAACCGCAGGTGGATCCATTTTGGGCGAAGTCGGGTTTCTAAAAAAATCGGGTTTCTCTAAAAAAAAAACGTTTTTTTTAGGTGAGAGAAAATAATATTCAATAGGGTGAGTGGGGTGTGTGAATGGAAATATAATAACCACAAAATAATAACGTAATAACAGAACGGTTTGAAAAATTGAAAACCGCTTCATTAACGAGTTTCATTAACTAATCTATTTTCTAAAATTACATTACATTAGTTAACTAATCTAATTAAGACAAGGGCAAAATCGTCTTTTACATTAAAAACCGCCGACGACCTGACTGAAATGACGACGACTAAAAACAGCACTCACAAACGACTAGTGTAAAAAAAAACATAAGTTCCCCTTAATTTAGAGAGAAAAAGACAAAAACGTCGCTTTTTTCCATGGATGACTACTATTTGATCCGTTGTAAAAATGGGACGGATGGGTAACGAATATCGTAGATGGCGTAATTAGTATCCAATGTATAAAAGACAAGTGCATTAATAAGATGAAAAATAGCATTAAGTAGAGTGTATTAAATGCCCGCAATTACTGACACGCCTCCCATTTCCAGCAATTCATTTGGGTCGTCGGCGTTTCAGCTAGATCGTCGGCGCTTTATACGTGATTTTACCGTATTGCCCTTGTATAATAATCGTTAATATAATTAATTGGTTTTTGTATATAAATCTAATCTTACGTTTCGGAGTATTAATTTGTCATGTAAATTGAACGGTTTATGTGACACGTTTCCCCATGGACCTCGGAAATCTTTTTCTAATAATCAATAATATAATTGATTGGTTTTTATTTAAGTCTAATTTTTTGTTTTCGAGTTTAAATTTGTCACAAATTTTCAATTTAACGGTTTTTCAATTTGTTGTTTGCGGCATGATTAGAGATTAGTTGACGGATTGTAGGGAGAATTTGTCGAAATAATCAAAAAACCCGGAAATAGCATGAAACGGAGGCAAAACGTGAGAAATTAACGTTTCACCGATCTGCAAAACGTGAGAAATTCACGTTTCACCGATCTGCAAAACGTGAGTTTCTCACGTTTCACCGATCGGCAAAACGTGAGTTTTTCACGTTTTGTGGATCGGCAAAACGTGAGTTTCTCACGTTTTGACGTTTTTTATAATTTTAAGTATAAAACACGCTAAAAAAAAAGACAAAACGTGAACATTTCACGTTTCACCAATCTGCAAAACGTGGGAAAGTCACGTTTTACCGATCTGTAAAACGTGAAAGTGTCACGTTTTACTGATCCGTAAAACGTGACTTTCTCACGTTTTACTGATCCGTAAAACGTGACATTTTCACGTTTTACAGATCCCTAAAACGTGATACTCTCACATTTTGCACTTTATTACGTATTATAGTTCGTCTTTTTTCTACGTCAAATTAAAAAAAGACCGTCACTAGAGAATCGAACGTCATTCTATAGTTATAATCGAACGTCAAGAATAGAGTAATGAAGTGTGGGGTGGTGGAGAGACCATAACCCATAAAATAGGACAAGAAATAGCTCTTCCATTTCCTTTGAATTATTAAGACGTATCCCAGCCACTCTTTAGATTAAAAGTTCCATTACATTTCTTCATCGTATTCTTCCGTCTTCCTTCTCCTACATTGAATTCTAACACCAATACAACCAAATCTAATTAATACTCCTTATTGTTTAATTCAATTCCCAGACCCAATTCCAAACCACATTTATTTGTCCTATTTCACCGTACCCCCTATTAAATCCTTCCTGCCTGCATTCACACACATTTACAACAGATTCACAGACAATATCAATAATAATCACAACCATTGTATGTGGTTGTAAATTAAAAACAGAAAAGAAATAATGGCAGCGGAAGTAAGCAGACGTATAGAGAGTGATACAGAGTCAGGATTAATGACTAGAGATTTTTTAGGTGGGTCGGGGTCGGGGTCGCCGTCTGGGATTGAATCCAAGGAATTAGACCTTGATTTGCATGTTCCACAAGGCTGGGAAAAACGCCTTGATCTCAAGGTTCTTTCTTTCATTTACTTACTATTTCTTTATCTGTCTCATACTAACTTTTAATTCAATGGAAATGATAATATCAGCCCGGCCTAAAAATTTTGATTATATTTTCTTGGTGTTCTTATTTCCAATTATGTTTTTTTCTCCTTCGGGGATTTTGAACCTGACACTTAGAGCATAGACCTCCATCCATCCACCTCACTCATTTTACTAACAATGAAATTTTACTCTTCCTTGGGTACCAATAAATTTTACTGAGTACTACTTTAATCATTACTTTGTAATTCATACCTCTCTTTAATTTAATTTTAAATCAATATTTATATTGTTGGGATTCACGATTTTCATTCTCCACCTTAGTTTTGGTCACCCGTTCTTTCTCAAGAATGGTTTATTCACGGAGTGAGGAACCAATTTTCTCCATTTTCATTAAAAAATGAAGAATGGAGATTGGATGGAGATCTCTTAGTATACATAAATACACATTCTTGTATGAAACGGTATTACGATAAATATACATTCTCACATGAGAATTTCTCCTCCATGAGTGTTAACTACTACGACTAATATTCGTCAATTCCATAGTCGTGCATTTTTCAAGCCAATTCACTACTGGGCTTCCCTTAGGAAATTCAAGGTGTTACCTTGATCAACAATATCGTGATTGTTACGAGTATGTTTTGTGTTTATTTTATTCTTTTTGGGAAATGACTTGATTTTCTACGTTCATGATAAGATCGATATTGGATTCGCATATAATCTAATGTTTGAAGGTTTACTGACTCATCATGACTTCTTTTGATGAAATAGATTAATTGTGCCACGACAAATTTGTTAGCTTAAAAATGGTTAATGTAATGGTTGTTGCACGAATTTTCATTTTATAGACTATGATTTACGAATGCTTATTTCATTTTCCCTTACTGACACAGTAATATAGTATTCACTACTCCCTCCATTTCATTGAAAACTTCCACTTTTCTTTTTTCGTAAATTTCTTTATGGCCTGTTTGGGAATCCTTATTTGGATTTCAAATCTGAATTTGGCCCAAATATAATGTTTGGGAACCCAAAAAATTTGGATTTGGATTTGGGCCAAATCCCTACCAAATCCACCCCACTTACAAAAACCCTCATTTCAAATGACATCCCCCACCCTGTCATTTAGAATGATTTCTACGCTACCTACTCCTACTGTACTTCTTCTTCTCCTTCCTCGTCTCACTATTCCTACTCATCCTCTCCATTGTCATTGAGCAACTAGAGCTAACTTCCTGTCAATCCGCTCCTCTGGTCTTTTTCTCTCTCCTAGGGTTTCGATTTCGCCGGGTTTCCCCTTTTCGATCGACGACCAATTCACGGTTTTTCTTTCAGTCTCGCTTCAATTCCTTCAATTTTCAGGTAATTCACCCCCTTACTTCATTCAATTTTATTTCGATTACTCGTTGTTAGTTGATCCAGTATAAATCGTCAATCTTGATTGTAATTTCTGCTATTATATTATTAATCGACGCAGTTTTCACTGTGAACTCAGTTTGATCGATCAATTGATCTAATATTTGGGGGAAAACTGTTAGTTTTAGTTCTAGTATCATGTTAGTTTGCTTATTTTATCGGATTTGTATTCTGTCCGTACTAGATTTGTTTCGATTTTGATTATGTTGGAAGTGTTGGCATTAATATGATTCTTCGTCATTTCTAGGTTTTTGACTCTAACACAAGAAAATGAGTGATGAAATGAATGTTATTGAGTCGAGAAAGCGTGCTAGGGAGGAGTATGATGACGAAGTCGAATTGTTTTCGATTATTTTTGGTTTTATAAGTATGATACTATGTTCATGGCATCACACTCAATATCGAACGAAGGAAATAGCGTGGTGCGAGAATGAACGTGTTCTAAAAAGAAAATATTGGATGGATACATTAATGAACAACCGTATTTGTCAAGAACAGTTGCGTTTAGATAGAAATTGTTTTGGTAAGTTGTGTCGCATTTTAAAAGTAAGAGGGGGTTTAAGGTCAACTAGAAATGTGACGATTAAGGAAATTGTAGCCTATTTTCTTCATATCTTGGCTCATGGTTTAAAAAATAGGACTATTGGGGCCGTGTATACTCGATCGGGAGAAACTGTAAGTCGTCATTTCCATGCAGTGCTTAAAGCTGTGATGAAAATAGGTCAATATTACATAAACCAAATAGAGGATACACAAAGCTTTGTGAGAGATGATAAATGGAAATGGTTTGAAGGAGTAATCGGAGCACTTGATGGGACTCATATTAACATGACGGTTTCAATGCTAGATAGACATAGATATAGAAATAGAAAGGGTGATATTACTACCAATGTTCTAGCTTCATGTGATAATAAACTTCACTTTAGCTATGTTTTGCCGGGTTGGGAAGGGTCAGCGACAGATGCTCGTATCCTTGGTGATGCTCTTCAAAGGCCTAATAACGGTCTAAAAGTTCCAAGAAATAAATATTATCTTGTGGATTTAGGTTTTACAAATGGACCAGGCTTCTTAGCTCCTTATAGAAAAACTCGATATCATTTGAATTTATGGAAAGGAAATACTCCAACAAACTCCAAAGAACTCTTTAATTTGCATCATTCTACGGCTCGAAATACCATAGAAAGAGCATTTGGATTATTGAAGAAGCGATGGGCTATACTTAGGACAAGTAGCTTTTATGATAAGAAAACTCAAGTTAGGATTATAAATGCTTGTTTCATACTACATAATTTTATAAGGGGTGAAAATATGAATGAGGACGACTTGTTGGCGGAGGTGGATGAAGATCTAGTCAATACACCTGGGGTTGATATTGAGGGTGAGGAAGAAATAGGACTTGTTTCGAGTGCACGTCAAACGAATGATTGGGATGATAAAAGGAATAAGATCGCTTCGATTATGTGGGCCGAATACCGACCCCGAAGATCATAAGGTAAAACTTCTAATGTTCATGTTCCTGTAACAAGTGGAGTAAATTAGAGGTATACACAATTTATAAACTAACTTCATTCGTATAACCCATGTTTTTTTAGTACTTGATTCTTGTTTAGTAGTTGATTCTTGTTCAATTTCTGCTAGTCTAGTGATTTTTGTGATGAAGACGTACGTGAGTTGGGTATAATAGCCTTATAGTTTGGGTCATGTGAGTTTGACTTATCTAGTACTACTTCTCATAATAGAAGTCCTCAATATGGTGTGGAACTTGTGAAGTGTAAACAATTCTGCATAACTTGATTGCTTCCCTTTCACTTCCTGTTATTCTCATACCCAACTCACAATTCACAAAACCTTTGGTAAGCCACTTTACTGTATATTGACATACATGATTTTGCAGCCTGTTTGTTTACCCATAATAATTTTTCCTTGTCATGTTTCTTACATATTGAAATACAGAGAATCATGAGCAACAAAGGTAAAGCACCTATGGCACCAACCCAATCAAAGAAGAGGGCTTACCTAAGTTGGACCAAACAAATGGACGAGACAATGATCGGAGTATTTTATAAACAATTGCAAGAAGGTAACAAGGCGGATGGTGAATGGAAACCACAAGCTTACCAAGCCGTAGTCGATGAGCTTAGGACAACCTTGGGAATCGTCGTCACCACGGATAATGTGAAGAATCGGATGAAAATTTGGAAGAAGCATTATGCCGTTATCACGGACATACGAACTTTGTCAAAGTTCAAATGGGACGAAGAGAGGAAAATGATTGTGATTGCAATCGAAGATTTGGAGCAATGGAATGAGTTTATCAAGGTAATAATTATTTACTCCCATTTGTTTACCTGCTGCTTGCATAATGTAGTTTCAATTACTAATGGGATTGATTATATTTATATAGTAACATCTGACTTTTATAGCACAAGATTGATGATTGTTTGTACAGCAACTAACATCTGACTTTTTCATTCATTCTTCAAAGTTTTCATCTTTTATACTCCTACTGTTGTTCATTCATACTCCACTATTAAGTTCAAACTTGATTAATCAAATTAATTATCTTTCTATGCATGTATGTATGTATGTATGTATGTTGTTGTTTCGTAGGATATAATAAATAAATATATAACAGCCATAGACAGTAGTATAAGAGAGGCAGGCAGTGTGGAGTGTGGTAGAGGCCTCAACCCCCCTATCCTCCATCATCATGGCTTTAGGTGAAATCAATTCATTCATTCATGTACAGTACTACTTCACTTCCTTCCTTGCTCGTAGTAAATCCCGATTTTAGCATTCGGGTTGTGGATATTGAGGGTTACATTGAAAACCGGGGTAATAGTCGTGGCGTCAGCGTTTGAATTTGACACAGCAGTCAGATTAAATGGATGAATTAAATGGGTTCTGACTTGTGAGTCCTCACAACATGACATCGATATTCTTATGCATTTGTCGGTAATCATTCTGTTTTGCATTTATAAGCTGTCATAAAATGAATGTTTCTTGAGTATGGCTTGGAGTTGTCACTTTGTCGGTCATATTTCAGTCCAGTAGTGTGTGCTGCAACATTACAGTTTTTCATCCTTGTATGTTCTGTTTTCTTGGATTCCTGGCTTATCATACAGGAGTGAAGACTAGAAGAATGTAGTGTCGACTCTAAGAATGTAGTTTCGAGTTGCTTATCTCTTGTTTTGATTTTCGTTGCTAGGTACACGAAAATGCAATCCCGTACCGAAACAAGTCTATAGACTATTGGGACGATATATGTGCTTTGTGTGGCCCGGATCGAGCTTTAGGGGATGGGGTGGAGATGCATGATGAAGCGGCTACGGCTATGGAGGAAGAAAGTGAAAGTGGAGGGAGTTCAAACAAAGGAGTATCTTCGTCGACATCTAAGAAACAAAAGAAAGATCGATTGGCAGATGCAATGAGTAAGTTTACCGAGATTTTTAGTGATTATGTTCAAAGCAAACCAAAAGAGGTCGTGAAACCTACTCCCATTGAAGTTCATGAAGTTTTGAAGAACGTGATCGGTCTCGGGAGACACCAAATCATGGAGGCGGCTAGAATGTTTCTTAATGGTCCGGTTAGTGATTTTGAGATGCTTAAATCACTTCCGGATGAAGATAAACTTGATTGGGTTTTACTTTGTCTAAGGGAAGTGTAGTTATTTAAGTAAGTTCTTGTTCACGTGTTATGTAGTTGACCATTTTACGTTTTAGAAAGTTGAACTATGTAGTTAAAAGACGTGTATTTATGTAGTCGAACTATGTAGTTCCCGTGTTACGTAGATTTTTAAAAATATGGATTGAATTGAAATTGTGAAATGATTTTATTTTGAAATCCTTGTGTCTCCCAAACAACTCGTGGAATTGAATTGTAGAATTCAAATCCAGGGTATTCCAAACATCATTTTGGATTTGGATTTGGATTTGAAATCTAGAAATTCAAATACAAGAATTGAAATCATGATTTTCAAATCAAATCCGAGTTCCCAAACGCAACCTTAATAGCTTCCACTTTCTTTTTTGGTATAACTTTTTCCTCTTACCTAGGTGGCCCACCTACTTTACCTCCTCTCTACTTTTGAATATTTTATTATTATCCTTAAAAAATGTACCTTTTTTAGGTGGAATCTTTCAATGAAACGGAGGGAATATATTTTTTTTATTCAGCAAAGCGCAACAATAAGTTAAGACATCTTATTCTTTTTACATTAATTATTGACAACAATATATTTCTTCTTTGACTCTACTGACTTATCAGTTATCAATATACTCGTACATTTCTTCTTTTCCTTTGTCGACATATTACTCCGTACCTGTTGTTTGTTGACATAGTAGTATGTTTAGTTTTACATTATCGACCCAACACTTTATTTTCCTTCTTTTTGCCAAATTGTCGAACGGGTAAAAGTGATATTCCATCTGTTCTTTTTGCCAAATTGCCAATTTTATTTTCCTTGTTTTTTCACAATTACGAAACGCATTTTACACCATCGATATCTTTCATTTTACGTCAACAAAAATTATAAAAATTTGATATTCTTAATCTAAAGACGAATCAAACAAGATCCACATGATTATATTTCGTCTTATCGATTGTCGAGAATATTAAAAATCTTCTTCAGTTGTAGATAATGTCCAAAAGATAAAATGTATCATTTGGATTTGAACAAAGGGAATACAAAGCGATAGATAGGCGAAAAAAGTGGCAGTTAAGTTACGAAGGTGTAAAGAAATTTTTTTTCAAAAATTTTGGTAAAAGAGTATCGTATGCGTCAAATCGGTAAAAGAAGAAAAAAAAAGTTGGCATTCTCATATTGGTTAAAAAACGACAAATATTCATTGTCCCCTAAGTTAGACCTAAACCGACACCCGAACAGGAGAGCCAAGATTGACCTTTAATCCGAACGAGCCTAGTATCCCCAAAATAGCTTAAAATAAAAGACTCGAAAGTGATCAAAAAATGACTAACTTGACCCAGACTCGTTTGTCATGTGCAGTCCTACCATTACTATTGTTTGTTATTTAACGTGTTGAATTTTAAAGATGAATATAAGAGAGGGAGACTCACCAAAAAAAATGGCCTACATCACTCATGTCTCATGAGTAGTAAAAAAACCCGTCATAACCAGCAAGTCTTGTGAAAGATCGTCTCACGATAATTTATCGTGAGATACACTGATAGAAATAAAAAAAGTAATACGGAGAAAAAGATAACTACCTAACACATAAGTGATCTCGCAATAACCTTATAAGAATTTGTGATTACTTTAAGACACAGGAGTATATTCTATCTTAAACAAGAACTTCAGTGGTTACTCTTAGAGCATTCCCATCCATCCTCCATTCTCCATTCTTGGAGGAGAAAAATGGTTCCTCCATCCACGGAGAAATCATTACTCATGAAGAATAGAAGATATTCATTCTTTCAAAAGAATGTAGTGGAGAATGAAAATCGTGGGTCCCCATGATAAAAATATTAATATTAAAATAAATTAAAGAGATGTGTAAATGAATGAATTGAGTAATGAAATGTGTTGGGACCTATTAGAGAATAGAAACTTCATTTTTGGATGGAGCAGTTCTTTTATGATGAAAAAAGTAGGATAAAAGTAATGAGTTTGATGAGGTGGGTCCATCCAAGAATGAAAAAATCATTCTTGGATGAGGATGCTCTTACCATGGATAATTTTGGGTCAGTAGGAATTTGGTCAAGCACTTGGTCACGCAGAATCAATCCGGATCGTTATGAGTTCAGGTTATAATGCGTACAATATTATTTAAATAGTTAAACCAAAGTAGTATAGGGGTCTGGTTATCGGTAGAACTCGCTCTCCTTCCCTTTTCGCCTTTTATTTTATTTGACAATAATAATAATACCAACTATATAACGTCTTTCCAAAATAATACTCCCTCTGATTTTGAATGATCCTCCCTATTTTTTAAATGGGCTGAAACATCTCTTCTTCCCTATTATTATTTATGGAAAAAAAAATTACACAACTTTACCATCTTACCCCTCATTAATTAATATAAAATTATTTTCTCATATTTTTCCAATTCACCTTTTCTCATAAAAAAGGCTAATTCATGAGAATAATCTCAACTATGCGTGTACTTCTTAAAATAATTCAAACTATACATAATCTCATTTTAATATGAACTACGTTTTCATTAATCTCGCTTTGCTATGGACGAAATTATGACTTATTATTACAGGTAATAGTGACTTGTTGTAACTTTCTAGGATTAGATTGGGTCCGTTGCGGTCGTGAAAGCCAAAATAACATTAAAAACATTTTTTTTCATTACCTCTATAAGACTTATCGAAAAACATTTTTTTCGTGAAAGCCAAACTATACATAATCTCATTTTAATCTGAACTACGTTTTCATTAATCTCGCTTTGCTATGGACGAAATTATGACTTACTATTACAAGTAATAGTGATGTAACTTTCTAGGATTAGATTGAGTCCGTTGCGGTCGTGAAAGCCAAAACAACATTAAAAACATTTTTTTTTCATGACCTCTATAAGACTTATCGAAAAAGAAATTGAAGATGAATTTTGCGAAGCTTAATTTTT
This sequence comes from Agrostemma githago, assembly GCA_958450325.1. Classification (NCBI taxonomy): domain Eukaryota; kingdom Viridiplantae; phylum Streptophyta; class Magnoliopsida; order Caryophyllales; family Caryophyllaceae; genus Agrostemma; species Agrostemma githago. The sequence continues at coordinate 39,396,793 of OY288259.1, read as the reverse complement.
TTTTTTCAATAGCCGAAAATGAAGACGAAACATGAAGAAGAGTAAGAGGAAGAGTTGAATAATGGAGGTTCAACAGGTAGCTGGTCACCCATAGCAAACCGAGATTACTAAAGGCGTAGTTCATATTAAAATGAGATCAGATATAGTTTAGGTTATTTTAAGAAAGCACACGAATAAATGAGATTATTCTCATGAAATAACTCTTTAATTAATATAATATTTTTCTCTCCTATTTTTTTTTCAATCCATCATAACACTTTAATAATATAATACTCCTTATTTTCTTCCCCAAAAGCAAAGGGGAAGAACATTCAAAATCGGCGAGAGTATCAATTTTAATAAATCTGAGAATAATACATATTATTGGAATAGTTAAACTAGAGTAGTATAGGTGACCGGTTACCGGTAGAGTCCATCCACCTTCTCTTTTTCGCCTTTAATTTATTTCATATTACTTCTCTCCATTTCACAGTGAACGTCATTAATGTTTCCCGCCTTCCTTTTCCTTCAACCTCACCAAATCTAGCTAATAACATAATTGTACACCCAAATCAACACGTTAATCTAAACGAAATCTTAAGAAAAAAGTCAAACTAAATAAATTGGAAAACCTTGAGAGAATTAGAAGCATTCTTGAGTTCAATCTCAAGCTCCATCATACTCCCTCCGATTTTTATTTATCTTCCCATTTGACTTTGGGTTTTTTCATGGGAATAATACCAACTATGTGTGTGCTTCTTAAAATAATCCAAACTATACGTAATCTCATTTTAATATGAACTACGCATTCATTAATCTCGTTTTGTTATGTATGAAATTATGACTTGCTATTACAGGTCATAGTGACTTGTTGTAACTTTATAGGGTTTTATTAGGTCCGTTGCAGTCATCGTGAAAGCCAAAATAACAATAAAAACATTTTTTTTCATAACTTCTATAAGACTAAATGAAAAAGAAATGGAAGATGAATTTTCGGAAAATTTAATTTTTTTTCCAATGGCCGAAAATGAACACGAAATGTAAATCAGAAGAAGAAGATTTAGAGAAAGAGTTGAATAAGGGAGGTTCAACAGGTAGCCGGTCACTCATAGCAAAGCGGGGTTAATGAAGACATAGTTTGTATTAAAATGAGATTATGTATAGTTTGTATTAATTTAAGAAGCACACACATAGTTGGTATTATTCTCATGAAATAACCCTTTAACTTTTGGGTGAAAAATAAGGGTGGGGCAATGTGTGGCTCAAAAGAGAAGAATGATGAAAGAGAAATGTAAGGGTAATTCTAGACCACATGTTGATGACCCAAAATAGAAATAGGGAAGAAAGGGTATCTCAGCCCAATAAGGAAACATGGAAGATAAATAAAATTCGGAGGGAATAGTATATATATATAGTAGCCTTACTAAACTTAATACGGAGTAAGTAATAGTGAATGTCAATGCAAAACTCGTATAACAGTCACCGCCTCCGTCAAATCCGGTTGTTTCCTCCAACCATTGAACTTATTGAGAACACCCCCCACACCCAACCCAATCGACAACACCAAAAAGGAGATGCAGATTGAAGCGCAACTTTTTTTTTTATGGAGATGCACATTTAACATTAATGAAGAAAATGAGGAGAGTGATGGTGAGAGAGGATGAACAGGAACTCAGGAGGAGAATGGAGTATAAGTAACCGGTTAAATATTAATTATGTTACTTGATAGCAGGTGACAAAATCAACTATACTACTCTAGTTTAACTTCTCTAATAATACGTACCCCTCCGAGTCTGACTTATGTTTCCTCCAACATTTTTTGGGCAAGGTCATTCTTTTTTCCTTTTTTCTTTTTAAGCCATGAATATGTGGCTCATAATTTATCCATTCATTTATTTATTTTTTTCTGTTTTTTTTTTAGCCACACATTTTCACACCCTTATTTTTCCCTTAAAATCCTTAGAGGAACATAAGTTATACTCAGATGGAGAATTATTTTCAGATTTACTTAAATTGGTGTCAATTTTGGAAGACGTCATATAGTTGTTATTATTGCCGTTAAATAACTCTAAAAAATTTATACTTTTTAATATTTTAAATTAGAGATATAAACAAATATTCTATTTCATACAACTTTTTTACTCCCTCTGATCACTATTTTTTGTCCCATTTCATTAAAATACTGTTCACAAATATTGAGGTAATGAGGCAAAAAATAGTGACCGGAGGGAGTATCATTTAATAATAAATTAATTTTAGAATATGATTTTTAATATTTTTTTTAAAATATAAACATTATAAATAAAGAGAATAATAATAATAATAATATCAAAATAAATAAAAATGTAATATTATCTTGACTTATAATGTACTTCGTAAAAATTTACTTCTGAAATTATTTTTAATTCTAACCCGACTTGTGACTCGTATTTGACCCCACCCGTGTTCGACTCGAATCGTTTTCTGACACGACCCGTTTGAAGGTCTAACACTCGTACTATATACCTAAAATGTTCAAGGAGAAAAAAAAACGATTTGGGGAGGAAAATGTGGAAACATAGGATGAGACCATTTTGAACAATTTCAACCAAAATTGAGATTATTTCAAGACAATTGGTACTTGGGATTATTTTTGAGATGATGTGACAAAGTTGGGATTATTAGTATGAATTTTGCCTAAAATCATTTTCAACACCATTATTCCGTAAACTTAAAAAAAAAATGTTAGTGTAATCTTATGGAAACACTTCGATTACTTTGTGTACAGGAGGAAGTAAACTACTTTTTTTTCATCACTTCGATTACCTAATTTTTTTTTCATCAACTTTGACAACTACTTTCTTTATTTAAGATTAAAACATAAACGTTGTTTATCATGCCTAATTTACCTATAATTGAACTTAAACTAACTTTCTTGTACGTTTTTGCAATTATGCACCAAATCGATCTAAAGTGAGTATATTTTTGGCGTTATATTATCAAGTCAAATGATCATTGTTGTCAAAATCGCGATTCGATCCTACGTCCTACGATTTTATAATCTAAATTTGCTTGACTGATCCTAGATCTTACGATTCTATCATGTTTGTAGAATCTTACAATCCTATTAATTTGAAATTTTCTGAAAGTAGGATCATAACACGATCCTATGATCCAATTTCGTAGTAAGAAAACTAATATATATATATATATATATATATATATATATATATATATATATATATAGGTGGGATTTGGTGTAAACACCAAATTTGGTGTAAATACGCTAACAATTCGATCCGTTAGATCTTGCAAGATCGACGGTCGAGATTAATTCTCAAAAGATAACAAAACCCCCAAATTTCTATTAGGTGTTTCTCTCTCCTCCCTTTCACTCTCCTCTCTTTAGGGTTTAGTAAACCCCAAATTTCCTCTGAAAAATTTCTCCCAAAAATTGATCATATCTTTCAAATTGAAACACCTAATTAAACAGAAAATTGTTCAATCGTATGTTCCAATTGCTCAATTGTAAGATTTGATTATAGATTACTTCATTCAATTCATTCAATTTTCGGAAATTCGTTCAATTCATTCAAATTTCAAGAAATTTTATACGAAATTCGTTTTTGATGAGCATGAATTTCACTAAGCATGAACCTATTATTGATAAACATGAAGGTAATATCGTTATACTTCAATACATATTTGTTTTTGAACGCCTATTCGTTTTTTAAGGTAATTTATCACGACATATATTCGTTTTTGAATTACTATTCATTTTTGAATTCTTCCAGAATTCTTTATGATGAATATCGATTTCAACATAGAAGACATGAATCAACTTGAAGGTAATCTCAAAAATTTTAGAGTACTTGAATATATATGATGGAATACTTGAACATATATGTTGGAATACTTGAATATATGTGTTGGAATAACTGAGTATATGTCTTGAAGTAGTTGGAGTAATTGAGTATATGAATCTCAAAATTTAATAGAGTACTTAAATGTATGTGTTGGAATACTTGAATATTTATGTTGGAATAACTGAGTATATGTCTTGGAATAATTGGAATACTTGAGTATACGTATACATTGGAGTACTTGACTATATGTTTTAGAATACTTTAATTTATATATGTTGGAGTACTTAAACATGTATGTTGGAATAACTGAATTGGAAGGTTAAAATAGGTATTTGAATCTCCGAAATTTTAGAGTGCTTGAATGTATGTTTTTGCATAATCTTGACTATATGCACACCAATTCTTGTTTGTGACGGTGATATCCGTCACAAGTTTGTGACGGGTCGTATATGTGAGACATGGCAAAAAGTAGAATACTTGGTAAAAGCAAATGGGTTAACTTTACTCCACCAACATGAGTGCTATTCGACCCGTTGTAAGCCCGTCACAAGGGAGACTTACTCATATATGCATTAGAGTACTTGAGAATATGCATTAGTGTACTTGAATTTGAATATTGGAGTACCTGTATATGTTTGCTGACATTCAATCAGTTGATAGCAACAATACCAAGTTCACAACAATGCTCAATACCAACTATTGAAAATAGCACGAATTCTCTAAGCTTGACTTGGACTCCGGGTGCCAACGACAATTGGATAAGGACGGTAGAAGATGAGTTCATGCCTAAGATCAGATGTTTCAAAACTCATGAGGAATAGAATAGTTTTTATAAGATGTATTTCCTTACATGTGGTTTCAATCAACAATTAATGTTGGAGTAGTTGTTGTCGAACATAGGAATAACTGTTTATAAGCATTGGAATAACAACGACATTAGAGTAATTGAAGATTAAAAATTTATTGATTCAATCAACTAGTAAAATGTTGGAGTAACTGTCGTCGAACATAGGAATAACTGCTTGTAAGCATTGGAATAACAACGACATTAGAGTAATTTAAGATGTAAAAATTAATTGATTCCATCAATTGGTAAATATTGGAATATACCTATTATCAAACATAGGAATAACTACTTGTAACATTGAAATAACGACATTAAAGTAATTGAGGATGAATAATTGATAATTGATTCAATAAATAATTTGAATGATTGTTGGAATAATCAACAAAACATGTTGGAGTAACTGCTTAATTCTATACGTGTAATTACATATGGGATACGACAATTAAAATACGACAAGTTCGACCATTTTGAAATGCGTCTTTCTGATATTCCGACACGGTAGATGTTTTGATATCTCTGAACTTGTGTTCTTGCATTGTTTCTTCATAATCGACTGTTGTAAAACAGTATTAGTCGGTGAAAAAAATTGAATATGTATGTTGGAATACTTGAATATGTATGTTGGAATACTTGAATATATGTGTTGGAGTAATTGAATATATATGTTAGAGTAATTGAATATATATGTTGGAATACTTGAATATATGTGTTGGAATACTTGAATATATGTGTTGGAATAACTGAGTATATATTAAAGTATTCCAGCGCATATATTCAAGTATTCCAAGACATATATTCAAGTATTCTAATGAACGCATATATTTTGCATAAAATTGAACGAATTTCTGGAAAATTAAAACGAATTCAATGAAGTAATCTACAATTTAATCTTACGATTAAGCAACAAGAACTTACAATTGAGCAATTTTTTCGGAAAATTGAGCAATAGGAACGAATTTTCTACAAAAATTGCAATTTTAATCAAAAAATTTAATGAATTGAATAAATTTCTGGAAAATTATAACGAATTAATTGAAGTAATCTACAATCTAAGATTACGATTAGCAATAGAAACTTATAATTGAGCATTTATTCGGAAAAATTCAACATTTCAATTTTTAGAGCAAAATTTGTAGAGGAAATTTGGTTACATGAGTATCAAAGAAAGAGAGGAGAGAGAAAAGAGAGGTAAGGGAGGGACTTTGGGAAGATTTTGTTCTCTTTTGAAAGATTAAATCTGAGCCGTTGATCAAGTTTTAGATCAACGGTTCAGATTGTTAGGATGTTTACACCAAATTGGTGTGTTTACACCAGATTCTATTTCTATATATATATATATATATATAGAGAGAGATATATATATATATATATATATATATATATATATATATATATATATATATATATATATATATATATATATATATAGAGAGAGAGAGAGAGAGAGAGAGAGAGAGAGAGAGAGAGAGAGAGAGAGAGAGAGAGAGAGAGAGAGAGAGAGAGAGAGAGAGAGAGAGAGAGAGAGAGAGAGAGAGAGAGAGAGAGGTTCACATAAGGACACCCCTCACTATAAGTCCATAAGTGCTTTTTTCAGCCATTAGATGAATTGAAGATGGAGGGCTGGGATTGAAGTAATTGATTAGGCAGCCTAATACCCTCATTAATACCCTCTCTCTCTTTTTTATCCTATTAACAGCTTAACAAATACCAAGGAGAAAATTAATTTACCCTCTCTCTCTCCTACACAATTCAACATACTCTGAAGTTGATTTCTCCACCAAATAAATCAGACGGACCAAATTTCATGGCCGTGGTTCCTCGACTTCTTCGTTTGTGCTTGGAGTTGAATGTATTTAAAGATTGCAGCATGATGGTGATGGTAATTTTTCGTGCCGAGGTGAATTATAATTTAATTGAAGTTGTTATCTTTGAATTTGTCATCTTGATGGAGGATATGCAGATTGTTGTAGTTCGGCCTGGTATGTTTGTTTTAATTTATTTATTTTTGTAGTGGTTGACTTTTTTTTTTATGGTTTATGAATCGTTGAAGTTGGGGTTTGTAATTGTTGGGGTTTTTACAAGTAATGAATGTTAATTGTTGAAGTTCAATGAGTAATTGTAAGGTAGTTTATGCAGTTTTGATGTTCAGTGAGTAATTGTAATGTGGGAGTTGGTGTTTTGCGTTATCTGTTAGTTGCCGTCGGAGACGGGGGTTCTAATTGCCGTTGAAGCTGCGGAGATTAAAATACCGGTTGGGGAGGAGATTAATTTTTTGAACACGACATTTATTTGGAGGTGGTAGTCGTTTAGTTCATATGCATATGAAGTGTCTTTTTTTGTTTGCTAAAGTTTAAAATGTTAGGCGTTGAAGTTTAGGCGTTGTGAAGATGAAGTTGAAATTGGTTTCATGACTTTGGCTGTGCAGTTGCAGATGCTTTGGAGGGTGAAGAAGTTGCAGAGGTTGTGCCTCCTGTCCTTTATTGTAGGGAAGTAGATAAGGACAAGACGCCTTATGTGGGGCAGGAATTTTCCGACGTCGATAAAGCTGTTGAGTTCTATGAAGCGTATGGCCTCGCTTGCGGTTTTGATGTCCGTAGGTGGTCAACGAAGAGGTTCCATGATGGTACGCTGAAATCTCAGCTAGTAGTTTGCAGCAGAGAGGGTTTCACGTACGTCCCGAAGGCAGGTAACAGTGCAGCAGGAGAGGGAGGTTCCGGACGTAAGGCAGGTGGAAAGTGTAACAAATCTAATTCTAAGGTAGTCGGTTCTATTGGTAGGACCGCTAAGAAGTTGAAGAAGAGCAATTCGGGGAAGCGCTGTGATGAAAAGAAGACGAGACGTCGGTCAAAAGTGATAAGAGTTGGTTGTGACGCAAGAATCTTGTTGGCCGTAGTGAATGGTGTTGTGGTTGTTAAGGAGTTTACTTGTGGCCACAACCACGAGTTATTTTCAGTAGAGGAGTGGGAGTTCCAAAAACGATCACGGCAGTTGTCGGACTACCACAAGCAGATGATAATTGCTAACTCAAGAGTAAGTCAGTTCTTTGTCTGTTTCGTTGTCGAAGGTTGTGTTAAATTTTGTTAATTATTATGTTCTGCGCGTATTATTTTGTTTGCTGTTGAAGCTTCTATTTGCTCGAATTGCAGTTGAAAATTGGAGCGACAAGAACTTACAACATGTGTAAGGAGCATGTGAATGGATTTGAGAATCTTGGGGCGAGCTTGACTGATTTCAAGAATTACGGGAGGGATGTGAAGTGTTTTCTTCATGAACGAGATGGGCAGCTGTTTGTAGACAATTTTAAGGACATGGTGGAGAACAGGGAAGGGTTTTTTTTTGACTACGAGTTGGCAGATGACGGGAGCTTAGACAAAGCGATATGGGTAGACGCTGCCGCCAAGAGAAACTACGCAAAGTTCGGGGATGCTATGTCCTTTGACCCTACATATGGGACAAACATGTACTCGATGATTTTTACTCCGTTCACTGGTGTCGACAATCATAAGAAGTCGGTGACGTTTGGTGGTGCACTTATTGCGCATGAGAATGGGGAGTCTTTCAAGTAGGGTTTTAGACGATTTTTAGAAGCTATGGGTGGAAAGGAACCAGAGTACATAATAACGGATCAAGACCGAGGTATTATTACATCTGTTGAATCTGTTTTCAAAAGGGCGAAACATCGGTTTTGTATGTGGCACATAATGAACAAAGTCCCTGTTAAATATGGGTCGACAAGAAGTGATTACCTTGAATTCATACGGAAGCTGAATGAAATTGTGTGGAACGATGATATTGAAGCTTCGGAGTTTGATGAGAGGTGGATGGAAATCATGGAAGAACATGGATTGGAAGACGTTGAGTGGTTTAAGAGCACATTTGCCATAAGAAGTCAGTGGGTAATGGCTCACTGCCGAGACATTCCAATGGGAACCGTTAAGAGGACCACTCAAAGATCGGAGAGTGAGAATAGGTTTTTTAAGAGGTTTGAACACAAATCGGGTACATTGGTGGAGTTTTGGATGCGCTTTGAAAGCGCCATGGACCACCAAAGGCATACCCAAAGGAGACTTGATAGTGAGAACAGGCACTCAAGGCCTAAGACGGAGACGCATGTACCAATGGAGGCCGATGGTGCTAAGTTGTATACACATGAGATATTCAGTGAATTCCAAGATGAGGTGAAGTTCTCAATCGACACTTGCACAGTCCGTGGCTTCGAGTTGATCGACGGGGTTGAGATAACGAAGGTGAAGGATCAAAGTAGAGATAGAGTCTACGAAGTGCGCGTAAAACCAGGTGTGTTTGATTTAAGTTATTATTAACTTTATTTTGAAGTTGCTATTTCGATATTTAGAGTTGCGTTAATTATTGATTGAAGTTGAATTTTTTTCCTCAGATATGGAGGACGCAAGGTGCAGCTGTAAACTGTTCGAAAGGCGAGGGCTTTTGTGTAGACATTTAATCTGGATTTTAACGTCCTGCGGACATAAAACTATACCGGCAGCGTACGTATGCAGGCGGTGGTTGGTTGACCCTGTGGGAGGAATGTCGTTGGATGAAGGTTTTGTTCTTCAGGGTACTGAATACTTGGTTGATGAGAAGCAGTTGGAGATGACAAAGTTGTGGTCGGAGATTCACGAAGCAGTGGGCTTTGTTCGCGGTAAGGGTAAAGACGAAGTTAAAAAATTACGGGAAGCGATCCGCGCTTGTAGAGAGAGCGTGGGTGGAACTTCGGAGCCTCTGACAAAACGTCAGGAGTTGGAGAAATACCTTGGTTGTGCGTCCACGTCGAAAGTGATGATATTGGCTCCGAAAATGTCGAAGAACAAAGGTAGTGGGAAGAGGATGTTGTCAACGAAGACCAAGGCGACGGAGCTGGCTTAGAGGCCGAGACGAATGTGTAAAAATTGCAAAAGAATGGCCCACCACGACAAGAGGAACTGCCCCAACCCCTTCTCCAAAAATCCACCGTCGGATGATGATTGCTTTGGCGACAGCGAGGATGATGGATCGGAAGACATTTTGTGATTTCTCGACTGACGCATTGTGTTTGCTGTTAGCGTAATTCTTTCAGGTGCTGGGTACTCGCTCATTTTATTTTCAATCATGACGTAGTAAGGTGGAGTAGACCTCTCCCGTTATGTATTGCTTCTCCGATTTACCTTTCTTACTGTTTTTTTGGTTCATCATTGGTCGTTGTATGGTTTAATATTTAATGCCATGATATTGTCATTCCAACTGTGACAGTTCTTCACGTAAGTACGTTGATGGTGTTGTTCGTATTTGAAATTTTGGAACCTTGTAAGTTTGAAATTTCGTAAGCGTGTGATCTCTAAATTTTGTTGACGTTAACTGCGTAGTTTGTTTTGGTAACGTAATTTGCGATGGTTTTTAAGGAGCTGAAGTTGAACACGTTCTAATTTAAAGTAACATTTTTGCAGTGTAGAAGTTGAAATATGTGTAGTACGGACCTGAGACTGAGTTGCCAATGTTGGATTGGTGGGGTAAGAGTTACGTTATTAAGTCGTAAACTTAGAGCCAAGACTGAAATGTTGAACTGATTATGTTGAAGTTGAAAATGTTGTTAACTAAAGTTTCGTTCTGCAGTTGTACGATATGTATAGTTGGCGGTGCATTGGAATTAATGTCACCGAAAATGTACGTGTAGGCACGTTAAGTGAAAATGATACGTAAGCGAACACACTGCCGAACGAAATATTGACCGTCAACAGAAGAACTAGTTCCTGTCATATGGCAGCAAAATATTACAAGTTTCCACAAAATTTATCCAACTCCGCATATACTATCATATACGCGGAACTAGAAAGTAGGTTTGGGTAGAAAAGTAGTAGTTTTTTATAAGAACGTCATACTGTTTGGAATGGGAAGACTAATAACAATTTACTTTTTTGTGCGTTTTTTGGTCTTAGGGCCAGCACGGATCTTCACCATAGCACGTTTCACCTTAACTTCGGTCAGAATGCTGTCCTTGGTTGCGTTGAAGTCATCAATCAGCCTCATGAGTCGTGTACGTTGTTTGTTGAAGTATGACAGAAGGAGTGTGGCAATAACCTCCGCGACAAGGAATCTCCTGGCGACCTTGGACGACATATCCTCGTGTGACGACATTTCACCGTCGTACAGAAGCATGTGCATCAATGTGAAGAGACCAGACTCCTCTCTTTCACCTCCTTTTTCTTCCATTCCATCTCAACTTCTTTGATTTCAAAGGTCGAAACGAGGTCTCCCCCATCAACCTTCTTCTCATCTAAGTAGTCGCTCATCCCGGAAGCCTGCAAAAAAAGATATTAGATATGCGGAATATGTAATGATTGAGAGACATGTACTATAGAGAGTACGGTAGAAATATTATGCTTACAATTACGTATGCAGCCTTGTATATGTCTGAATTTTCAAAGTCGGAGTGTAGGCGATGGTCGAGCACATCGATCGTTTTGGACTGTACGTTGACACAAATGCAAACAAAGTACCCATGGATGTTGACCGGAACGAATATTAGGTCAGCTCCCAAGTTCACAACTCTGCCGCAGTCATTAATGTATATGTCCCAGAACTTGAAGAGCTTGTCTCGTAGGCCGTCTAGTGGTGTTGCTTGGTCGAAAGTCTCAATGAGGTTGATGATGACATCCTGTGGTAGAAAGCAAGATTTCAATAATCCGGTTGAAAATGAGGTGCACATTTAACTGAAGATTGTAAACCTCTGTACTTGTAATGGTGTGTGTAGAACAAAAGTACATAACAATAGACCTAAAGCTGATGTGGGCTGGTCGAAGTTGAAGTTGTAAATATTGTGTGCTGAAGTTTTCTTCTGTAGTGGTAATGTGGCACATTTTGAAGTTGTAGACATGGCAGTTGAAGTTATGTTATGTAAGTTATGGAGTTGTGAATGTTGTGGTTCAGAGTTGAAGTATTGGTTTACTTTGCTTGAAGTTACGTTCTTACATCTTCGAAGTTTAATATTTCGTAACATTGTTAGAAGTTTTATATCTTTATTGCTGAAGTTACGCCGTTATATACTTGAAGCTATAAATTTGGTTCTCCTTATTGAAGTTACGTTCAAGAATATCTGAAGTTGAAAAGATAGTGTACTGAAGTTCCCTTATGTAGTGGTAATGTGGCAGAAGTTGAAGTTGTAGACATGACAGTTGAAGTTATGTTATGTAAGTTCTAGAGTTATGAATGTTGTGGGTCGGAGTCGAAATGTTGGTTTACTTATCTTGAAGTTACGTTCGTACAACTTTGAAGTTTTATATTCCAATAAGATTGTTAGAAGTTTTATATTTCGTAACATTGTTAGAAGTTTTATATCTTTATTGCTGAAGTTACGTCGTTATATACTTGAAATTATGAATGTGGTTCTCCTTGTTGAAGTTACGTTCATGAATATCTGAAGTTGAAAATATTGAGTACTGAAGTTCCCCTCTGTACTGGTAATGTGGCACACGTTGAAGTTGAAGACATGACAGTTGAAATTATGTTATGTAAGTTCTGGAGTTACGAATGTTGTGGGTCGGAGTTGAAATGTTGGTTTACTTAGCTTGAAGTTACGTTCTTACATCTTCGAAGTTTTACATTTCGTAACATTGTTAGAAGTTTTATATTTTTATTGCTGAAGTTACGTCGTTATATACTTGAAGTTATGAATGTGGTTCTCCTTGTTGAAGTTACGTTCAAGAATATGTGAAGTTCAAAATATTGAGTACTGAAGTTCCCTTCTGTACTGGTAATGTGGCACAAGTTGAAGTTGAGGAGATGACAGCTGAAGTTATGTAATGTAAGTTTTGGAGTTATGAATGTTGTGGGTCGGAGTTGAAATGTTGGTTTACTTCGGTTGAAGTTACGTTATAACAACTTCGAAGTTTTATATTTCAGAGTTGTGGTTTTAATTTAACTGAAGTGTACAACCTTAGTAGTTGAAGTGTCGTGTGAGTAGGAATAAAAACTGAAGTAGTGATGTATTGATGCTGAAGTTGTGAATGTTGTGGATGAAGTGACGCGTCTACAACTGTGAAGTTTTATTTCATAGACGATGTTGACGGAACGCTGTATTTTTGATGTGCTAGTTTAGTGTATTTGAAGTTGCATTGTTGCAGTTTTGAAGTTATATATTTCAGAGACGAATGTTTAATGGGGTAGAAGTTGAAAATGTTGGTTAGTGAAGTTCATCTACGAAGTGTTAAAGTTATACAGCTTATTATGTTACGAGTTCTAGATGACAGTTGAAGTTATGTTCAAGGAGGTTTGAAGTTATAACATTCATGGATTAGAGTTGAAGTATTGCTCTAACAGTACTGAACTTAAAAAGTTTTGATTTAATGGAATTGAAGTTGAGAATGTTCTCTACTGAAGTTCACTTCTGAAGTGTTAAATTTATAAAGCTGATTATGTTACAAGGTCTGGATATGACAGTTGAAGTTATGTTGAAAAAGGTTTGAAGTTATAATTTTCATGGTTAAGAGTTGAAGTATTGCTCTAACAATAGATTACATTGACAGTATTTAATTTCGTTAACAAAACTGAAGTTACGTTATAGCACTCCATAAGTGCGGAGTTGTGTTGTAAGGTAATTCATATAATAGTGAGGTAAATGTTAGGTCTGCAGAGTAGGCTTACCGAGTGTCGTATCCCCAAGTATGTCCTCTTTGGCAGAGTTTCGTCGACTTCATCAGATGCGGATAAGCGACTTAGTAGTATTGACCAGCATTCAACCACGGAGGAATGCATGTCGGTGTCAGGGAGTATTGTCAGTATATCCCTCCGAGTTAGCAGAGCGTCCTTCCCGTAATATGCTAGCAGGTCACTGTAATTGAGAAAATGCGTATTGATGTACTCGTCGGTAATGGTTAACAAATACAGTTGAAACATTGAAAGAAAAAGGATAATGGAAAAAAGTACTCGATCTTGTATTTGTAGTCGTGCAGTAGGCTTAAATCTGCTGCGTGCTTCCCTAAATTGGGTAGGGTGCTGAGTAGTTGCTGGTTGTCCCGGCAGAACTTTGACACAACGAGGCCTTTACGTCTACATCTCCGACCTCCAAGCTGCAACCTAGACCATCCCCACCCCCAATTTTGCGGCTACGTAAGGAGGACATTGTGTTGTGATTTGGTGAGTCAGGTTGTGGGGATACGGGGGGCGTCGGCTTCTCGATGCATGGTCGTTTCGATGAGGACTCCGGACGTTCAGACACTCTCTTTGATGACAATACCGTCTTCGAATTTGCGTTGGCAGCAGTCTGTTCTTCATCTGGAATGTCGTTCCCATCCTCAAGACCCGGAGTTCTGCCCGGGGTTGTGTTGTCGACAATGTTGCCTGCATAATGTAAAAGGAAAAAAAAATTAATTGTCGTCATTTATTTTACATACCAGTGCTGTCGTTTTGGGACGTACCACCTGCAGCCTCAGGACCGGGAGTTCTGACCAGATTTGTATCGTCCGCAATGTCACGCAGTATCTCCCTCAACACCGTGTCTGACCCCTCATAATTCCCTCCGGGACCCGGAGTTTCAGTTGTTGTTTTTGTAGATGCTTCACCGACGCACGGTGCGTTGCCAGTTGAGTGCTGGAAACGTCTCGCTAGGTCACATACTTTGTCCACGTAACGGTGGAGTTCCTCGTTCGCCCAGAACGACTGCGATGTCTGCGATGGACCTGGCTCCGGCTCTCTAAAACGGATCGCAGACAATACCTTGATTCTTTCCGCTATTTCACGGACCACACCGTTAAAAGCAACCGCGTTCCTCTCCATCATGTGACATAGGTCATGTAGTTCCTACGCGTATAAGAGTGCAATTAACAAGTAATTATTTTAATACTGAAACTTCAACGCCATGTAAATGTCACTTTGACTTAAACTATATGTGACTTCAACTGTTTGTGTATTAAAGGAGGACAGATGAGGAAAAGTACGTAAATATTAAAGTACGACTGACGAGGAAATGTACTTACGTCCTCTGCCCGACCCACCGGTATGCTGTCGTCCTCTAGACTAGGAGGCAACTCCAGTTGGACGTATTTTTTCACAAGATTCGGGTCAGGGGGGTTGGGCACCGTACGCTCAGCATTGTCATTGTCGGTAATTCTGGGCACAGTTATCACTTCAGCACCGTTCTGAAACGAGCGCGGATAAGAAATATTGGACCAAACTTGCCTACCCAACGACCCTCCGAGCATTTCAGCGTCAAGCCTTTTCGCGAGTTTGGCGTAGTCCCAATGCTTAATTAAGGGGAGCTTGTGGGGGGACGGTTCACCACAAAAATCAAACCTGGAATACGCAGAAACAAACGTAGATATTAAAAGGAGGACATAACAAACGGAAGGTATGTGAACAGCAAAAGTACGTACACCAAACGGAAGGTATGAGAAACAAACCTGTGAAGGTATGTAATCATCAAAAACGGAATACAACCTGTAATGGACTTCGGATCATCCCTTGAGTGGACCCCCGCCTGAACGATACCATTCAGAACGTGCGTACACCAATCGTACTTGTTGATATCGTCAACGTTATCCACGGCCTTCACAAGCTTCAAGTCAATTCCATTGTTGGATGTTGGGCATAAGAAAGACGACATCGCAAATAGGACGAACATCTTGCAGAACAGATCACTACCTAGTTTGTCCGCCATCATGTCCCTCACGAGGCCTCCCAAATTCACTTGACTAGAGGTTTTTTTGACGTTATATCGGTCCCTCCAGAAATCCTTCAACCCTTTTATTTCATCACTATCGGAGTTTTTATATCGACCTGTGGGAACCAAATCTACCTCGTGCGGGCCACGAGGTAACAGAAAACAGTCGTGAACATCGTGTTTGGTGACACTAAACTCCTTGAACGGTGACGCCCTAAAAACGTGAGATCCATCATTAAAGGCTTTAATAAAAACGGGAACGTGTGAGATAGGGAACCTGTGGAGTTTAAAATCCAACAACCCGCCAAAACCAATTCTACGAACCGCCTGTTTCTGTCTCTCATTTAGGCTCGATACAAGCAATGCAAGCCTACGCCCCTTACATCTCACAGTAACATTACCGACTTCTTCCTCCTCTTCTGCGTCGACACTGTCAACCTCGACAATTTCCTCTTCGGACGCCATATACGCTACCACATACAATGAACAAAAACTGCATAGGAATTGATAAGCATGGTATAATCTAAAAACTAAACTATTAACAAACAAATGAAATAGAAATCTAATAACAAACCATGACGAAAATTACTGACAAGCAATCACAAATGCATTATTGTAGCATTATTAACGGTACAAAATCACAAATGCAGTACAAAATCACTAATTTCGCTAAAACCACCTAATTAAATATGATGAGTTAGACCCAAAAAGATTAATTAGCAAAAATCATGACTCAACGCAAAAACCCAAATTGTTAATTAAACCCTAATTTTGTTAATTAAACTCGCAACAATTAAACCCTAATTTCCTTAATTTCGCAACAATTAAACCCAAATTGTGAACAATTAAACCCTAATTTCGCAATTAAACCCTAATTTAGCAAGAATTAAACACTAATTTCATTAATTAAACTCGCAACAATTAAACCCTAATTTCCTTAATTTCGCAACAATTCAACCCAAATTGTGAACAATTAAACCCTAATTTCGCAATTAAACTCGCAATTAAACCCTAATTTCGCTAAAACCACTGAAACTCGTCAAAAAGAGTACGAAACTTTGATTATAGAACATACCTTTACCTGCGAAAAGAGGAGAAATTGATCGAGAATAGGGTACTTGAACCAACAAAGAAACCAGATTAGAGTGAGCTGATGGGATAATGGAGTTGGAATAGGGTGAAGTATTGAGAGGGGGAAGTAATGGAGCGGGAATAGAGTGTGGTGAGCAGGAATAAGGTGGGAATATTGAGGGGGAAGTAATGGAGCGGGAATAGAGTGTGCTTTGGAAACAGAGTGAGGTATAATGAAGGTGGGGATATTGAGGGGGGAAGAAAAAGAGGACTGAGTAGTAATTGAGTGTTCTTTTTTTTTTTTCAAATTAAATGTCAAGTAAGATCTCGGTCATCCATTTTATTTTAATCCAATGGCTCATAATAAGCCTTATGGACTTATAAGAGGAGAAGGAACTTATATGATCCCTTCTCTCTCTCTCTCTCTCTCTCTCTCTATATATATATATATATATATATATATATATAGTAAGGCTCTTATGAGTCTTTTACTCTATATGAGTCCATAAGTCCTCATCTCATCCATTGGATGAGATGAGAATGGATGGACAAGATGCTTCCAATTATTTGCATTAAAAAAAAAGAAAAAAAGGGAGATTACGTTCCTAAAATAGCTCCCATGATTTTAGGAAACAATAACCCCATGATCACGTTCATTCATCATTCAGTCATCCACCTTGCAAAATTCATCAAAACCTAAAAAAAAAAAACTTCCATCATCACGTTGCGTCATTCATTCAATCAAATCTGGGTTCAAAATCCCGTTACTATGGATTCAATGAGCGCGACATCATCATCAACTGTTGAAAAGTAATTGATCGAGTATAACAATGGTGAGTTTTGATATTTCTTTCACGTTTTGCTTCAATTTTAATTCGGCGATCGACTAACAAAAATTAAATTTCTTTCACATCGCTTTGGCTTCGTTTTTTATGTCAATTTTCATGTTGATATTGTTTTCATTGTCATCTCATTCATCATAGATTCACATTGATGGTTATTGATATTCATGTCGATTTGGCTTCCCTTTTTACGTCAATTTTCATGTTGATATTGTTTTTTCATTCATCATAGATTCTTTTTTTTTTTGGTGAAAGGCAAGCATTATATTATAATAATCAGATAGTTCACATTACAAAAGTCACCAAAACACACAATTAACCACAAACCACAAACTACTACAATCAAAATAACTACTATAGTAGCTCCAAAACCAACGCCTGTTTAGGAACAGGTAGGATGAAACGAGCCCGCCACTGCACTTCACTTATCACCCTCTTAGCCATCTTCACCGGATGCACAATAACATGCTCAAATTTACTAGAATTTCTGTTGAGCCAAATGGAATACATAAGGCCTAGCATCACAGCCCCAATCAACTTTTTATGAGCCTTGGATTTGAATTGGTAATGCTCCCACCAAATAGTAGAAAGGGTCCCTGGAATTAAAATCCCACACCAATCAGCAACAACCTGCAAGCTCTTCATGCTATACGGACACGCAAAAAACAAATGTTGCTGGTCTTCCTCACCACTACCACACAAACAGCATTCCAAGGAAGTAATAACCCCAAATCTGCACATTCTCACATTCGTAAGCAACCTATCATTCATAATAAGCCACCCAATGAAGGAGTGTTTGGAAAACGCAAGCTTATTCCATACAAAATTGCACCAGGACACAGTGTTGCCCGCAGGCCTCAACCAGTTATATCCCCTCTGAATTGTATAAGCATTTCCATCCTGTAACCACGAGTTCCCACAGTACCCACCTTCCATTTTTTCCTTGACACGGCAAATGGAACGCCAGGACCAACTAGAACTAGAAGAATCTGTTAATAAAGTCCAATTTTCCCCCTTTAAATAAACAGAATGGATCCATTTCACCCACAAATGATCCTTCTTTTGGGCCACCCACCAAATATACTTCGCAATACAAGCCACATTCCAAGTAATGGAATCCCTGAGACCTAACCCACCATGCTCCTTAGAAGTACAAATCTGGTCCCAAGCAATGAGCGGAGAAGTAATATAGTTGAAATGCCCCTTCCACAAAAAATTCCTACAAACACTATCCACCTTCCTTAAGACAGTTTTGGGAAGAATAAAAATCCTTCCCCAATAATGATGCAAATTATGAAGAACAACCTTGACCAAAGTCAACCTACCACCATAGGACAGATGCTTAGAGCCCAAAGATCGAATCCTTTCAACAATTCTATCCACCAAGACCGAGCAATCCAAAACACTAAGCTTTTTAAACGAGATAGGCACACCCAGATACTTAAAAGGCAATTTTCCTCTCCTCATACCTGTAATACTGATTAGAGGACTCTCATTTTTCACCCCATTCATGTAAATATTAGATTTCTCCCTACTCATATATAACCCTGAGGCCTCCGAGAAAGTCTTAAAGGATCGCATCAACACAGTTACTGACTCCACATTCCCATAGGAGAACAGAAGAAGATCATCAGCAAAACAAAGATGAGTCAACTTCAAGGGCTTACATAACGAATGATATTTAAAATTGCCCAACTCCCGAGTAACATTAAGTATCCTAGAAAGATACTCCATACAAATGGCAAACAAAAGAGGAGACAGAGGATCACCTTGTCTGATACCTCTCTTCCCTTTAAAGTAGCCAAAAGTAGAGCCATTCAACACCAAAGAATAAGAGGGGGTTCGAACACACTCCATAATAAGATGCACAAAATGAGGAGGAAACAAGAGGGCCTCCAACATTTGCTCAAGGAACTACCACTCCACTGAGTCATACGCCTTTTTTATATCAATCTTCATTAAACACCGAGGGGAGCAAGATTTCCTCCCATAAAGACGCACTAAATCCTGACAAATCAATATATTCTCAACAATTTCTCTACCTTGAATAAACCCACTCTGATTGGGACTAATTATATCAGGAAGAACACTCCCAAGCCTCTTACTTAATATCTTAGTAATGCATTTATAAATTATATTACAGCAAGCAATCGGTCTAAATTGGTCAACCCTCATAGGCATGCTTACTTTAGGCACAAGGGTAATAAGAGTATGATTAATTTGTTTAAGCAATCTCCCCTTAATGAAAAAATCTTGAACCGCCTTCACCAGACTATCCCCTATAATCGGCCAAGCATCTTTGAAAAATTGACTTGTAAAACCATCTGGCCCAGGAGCTTTATCACCCGGGATATCAAAAATGCACTGCTTCACTTCTTCCATACTAACCGATTTCAGTAAGTTAGTAGCTTGCTGTTGCAACAAAACCTTACCCTTCCTAACAGTGGGATAGTGGACAGGTTTAGTAGCATTACTAGTCCCCAGGAGATTGATATAAAACTCCTCAAAGGCCCTAGTTATACTATCAGTAGTACTACAGTCCACGCCCTCCATAGAGCATATTCGGATAATCTTATTAACACTATTCCTCTTCCTAATGCACGAGTGAAAGTATCTTGTATTATCATCTCCTTGTTCCACCCACTGACATTTAGCTTTCTGTCTCAAGAAGGATTGAGAAGCTTTTTCCAACAACCTGACTTCCTTTGAGACTTGTCTCTCCTGAAAACTTAGCATAGAATTAAGAGGATCACTATGCAACTGTTTTTGCAAGTCATTAAGCGTAAGTTTTCCAATCAAGTAAGACTTCTCAACCTCGGAGAAGCGCTCTCTGTTAAGCTGTTTCAGCACAGGCTTCAACATCTTGAGTTTTTGAACCAATTGAAACATTAAAGTGCCCTTCACAGGTTTGTTCCACCCTATTGCAATCAGACTATGAAAGTTATCCACCAGAGCCCACATGTTAAAATATTTGAAGCTAGTTTTCTTAAAGCTATGTTGTATCTCATGTTGTATGATACAAGGACAGTGATCATAAAGCCCTTCGGGCAAGAAATTTGCATAAGTATCAGGGAACATATCAAGCCAATCAGTATTAATAAAGGCTCTATCCAATCTGCTAAAAACCCTATCCCCCTCCTCGTGCTTATTGTTCCAAGTAAAAAAGGACCCAGTAGTATGAACCTCCTCCAAATCACAGAAGCTTACACACTCTTGAAATTGCCTCATTTCCGCCAAAGAATTAGGAGTACCACCAATTCTCTCACCCGAGTGAAGAATGTTGTTAAAATCCCCCCATACAATCCAAGGGCCATTCACCATATTCTTATACTTTTTGTGACTATCCCAAAGGGGACACCTATCAGCCAATTTGTTATACCCATACACAACAGTAACATAGTAATGCGAGTACCTTAATTTATCATACACATAAGCCATAATTGATTGAGCTGTAGTATCAATAATATGAAGGTCAAATAACGACGGATTCCACAAAAGCCAAATTCTCCCTCCATTACAAAGAGAGTTATTAGTAATAATCGACCAATCACTACAGATGTTATTAAACACCTTATTCCCATTACTATTTTTAACTCGAGTCTCAAGAAGACTAAATAGCCCCAATTTATTATTCCGAAGAAACCATTTGATATCAGCTTGCTTATTTAGGCTATTTAACCCCCTAATATTCCAAAAACCCAAGCTACCCATTTTCAGGTGGCCTATTCACCAATCCCAGCCCACTCTCTTGGTCCTTAGATTTCATTAAAGCTTCAAGGAAACTAACTGCTCCAGCAGAGAATGTCTTAGTGCCTTCAGCTCTGTGTTTGGTAATGATTCGTTGAGGGGAAACAGGAGTCTGTTGTATAACCTGGGGCGTAACCAAAACCGTATGTTCCACTGCAGTTTTGGGGGGATGAGCTGGCTGTATAGGTTTGGGTCTCCAGACTTTAGCAACAGTTGTTTTCTCCTTCCTGCACTGATCTGCAATATGACCAATACCTTTACATTTCATACATTCCATAGGAACCCAGTCATAATCCACCTTCACAATATGCTCCAGTCCCTTCTCATCAAGAAAACCTATCTCAGACGGAAAATCTTGGTTAAATTCAACCTCTAACAGAACCCTCGCATAATTCAGGAAAGTTCTATTAGAAGTAATGTCATCACTCTTCAGATATCTGCCTATACTGCCTGAAATCTTAGACAAACTGCTTTGCCCCCAAAATTTCAATTCAAGATTACGTAATTTCACCCAAATAGGCAAGGACTTACACGGTTTCTTTATCAACTCCACATCCGGACTCCATTCCTTAAGAATGACAGGCTTACCATCAAACATTAAGAAACCGTTCCCCATAGCTTTGACTTTATCTTCATCATTCTCGAATCTCACCAAAAAAACTCCATTCGGAAGCGTCGAGATTTTATCCACCTTCAGTTCTTTCCACACTCTCCTGATAAACCCAGAAATAACATTCCAAGGTGGATTGGCTCCCAATACATAGCCAAACAAAGCAGTTGACCAAAATTCAATCTCAGGGGACACATCCTCCGCCGACAACTGTATCTTCACTTTACTTGTCTGAGGAGATTTCTTGGTGCCACCTACAGTGTGCCATAGATCACCACCTACAGCCTCCTCCTCGTCAATAGTCAGTAATTCCTCATTCATGTCATAAGCATCAGCCTCTTCTTCAGGAAGACGTTGTTCGTCATCTTCGTTATAAGTATTACGTTGTCGTCGGGACTCTAGAATCTTTTCTTTAAGGCTTTGCATATTAGGGGAAAGTTTCGATTGATTTATTCTAGGATGAGAAGATTTCTTGGATCTTGTCATAGAACGGCAGATTTTTAGGGTTTTTTAGAATTTTCTCTCTCTTCTTTCTTTCTCATCCTAACATTAGAATGACTCTCATTGGCAATCATTCATCATATTGATGGTTAATTGATATTGATTCCAGAGTTTTATGTTTGTTATTTGGGTTTTCAGTGAGGTCCACTGATAATATTGTTTTGTTTTCTATGAACGCAATCACGACGTTGAAGTAACATACGCTCTACATTATAGTAACACTCCATTGCAATTACAGTAACACACTGAACGTTACGAAACAGTTTTTGATGATGATGTTAGAGTAACGTACTTTACCAGTTAGAGTAACACAAAGTAAGAGCTGAAGGAACACATTGGCTGCATGGGCGTAACGCATATGTATTAACGTTACAGTAACACTTAATTGCAATTACAGTAACACACTGAACGTTGAGAAACAGTTTTTGATGATGATGTTAGAGTAACGTACTTTACCAGTTAGAGTAACACAACGTAAGAGTTGAAGTAACACATTGGCTGCATGGGAGTAACACGTTGTTTAATTTTGTGCAGGTGATATTGGAAGTGATGCGAATGCACAGAACAACACTGATAAAGGTGGATGAGGATGGGGAGGATGAAGTGGATGACGACGACGAAGATGAGGAAACTGAGGAAGACACTGAAGAAGATAAGAAGGAGGAACATGTGCTTTGAGAATACTTGTGTTTTTGGTCATGATAAAAATATTTTTCTTTTTTGTTTACAAGAATAGCTGATTTTGTACACATTTTTTACAAGTAGCGCTGTGCTACGTAGCAATTAACTCTATATTTTATTTAATACATGTCCATTTGGTTAGAGTAACATCTTTGTTCTATTGGAGTAACACCTTTCGTCAGTTAGAGTAACAGACATAATGCATTAAAGTAACTGAGGACAGCAGCGTTTAAACAAATGATTACCAAAGTAATTGAGGATAACTTGGATTGGAACCATTCATTACCAAATTAACTATTGTCGTTCTTTAAAGAACGATATATAATGCGTCAGAGTAATTGATGATAATAACATTGTTTAACCATGAGACAAAGAATAACACCATTAATTACTTGGAGTAACATCATTTGTTCATTAAAGTAACACTTATAATACGTCAATGTAACACGGGTGTGTAGCCTTGCTTGAGTTGAAGATGAAAGAATGAGCGAGTGTGTGTTTTGAAAGAAATCAGAAGTCGAGAGATTGAGTTTGGGATGATGAAGGTGAAGAGTTTTAGTTAGGCGGGTGAGTTTGAATGAAAAAATTGAATGTGATGAAACATAATCAAGTGAGTTAGGTGGTTGGAGATAATTAAGGGAGGAGAGAAGATTTTATTATATTTTTTCTAAAATATGTTATATATTACCTTAATTACTAGACTCAATCACCACCATCCATCCCATCTAAATCAATGGCTCTAAATAGGACTTATGGACTCAAAAAGAAAAAGAGGACTCACTTGATCTTTACTCTCTCTCTCTCTCTCTCTCTCTCTCTCTATATATATATATATATATATATATATATATTATTTTCATATAAAGACATCGTAAAACTCAAATTTGTTCTAAGTAGTAGAAACAAGCGAATAAAATGATATTAAAATCATGGAATTTTCTACGCGGTACCCCTATATTTTTCACTTTTCTACATGGTACCCCTACCTTTTCTATGTCTATACATGGTACCCTTGAATTTTATTATTAATTTACAAAGTGCCCCGAATTTTTTTTTCCATCAAATTTTGTTGTTAGATTATGTTTTTAGCTTAGGATTAAGAGTTCAATATCATTTAACTTAGATAATTAATAAGTAATTGAGCTTAATTTAAGTGATATCATTTGATTTGACAATATAACGTCAAAAATATAATTCGTTTAGATTTGGAGTATAAACTGCAAACACGTACAAAATTGTTAGTTTAAGTTCAATTATCGGTTAATTAGGTATGTTAAATGACGTTTAACTTTTAATCTTGATCATAAAAAGGTAATTTGTTGCCAAAACTTGACGGGAAAAAAAAGTTTAGGGGCACCAATAAAGATAATAATAAAGTTTAGGAGTAACAAAGAAACCTTTAGTAAAGTACAAGGGTACCATGTGTACATGTAAAAAGTGTAGTGGTATAAGGTAGAAAAGTAAAAAGTTCAGGGGTACCACGTAGAAAATTCCTAAAATCATTAAGTATGAATAAATATTAATAAATGAGTAATTTGATCTTCAATCATATGTTTTCGCTAAACAAAAAAATTATATTTAGTGAGTTTATTGAATCTTACGATTCTACGATTTGATTCTATCGATTCAATTCTACCCTCCCCATCGATTCAATGTAGAATCACGATCCTGACAACATTGCAAATGATAACACTACTTAATTTATACTTCATCCGATTTTATTTAAGTTCCCGTTTGAAATATAATATCCCATCCAATTATTAAAAAGTGGGAAGATAAAAGAAAAATCGGAGGGATAGTACAGTTCAAGGATACCATTTATATACATAAAAAGAGTAAGGTTACCGTGGAAAAAAATAAAAAGTTTCGGGAGGTCATTTAAAAAATCCTACGAAAAGAACCAATTTAAAAAAGTATCAATAAATTCAAGACGAAGAACAACCTTCACACTTGTTTTACCTAAAACCCATCTTCTTCCCCTCTCTCTGGATAATCTAGGCATGGAGATTTAAAAACGAAATTGATGGTTCAACTAAGCCTTGAGCATAGTGACAGGCTAAAGTCGTATGCCTCAAATTACAATTTATAATCACTTATAACCAACTAACTAAAACAGTAGTATAATGGAAATAAGGGTCGAACCCACAGAGAATCGGATTAACTATAAATGCGTACTAATGTAGAACGATAAATAACTAATTAATTAAAGAATAAGAAAGGGGGGTTTTGAATGATTTTCTAACAACTAAAACTGATAAAGATTAAAACTTTAACTAAATCAAATGATTAAAAGGTCTCGGGTCAAGTACAAATCCACAACTTAATCACAATTGATCATCGAAATCCGGTTCAAATTATTATTCTTGATTACTTTATCGTGAATCAAAGATTCTAATTCTCCTTATGAATAACTAATTAAAACGTATCCCGTTCTTAATCAGCCCTAACTGTTAAACAACCTAAACAATCCAGTTCTAGATTTAATTCAACAACAGCATTAATATATAGAGAATTCGATAAAGAGATAAATAAACACATACAATCCAGTTGTGCTATAAATTTATGATAATTGCTCCTAAGTCTTAATATCAACGAATCCAGTTCCATAACTAAGTCTTAGATGTTACTCGGGTCAAGTTAATTAACAAATCATGTTCAATTAACAAAACTAACAATAGAACGATGAAATAGAAAACTAGTTGATCACTCTAGAAATCAATAACAACATTCATGTAATTAAACTGAGCAATTAATCAATAATCAAGAATAAAATAAGAACTTTCAAACTCACAACCAATAATTAAGCGCTTCATTGTTTTGAACCGAGATGAGAAAATTAGTTACACATGGTCTTGGAGAAAGCTAGGGTTTTCTCTAATGTTACGTAAAACTTGTATAAAAAGATGAATCATAAAACTAATACTAGTAATGACTATATAAACTAGTAATAATAGTAGTCTAATAATAATAGAAACGTCTAATAATTACCAAAAGTTAATAATAAAATAAAATAGTAAAATATAATAATCCTAATATATACTAAGTTGTCACGAAACCTAAAGAGATTAAATTCCGTCTTCAATTTCCGAGCTTTTTCTTCCGGTTCCTCGTTTGGGCTTGTTCTTCCAGATCTTTGGCTCGGGCTGAATCAACTAAATAATCATGTCGTACTCCAAAATCCTCAAATTATCTCATTGGATAACCACACGGACATTACACAAACACGACAAAATAACACCAAATTAGTCAACCAAATTACACCTAAATCATCATTATAACTGTGACTAAATATGGCCTATCACATAGATAAATACTACTCACTGTCATGCTCCACTAATGAAAAAGAGTTTGATTTTCATGGTAGCTCAGATTGTCAGATTGATGCACTAGTTATGTGATTTTAAATTGTTATTTCAAGAACCTTTCCCCATTAAAATATTCTAGGAACTGATTGATGAATATGTTTTTTTTTGTTTTGGGTGACTTCATGCACTCAGGAAAAGTGTATATTCAGAGAAGTAGACCTGCAAATAAAGTATCTGATCAAAGGACTTTTACAAACCGAAAATCCTCCAAATTACACGATTACAACTCCTTTCCACAATCGTTTTCGTCATCATTAACAACAAAACCAGCGCTTAATCTACTTGAACAACCTAGCTTAGACCTAAAGCTAGTCTCTAACTCATCACCCTCAAGCTACACAAGTGTGTGCACCCTAGACAAGGTGAAATCAGCCCTAGATGGAGCAAAGAGATCATCACCCTCCCCCTCCTCCTCCTCGTCATCGTCTAGGAAACGGTGGATGGTGCCCTCTGCATCACCCTCAAATTCATCTTCCTTGTCTGTGAAAGAAGCTGAAGATAATGAAGTTGAGAAAGACTCATTCAGGTGGTCGGTCGCCTCTTCGGGTCAAAGTGGTTTACTCATAGCTGCACCTTGTCCTGTATGTTTTCTGTATGTGCTCATATCAAAGAATGATCCAAAATGTCCCAAATGCAATTCAGTTGTTCATTCGCCTCTCATGACATCTATGAAGAAGCCGAAGATTGATCTTAATGTTTCAATGTGAGAAAATTTAGAATGGGTGATTAGGGATGATCAAAAGTTGTTTAAATAGAATCTCTTAGGCTTTTGATCCTTGTACATGCATACATGATAATTAGGTGTATTTGGTTAGGGTTCTTTAGAAAACAGAAAGCGAATGAAACCTTTTTCATTCCTTGCTGTTATTTGTTTAGTCATTCTTCCCATAACATCTTCCTAAAATTAAGTAATTTGTATCACCTCTATTTATGTAGGAGCCACATCGGCCCGAGAAATACAGATGTTATCATTTAAGTACGTCACGAGGCGGTAATGTCATCTATAGTTCTATACTAATACTAATATATAATATAGAAACCACACATTTGATTTTTTGGCGTCAAACACACTTTCTTAATATACCACATTTTCCATATTAATCCAATGCTCCATGTTAATAAGATATTTTGGTATATACTTTCTTAAACCGATATAAACACAAGTTTAAAATATTCTGATAGTAATGTAATTTATTTAAATAGTTAAAATATCTGAAAACATGGTAGGTATACACCTGCGGACAAAACAACTTATCACGTTTATTGCAACTGAAATTATTTCCGTATGATAATCGAACGTATATAGATTAAACATTGTCGAAATAATCCCTATTACACAATTTTCTAACATATAAACAAATATACATAAATTTAAACATTTTTTATACTCCGTATAACGTAAATTAATCAGTATAATCACTGATAAAATAACATGAAATAGATAAAAAAAAAATCTATATCTATAAAATATATTAGTATCAATAACCAATAACAATTTCCAAAAAAATTGATATTAGTTATGAAAATATTAATGTAGGTAAGTTTCATCTATTGTAGTACTCCGTATATAATACAGAGTAGTAACCAGATTTCTTTGAAATATATTGAAATAGGAGAATATAACATATTTTTCATATTACACGATTCTATAGTATTACTCTATAATCTCTACATTAGTAATTGTTACATTAAATAATTTTATTTTATTATTAATTTACAAGATAGCAATCACTTAATTTTTAATGGCACACTTTGATTTTCATGAGGCGGTTCCAATTAGATGTCTATTTTTTATTCGCAATTTTCTTGAAATGTTTTGTGTTATGATTTTTATATTAAGTTAGTTATACTAAGAGTAAATTTTACATTATTTAAAAAAACTTGAGTTAAAACTAATTTACCCAATCAATAATTGTATCAAATGTACGAGATATGTATATAATATGTTAAAAGATATATACAGGTCAAACATGTATCTTTACATTGATTTCATGTATGGATGTTTCATGTTGATTTTAAGCATACACTTTTTTATTTTAAAAACTATTTGGGTTAAAGGTTTAATATCCAAATAAGATTATCTACGTAATTTTTTTATTTATACCCGTGAAACTTTGCACGGGTACTAACCTAGTAACAATATAATAAAGAAACCAGACAAATTAAAACTTAATAAAACTTCATATCTCTCTCTCTCTCTCTCTCTCTCTCTCTCTCTCTATATATATATATATATATATATATATATATATATATATATATATATATTATATGGGTTCTAATGAGTCCCCTTATATATGTTGAGTCCCTAAGTCCTCATCCCATCTGTTGGATGGGATGAGAATGGATGGACAAGATGCATCCTAATATTTTTTTTTAAAAAAAAGAGGAAGATTTAGTATCCTAAAATAACTCCCATGATTTTAGGAAACAATAACTCTCATAATCACAATCATTCTTCATTCATTCATTCATTCATTCACGTACATTCACAGGTTCATCAAAACCTTTAAAAAAAACGCTCTCATCGATCATCACGTTCATTCATTCAATCAAATATGTGCTCGAAATTCCGTTACTATGAACTCAATGATCGCGACATCTTCATTAACGGTTGAGAAGCAATTCATCGAGTATAACAATGGTGAGTTTCGATATTGCTTTCATGTTTTGCGTCAATTTTTATTCATTATCTTGATTAATTTGCGTCAATTTGTGTTCATGTTTTGCGTCAATTTTGATGTTGATATTGTTTTCATGGTCGTGTCATTCATATTTTGCGTCAATTTTTGATATTGTTTTCATGGTCGTGTTATTCATCATAGATTCATATGCAAATCGTAAAACACACAAACGGTGAGTATATGTTTTGTAATTTATACTGGAATCGCCATGGAAGTCATTAAGATGCTACTCAATTATTAGCTTTTACGTTTACAATATATTGAGTTATTGTAGTTCATATACTGCGTTACTTTAGTGTAGATCATCTGTTACTTTAATGTCTACCATCTGTTACTTTATATGTCGTGTTACTTTAATACACCCCAGTTGTTACTTTAGTGTTTTTCATCTGTTATTGTAGTGCATTGTAGTGTCCTAAGAATTTAGGAAACTGCCATATTAAAAAAATAATAAAAAAAGAATATTGTTTCCTATAATAATGAGACGTGATTGCCACCAAAATAGGAAACAATATCAAAGAGTAACGCCATATAAAAAAAGAAAAAAAAATACTACTTCCTATAATTATGGGACACGATGACTTCAAAATAGAAAGCAATACAAAGAGTAAGATACTGCGTCATACTATCATTTTTTATCATTATATGAATTTTTTACACTAACTTATATCTAGTGTTATTTTAATCAACATTATCTGTTACTTTAATTCATACTAAATGTTACTATGTCTTACCTCTGTTACTTTATACCAGGTGTATAAGCATACTCAGTTAATTTAATTCAATGTTACTTCAATGCACTTCATCTGTTACTTTAACTCTTGTTATCTGTTACTTTAATCCACATGAATGATGTAGGGATGTGGGTGAGAGTTTCCTCCATTGTGCGGTGGTGAGATTAAATCAAAGCTTCTGAGATGATGATGAAGAAGATGAAAAAGAAGAAGACGAAGAGAACGAGAAGGATGAAGAAGAAGCATAATTATAAGTAGGACATTATGAGTAACAATTGTGAAACATTGGAATTGTAATGGAGTTGATTTAGTTGGAATCTTGTACCACTTTTTGTTTTGGAGTATCTTAATAAAAACAAACATTGTTCTTTTTGTTAATTGGAACTCCTGTTTTTGCAAGAGACTACTATGCAACGTAACTGATTTTATGAGTTAAAGTAACACAGTTCATGAATTAAAGTAACACATTGTATGAGTTAGAGTAACAATTTTTGCAAGACACTATGCAACGTAACAGATTTTGCAAGAGACTATGCAACGTAACAGATTTTATGAGTTAAAGTAACACAGTTCATGAATTAGAGTAACACATTGTATGAGTTAGAGTAATAGTTTTTGCAAGAGAATATATTAAACAACGTAACAGATTTTATGAGTTAAAGTAACACAGTTCATGAATTAAAGTAACATAGTTTATGGATTATGACAGTAACATAGTAACATACGTACAATGGCAGTAGGAAAATGATGATTTTTTGGTGAAAATGAAAAAAACTTATTTTGAAAAAACTTGTTGTGTGAGAGAAAAAAACATTTAAAAAGATTGATAAAAGAGAGAAAAGATTTGCATTGAGATAATTAAGGAGGAGAGAGAAAAATGATATATTTACCAGATTTGTTACTTATTTCCTTAATTATGAGATCAAATCTTGTCCATTAATCTAACCTTGAATCAAGGGCTAAGATGGGGTCTCACGGACTCAACATATATAAGTGGACTCACCTGATCCCAGTTCTATATATATATATATATATATATATATTTAGAGAGAGAGAGAGAGAGATAGGTTCACATAAGGCCAACAACTCTTATAAGTTCATAAGTTTCAGTGTTAAAGTTACACAAAAAGTGCTTAAAGTTACACGAGATGAATGTTAAAGTTGAACTTTATCACTTGAAGTGATAACAATGCTGAATGTTATAGTTACATATCAATCTTGAACAAATGTAACTTCAACGTATGTCAACTGTAACTTTAATATAGACTTAATATATATATGGTGGTAAGGATTTGTCACGTCCCAACCGATCAATAAACTACCGATTACACCTAGTGGGTAGTTAGGGCAAGTCGGGATCGTATCCACGAGGACGGTAAGGCGAAGTTTAGACTATGTCTACCTAAAACGAGACTAAATCACCAAACAAACACAAAGTAACGGTAATTGACAAACTATGGTGGAGGATAGGTAGGATCTAGACTAACGATGAACTAGCTAAATTAAGATTAAGAGAATTAACTAGAAACAAACTAAACAATGAACGTAATGGAATAACGACTAACTAAGAGGGTGAACTCAAATAAGAAAAGAAGTGGGGTAGGTCGGGTTCATAGGAGTAGAAGGGTAATTGGGGTGATCAAGGGTATTGGTGTCTCCTAATTGCTAGAGTCGGTCCGGGCTCTCGCAACTTAGAGCGATGTCAAGGTGGGTCCGGGCTCTCGCAACTTAGACCCTAGTCGGCACTCTCGTGACTATGACTATTCTCAACATTTCCACATAATAGACAAACAATGAGAAGATGAACACAAGTATGGGAAGCATGGCCACTACAATTCACACAAGCATATCAACAAAACACATGGAGTGCCCACAATGTGACTAACAACAAAGATTCACCCTTTTCCCATAATCAACCCTAATCATTTATAATCTACCCCTAATCCCCCTACTAACCCCACAAAGAAACTACTCACTCATAGTTAAGAGAAAACCAACATTCACAAAAGAAACTAGAACAAGCATCCAAACATTCATCATAAACAAACAATAACAATAACAATATGTAAAAGATGAAACTTGATTGAATAACAAAGAACAAGAGTAAAGAAAGATTATACCAACACTATGAAGATGAAAAGATGCAATCTTGTATAAATAAGAACCCAAATAGAATCCCAAGGTTGTCAATCTTGGAACAATCTTCAAGAACTTCTTAATACAAGAACTAATTACCAAGATTAACTAATAATTAGAGGAAGATTAAAGCTAATATTAGGACACTAATCTAGGGTTTTGAAAGTCTAATGGAGGCTTAAACTAGTCTAGAGTATGATAAGATGTCTTAACATTACAAGGGGGAAGTATATATATGGGTACAAGAATGAAGGAGAAGAAAGAAAAGAGCCTGTGCTGCCCCTGTAGCGTCCCGACCGGGACGGGATCATCCCGACCGGGACGGCCCTGTCATCCCGACCGGGACGGGTTGGTCCCGACCGGGATGGGCTCACAGTGGCCTTCTTCAAAGCGCACCTCATCCCGAACGGGATGAGGCCATCCCGAACGGGATGGGTCTTGTAGGCCTCCCTTGAGAGCTCTTTGGTCCCTCCTTGCCTCTCATGGGCTTCTCGTCGATTCTCGGGACTCAGGATCGGGTCTCGGAGGCTCGGGATTAGGTCCCAAGGTCTCGGGGTCGATTCCAAGGCGTCGAGTCATCGTTCCTCTACTCCGTTGGCTCCAAAATGTGTATGTATTGAGTCGGAATTGCTCCAACTCTTCCAAATCGTTCTCGGGAACCTGAAACGAACTAAAGGAAGCATAAGAAGCCCATGAGTCGCTCCCAAGGAGCGATTTCACAAGGAAAAGGGACCAAAACATAGTGAAAAGGCACTACAAACTACACTTATCAACTCCCCCACACTTAACCCTTACTCGCCCTCGAGTAAGCACAAACTAAGTACTTAACTATCCGAGTGGGTATTAGCGCACCCAACACCCTTTCAAATCACGCGAGTGCACTTAGAGGAAAGGTGCACTCCGCAAGGCAAGTGGGGTCTTGCGACAAAACCTCGGATGCAACCGGACACAAACACACAAACAAACACTTAGACGGTTGCACCCAAAACAAAAGAAATACAGCTTCCCTCTAAAAGCGGTGAAAGAAGCACCGGTTTAGGACTCGAGGTAAGTGACAACGTTCCAAAGCTAGCAATACAAACCAAGGTGAACTAAACCCTAATAGTATGTCGATCAAGCAATAAAAACGTTGGTAACTTACCTAGGTCCTCCTAACTTTCTAAAAACGTACTGCGGGACGATCGGCGGAGTGGAAAAGTGAAGAACCACGGTGTTAGTCGACACTGTAGGTAAGTGAGACCCCGCCCCCTTTAGCGTGAGCCAAGAGGGTCGTCCCGTGTCCAAAACCGCCAAAAAGGTGGAAAACATGCAAAATGAGGGAAGACCGACTAATGCCGCTATCATCCTTCCTAGGGACTCGGTCCTTTGGTAGGCTCTTCACGGCAAAAGTCGGAAAAAAGGCTTATTTTGTGGGGATTTCTTTTTGTGAGACGGGTTTTCTTTTGGCATTTTCTCTTTTCTTTTGCATTTTTGCCTTGTTTTGCTATGCCATTCTTTTTCTTCTTTTCTATTTTCTTTTTGGATTTTGTGCCTTTTTTTTTCTTCATTTGTTTTCTTTCTTTCATTTATTTATTTATTTTTTTTCTTTGCCCTTTTGGCTTGATTTGACTTTTTGGCATTTCTTTTGACAATTGAGAAAGAGAGAAATCAACAAATTGCATTTTATTTGTGTGGAATGTGTAGGAGGTAGGTGAATGGGTGAGTCGGGGAGCGTCCTTCCCTTCAAACCCACAAGAAAGGGGAAAACTTGGACTAATCAAACGATCCTAAACACGGTCACCTAAGGGACGAGACTCGGTAACCAAGGCCTTTTCACACCGTGGGTGGTCATAATGGTCAAAGGTGCAAATCCCGCAGTAAATTCCTAGTAAGCTAGGTGGACTCAAGGTAAAGGACCAACGAATTCATTGGTTTAGGGTCATTCTACTAGATTAAAGCCCAAGACTCGATTTATACTACTAGGAGGGGAAAGTAGACACTCGCACTCTAGCCTCTAAACCGGGTTTTCGAAAACCGTTTACACACAAGACACAAATACACACACAAACAAAGACTCAACGAGAACGAAAGAAAAAGAAGTAAGAGCAACGAAACAAAAACAACACAAAATGAACACATACACAACACAAACACCACCCCGATCATCCAAACAGGCCACCAAATCAACCACACTTTACAAAGCTCCACCCGAGCACACAACAACACAACCTTCTCCAAACATTACAAGGAATAAATAGGGAAAGAGGGTTAGAAGATGTTACCGGATGTCTTCAAAGCTTTCCAAACAACGGTGATTAAGCAACCTATAAGGAAGAGGGAGGCAAAACACACACAATACAAAAAAAATACACGACACAAAGACACGAATGGAAAGCACACAAAAGAAAAATCTTTTTGATTTTTGTGAATTTTTTTCAAATTTTTATGGTTTTTAAGATTTTTTTTTCGAAAAACTAAGAAAATAAAACTAACTACGATAGAATATCGCTCCCCAACACTTAAACCGAGCAATGTCCTCATGCTCGATCGTAGTGTGCGGAGAGACAAAGAAAAAGAAAAAGAAACTACGAAAATAAAGCTAAAAATCAAAAAGAAAAGATGGAGAAAAAGGTAGAAAGCGTCCGGCCGGGGTCTAATCAAGTCACCATGGGCCGAGACAAGAAAAGATATGGAAGGGGGAAGAAAATAAAAAGAAAGAAATAAAAGGAAATGGGAGGGGAGGGCTAGGTGTAATCAAGTCACCTAGCCCGGATTCCGTCCAAATCCGACTAATTCCTAAAAAGCGGTGAAAATTCATGTATCATTGGATTAATCGATTGACTACCGACGTAATCACGTCGTCGGAAGTCGGGAGCAACCATACTACGGCCTCGAAGGCCACTAAGATACCATGACTCAAGGGGAATGGGGTAAACAAGATAAAACAAGCGACAAAAGACGCAAAATAAAGGATAGTTACCCAAACCAAACGGTTAGTAACGTACGAACTCCATCGTCTTCAATGATCACTAGAGGTACGGTGCTTGTCTTCTTGTAATCCGTCTTGCTTCACCCTTGAGAAGAACTCACGGTAGAGGTAGTAATGGTAGGGGGTGGGATTTGATGTGAGAGTCGGTGTAAAGTGGATAAGAAATGGAGTGAGGGCATGACAATGAAGTACATGGGGCATATGATAAGGCTAGGATAGCTAGGGAGGTTGGGAGGGGGCATAAAATGGTTGGGTGGAGCCAATTGTCGAAGAAGAAACACAAAGGGGGAGTAGAGGACCATCCCGGTCGGGATGGTTGGTCCCTGTCGGGTTGCCTCACTCGTCCCGGTCGGGACGCCTTCATCCCGGTCGGGACGGACCCACAGCATGCTCGAAATTTGGTACACCCATCCCGATCGGGACGACACCCTTCCCGGTCGGGATGCCTCACTCTTCTCGGTCGGGACGCCTCGTCCCGGTCGGGACGGGCCTTCTTCAACTTCCACAATCCCAAAAGCTTGTTCCAAGCTTCAAAAACCCGATCCTCGCTGCTAACAACCCAAGCTCTATCATAGCCAATCTTCTCTTAGGAAGCATTCTCACTTCATACCTATCAAACAAACTCAAACTCAACATCAAACTCTCTCCCTCGCATCGCTCATCAATAATCCAATAACAAGAATATCACAAGAAACAAGCTAACTACTAGAAGGAGATATATACAATAGGACGGTTCTTGTGGAACTCCGTCAAACCAAGTATGGTGCATCTTCATTCTTTTTCAACAACCATGACCAATTCCATCTCCATCAAGGGCACGTAAGAACAAGTCGAAGGCTCTAGCAAAGTCTTCAATCAAGCATGTTATATAGCCAACCACATCCCAAGGCTCTTCATGGCCTTGCCTTGACGTTCCCGGGGTATCCCGATCTTCCAAGTTCAACGACTTGAACTTGTACTTTTGGTCTTTGGGGATATACCCAAACGTCCACCGGTCTTCATGTGGCCCCAAGGGAGGCTCATCCTTCTCCTTGCTTTTCAACTTGTCATCAAGCCCATGATATGGGCACTCATCTTCCTCCAAATCGGAGTCATCATCCTCAAGTACATAAGAGTACTTCTTCAAGCTTTGTCCCGGTTCACCCCCTAGATCGATGTCTTTCTTGGCTTGGATCATATTGCATGATTCATCCTTAGTAGGCAAAGTGTTGCCTTGGAGGTCGAACACTATCTTTTCCTCGCCTAACTCAAATGTGATCCTACCGTTCTTCACATCGATCATGGCACCCGCGGTGTGTAGAAATGGGTGCCCAAGGATAATGGGAGTGTTGGCATCCTCCGGCATGTCAAGCACAATGAAGTCGACCAGAATGAAGAATTTCCCGACTCGTACCGGTACGTCCTCTAACATTCCTAATGGTCGATTGAATGATTTATCGGCCATTTGGAGGGTGAGGGACGTACATTTCAACTCCTTCATTCCGAGTCGACAACAAATAGAATAGGGAATGATGCTCACACTCGCGCCCAAGTCACATAACG
Source organism: Agrostemma githago (assembly GCA_958450325.1). Classification (NCBI taxonomy): domain Eukaryota; kingdom Viridiplantae; phylum Streptophyta; class Magnoliopsida; order Caryophyllales; family Caryophyllaceae; genus Agrostemma; species Agrostemma githago. Next base: position 39,360,593 of record OY288259.1, on the reverse strand, counting down.
CATTCTTGATCAAGAAGTTGCCTATGGTGCAAGGGATCGAGAAACTACCCGGATCCTTCAACTTCGGAAGCGTGGAACCTTGAATAAGCTCGCTCACCACCCCCGTGAACGCTACCGTCTCTTCCTTGTCGATGGACCTCTTCCTAGCCAAGATTTCTTTCATGAATTTACCATATGCCGGGATTTGGGTAAGTAACTCGGTAAACGGGACACTAACATCCAATTTCTTCACAATACTAAGGAACTTGTCGTATTGAGTGTCCACCTTAGTCTTCATTTGCCTTGATGGGAAAGGCAACTTGATTTGGTACTTGTTTTGCTCAATAGGGGTGGACTCCTGAAAGGGCACTTTCCTTTTTCCCTTGTCTTTCTCTTGAAGTGGGGAAGGGTTGTCTTCTTGGGGTTTTTCAACTTCCCATAAAACTTGTTCCTCTATTGGATTGTCAAAGCTTGATTCTTCTTGAGTTGGAGATGCCATTTCCTTTGTCGGTTCTTGCATTGGCTCTTGCTCACTAGGAAATGAAGGGGGGTCATAGGATGTACCTCTCCTTGTGGTGATATCATTTACATGCTCAAATGTCGGTGTTTCACCTTGAGAAGGTAATTGCCCCTTTTGTCTTGAGGAGTTCCCCGAAGCAAGTTGAGATACTTGAGTTTCAAGCATCTTCATTCGGGTATCTCTTACCGCGTTTTTCCCTTGAATATAAGTGAAGAGCTCTTGTTGGTTTCTTGACATGTCCATTTGACTCTTTTGCATATCCATCATAGCTTTTTGTATGTCGAAATCCCGAGGTAGGGATGACGGATTATGCGGAGTATAGGTAAGGGCTAATGGAGTACCATGGTCATGAATAGGAGACCGGCTCCTAGGCTTGCTTTGTTGTTGATGACCTTGAGTTGCTTGTTGTTGTTGATGGTTCCCTTGGAACCCATGAGAATTGCCTTGATTAAGGCCTTGGTTGTTGCCATGGTTGTGGTTTTGTTGCTTTTGAAAGTTTTGGTTTCCTTGGAAACCGCCTTGATTGAAGTTCCCTTGGTGGAACCCTTGATTATTGTTGTGGAAGGTACCTTGGTTGTTTTGCTTGAAGTTGTTGAAGGGTCTTGGATTACCCACATAACCTTGGTAACCTTGGTTGTTGTCCCTTAAGGGAGGTGGAACATAGGGACGATGTTGTTGTTGATGTTGAAGTGCTTGTTGTTGAGGGACTTGATTGGAAGCTAGGTATTGATTCCACAAGTATCACACATCCTTAAATAAGGCAAAGGAGGTGCAAACCCCAAAGCATTCACTTCTTGAATCGGTTAATGGTGGGAGGAACTAGTGCCTTGGACTTGGTTGAGGTGGCTTTGGAGCTTCTTGTCAATAGTCTCCATGTGTGTTTTCAATTGAGCTCCAAGGTCAATGCTTAACTTAGTGATAGCATCAACCTCATGCATGCCTCCTCGATGTGCCTTCCTAGGCCTAGAGTATTGCGAATTATGCACCGCCATCTCTTCGATTCTCGCCCAAGTTTGGTCGTCATCGACCTCAGTGAACCTACCATTGGAGCCCATGTTAAGAATAGCTCTCGAGTCCTCATAAAGACCATTCCAAAATTGTTGCACCAAGAACCATTGTGAGAGTCCATGATGAGGGCACGATCTTACCAAAGACTTAAACCGCTCCCAAGCTTCATATAGGCTCTCTTCATCCCTTTGTTGGAACCCGGTGATGGAGGCCCTAAGCAAATTCGTCTTTTCCGGAGGGTAAAACTTTTGGTAGAACGCCAAGGCAAGATTGTTCCAAGTGTCGATACCCATGGTTGCCCTATCGAGACTCTTGATCCATTGCTTCGCTTTTACAATAAGAGAGAACGGAAATAATACCCACCGGATTTGGTCTTGAGTTATTCCCGTTTGCGAAATAGCGTCACAATAATCCGAAAAGGTTTCCATGTGTTGATGAGGATCTTCGGTTGGTAACCCACTAAATTGACTTCTCTCGACCAATTGGATAAATTGCGTTTTCGCCACAAAATTCCCGGTATATGCCTCCGGTAAAGTGGATGGACCCGGCAAAACGTCTTCCGTAAAGGTTGAGTGAGAAGAAAACTTAGGCATGATTGGATATAAGGGAGAAGATGGTGGTGTAGACGGTGTTGATGTAGATGAAGAGGGGGAACTAGGAGAAGAATTACCGAAGGGATTGATGAAGGTCCCTCCGGCCGTCTCTCGAGGTGACTCGCTAAAGTCGGCTCCTTGGGCTTGCCCTTGATGAGTATTGCTTGCACTTGGTTGAGAGATCCTAACCCGGTTAATCTTCCGTTGGCGAAAGGCTCGAAAGAGTCTCTCCGGCTCTGGATTAAAGAGATAGAAGTCGCCTCCCCTCCTAGGCATACACTACACACTAGAACAAACGTGAGAACACCTAGTGCTTTGTGGGCACTAGGCAACGACAATAAACAAGCACAACTAGAGACAAAGAGAAAAGAAAGCTAAGAAAAGAAGAGAAACTAGAAAATATTCACAAAAGAAGATGGGAGAACACAAAGAAGGGTAACTAAGTCTAGAAGTAAGCAAACTAAGTCTAAACAATGCACCGTCCCCAGCAACGGCGCCAAATTGATGGTAAGGTCACGTCCCAACCGATCAATAAACTACCGATTACACCTAGTGGGTAGTTAGGGCAAGTCGGGATCGTATCCACGAGGCCGGTAAGGCGAAGTTTAGACTATGTCTACCTAAAACGAGACTAAATCACCAAACAAACACAAAGAAACGGTAATTGACAAACTATGGTGGAGGATAGGTAGGATCTAGACTAACGATGAACTAGCTAAATTAAGATTAAGAGAATTAACTAGAAACAAACTAAACAATGAAAGTAATGGAATAACGACTAACTAAGAGGGTGAACTCAAATAAGAAAAGAAGTGGGGTAGGTCGGGTTCATAGGAGTAGAAGGGTAATTGGGGTGATCAAGGGTATTGGTGTCTCCTAATTGCTAGAGTCGGTCCGGGCTCTCGCACCTTAGAGCGATGTCAAGGTGGGTCCGGGCTCTCGCAACTTAGACCCTAGTCGGCACTCTCGTGACTATGACTATTCTCAACATTTCCACATAATAGACAAACAATGAGAAGATGAACACAAGTATGGGAAGCATGGCCACTACAACTCACACAAGCATATCAACAAAACACATGGAGTGCCCACAATGTGACTAACAACAAAGATTCACCCTTTTCCCATAATCAACCCTAATCATTTATAATCTACCCCTAATCCCCCTACTAACCCCACAAAGAAACTACTCACTCATAGTTAAGAGAAAACCAACATTCACAAAAGAAACTAGAACAAGCATCCAAACATTCATCATAAACAAACAATAACAATAACAATATGTAAAAGATGAAACTTGATTGAATAACAAAGAACAAGAGTAAAGAAAGATTATACCAACACTATGAAGATGAAAAGATGCAATCTTGTATAAATAAGAACCCAAATAGAATCCCAAGGTTGTCAATCTTGGAACAATCTTCAAGAACTTCTTAATACAAGAACTAATTACCAAGATTAACTAATAATTAGAGGAAGATTAAAGCTAATATGAGGACACTAATCTAGGGTTTTGAAAGTCTAATGGAGGCTTAAACTAGTCTAGAGTATGATAAGATGTCTTAACATTACAAGGGGGAAGTATATATATGGGTACAAGAATGAAGGAGAAGAAAGAAAAGAGCCCGTGCTGCCCCTGTAGCGTCCCGACCGGGACAGGATCATTCCGACCGGGACGGCCCTGTCATCCCGACCGGGATGGGTTGGTCCCGACCGGGATGGGCTCACAGTGGCCTTCTTCAAAGCGCACCTCATCCCGAACGGGATGGGTCTTGTAGGCCTCCCTTGAGAGCTCTTTGGTCCCTCCTTGCCTCTCATGGGCTTCTCGTCGATTCTCGGGACTCGGGATCGGGTCTCGGAGGCTCGGGATTAGGTCCCAAGGTCTCGGGGTCGATTCCAAGGCGTCGAGTCATCGTTCCTCTACTCCGTTGGCTCCAAAATGTGTATGTATTGAGTCGGAATCGCTCCAACTCTTCCAAATCGTTCTCGGGAACCTGAAACGAACTAAAGGAAGCATAAGAAGCCCATGAGTCGCTCCCAAGGAGCAATTTCACAAGGAAAAGGGACCAAAACATAGTGAAAAAGGCACTACAAACTACACTTATCAATATATATATATATATATATATATATATTTATATATATATATAGAGGTAATTTCAAATAAGGGCACCATGTTTCAGTAAGTCTATATTAAAGTTACAGATGACATACGATAAAGTTTTATTTCTTTAAAATTGATATGTAACTATAACATTTAGCTCTTTTATCACTTTGTGGACATGACATAGGTCCACCCCGACGCGGCCACGCGCGGGTTTGGGGAGGCGATTGAATCTCCATATGAGATGGTCAAATTGAAATTTAAATCGAAGTAGGAGTCGCCACCGAATTTTGTGGGTATTCGGAACCATTCGAGCCCACTCTATGTCGTAGTGGGCCGTATACAAAATACGGCTCATTTCCGATGTCAGAGTTTATTGGGCTCGTCCCTTTGCATTACGATACCGATACCGACATTATCGGATATCGTGTATTGAATGACTCTCGTTGCTAATGGATTCGGACATCCGGAAACCATGGTTCTGAGTAAGGGGTGAGGGTACGTGTTGGGAAGTTCACTAAGAACACCCAACCCTGCCCGCACTTAGCGGCCTTTACTAAGATATCGTTCGTTTTTGGTGTACACGCATTAGTTCGACGTTTGAATGATATGCAAACATTATTTTCCTAAGCATGTGAGAAAAATAAAATGGGTTGCTAAGTCGTTTAATGCATGTTAAACTAATAACGTCAAAGTTATTTTAGCATGTGAAGTCGTTTTAGTCTAATAAAACGATAAAAACAAATAAATTGCTACAAACACGAGAAAACGAGTTAGTAGCGATCGAATAAATCGAATAAAGACCTAAATAAATAATATGCATGATTTTGAAAAAGATTTATGACACGCGAAAAATACTTGTCGAAATCTGAAAATATACCGAGAAAACCGCTGTTTTATGTGAGAAAACGATGCTGGAAAAATCGAAAAAAAACGAAAAAAGGCTGCGGCTTACAGCAGCCCGCGCGACTCGCCCGGGAGGGGCGCGACTCGCGCGGGTGGCTGTCTTGGATTCGATTTTTCGAAAATTATTAATTTTGATAAATCGCGTACAAATATGGATTAATTTATACTCGATTTATATTTTCGATATTTGTCGTATTCGATATTCGATTATGAAATCGATATCGAATTGTCGGAATGATTTTAGAAAAGGTTTTGAAAAAAAAAGTTTGTTTTGAACGAAAAGTAAAACAAAGAATTTTGAACGAAAAAGATGTTAATTCTCTCCGCGTTTAAAATCATCGAATTTTGTTTAAAAAAGATGTAATGATTTTGTTAGTATCAACGAGAATTAATTAATTTAGTTCTTGTAGATACGATATTCGATTAGAGAATCGGTATCGTATTTTAAGAACGTTATAAAAATAGTTTTTTGTAGTATCGATTATTAGTAATAAATAAAAATATGTGACGAACGACCCATATTAATAATACCAAACGACCGACGACCCGTAAAAAAAAGTGACGGACGAAAAAAAAAGGAAAAAAGACGTGAGAGAGAGAGAGAGAAAGGAGAAGAATCGGGTTTGATTTACACCCTCAACCTACATGCTTTACTTTCTCGGTATAGAGCTCGTCGGACGGTGGCTTAGGCACGGGAGCGTCGAGATGATGCGGGATGAGTTAAGGTGTCCGTTTGGTGCGTTTTTTTATGTGTGAGGTGACGGTGGGCTCGGCCGGATGACGGGGTCGGTTTCGTCGGTATTTCGAGACTACTTCGGGATTACGTCGGGAATTCTTACTAGATGTTAAGGATATGTGAATGGTAGATTTATGATGTGTAATTGTTGTGTAGAATCGTTGTCTGAAATCGTTGTTTTTTGTGTTGAATATGAGGTCCTATTTATAGGAGTCGAGGTAGTCTTGCTTGTGTGACAAGAAACACCGGTTTGGATAGGAAACACGAGAGTTTGAAAGGAATGTAAACTCCGTTTCTTGGTGGAGAAGCCAAGTAACTCGGGTGGTTGGGGAGTGTTTCGGCTGTTTAGGGAGTTCTAGCCGAGTGTCTGAGCTCGGTTTGTGAACTGTTTCGGTTTCCGGATAGAATTCCTACTTGAGATCGAATTCTATCCTTAAACGGATTTGTTTAATATTTTTTGAAGATGATTTTTGTAGTATTTGGGACCGGATCAGCCGTGTGAGGTGTCACGGCTGACTCGTGTGTCTCGAGAATATTTTTCGACCGGGTTTTGACTCGGTCGTAAAAAGACCATTTTACCTCTGGTGTCGGAATCGACCCAAATTTGTCTCATTTGACTCAAAACGACCCATTGGGCCTGGATTTGAGGTTGGTTTTGTAAGATGTGTACTCCGTAATAAGCCTAAACCAAATGTCCATGATTTCGAGCCCATATCCGAGTCATTAAAGCATGTTTGCATCCTATCATCATCGGGTGTTTGGTGGGACCTACTATAGACACCTGGCGGTCAAAATGTGGGTGTCTACAGAGCCCCCACTCTGACTGAGGCTTGGACAAGGCGAAAGTCAGAGTAGCTACCAGGCCAATCGAGGATTAAGACCTGGCAGACTTCCGATCGGGTCGTTTAGAGTCCATTAGACTTGCGTGAAGGGCTCGCCAGCCATAAGATAGAAATCATACCTGGATAGATGTCGATAGTGGCGCGGGGACTTCTACTAAAAAGTCTTGGGTGTGTCTGTTTACAGACACATCCATCGTGGAATGGCGCGAGAGCCTCCATTGGAAGCTGTGGGTATACCGCTTACTGACAATCCCACTCGGAATAACGCGGGAGCCTCTATTAGAAGCTGGGGATGTACCGCTTACTGATACATCCGATTCTTCAGTAAAAATGTTGCTTGAATTTTCACTGGGAATTTTTTTTGAGAATTCTTCGGGAGTCTCGGGATACCTGTCTGTTTTGCATGCAACATTCAGATAAAACATTGACTCACGCTGGGGAAGAAAATGATTTTTTGACTGATTTTTGGAAAGAGCAAAATGCCGGAAATTTTTGAAAAAAATTTGGAGATGCCGATATTTTTTTTTTTGGGAAATTAGACTGTTTGGGATGACTTGATCCCTAATCAGATTCTGACACGGGTTCCTAAAACCTCTGGTTAGGTATGTATGCCTAGGTGAGGTAGGGAACATTGTAAAAATCCCTATTCCAGGGGTGACTAGGAGAGGGGATTTCTCTATTATAAATAGAGAGTTCTTGCCCTTTAATCTTCTCATATTCCAACCCAAAATATTTTCTTCTTATCTTAAAATCCCTTTAGACTTCTTAAGATAAAACAAAACTTTCTGCTATGGGTATCGAACATCTGACCGCGATGCTTCACGCGTGGGCCCAGGATTTCCGAGATGGAGACAAGGTTCAGCTTACTCAGATGGGAATTGTGGCTTTATTCCCGCTCCAATGACTTAAAGTGGATGCACATTTCTTGGATGCTTGTTTAACTTTTTGGGATACTACCCACCATGTTTTCGCCTTTCCCCGGGGAGAAATATGTCCCTTTCCTGAAGAAATTGCTGCTGTAGGGGGTTGGTGTCCCAATGCTCATCCTGCTATTCCTCCTTTTTATCCTGATCCAAGGAGGAGATTGAGGGACTTTCTTGGGTTATCTCATGCTGAGACCTCTCGTATAGTAAAGGGAAATTCTGTTTCCCTGTTTGACTTAGCTGATAAATTCATGGATCCAAATGGTCCCAGAATTTCTTCTATCCATAGGCGTAGGGCCTTTGCCTTCTGTATGCTGCACCGATATGCCTTCGAAGGTCGGATGGATGCTGACTCATGTTTATGCGAAATCAGGCTAATCAGTATATTGGATCAAATGGAGGCAGGTTACAGCCCAGCCTGGCTGATAACTGGGGAGATTATCATGGGCCTTGATGCGAGGAGACTTGATCTAGATCGACAATTAACGGGCAGCATTCGTCTTCTGCAGGTATTTGACCTTCTTTTTTTCCAAATTTTTTTTTTCGAAAAATTAATTTATTTTTGAAATTTTTTTTTATTTTTTTTTGATTTTTTTGAATTTTTCGAAAATTTTGAATTTCCGAAAATTTCGATTTTTTTTGATTTTTTTTTTAATTTCCGAAATTTTGAATTTTGTGGAATTTTTTTTTTGAATTTTTGAGAGTTTTTGACTTTTCGAATTTTTTTGCAGATTTGGTTATCCGAACGCCTGTCGATTATAGAGCCCCCGGTGAGCATATCCAGATATCGCAGCTGTCAAATTGGCTCGCGGTCCCGACGAATTAGCTCGAGTCATCATATAAATCGGAAATATTGGGATGAAGAGCTAAAATTCCATGGCGGGCCCTTGATTAGGTGGAACGTGATCTGGTGGTTCCTCTCGAAGATGACGGGCCTAGCTAAAAGAGATAAAGCCCGTTACCTGGTGATCTTGTCCTTGGACTGGACCGTCCATATTTACCCAGATCGTCTTCTAAGGCAGTTCGGTTCGTTTCAACAGATCCCCGAAACTGAAGCAATTATTAGCGTTTCGCTCCAATTGACGGACGCTATGTGTGACACGTGGTTACAACGCTGGTTTACCCGTGTCATGTGGACTATACCTCGCCCTTGTCAGACCGCTTGGGTTTCCGAATCATATCTCAAGTGGGCTTCTGAAGAATCTAAAGAGGCCCGTGAAGCTTTAAAGACCGATGAGGCTTTTGACTTAGCCCGTAGAGAATCGGTGAAAGACAATAGATGGTTTTTTGATAAGGAAGAAATCCCAACTACCCATGTCCGGCCGGAGTCGGGTTCTAAGCCAAAAACTAAGACTCGAGCTAAAGAGACCGGTGCTAGCGACTTAGAGAGAAGACTCGGACCAAAGCTAGCGGTCCGAGACAGACTTGGGCCGCGGGAACGGTTACCCGAGAGAGCAAGGGGCCGGCTAGGACCGACCGAGGTGACCGGGGAGTCAAGTTCGAAGAAACGAGCCCGGGTTAAGGAAATTCCCTTGGTGATTCGGGAGCGTTCACCTCCACGCCGACGTCGGTGGACCGAAAAAGAGGCTAAGGACAAGGGAAAGGGAAAAATGCCTTAGATTTTTTATTATTTAAATATTAGTACTATTTGTGTGTTTTTTTTTGGATTTTTTTTTGAAATAAATAAAGGAAGTTTATTAAAAATCGTTCCTGTTTTTTTCGATTGCAGTGGCTGTGCCCTTTTGAGGGGCTGCATACGTATCCACAAATAGCGGAATCAAACCAAACGTAGTTCATATTTTAATTTGCAATTTCGAAATACATCCAGACTATTGGTTCAAGACGTTTATAACAGTAGAATAAGTAATTCTAACTTTTGACTTGTCTTTAAAAGTTTATTTTTGAAAAGATGTTTTTAATAAACTTTTGCAAATGACATTGAGAGAAACGGGTTAAGGGTAATAACGTTTCAGCTGGTCCAGGTTAGTTGGGTTGACAAACTCGTTCCCGTCCAGATCTGTTAGCATTACCGCTCCGCCCGATAAAATCTTCTTTACCAGATATGGTCCGGCCCAGTTAGGTTTGAATTTTCCCCTTGGGTCTACTGGTAATAAAGCCCGTACAGACTTGAGAACTAAGTCTCCTTCTTTGATATTCCTGGGCCTTACCCTCTTGTTGAAGGCCCGTTGGATCCTTTTTTGATAAATCTGTATGTTATTGAGGGCACGAGATCGTCGTTCGTCTAAAAGTACTAGCGAGTCGTATCGTGCTCGAACCCAATCGGCTTCGGGTACTTGACTTTCGAGTAGGATTCTGAGTGACGGTACCTCTAACTCAACAGGTTGGACCGCTTCCATCCCGTATGTAAGGTAATACGGTGTTGCCCCGGTCGCAGTACGAATCGAGGTTCGATATCCCCAAAGGGCAAATGGTATCTTATCGAGCCAATCCCGATAATTGTCAGCCATCTTTTTGAGTATGCTGACAATAGTCTTGTTAGCTGCTTCTACCGCTCCATTGGTTTGGGGTCGGTAAGGTGAAGACGTATGCCTTTGGATCCTGTACTTGGCTAACAGGGCTGCCGTTTCGGCCCGAAAGTGGGTCCCGTGGTCACTGATGAATTCATGAGGGATCCCATACCGGCATATTATCTTATTTTGGATAAAGTTGGCAACATGACTGGCGTTGAGAATACGGTAGGTTTCCGCTTCGACCCATTTGGTGAAATAGTCGATTGCTACCAAAATGAAGCAGTGTCCTCCGGTTCCCGAGGGGTTTATCTTTCCAATTATATCGATTCCCCACGTTGGAAACGGCCAGGGTGACGTCATGGTATACAGCAGGGATGGTGGCATATGCTGTACATTAGCGAAAATCTGGCAATTATGGCAATGTCTGACGTAAAGTTGACAATCGATATCCATGCTGTTCCAGTAATATCCGAGTCTCATGATCTTTCGGACTAGCATCTGGGCGTTCATGTGAGGACCACACTCGCCGTCATGTACTTCGGCCATGACTTTCTCGGCGTTACCCTTATCGACACATAAAAGGAGAGCCCTTTGCGGTGTCTTTTTGTAAAGCTGTCCGTCATTGGTTTGGACGGAACTGGGTCGCTAGCCTACGCAAGGCCTTTTTGGCTCGATTGTCGGACCCGGGTGGATATTCCCCGATTGTTAAGTATGTCTGGATTGCCTTGTACCACGGCTCGGGATCGGGTATCTCGAAATCCTCGATGTCGTGGATATATGCTGGCTCGGATCGTCTTTCGACGCAGATAGGCATGCTGGTCATATGATCGGGAATATTTAGTAAAGATGCCAGTTTTGAAAGTACATCCGCGAATTGATTTTCTTCCCGAGGCAGATATATATATTCTACCTTTTGGAATTGTTTCTCGAGATCCCTTACTCGTGCCAGGTAGGCCACGAGGTTGGCATTTCGGGTTTTCCATTTTTAGAGCGCTTGGTTAATGACCAAAGATGAGTCTCCGTGTACTCGGAGGTTTGTGACCCCTAAATCGGCGGCGGCTTGTAGCCCGTGGATAAATGTTTCATACTCAGCAGCGTTATTGGTGACGTCGAAGTCTAATTTGATAGACACAGGAGTATGTTCCCCTTTTGGCGAGATTAGAAGTATACCGACTCCAATCCTCGGAAGTTGGATGCCCCATCAAAGTATAAGTCCCACGTTTCGGTGTCAGTATGGAAAATATCTTCATCCGGGAAGGACCAAGTGTCGGTGTGTCCTTCTTCGGCTACGGGACTGTCGGCTAGAAATTCGGCTACTATTCGGCCTTTGATGGCTTTCAATGGTACGAACTTTAGATCGAATTCTGCCAGCATCAGGGTCCATCTTGATATCCTGCCGTTGAGAATGGGCTTTTCAAAAAGGTACTTGATTGGATCCATTCTTGACAGTACCTGTACTTCATAGCTGAGCATATAATGTCGGAGCTTCTTAGTGGCCCAGACCAAAGCTAAACACGTCTTTTCGAGCATGGTGTACTTACACTCGTATTCTAGAAACTTCTTGCTGATGTAGTATATAGCTCGTTCTTCGGAGTTAACCGTTTGAGCTAGCATAGCCCCCATGGCTGTCTCTGTCGTGGTTAGGTACAGCGACAAAGGCAAACCGGGTTGGGGTGGCATCAGGACCGGCGGTGAAGACAAGATTTCTTTGATTCTGTCAAAGGCCGCTTGACACTTGTCGTCCCATAGTAACCGTTCCCCTATTTTCAGCTTCTTGAAGATCGGTTCACACACCATGGTTAGCTTTGAAATGAACCTGCTGATGTATTGGACTTTTCCGAGAAACCCTCTTATTTCCTTTTCGGTCTTAGGAGGTTGCATCTCGGTGATGGCCTTTAATCTTGGCTGGATCGACTTCGATACCGCGTTGGCTGACGATGTGACCCAGTAATTTGCCAGAGGTTACTCCGAAACTGCATTTCTGAGGGTTTAATCTCATATTGTATTTGCGTAATCTGGTGAAAAATCTTCTCAGGGCGGTGATGTGACCGTCCCTGTCCTTGGATTTGACGATCATATCGTCCACGTAAACTTCCACTTCTTTATGCATCATGTCATGTAATAAAGTCGTGGCGGTTCGTTGATAGGTGGCCCCGGCATTGATGAGGCCAAACGGCATAACAGTATAGCAATAAGTACCCAAAGGTGTAATGAAGGTGGTCTTGTCCATATCTTCCTCTGCCATTTTTATTTGATTGTACCCGGCATACCCGTCCATGAATGATAGAAGGGCATGGTCAGCTGTGTTATCCACCAGTATATCGATGTGTGGTAACGAGAAATCGTCTTTCGGGCTCGCCATGTTAAGATCCCGAAAGTCCACGCAGACACGTACTTTACCGTCTTTTTTAGGGACCGGTACGATGTTCGCAACCCAAACTGGATACTCGGAGACTCGTATGAACCCAGCCTTGAATTGTTTGTCGACTTCCTCCTTGACCTTGAGGGACCATTCGGGCCTCATGCGTCGGAGTTTCTTCTTAACCAGCTTGAACCCTTCCTTGATCGGTATATGGTGCTCGGCTATTTCGCGGTCTATCCCCGGCATGTCCTTGTAGGACCATGCGAAGACGTCTTTGAATTCTTGAAGGAGATCGATGAATTGTTGTTTCTCCCCGAGATCTAGAGATAACCCTATCTTAAGCATCTGAGGTTCTAAGGTTGTTCCCACGTTGATGGATTCGGTTTCTTCGATTACCGGATTGCGGGATTCCCTTTGCTCTAGCTGCTCGATCAGATGTGGAGGTAAGGATACCTGTTCGTCGGGTTTCTCAATGTCATTGCACAGAAAATTTTGAAAATTTAGGAAATTTTGAAAATGAGACAAGTCGTAAGCAGAACGGTTGTTATTATTCATAAATTGAGAGAAAAGCTCAAAAAGAGCTGCCATCTGATCGCTAGTCAGTGGCGGGATAGGTAGGGTGCCTGGGACAGACCCCGAAGCACCAGGAAAAGCTAAAGGGAGAGGGGGGGCTATAGGACTGACCCTAGCACCGGACTCACTAGACTCAATCTCAGACTCTGACTCGGACTCAGACTGAGACTCAGACTCAGATTCTGGCATTTCTCCTTCCCCTGTGATCAGCTTGAAAGTCCTTCCTTGACTGTCAGTCCACTTGACAGTCTTCCTCCAGGCTCTCTTACCTGTCCCGGATCCGACATCCGAGATCAGCTTGGATGGATCGAAAGTGCGGCTGCGGAGAATGAGGCTAACTAGCTCCTCCTTCGGCGTTGGGGTCGCGAGCTCCTCCCCAAAAAGTAGCCCCAGTGCGGGCTCAGCATTCTTAGCGTCTTCGGACTGGACGAGGGCGAAGATGTCATCGGGTATGTAGTGGCAGACCTGGGCCAAGTGGGTCCCAGGGCGTGTGGTTGGGGGCCGGTATAGGCCCGTTTGGACGGACTCGAACACCGGCGTGACGAAGATGACTTTGCCGGTTCCGGTTTGACCCACGTTTTCCGGGGTTAGGGTGTAACCCAGACCGGTTTGAATTCTCCCGTTATCTAGGACTTCGAGGATTTTTCCTGCGGGAAGATCGGGCCTTGATGTGACCCCTGGTAGGAAGCCCAGATTTTGTAACATCCGGTCCATGCTAACCGTAAAGTAGGGTCGGAAAATATATTCTTCTTTGATGGCCCCTATGAAGTCGAACCCCCAAAGATCGGTGCGGCCCGAGGTGTTGCAGTTAGCCATGGACATAGGTGTGGCTTCTAGAGTGATGACGGTATCGTGCAAAGGTAGCTTGATTTTCCGATGCAGGGTGGAGGACACAGCCCTGGTCGAATGGATCCAGGGTCTTCCTAGAAGAAGGTTAAAGGAAGAGGTCACGTCGATCACTTGAAATTTCAGCTCCTTCTCTATTGGGCCCGTTATGATAGTGAGTTTTACGGCCTCGGCTACGGACTTTGGACTTCCGTCGAAAGCCTGAATGGTTTGAGCTGTAGGAATGTAGTCGGCCTCAGTGATACCAAGGGCTTTGGCAGTCCTCAAGGGGAGGACGTTGACTGCGGACCCGTCGTCGATAAGGGTCATAGGCAGATATTTTCCACGGCAGATTACCGTGATGTAGAGAGCCATGTTGTGGGCTGGCCCAAATAATGGCAGATCAGCATTGGAGAAGGTGATGAGCGGGCCTTCTTCTTTTGCTTTCCCCTTTAGGTGGGGCAGAACCGTGGCTACCATTTCGGCTGGAGTAGCAATAGAGTCGATCTTGACTTGATCGAGGGCCTTAGTGAGTGCCTCCCGATGTTCCTGAGAGCTAACTAGGAGTTGCCATATAGAGAGGTCAACTCGAGTATTGCTCAGCTGCTTTACCAGAGCCTTTTCAGTAGTTGGCGGCTCTTCCGGGGCGGGCTCCACTCTAGGTGGCGGCTCGGTGATGATGAGAGCGTGACTGCTGGTCAAGGCTTTGGACTTAGCTTTCTGGATCTCCTCGGGCGTGATAGGGACGGCTTCTCCCTTAGTAAGATAGATGTCGTCTTCATCGTCACACCAGATCCCGTTAATTTGCGGGATAAACGGGGAAATGAGATGTGAACAGTCTATGACTTCCCCGGAGAAGATGGCGTGGGTGGCCAACGGGTTGTCCTTGTTGTTGGGCTTGCCTCCAGGTAAGGGGATTTTCCCGCTTTCGATGAGATCCTGGATAAGATGCTTTAGTTTCCAGCACTTCTCGGTATCGTGTCCCTTACCATGATGGTATTTGCAGTAGGCTTGGGCATCGTAGAATTTGGAGCGACGCTCAACTGGAGGATCAGATGTTGGGCCTATCGGAGCGATGAGGCCTTTCGATGAGAGCCTTTGTAAGGCATTCGCATAGGTAGTACCTATGTCGGTGAATACTCGGGGTGTGGCATTCCTCTTGGACGGGTTATCAAGT